>OZ004713.1:2864282-3464282 GCA_963924515.1 Vespertilio murinus
TGTAGGGATGACATAACATGATGTTTACAACTTTCATCTGAATCAGTCAAAAATATATGTATGTAAGGGGAGGCTAAAATAAGTTTGGCCAATTAGCGATTGTTGGATCTAGGTATTGAGTATAAGCTGTTTATTGTCTTGGCCTTTCAATGTCCCTGTGTTTTAAACATGTTCATACAGGAAGTCAGAAAACAGAAGGCATGCTGCATGACCAGAAATGTGTGGAGAAAAGTAAAGCCTGGAAGGAGGACCTGGGAATGGAGGCAGAGGCTGTTTAAACACAGTGGCTAGGAGAGGCTTCACTAAGGAGGAAGCCTCAGAGTCAAGACTGCAGAGATATTTGGGGGAAGCTACACCGAGGCAGAGGGAACTGCAAGCACAGAGGCTGGAATATGCCTGGCGGTCTGAGGGGCCATGTGGCTAACGTGGAGTGAGAGAGGATGGGCCAGACTCCCCAGGGCCTGGTACAACAGAGAAACCCAGTCAGGACAAGGGAAGGACAGCTGACAGGAATAAGGCTGATAGAGCCTTATCCACAGGCCGCTGAAAAGACTGTGGCTTTCAGGTGGAGTGAGAAGGGAAGTAATTGGACAATGAGAAGAGAAATAAAGTGATCTAACTTCTGCTTCAAGAAGATCACAGTGGCTGTTGTGATGAAAATTGACTGAAAAGGGAGCAGAATTGACAAGCAGAAAGCTAGATTAGAGGGCAACCACCAATAACTGGGTATGACGGATGCAATTCTCATCTCCCAGTGTACTCACAGTTGTCCCTCTAGAGCAGTGGTTCTCAATCTTTCTAATGCAGTTCCTCATGGTGTGGTGACCCCCAACCATAACTTGTGGCTAGGGGAGCAGATTCAATGGTGGACTTTGGATGTTCTCTCTCTCTCTCTCTCTCTCTCTCTCTCTCTCTCTCTCTCTCTCTCTCTTAAAGCTTCACCCAAGGATATTTTTCTGATTTTTAGAGAGAATGGGAGGGGGAGGATAGGGCAGAGAGAGAAATCATCGATGTGAGAGAGAAACATAGATTGGTTGCCTCCCATAGGGGCCCGGCCCCTTTGGGGATTGAGCCTGCAATGGAGGTACATGCCCCTGTCTGGAATCAAACCCCAGCTCCTTTGGTCCACAGGCTGACCTTTTAACCACTGAGCAAACCGTCCTGGGCTAGATGATCTCTTTTAATTGATTCTCTTTTCTTAGGAAAATAGAAAGCAAGTGAAAACCGAAAACTCCACAATTAAGTGTAAAGATTGGGGAAGAAACTTCAGAAGAAAACGGAAGGAAGGAAATAACCATCTAGGAGAAGAGTGGGTGAATCAGAGAATAAAGCATGACTGCTGAGTAGCCTTAGGGTCCCCTTGGCCATCCGGTGCGCTGGGCAGAGGAGGCAAAGTTGGAATTAACCAGGGTTGTGATTTAGTCAAGCCAATGTAAGAAAGCAAGAAGAGCCGAAACCGGTTTGGCTCAGTGGTAGAGCGTCGGTCTGCAGACTGAAGGGTCCCAGGTTCGATTCCGGTCAAGGGCATGTACCTTGGTTGCGGGCATATCCCCGGTAGGGGGCGTGCAAGAGGCAGCTGGTCAATGTTTCTCTCTCATTGACGTTTCTAGCTCTATCTCTCTCTCCCTTTCTCTGTAAAAATATCAATAAAAATATATTTAAAAAAAAAAAAGAAAGCAAGAAGAGGGCAAGGGGTTGCAGGTGTATAAAGGGAGTGATTACACTGACCATAGGATGTAAGCTAAGTAAGGAGGGAACAAGGCCATGAGAGAAGTGAGGGACAGTGAAAAGAATACTGGATCTGCTGGGTCAAAGGATTGTTGGAGTCAGGAAACAAGAGGGAGTGGGTTGGATAGGAGTGACACTGAGAAATGGGGTCTTAAAATTGAGATTGTAGAGTAGTGCAACTATTGATAATGACAAGGTCTGGGGTGTGACTATGGTAGTGAGTGCTGAGGCTTATAATGATTGGGAGAAGCGAGATCACTGGGAGAGATGAGGAAACAGAGACCTTGGAAGAATGTTTCCAAATTTAAGAAACAGAAAGCCTGTTTTCAAACCCCAGCTCCATCACTTACTAGCTGGAAAAACGTGAAACATGTACATGCCAAAGCATTTGCTTCTTCATCCTCTAAATGAGAATAAGGACGTGTATCTCAGATGGTTCAGAATTCATATGTACATTATAGCACATATTTCATAGGAAGATACATAACAAACATTGAAATTTTTTTTGCCCATGTAAGGGGAAAGAAAATGGAGTGATTAGAAATTTTTCAAAAAAGGAAACATACAAGAACTTCACATGTTCCCCTGATAGCTTCCCACAAGCTGAATGAAGCGTGATTGACAAAGTTCTCAGTGATTACCAAAAGAAGCTCCCCCGTCTCCCCGCTATTCTCAACCACAGCACTCGGCCTCGCCCTCGCCTGTAAACAACTTCGTTTGTTTATTGGCTGTCTCCCCAACTAGAACACAACAGCCTGGCATCTCACTTGTTCTTCACTGTGTCTCTGCGTCTGGGCCAAAAGGAAAGGTGGAATGGAAGTCAATGTTGGTGGAATGGAAGTAAAATACAAGCGTGTTAAGCATACAGCGGTGATCACGGCGCCTCTAACGCGCCAAGAAAACGGCCTTTGGGAAGCGGAGTCAGCGGCACGGCGGCGGCGCCCCGGGGAGACGGGTTTCGCCCGCGGACCGAGCGGACGCCGAGGCCGCGCCCTGATTGGCGGAGCGCACCCGCCGGCCCCCTCCTCCTCCCGCGCCAGGCCCCCGGCCGACCCAGAGCCAAGGCGCCGACCGGGCCGCGCGCGAACTCCGCGGTCCCGCTCAGGCCAGACCCCGACCCTGCCCGCGAGACCTCCGCTCGCGCCGGGGCCCTCCCGCGGCGCCCCACACTACTGGCCTTACCTGGGCCCGGGGACCCCATCTTGCCCTTCGCGTCCTGTCGCATCGCCACAACTGCCTTTAAATCGCGCGCCGCCTCGGCTGAGCGGTTAACGGCCGCGCTGACGTCACCGGTGGGCGGGGCGGGGCGGGGCGCGCCTGCGCACACCGCCGGGTCCGCCGCGGGGGCGGGAAAGCCGCGTCCGGGAGGCGCAGGTGGGACCAGCCCGGGAGGAGGCGTCCGGGCTCGGGGCCCGTGGGCTGCCTGGAGGGGCCCGTGGGGACCCCCGCACAGGGTGAACTCCCTCCTTTGGAGCCCCGGGCGCCGGGGTCCCAGCGTGGAGGAGGGCGCGAGGGCTCTGCTTCCATGGGACTGACGGGGAAAGCCGGTTCCGGGAAACGAGGTTCGGGTCCCGGGGCGGCGCGGGCCGCGCGAGGCCCGGGGGTGACCGCCGGGTGTGGGCGGAGGTGAGAGGAGCCCGACTCCGCTACGAGCGTCCCAGCGGGAAGGACCGATGCACATGTTTTATAGACCTTTTTAAATGAAGGCCTTCGTTTTTGTTCAGATTCTCGTGAAAAGCTTCCTAGTCCTCTCTCCAACCACTTTTTAAAAGAAAATGTCGAAAGTGAGGCGGGTCCTAGCCGGTCCGCCCAGGGGGTAGCGCCTGGGCCCGCGGACTGGAGGGTCGTGGGTTCCATCCCTGGTCCAGGGCACCTCCCTGGGTTGCAGCCTCCACTCTCCCGGTGGAGGCGCGTGGGGGAGGCAACCAATCTCTCTCTCTCCCCTTCCCCTCCCCTTCTCTTCTCTCCCCAGTGAGGCCGATGCAAGGTGCCGCCGGTCCCTTCGCTCTGCTTCACCTGATCTGGTTCCAGGAAGATGTAACAATTCCTGGTGTGTGGGACTCCTGCCTTCTGTGTAGAACTCTTCCGCATCCCCGACACCATTTGCCTGCTCTTCGGTATGATCAAATAATTAAATTGATACCCGTCCCCTGGGGACTGACCTGAGGCCACTGACCTGAGGCCATTCCCTTTTACTGAGACCTCAGTTCTCTTTTCTCCCTAAAAATCTCTGCAGCTGCGTGTCTCTCCTTGTCTCACCTTGCAGGTCTGCAGCTACCCCACACCTGCTCTGTCTGACCCTGTTCTCGTGGGGTCCAGGGTGGTGGTTGCTATGTACAAACCTGACCTGTTATTTTCCCCCAAAGTCTAAAACCATTTGAAGGGAAATAAATTTTTGCCACCCTTAAGCTGTCTTTTTGGGATATTGATTTTTAAGCTGTTTGTTGAGAAACAAGACTCAGAACCTTTGACCCTCCTTTGCTGCCTAAATTCCCACAGATCTGCTTTAGGAAGGGAGTCTTGGCTTAATCATCTTTAAAATCTTCACCCTAACTTTAGTCAGGAAGACTCCAGGCCTGTTAGCTAGAAATCCCATGCCCCATAGTTTCTGAATTGCCTGGCAAGAATTTTCCCCGCCATGTATAATCCGTTCTTCCTCAATCACTTGTAAATCGCCCATTTTACCCATTCACCAACTCTTGCTTTTTTGTCCAAAATGTCATACATATTGAATGTTGCCTCAACAGTGTCTTTGAACTTTTCATGTTTGTGTGAATTCCCCAGGAACATGTATTAAACTTTTTTCTCCTGTTAACCTGTCTCTGTTCGTTTGATTATTAAATGCCTAGTTAATAAAAGAAGGTGGGAAGGAAAGTATTAAATTTTTTTAGTTTCTACACATTAAAAAACTCCACTGCTCTGGGAACTTTTAAAGTGGTCTACAAAGTCCTGGCAGGGTCCCGTCCCTGCACCCTCCCCATCTCATCTTGCCTCTCTTTGCTCCCTGCCCTCCGGTCACTTGGCCCTCACCGGGCCCACTTCCAGCATGGACTTATGGCCTCTGCACACACCATGTGCTCCACATAGGATCCTCTTCGTCCCATCTTCACCCAATTAGGTCACATCACTTCTTCAGGGAGACCTTCCCTGATATACTTACTCAGTGTCTGTACTGGAGGCTTTAGCAGAACTTGTCACCTGTGAAATCTTACATCTGCTGGGGTGGCTGTTTCATGCCTCTCCCCTTCCTCGGCTGTCAGTTCCCTGAGGAGGAAGCTGTGTCCTTGCTCACCACTGTTCTCCCAGGGCCTGGTGCTAGCCCCGGGCACAGCAAGCACTAAAATACTAGTTGAATGAGGGACACTGGAAGATAAGTTTAAATCCTAAATTGGGCATCTTAACCTCTCTGGGCCCCATTCTCTACCCCATTTATAAAACACTGATGAGCCCAGCTGGCCAGCTGAAATGGTTCAGTGGTTGATGTTGACCTATGAACCTGGAGGTCACAGTTCAATCCCCAGTTAGGGCACATGCCCGGGTTGTGAGCTCCATCCCCAGTTGGAGGTTGTGCAGGAGGCAGCTGATCAATGATGCATCATTGATGTTTTCTATCTCCCTCTCCCTTCCTCTCTGAATCAACAAAAATATTAAATTTTTTTTAAAAAAGTGATGAAAATACCCTATTTCACTGAGGTTTATGAGGAATTAGTAACAGATAAACTCCCATGAGTGAGCACATGGGGTCAGTGTGCGCTAGGGTCCAGGAGAGTGAGCCTCTGGATTCTATGTCTGCACCCAGTAAGAGAACTGGGTGTTGGGGTGATAGGTGACACAGAATCGGGGGCCTCTGAAGAACTGGCTTGGAACTCCGGGCAAAGGAAGGCTTCTAGGTGACCCATTAGGTGAGGCATGCAGCTGTTCTGTGGTTATAATGGAGCCTCCGGAGCTGATTGCGTGGAGTGCCATGTGCTGGGAGGAAGGGCCCAGCTCCACCTCCTGCTCTCTATGAGCTCATTCACTGCCCACTCCCAGCCCATCTTTTGTTTTGGGGGATTAGGAGTAGAGTACAGATTGAATGAGTTACCAGAGTGTCAATGGTGTGCAAAAATGGTGTGTAAAGTAGCGGGGCCCCTCCCACACCCCTTCTCAGCAGAAAGGCATGCGGAGGCCAGTGGTCTTCCTCATTTCACTCCTCACTGAGATTCCGCTTCCCCAGATGAAAGCCTCAGTTTGGATGAAGAACAATAGTGTCATCAATTAGTTGCCTGAACAAGCAATTTTTTGGCTTCAAATTTGCCCTGACCTTCCAGCTTGCAGTTGGCTTATAATATAAACCATATTGTCACTGGGGCTCAAAGGACACATAGTTAAAATGGCTTTAACATTCATTTTGGCCTCTGAGCAAATGCCTTTAATTTTGTATGTGATATAAAATTCCCGACCTCCTAGACTGGGCTAACAACCAAAAATCTCTGTCTTCTGGAATTTCCAACATACCACCCTTTAGCTTAAAATTAATAGTGCTTTTTGCTTTTCAAATAACTTTTAAGTCCTATGTGTTGTTTGATTCTTGCTGGGACAGGTACTTCCGTCCAGGCTCTGCTGTTTACCAGCTGTGACCTTGGAAAGCTGCGTGCTCTTTCTGTGCCTGTTATCTCATTGGTAAAATGGAGAAGATCAAGCACCAACTTCGTGGGTGTTAGTGTGAAGATTAAATGAGTTACCAGATGTGAAGCATTTAGAACATTGGCAATGCTCAATGAATGCTACTATTTTCATTACTATGACTGCTGTTTTATCCTGGGTGCCAGCCAGTATTGTTTTAGAAGCAAGTTCAGCTTCCTAAATATCTGCTTCCCCTTTCATTGTGAGAGTATTCCCAGAGCACTACAGCTCCATTCTTCCCACTACTTGTTTTGCTATACTCTCTCTTACATCTACTGCCCCACCCAAGCCGTGCTGTTCCTTGTAATCTTCTGCCCGTTCATAACTTTGTTTTCCTTCTCACCTCTTACTCACTAGAAACCTCAGTGCTAGAATTTCAAACTTCTCAATTTCAAACCTGACAGACTTATGCCCTCTAGAACTTACGTTATTTGTAGCCGCTAAGATCTTTCAATTTGGCTGGTATTTTGTTTTAGGCCCCATGAAAATGAATGACTTAGGTATTCCATAACATTCTGAATGATTCTTTCCTGGCTACTGGCCAGGCCACTGGGAAACCACAGGGCAGACTGGTTCCAGGTATGCTGAGAAGCACCAGGATGTGCTAGATGAGCCATCAGGGTAACATGAACTTCTTGGGAACAGGCTGTGAGAATGCTGATCTGCTCTATGTGTTATTGCACAGATTCCAACTGATACAGAAAATAGTCTCATTTATTGATTTAGAAACACCAGTTATTTTCTAAACAAAAAGCATATTAATATTTATAAAACGCCAAAATCCCACCAGCATGGAACCAACCAGCTCTGACCTAACCTGAAAGCAGGACGTGGCAGGTACCAGCAGACAACAGAGCTACTGACAGAGGGAGCCCCAAATATGACTGGCATCCGTTTCTGGGACACTTGTAATTTCTGCTTGGTGGAGGGTGTGGATTCTACAACCAAAGCCCATAAGGCCAACATCTTAACGCCACAAGGTCAAGTTAAATGTGGGGCCACGTCCTCCTCTGAGCAGATCTTCCAGGCTTGCAAGGGAGGAACAGCATTGGATTTCCACAACAACCACACCCACAACTATTTTCACGTTTCTTAACACTCCTTCTTGGGCTTTTAAAGCACAGAAAAATACATCAATCACATCTCCCAAATCTTTACTTTGAGTTGGACTGCTTCATAATCCCTTCCAGTCCAGCCCTGCCAGTGGTCAATCGTTATGACCTTGTTTTGCAAAACCACAAATATAGTTCAAGTAATTCCTCTGGTCTTTGAAGAGAATTCAAAGGCGTTGCCAGGCTGAGAAACAGCAGAGCGAGAACTCCTTTCCACTCACCAAACAAGTGGCTCCCTGCAGACACAATTATTCATCTCAGAGCCCCCAAAAGATCATCCTCGCTAAGGGTTTTATAATGTTGCTTCCAGGCACTGAGGAGGTCATCAGATGTTGCTCTTTAACTTTAGTAAATACATTATCTCAATTATGGGACAGGTCACTATTGACTTGATATTTGTGAATCAATGCTAATACATCACTTGGGTAGTATTGGAATGTTTTCAGAAGCATAAAAACAATAATGCTGACATATAAAGATTGGGCTAAATTAAGAAAAGAGAAAATAAACATCTTGGTTGTATCTTCAAATAGTGAAAGTCTGAAAAATTAGCTCCTAAAATATGAGGAGTAAGCTGCAATGGAGGTATTCTCTGATTCTTTCACTTCCAGTGTTGATACAAAACACAACTTCCCAAGCCACCTCTGGATCTAACTCTTTAGCAGCAAGATGCTCCCACAACATCCATTTCCCTGGTCTCTCTGTGGGTCAGGATGCAAGTTAAGTCAGGAGAAGAAAAACTCAGAAGACCCACTGGGACCCCATCTTTGTGACCACTTCACATACTCCTTAAAGTGTCTTAATCTATCAGAACTCCTATTCACACAGTAAAGGCATATAGACCACTGATGTATCTAAAAAAAAAACTCTTTTGCAGCCTGAAGAATCACAAATACCTTCTCCCCTTTATTAAGGGTCTTTACATTAATGTGCCCCGGCCAACGGGGCACAAGGCAGAGCTTTCACCCGGGTCAGAAGGTTGTGGAACTCTTCCAGTGCCTGTGTGTGCGCCATGGGGTTTAGCACCAGGTGTTGGAAGAGATTGACAGGCTCGGCATTCCGAAATTTCTTAGGGATCGGGATGGTCAGGGGCAGGAAGTTGTTACCAATGAGGAAATGATGGAGGGACCTTTGCTGGAGGCCACGGCCCAAGAACCAGAGGATGTCCTGGAGCCGCTGGGAGAGCATGCTGTGCTGCCAGTCCGTGAGGGGCAGCCACAGCAGCAGGTGCATGAGGGCTGTTTTGAAGTGGTAAGAGGTAAGGATGGGACAGGATGCTCCCTGGGGTGAGCTCTGAAGATCCTGGAGACTTAAAATGATCTGGAGGCACTTGAGGTGGCAGGTATTCTCTGGAGCAAAACGCCCTACCAGCTTCAGGAACAAGTGCTCACAGGCTGCAAAGGACTCGGGCCAGTCCACACTAGTGAGCTGTTCCTGGTCAGGGGCCCGACTCACCAGGTAGACCAAGGTGTCTTCCCGTTGCACCCCCAGGACCAAGCGGATTGAGAGAAAGCGGCCCGAGCGATAGTCCAGCCTGAGCTTGCAGGACGTGGTGGACGGTGGGAGGCTGAGCTGAAAGTCATACTTGTGGGCCACGAGGGCCCAGGCGTTGCCCACCATGTTCCGGAACCACTGTACGGTCTTGCACACGTCCAGGTGGGAGCCGGTGCAGAGGGTTGCTTTGATGGAGTTGTTGCACTTGCCCAAGAGGGCCGAGTGGTCCTTGTTGTGGTGCACCAGGCACAGCACATCGCCCAGAAGCTTCTCGCGTTTGCACACGCATTCCGACTCTACCAGCACACTGCCACAGCGGCGACCTAGGGATGGATCCCTCATCTCCAGCACGAATGCGGAGCCCTGGGGCGGAACAATGGGCACCAGGATATCAAATTTCTGGGTCTCCTGGAGGGTTCCCCACTTCTCAAAGACAGCCCCGATGCCCAGGCAGTCCTCCAGCTGTGGGCGAGCCTCCTGGGGGCTGACCACCTGGCGGTTGAGTGCCCGACAGGCTTCAATGAGGTCGTCCACAAAGCTCTCCACAAACTCGCAGGTGCAGGGCAGGTCACGGGTGACATTCTGGACATAGTGTTTGTAAAAGGACTCCAGGGCCTCCTGCGAAGGGAAGTCGGTAAGCCAGTTGTAGGAGGTGACAGGCACCACCCGGACTTCCTCCTCTTCCTCATCACTGCTAGAATCAAAGGCCGGCTCGTGCTGCATGTTCTGTCGCAGGAGCTCGAAGATGAGAAAAAGGCAAAAGAGGCCAGCATTCCACAGGTTTCCCAGCATCCAGCTCAGCGGTCCCTCCTGGCCCTCGTCTTGGAACGGCCACCCCATGTCTTTCCTTCCCAGCACTAACTGGTCACTGGACGTGTCTCCTCTCCAGAAGTTCTCTACCTTCTGCTTCTGGTCAGCGACTCGCTTTCTCTCTTCAAACTCCATCTCTAACTGGCGCATCTCCTCACTCATGCGCTTCTCCAGCTGCCGACTTCTGGCTAGTGTGTCCAGGTCCATCCGGTCACTGACCATCAGGGGGTGGTGAACAACATACATCACTGCCAAGAACAGAAGGCTTAGCACAGCCATGGAGGCCTCTGCATCTGGAGAAGCAGGGGTGGGTCAGTGGTTATCCTCAGGACTCATCTGCTCCCCAGTGCATATTCCCAGAGCCCTGGAACCCTACATTCTGGAAGCCAACTACCCAGGACAACACAACACTCACAGAGCTGGGGTTAGGCAGAGCCTGGTGGTCTGCCCAGGAGGAGGTTTGGGAGAAAGGGGACAGCAGGATATGCCGCTCAGTCTCTCTACTGCTTTCCTTCCCCATGGTGTGGTATTTAGGCTTCCAGAATGGCATGGGACTGCTTCCCTTCCTGTGTAGGATGGGGAGAGGGATCTTGGTGGCAGGGTGGCCTTACCCAATTCATCAGTCCACCATGGGAACCAGGTGTGCCCCGCGGATCCCAGAGGCTCCCTTCCACGAGCAGGAAGCACTGGTCTGTCTGCCTGGGCAAACCTTTCCTCTTGCCAGGCAGTCAGCCCCGGGCCCCACCTGTAGCATCCCACTCACACTATGACTTCACAATCCTCAATTCTGCCACCACTGTCACCAGACAACAGCCCCTTCTCCCTGGTGCCCAGTGGGCCAACTCCCAGGGGGTCGCAGGGAGGCACAGTGCTCAGCCACCCTCTACTGTTTGCTGCTGTGCTCTCTGAGGTCTTAGGCGGGCGCTGCCGCCTCACTGGGGCCCCTAGGCAGGCAAGGCTGCACCGTTCAGCTCAGGAAACTGAAGAACAGGGTGGCCAAGGCCACCGACAGCTGACACTAGTTGGTTCCTCTGCCTCCCCACCCACCACAGAGGCCTGGAGCTTCCTGTATTCACCCCACGGTTCACAAGCTGGCTGGGCTTGCCAAGATCGTGAAGGGCCAAGCCCCGAGTGGCCCTCCAGCCAGACCTCTCCTCCCTTCGGAGCTTGGCCTAGCTCAGGCTCACCTGAGCCCGGTTAAAACTTACAAGGTACCCGGGGCTTTGACTCAAAGCAGGGTGCCCCCTCCCCAATTCATAACCTCCCAAAATTCCACGCCCAGAGACCTGAACACTCAAACGCCCATCCTCTGGGTGTTCCCGGGACCGGGGCTAGGTTCCTCACCGTCGGTGTCAGCGGGAACACGGTCTCATAGAGACAGCGCGGCCTGACCGCTCCCGCCTGCTTCCCGGCAGCGTGGAGGCTCCTGGTTCCTCGCCGGGTGCGCCCGCGGGAGTGGCCCCATTTCCTTCTCCCGGGGAGCACACCATGTCGGTCCGGGCGTCCGGTAGCCTGTGCGCAGCCAGCCGCTGGGACCCCAAAGTGCCCAGCACGGTTATGAGGGCGCCAGCCCCGCCCAATGACTCCCGCCGCCCAGGCCCCGCCCGGCCCCGCCCAGCGACTCCCGCCGTCTAGGCCCCGCCCCCGCCGTCCAGGCCCCGCCCCGCCCCGCCCAGCAACTCCCGCCATCCAGGCCCCGCCCACCGCCGTCTAGGCCTCGCCCCCGTCGTGCAGGCCCCGCCCCGCGCCGTCTGGGCCCAGACCAGCGCCCTCCAGCCCCCGCCCCGCCTCTCCCACCAACGCAGGCCGCGGAGGGTGCAGCGGAGCCCACCCCAGGGTGGCGGTGCCTTCGTCACACACGCACCTTCTGTCGAGGCTCCGGCTGCCAAGCATTTGCTCAGAGAGCGCACAGCTGGCGGCCCCAAACCCATAACTAAGGGGCGCTCACGCCGCAGCTGCTCAGCCCCCTGAGCTGGCGCCAGGGGGCACTGCTTCCCTCAGCTCGGTCCCGTAGAGAATACTCGAATTTAGGTAATGAGGGTGATGGTGGAATCAATGCGGGGAACGTCCTTTCCACCTGGGGCCTGCCCAGAATGGTACATGTGAGGTATGTTGTCAGCATCACCCCCAGCCCACCCCCAGCCTCAGGCGCTTCTCCCAGCTCCTCTGGCTCTCATGTTGGACCAGCCACACAGCCCCCAAAGACCTGATTGAGGCCTTGCTTGCCACTCACTAGCCATGTGGGAATAATAATTCTTTTTAATCTTTATTGTTGAAAGAATTACATAGGCCCTCCTTTCCCCCCATAAACCTCTTCCAACCCCCTCCCCCTCCCTGCCCTTTGGGAATAAGAATTCTAAGCCCCCTGGCCTGGTGGCTCAGTGGTTGAGTGTGGATCCATGAACCAAGAGTTCACCCATTTGATTCCAGGTCAGGGCACATGCCCAGGTCAGGGGCTCCAGGAGATAGTCCATGTTTTTGTCTCTCTATCCCTCTCCCTTCTCCTCTAACAATAAAAACTTTTTTAAAGAAAAAGAATTCTAAACCTATGTAGCTCTGCTTATGAGGTAAGTGTATAAGAGAGAACTTTATAAAATGTGGAGGTGGGACAAGCCTTAGGATTAACATTAAGAAATACCAATAGGCTGAAAATGGTTTGGCTCAGTGGATAGAGCGTCGGCCTGCCGACTGAAGGGTCCCAGGTTTGATTCCGGTCAAGGGCATGTACCTTGGTTGCGGGAACATCCCCAGGGGGGGGGGTGTGCAAGAGGCAGCTGGTCGATGACTCTCATCGATGTTTCCAACTCTCTATCCCTCTCTCTTCCTCTCTGTAAAAAATCAATAAAAGATATATATGGGATATATATATATAATACCAATAGGCCCCGTCAGTGTGGTTCAGTGGTTGAGCATCAACCTAAGAATCAGAAGGTCACAGTTCATTCCCAGCCAGGGCACATGCCAGGGTTGTGGGCTCCAGTCCCAGGAGGGGACACACAGGAGGCAGCCAATCAATGATCCTCTCTCATCATTGATGTTTCTTTTTTTATTTATTTTTTATTTTTTTTATTGATTTTTTTACAGAGAGGAAGGTAGAAGGATAGAGAGTTAGAAACATCGATGAGAGAGAATCATCGATCAGCTGCCTCTTGCACACCCCCTACTGGAGATGTGCTCGCAACCAAGGTACATGCCCTTGACCGGAATCGAACCCGGGACCTTTCAGTCCACAGGCTGACGCTCTATCCACTGAGCCAAACCGGTCCTGGCATCATCGATGTTTCTATCTCTTCTCCCTTTCCCTTCCTCTCTGAAATCAATAAGAATGTAAAAACAACGAACAACAAAAAAGAAACACCAACAGAATGGATTTCCCTGAAAAGGATCCTCAGATATCAGGAAGAGCCCCAGCCTTCTGTCCTGTGGCAACCACCCAAGGAGAAAAGGAAGGGATGATCTCTTGACAGTAACTAAAGTTCTTTGGCTGAAAGAACAAGTTTCAGGCCTCCTTCTCCAGTGCCAGTGAAGAAGGGGCCCCAAACAACTTTGTACTTCAAAAACATCAGTTTAATCACAGAGGGAAAGACCATCTTCTGGAGACCATGACTGAAGTTCCAAAATCCCTCTTTATAAATTTGCAATGCAAAGTAACAGCCACAGGCTGCTACTAAGCATTCAAATGATGATCATGAAATTCTCCATCATTTAAAAATGTATGACATGACAATGTTGGAATGAAAAGAAAAAAAAACATTTCAGAGTGTGCAAACCAATGATTTTTAAAGCCAAGTGGTCAAATACAAGTTTGTTTTAGAAGTATTTGGGGATTAGAAGACGTTTGCTAGTTTATGATCTGCACAGAAATTAAGTTAGTTGTTAAACAGAATTAGAGACCCCAAGCTAGAGAGCTATTAAACATTTCAAAAAACCTCAGAGAATGGACATTGGTTAGTCTGTATTTTTGGTGCTTTTTCTTCTTCAGCAGGATGTGAAATGACTGTTGGTTTAGTCAATGGGACTGATAGGAAATCAAGTCATTGGGTCGCCTTGTCAGTCATGTTAATTGGTGACTGTACACAAATGATGTCTGAGTACCGTATTTGCCGGCATATAAGACGACTGGGCGTATAAGATGACCCCCTAACATTTCCACTAAAAATACAGAGTTTGTTATATACTCGCCATATAAGACTACCCCCCACTTGGAGGCATATTTTTCAGGGCCAAAAAATCGTCTTATACGCCGGCAAATACGGTAAATTGTAGCGATGCTTAGACTCCACTGTGGTGGAACTTACCTTCACCAAGCAATGAAATATGGTAGTTTTCCACTCAAATAAAATGTTTTTTATCATTTTTAAAAGTACATTATAAAGGATATAGGAAGTTAAGTACTTATATAATCTACTTAATTCTGCCTTGGCCCACAAAACTTAAAATTTGCTTAAGACTATTATATTAGCCTTTTGGTGAGAGTAGTTGTTCAAAGACTTGAGAATGTTGGGATAAACATCAATAATCAATTTTTTAAAGGCAAGTGATTTTGAGTGGTTTTCCTTGGTTCTTGATGAATTGGCAGAAGTTACTGATACAGCTCAGTTATTGCTGTTTATTCCAGAAGCCAGTGCAGGCTTTGTAGTTACTGAAGAATTAGACTTACTATGACTAATTTGCATGAAACAACCTCAGGCAAGACTATTTCAAAGGAGTTGAGAAATCACTAATTCAGTACAACCCTAAATGGAACCTGCAACAAAGCTGCACAAGGGTTGCAACCAATGGTGGTAAAAATATATGCGAAGAAGAAAAAAGTTGAGGTGGACAAATTTACAAAGTCTGTGAAAATGTAAGGTGATTAAAATCTATGCTCATTGATTCATCAACAGATACTTTGTGGAAAATATTTGAATTCATGTGTATTAGTAAACAAAAGTCAACAGTGAACTTTATTCACTCTCATGGACTTAAAACTCATCAGTTTAGCTCTGGCCGGCGTGGATAAGTTGGTTGGAGCATTGTCCTCACATTAAAAAGCGGCAGGTTTGATTCCTGGTTGGGAAACATGTCCAGGTTGTGAGTTTGATCCAGTTGAATATGTGTAGGAGGCAACTGATCTGTGTTTCTACCTTCCTCTCTAGAATCAATAATAAATTTTCTAAATAATTAGTTTGGTGAGTTTGGTTCAGAAATAGCAGCTCAATATCCTTACTTGCCCTTCCACACATCAGTTTGGTGGCTTAGGGATAGTGAAGTCTTACTGCATTTTTTTTTTTTTAATCTTGGAGCTGAGATGAAATTTTTTCTAAATGAGCCCACCTGGTGTGGCTCAATGGTTCCCAATTAGGCACATGCCCAGTTTTGAGCTCGATCCCCAGTAGGGGGCATACAGGAGGCAACCAATCAATGATGTTTCTCTCATTGATGTTTCTATTTCTAGACATCTCCCTTTTTCTCTCTCTAAAAATTAATAAAAAACATACCTTAAATTTTTTTTTCTAAATGAGAACTGCCTTTAACTACGACGATCAAACACTGACTGACTTTAGAAATTAATTTTTCTTGCAAACTTAATACTGTTTTTTAATGAATTCAAACTAAAATCACAGGCAAAATGGCATTTATGTGTGAAATTTAGACTGTGATGATATCATATCTACAACTAACTTTAAATCAAGCTGTTTAATACACTTCATTTGCCTATATTTTTGGAAGTATGGCCAAAGTTGTTTGGAAGTAGAAAATTGCTACATTGTTCTCAGTCATCCGAGGAGCTTTGTGGCGGATTATTGGCAGCAGAGCTGCCCCCTGTGCACAGGATGCACCAAATCCGAATAGATCTGTACTTCCAAACACTCCTTAGAACAGTGAATAGCTTCTTTCTTCTCAGCCTTAGCACTTGAACTGTGGGTAGGACAGTGATAGATGCTTATGATTAAATACATACTTGTATTTAAAAGTATGTATTAATACATCTTATATGAAAGATATAAGCAGATTCTCTCCAAAGCCTGTTGTGACAAATTGTTCATTTATGCACAAATATTTATTTGAGCATTTTTATAACTATGAAAGGTATATTTGGACCAAGATAATGAGAGGTATGAGAACAGGGTCAAAATTCTTGACAGGGATCACAGTGCTAAACACACATTCCCATCATTTTTTTTCTCCTCTCTTGCTCTCAGTTTTCTAACATTCTTCTCTCTCTTTAATGTTCTGTTCTTCATCATTATGGATTTATTTTACATAATCTAGTCTATTTACTTTTTCTCCTTATGTGTCTATAGCATTTTCTTCCAAAGGTTTTTAGAATTCTTATATAGATTCCTAGCCATTTACATATTTCTTAAATATTTAAACCTTTGAATAAAGTAAACATTCAAAAATGCATAAGCATACTTATCAAATACATACATGGTCATAAAGGCATTCTATCTCCTCACAAATTACATTTTACAAAACAACGGGTGCATACCCTTCAAAATAACAGTGTCAAAGAAGACAAAAAAAAAGTAGGGGAGGAATAGCTCCAGATGTAAGGAGACTAAAAACAAAGTACAAGCCCTGGCCTGGTAGCTCGGTTGGTTGGAACATCATCCTGATACAGCACAGTGGCGGGTTCCATCCTTGGTCATGGAACATAGAAGAAGCAACTAATTCCTGGTTGGACTCCTATTCGGGGCACATGACTAGGTTGTAAGCCTGATCCTCTGTGTGGGGCTTGCAAGAGGCAGCCAATCAATGATTCTCATCATTGATGTTTCTATCTCTCCCTTTCCCTTTCTCTCTGAAATCAATAATATATATATAGCAACTACATAAATTGATGGGGAAAAAGAAACATTTTTGGGAGCTACCAATCTGAGTCTAGTCACTGCCACTTTATTATTTTTTTAATTTATTTTATTGATTTTTTTTTTTTTACAGAGAGGAAGGAAGAGGGATAGAGAGTTAGGAACATCAGTCAGCTGCTTTCTGCACATCCCCTACTGGGGATATACCTGCAACCAAGGTCCATGCCCTTGACTGGGATCAAACTGGGACCCTTCAATCCACAGGCCAACGCTCTATCTACTGAGCCAAATCGGCTAGGGCTAGTCACTGCCCCTTTAATTGTCTGGTCCTACAAGACCTATTTACTCCCATTTCAGAGAGGCCATAAATCATTCCCAGACAAAGTTATCAGTGCTGGCACCAGACCAGGCCTTTGGTTGAGGTATCAAAGCCCCAGCACACGGGGATCTTTAAGAACTTGCAAAAGGGACCAGAAAACCCCATATTTGGGTGACAAAGGACTGGAAAGATATAAAAAGGGACATCTTCCTCCATGTTGTTGCTCAGAATTTGAGAGAGATATTCTGCTCTGAGCCTGCCAGCATAATAAATCTGTATAACTCCATTTCTCTAAGTGTTCCTTGGTTTTTCTCCGGTCTTCTGTAACATCTGGTTTCCTGACCAGGAAGCTCAACTGTGCTGGTCTTTGTGGCCTCCAGTGAGTGGGCCAGGTTTAGGGTCCAGGGGTGCCGGATAGGCTTCTGTGAGGCCCCACTCTGCTGATTTAGCAGAATTGAACCGGGGGACTCAGCACTCCCAGACCTCAGCCTAGGACCCAGCCAGCGTCTGGAGAAAGTGGATGGATACTTCTGGACCTGTCGACAGAAACGGTAGGGTAAGGGCTCCAGGCAGACAGGCCCACTCTGAGAGAGCTGGATCACCTCCTGGGAAGTCATATGACTTCCTCAGGTAAATCAGACAGGAACTGGGTGGACTGTTTAAACTCTGAGTGAGAGTCTACTAACGTGCAGTCCAAGTTTGGGCATGCGTTTAGGGGCAGAAAAGGTATCTGAACACTACTTAGGCAAAATATTTGCCTCAGGGACTTTCTGTGGGTGAAAGTCAAAACTCAGACTGTCTGGTGTATGACTGTAAGTGTGAGAGCCTGTGTGAAGCAAAAGCTACTTTGTGCCGTCTGTCTGTACATATGAGAGTATTTATTATCTCTTTCTGTTGTTTAATTTGTTTAAAGATAGTGCAAACCCTACTTTAGGGGGAAGCCTAATTGTGTATGGTGAGGCAGAACACTGTGACAGACTGCAAGTGTCTCCAAGACATAAGAAAGGCAAAAACAGAAAACTAACATAATGTTACACGTTTTAATTTGCCTGCTCTTAGTTTTATCACAGAAGGTCTCTTGTACTTTGTTCAAGGTATATTTTCTTGAAAGCAAAAGTATATTTAAAGTGTGTTCATAAATGTTAATCTAAGAAATGCTGACTGTTTACTTTTTGGTAGTCATTGAAAGATTGAGGTTTCTAAGAATAAGAAATTATAATACATTTTAAAGAAAAAAGGAAAGAAAAAGCCAATATAAGTTACTGAAGATATAGCAAAAATAAAAAATATTAAAGTAAAAATACTTAATGGAAGGTCTGAGGTATGGTTATACATTTTTGAAGGACATAGAGGGTTTAAAGGTTAATTTAGAAATATAAAATTTATAAAGGTTATGTATGTAATCAAAAGAAGAGAAATATTAAAAGGAATTTAATTAAAGAATACAGGCCAGTAAGCCAGGAAAAGTAAATAATTTGCATTTTGCCTCCATAAACAAAGGGTAAATAACTTATATCAAAGAACTGAGGAAGACTAATAGGAGAAACCCAATCAGTGCCTCTTGCTATCCACACCCAAGCTGCCTACAGCCACCTGGAGAAGCAGAAGCTGCCGTAAGAAGCCAGGGATGCCAGTGACCTGACGCCCACGTTGCTGCCCAGTGAGTTATACTGTTCTACACATGCACTGAAAGACTTAGCATTTGGTTTGCTGGTAAAAGGGAGACAATCCGTGAGCCCTGGGATCTGTGAAAGCAGCCAGCAATGGAGCTAGTAAAAGCTCCCTGTTTGCAAATGTGCTCAAAGGTTCAGAACTACAACAGCAGCTGCCAGTGTCTGCTGCTGCTGCTGCTGCTGCTGGGAGAGGAGGGGCAGATGTCCCCTTCCGGTGCACCCCCTCCCCGGGGCGAGGCCTGGTTGCTGCTCTGCCACAAAGGGGACAGGTGGGAAGGGGGGTGAGGTAGGCTGATGCCCAGGTTGCAGCCTCCAGAGTGCTTTGCAATATGCAAAGTTGTTTCTAGCTGCAGTCCTGGCTGTTTTAGGCTGGCAGCTTAAAGCCAAAGGGCAGCAAGGGACAATGATGGCAAGGCCCTGGAACTGGTACCCACCGTTAACAGAAGAGGGCAGAAGGAAGACACTGTCGCTGGACCTGAGAGCCTCCAGGATTTTTACTCTCCTGGAGAGGGGGAGTCTGACTGGGGCACAGGCTGACACCCCAGTGTGTGTGTGTGTGTGTGTGTGTGTGTGTGAGGGGGGGTTGCAGGAGGCAACCGATCTATTATTTTCTGTCATCATTGATGTTTTTATCTCTCTCCCTCTCCCTTCCTTTTTGAAATCAATAAAAAAAATTTAAAAATGAATAGTGCCCTAGCCTGTTTGACTCAGTGACTAGAAGACTGGGAACTGAAAGGTCCTGGGTTTGATTCTGATCAAGGGCACATGCCCTGGTTGTGGGCTCAATCCCCAGTAGAGGGTGTGCAGGAGGCAGCCATCAATGCTTCTCTCTCATCATTGATGTTTCTATCTTTCCCTCTCTTCCTCTCTGAAATCAACAAAAATATATTTTAAAAGAATGAATAATGCTTCAATGGACATTAATGTGCAAGTTTATGGTTACACATGCAGTCAGTTATCTGGGTAGATACTTAGTGTAAAGGTTGCCAAAGGAAGAACACACGAGGCCAAGGGGGGTAAAGAACTATGAATTTACATCTGGAAACCCGGATGGCCTGAGCCCCCAAATCAGCTCCCAAAAACGGGGAGTCAGAGATTTTTAAAGGACTCTAGGCGGGCTTTTTCTGGGCGGAGAATTCTTGGGGCAGGTCAGGATTCTGGGAAACTCTGGAGGGAAAGATAATGGTCTTAGCAAGAGGAATGCGGTCTAAGCAAGTGGAATGTCCATTGTGAACTGGCCTAGAGGTCAGTTCCCAGAGGAGGGGGTCCCAATTCAATTATTTGATCAGACCTTATGCTTTGAAGTGGAATTGTTGGGTCAAATAAACTCTATATTTAACTTTTTCAAGGAGCTACCAAATTATTTTCCAAGGTGGCTGTACCATTTTAATTTCCATGACCAATGTATGAAGTTCTCCATATCCTTGACAACACTGTTATTGTCCACATTATTGTAGCAATCTTAGTGGATGTGAAGTAGTTTCAATGTGGTTTTGATTTGCATTTCCCTAATGACTAATGACAATGATGTTGAGCATCTTTTCATGTTCTTATTGACCATTTGTATATTTCCTTTGGAGGACTATTAAAATCCTTTGCCCATTTTAGAATTGGGTTAAAAGTCTTATTATTAAGCAGTAAGAGTTCTTTATATACTCTAGATACTAGTCTCATCATATCTTTCCACTTTCCTGATGGTGCTTTTAAAAACACAACTACTTTAAATTTTGGTAAAGCCTAATTTATCAATTTTTTCTTTTGTTGTTTGTGGTTTTGGTTTCATATCTAAGAAACCATTGCCTAAATTAAGGTCATGAAGATTAAACCCCTACATCTTCTCATAAGAATCTACAATTTTAGTTAGCTCTTATATTAACCTTATTATCCATTTTGAGTTAATTTTTGTGAATGGTATGAGGTAGGGGTGTAGATTTATCCTTTTGCATGTGAATATCCAGTTGTCCCAACACCATTTGGCAAATACAAAACAAAAAACCTCTTCTTGCCCTGGCCAGTGCTTCTAAGTGGTTAGAGCATTGGCCCTTCCACCAAAGGGTTGAGGATTCTATTCCTAGTCTGGGGCATGTACCTGAGTTTTGGGCTAATTTCCCACCCCAAAAGATGCATGCAGGAGGCCACCAATCGATGTGTCTCTCTCACAATGATGCTTCTCTCTTTCTTCCTCCCTCCCACTTTTGCACTCTCTCTCTGAAAAGCAATGGGAAAAATATCCTCATGTAAGAATTAACAAAAAGACCAAAACAAAACAAAACCCTCTTCTCTACCCATTTCATTGTCTTGGTATCCTTGTCAACATCATTTGTCCAACCCTGGCTGGGTGGCTCAATTGGTTGGAGTATTATCTGGTACATTAAAAGGTTTTGGTTTCAATTCCCAGTCAGGGTACATAGGTTGTGGGTTTGAGTCCCTGGTAAATGGTTGATGTTCCCCTCTCACATTGATGTTTCTCTCTCTCCCTTACTTTCTCTCTAAAAGTCAATTTAAATAATCATTTCCTCATAAATGTATGGGTTTATTTCTGGACTCTCAATTCTATTCCATTGACCTATAGATTTCTCTCTTTTGTTGTTGTTAATCCTCACCTAGTATATTTTTCCAATGATTTTCAGAGAAAGTGGAAGGGAGAGGGAGATAGAGAGAAAAGTCGGTGTGAGAGAGACACATTGATTGGTTATCTCCTGCACATGCCAGGGATCGAGCCTGCAACCGAGGTATGTGCCCTTGACCAGAATTGAATTGAGACCCTTCTGCTCACAGGCCGACTCTCTATCCATTGAGCCACATTGGTGAGGGCTATTTATCTCTTTTAATCTTGCAATAAATTGTCTCAAGCTTCATTCTTCATGTTATGAGGACAACAGCATCCCTCCACTGTCAGAAGTCTGGGAATTCTCTGGGACATACAGGGGTGGGTATGTGAAACAGTTTATTCTTGTATTACTATGTATTTATTAATTATTGTATTATTTATTTGTGTCCTCTTATTGTTGTTACTGTTTTGTACCCTTACTTGTGATTTACCTTTTAGGTAATGATGACTGGTATTTAACCTATTTTTGCCCACCCCTGTGTTTTCACTCTATTACCTCTTGTACCAAATTCTTGCTTTCACTGAATTGATTCTCAGCTCTGGGTCTTGTCTTCTATGACCTAGACTTTCTCTCTTTATTTCAACTTTCCTTAAACACCACCTTCATTCCTTCAGCCCCTAGAGTACCACGAACACAACAATGTGTGGCCAACTCTCACTCAGGATTCCAGTAAATGAATGGAGAATACTGCCAAGTTCATATGGGTAGCAACTAAAAAACAATCTGATCATTGCCTAAAAGTGCAGCAGCTAGTCTCTACGACGGAAACTTTTTGTGTCTCCTGGCTGATGGTCATCTTCTGAGCACTCTTGCCTCCTGGATACCTTTCTCCTCTCTTCTCTACAGACCAACCTCCAACCGCCTCTTGTCTTCCTTTTCTTATTCAGTTCTTTCCTTGACTTCACCAAGATTCCCAGCCTCACCCTTTTCATTAAGAAGGCTCATGAAACCCTAGCTGGTTTGGCTCAGTGGATGGAGCTCCGGCCTGCAGACTGAAGGGTCTGGGCTTGATTCCAGTCAAGGGCACATCCTGGGTTGTGGGCTCCATCCCCAGTAGGGGGCATGCAGGAAGCAGCCAATCAATGATTCTCTCTCATCATTGTGATTTACCTTTTAGGTAATGATGACTGGTATTTAACCTATTTTTGCCCACCCCTGTGTTTCTATCTCTCCATCCCTCTTTGAAATCAATAAAAAAATATGTATTTTAAAAAAGCTCATGAGCCGAAACCGGTTTGGCTCAGTGGATAGAGCGTTGGCCTGCGGACTGAAAGGTCCCAGGTTCTCGATTCTGGTCAAGGGCATGTACATTGGTTGCGGGCACATCCCCAGTAGGGGGTATGCAAGAGGTGGCTTATCAATGTTTCTCTCTCATTGATGTTTCTAGCTCTCTATGCCTCTCTCTTCCTCTCTGTAAAAAATTAACAAAATATATATATTTTTAAAAGCCCATGAAATTTCCTTGAACTGGTTTCCCCAACAGAGTTGTTATCTCTGACATAAACACTGCCCCTCCCTAGAGTGAGGAACCATTTATTCCTGTACATATATTTCTGCGGGATAATTCTCTCTTGTCTGCAGCTTCAAGTGAGAACCTAGACTATACTATCTCTAAAGCTCTTTCCAAAATAAACAAACAACAAGTGTTGGCAAGGTTGCAGAGAAAAAGGAACCCTCGTGCACTGCTGGTGGGAATGCAGACTGGTGCAGCCACTGTGGAGAACAGTATGGAGCTTCCTCAAAAAAACTTAAAAACGGAACTCCCATTTGACCCAGTAATCCCACTCCTAGGAATATATCCCAGAAACTAGAAACACCAATCAGAAAGGATATATGCACCCTTATGTTCATAGCAGCACAATCTATAATAGCTAGGATTTGGAAACAGCCTAGGTGCCCATCAGCAGATGATTGGATCAGAAAACTATGGTACATCTACACAATGGAATACTATGCTGCTATAAAAAAGAAGGAATTCTTATCATTTGCAGCGACCTGGATGGAATTAGAGAACATCATGCTGAGTGAAATAAACCAGTCAATGGAAGAGAAACACCACATTACCTCACTCATTTATGGATAATAAAGAACATTATAAACTGATGAACCAAAAGATAGATATAGAGACAATAAAGCAACATGCAGACTGTCAAATGACAGCGGGGAGGGTAGGGAGATCTGGGGGAGATAAGAGATCAACTGAAGGACTGGTATGCATGCATATAAGAACAACCAATGGACACAAAACTCTGGGGAGGGAGGGCATGCATGGGAGGTGGGGGAGGGGGCAATGGTAAGCAATGTACACAGATAATAATTTAATAAAAAATAATAAATAATAAAGCTCTTTCTAGTCCTCACGGTTTATGGAAATTGCCAAATTCATTTAAATTACTAAATGGAGGATTAAACTTGGTAGAGATTGCTTATAGAGGAAAAGGAAAGATGGGGGAATTCCCCCCCCCCCCCCCCCCCCCCCCCCGCCGGCCGGCTTCAGCTTTCCCCGGGGCCCAGGCTCCATTGTGAACATGAGCACCACTGCTACAGAGATGCAGAGCAGAATCCCAGAAATATTTTTTCAGGCCCTTTTGTGTCAGGTGGGGAGCCACAGCATTGCCATGGAATAAGTCAGTCTTGAGGATTCAGATTCAATAGCCTTCAGTGAGTCAGGCACTTTTTTGGTGTTTTTAAACACAGGACCTCGTGTAATCACAACAGTCCTTTGAGGAGAGTTTTGTTGCCTTATATTTTTAAAAACACATTTTAAAAATATATTTTATTGATATTTTACAGAGAGGAAGGGAGAGAGATAGAGAACTAGAAACGTCAATGAGAAACATCGACCAGCTGCCTCTTGCACACCCCCTACCGGGGATGTGCCCGCAACCAATGTATACACCCTTGACCGGAATCGAACCCGGGACCCTTCAGTCCGCAGACCGACGCTCCACTACTGAGCCAAACCGGTTTCGGCTTAAAATATTTTTTAATTTATTTTAGAGAGGAAGGGAGAGGGAGATAGAAACATCAATGAATCATTGATCGGCTGCCTCCTGCATGCCCCCTACTGGGAATGGAGCCCCTGGAATCTGAACCTGGGACTCTAGTCCTCAGAAGGATGCTCTATCCATTGAACCAAACTGGCTAGGGCTATTACCTCAATTTTAAGGATAACAAAATAATGCTCATCCGGAAACCAGGTAGCTATCTTAAGGTCACACAGCCACTGGGGGGTAGAGCCACAAGGATGACTGTCCCTTGGAAGGCCCCGCTAGAGATGGAAAAATCTGGTCAGGATTGCCAACTGGATGCCTATAGAGCAGGTAACACCAAGGAGTGAGGGGCCAGGTCTGAGAAAACAGGAGCACTGGCAAATGCTCATCCGCACTGGTGGGTATGCCATGCAGGAAGGTGGGTCTCATGTGGCCAGTGTTGATTTCTCCCTAGATGCAGGAAATCCAGATTTTGTGTGAAATATCCTATTTTTTTCTCTTCTTGGTTGTCATGGTGGTAATGAGAATTAGAATTTTAAAATAAAGAGCCAATAGTGAGCCAAACAAAATACCCCCACAGGTCAATTTGGGCCCAGGAGACTGCTACATTTATTTTTCAAAAGCAAACAAGCTCTAAGTGAGATACCCCATTTAGCTGTAAGTTGCCATTCCATAGGTGAGAACTGGTTGGTTGGGGAGGGAGGGCAGGGGCTTTGTCGTAGGGTATGACCTGAAGTTAATTGTCTTTAAGGAGTTGTGCAGAGCCCTGCCCAGGAGAGGATTGTGACAAGCGCTTGGGAACAAACTGAGGACCCAAGCTGGCCTAGGGCTTTAGGTAGGGCAGGTGGGAGAGGGAGGACAGAGTTTTCTTCTAGTTCTTTTTTCTTTTTAAAATAATATATTTTATTGATTTTAGAGAGGAAGGGAGAGGGAGAGAGAGAAACATTAATAATGAATCATTGACCGGCTGCCTCCTGCACGCCCCCTACTGGGGATCGAGCCCGTAGCCCAGGCACGTGCCCTTGGCCGGAACCCAACAGGGGACCTTTCAGTCCGCGGGCTGACGCTCTATCCATTGAGCCAAACCAGCTAGGGCCAGTTCTTAATATAGAAGAGAAATCCAAAGGAAGACACCAGTCACACACCCTTACACTACATTCATTTGGTGGCTTCTTCAGCTTCCAGCCGGAAATGGGGCTAAAGACCCTTCCCTGCCTGCATACTCCCAGCCAGTGGCCAGAAAGGAAGTGCTTGGGTTAGACGGGGAAGGAGGCCTACGTTTGTCCTGAAGTTAATAGTATTGGGGTCCAAGGCCGGAGCTCGGGGGGGGGGGGGCAGTGTATTTGGTCCGGGTCCGAAGTGGCACAAGATGATCGGACTCAGAGTCCGAGGCCCCGGCTTCCGGGAGCGGGAATAGGCCTCCCGTAACGCCAGGCACCCGCCAAAGACACGCCCTCCTGCACTTCCGGCGCGCGACCCGGAAGCGGAAGGGAGCTCGTTTCTCTTTGCCTCCGGAGCGTCCTCCCTGCGTCGGTCTGTGGAGTGGAGTTCTGAGCGTGCCGTTTAGGGGAGCAGGTCGCTGAGCCCCAGAGCAGCCGCCGCCATGGCGGATGTGACCGCCCGGAGCCTGCAGTACGAGTACAAGGCGGTGCGTCCCCGGGCGGGGGCTCGCGGAGGACTCGGGCCCGGAGCCCGGCGGGGAGCCGGAGGCTGGGGAGAGCGGTTTCAGCCTGAAGGCCTAGGAGGACCGCGAAGGCGGGGGGCGGGGGTGGGGGGTCCGATCTCTCAGCGCTGTACCCGCCCCCTTCCAGATGTCCCCCCTGCATGCCCAGCACTTTCCCAGGGGTGGGATGGGGCAGCGTTAGGAGCCGCATTGGTCTACTGATTTGCTCGCCCTTTGCTCACGCGCTATTATACGATGCTCTCTCTTCTTCAGGAAAACATTTTTTTCTATTCCGATTAGTGATCATCAGTGCTTAGTCGCTCTGATTTTTACTTCCTTTGTTATCCTCAGGTGTCCTTGTGATGTAGGAGTTGGCTCTGCTCATGTCAGAGCTTTGATAATATTGTGATCTGTTTCAGAACTCGAATCTTGTCCTCCAAGCTGACCGTTCTCTCATTGACCGGACCCGCCGGGATGAACCCACAGGAGAGGTGCTATCCCTGGTTGGGAAGCTGGAGGGCACCCGGATGGGAGATAAGGCTCAACGGACCAAACCACAGATGCAGGAGGAAAGAAGAGCCAAGTGAGTACCCAAGGGAGAATGATTTTAAGTAATTTTTAAAAAGTGATTTAAGTGGAAACAGGTGTATATCAGATGTAAATGACCCTATGCAAACAGCAGCTAGCTAAAACCCTGAGTGATACTTGAGCTTTGATTTGCTACCAAAACTACCCAAAAAGTTAGTTTATATTTGATACAGTACAACTTATCTAACTCTGTACAGTGTTTTTACAAGGTGCATATGAGAAAAATCTCTAAAATCAGTTAATGCATCAAATAAACTATGGTCTTTGGACATATAAAAAAATAAAGTAAAATCCCGTTGTCTTCAGCAGTCTACAAACAAGAGTTTCTGAACATATGGACAAATCATTTTTCAAATGCACCCTTGATTGTAGTGTTTAAGTCTGTACACATGCAATCAGTACTGAATCCCAAATACATTAAAAATAGGAAAAATTTGTTCAATGCTGAAGAAATTCATAGTACACTTTTACCTTTGATCTGTCTTCTTCCCATGATTCTCTAAATCACAGGTGGGAACAGCTGGCTCTGGGGCTACATAAGGCCCGTGACATCATTTGATCTGGCCCTGCCAAGGCAGTAGTAGTGAGTTAATTAAATGTTTGACCAAACATAGCAACCTAATTTTTAAGTTGATAATTTTGTATGTCCTGAGAATGATGTTATAAGTATCCAATGGCCCTTGGCAGAAGAAAGGTTCCCCAACTCTGTTCTGAATCATGGAAGGTTACATATAAATATATGGATATGCACTTAGATGTAGATATAGACATATAGGTAAGTGTACATACATAGAAGCTATTGAAATATCACTTTTCTAGAGTCTGCTTTTCCATGCTTTATAAATATTTCAATATTTTAAGTCATTCTGAATTATATAAAAGGTTTCAGCACAATAAGAGGATATAATAGCCTTTTTTGTGTGTGTGTGAAAAGATAAATTAAAATCATTGTGTTTTAAAATGCCCCCAGGAATAAATAGAGAAGTCAACACATTTGAAATTTTAAACTCCACATACCCAACCCCAGTTCATTGCTAATTTTATTTATTTGTTTATTATCTTTATTATCAAAAGTATTACACATGTCTCTTATTTTCCCTCATTGACCCCCTATATAGAAAATATTCCTAAGTGTCTTTAATGGTGAGTGTGAGCTTGCAATGAAACTTTTATTCCACCCAAAGGAGAAACCTTTAGCACAGCATCCCAAGGTACCTCAGGCCAAGAAGGAGCACAGCCAGTAGAGGTCTTGGTGGGTGTGGGCCTTCTGGCTCCTGTGCCTGTGTCATTGTGGGAGGGGGGTTGGCTGATACCAGGGCCACCATCACTGTCACCGTCAGGATCAGGGCTGCTTGGAGCTTTAGTCACCAGTTTACAATCCAAGGCCTGAGGCCACGGCCTTTGCTGGTGCTGACAGGACACTGACCACCGTATAGGGGAGGTGGAGCCCCAACTTGTAGACTTTTTCCTAACATATGCTTTTTGGGTCCAGAGAGAGATTTTAATTTTCTTTCTGATATTTTCAAGACCCTTGCTGTACCCTTGTCTCAGTAACATTTTTTTCTTCCATTACTATCTTCCTACCCCTTCTTCCTTCTGTTGTTTCCCATTTCCTACTTTTGTTTTAATGTTTATAAACTAATGTTCAACCATCCATGGTATAAATGACAGGTTTTTTGTTATTTTTTACTTTTTTGGAGGATATGTTTTAAACTTCAAAACTCATTCAATTCCATCTCACCCCTGATCATCTGTTTTTCCTCCTCCCATGAGTCTCAAAAATTTGTGGGCTCAATTTTGATTAAAGTAGTTACGTTTGAAATAAGTTAATGCATTATTGGTTTTCTACTTTGCAAAATATGACTTCTTTACCCATTCTGTTATAATTTGTTGGGACTCAGTGGCAGTAGATTCCTTTGGAGCTACCGTTGCTCTGGCTAGAAAATTTATCTGAAACACCAGTCAAAATCCAATTGTATAATGTCATACAAAATGAAAAGAGTTGTGTTTTTGAAATGAATGAGAGGATGTCATTGTGACATTCAGTGCTTCTATGAGAGAATGACAGTGGACTCTCTTCGTGTTACTTACTGTGTTCCTGTAAAGAAGTAACTCCTGTAAGTGACTAAGGCCAAGTGGGGATGAGTTACTGAGGTACAGATTCATGTTCTGAGATGTTACCTGTGTTCCATGGAGCTGAGGAGAGGAGCGGGGCCCGATCCAGTCTTGCCTTTGGGAGGGAAGTTCTGCCTGGTGACCATCACACTGTGTGTCCGTTAGGCGAAGAAAGCGTGACGAGGACCGGCACGACATCAACAAGATGAAGGGGTACACTCTGCTCTCGGAGGGCATTGACGAGATGGTGGGCATCATCTATAAGCCCAAAACCAAAGAAACCCGGGAGACTTACGAAGTGCTGCTCAGCTTCATCCAGGCTGCCCTCGGGGACCAGGTGGGCAGCCAGGGGTGAAGTCATGGTTTGGAGGGGGAGTCACGACTGGAAGGAGCCAGGAGAGCCTTGTCTGTGGTGTCCCTCAGGCTGTGCCAGTTTGCTGAGACTCCCTTCGTGTGGGATAGCACTTTGCATGTCTTCTGTCTTACAGTCCTCATGTTAGCTCTAGGATTAGGTGCTGCTAACACTTGTTTTCAGTTTTAAGAGGAGAGATGTGAGGCAAAGAATAGCTACATGATTTTCCCAGGTCACCCAGGTTGTATTTGCAGAGCCAGGGTAAGAGCCCGCTCTTAACCCCCCTGTGTGTGTGGTGACATTCAGGACCGTTATGGGGCTCAGAGAGGCTCTGGTGAGGCAGGTGCTAGAGGCGGTAAGGACAGAATTACCAAAAGTTTGGCGGGCTAGGGGGAGATTGGGGAAATGTGTCAGACTAGCAGAAGCCATGTCCTGCTTCCTCAGACCACCGACTAGCATTTTTTATTTAAGTATATTTTTATTGATTTCAGAGAGGGAGGAAAAGGTGGAGAAAGATATAATATCATTGATGAGAGATAATAATAGATTGGTTGCCTCTTGCATGCCCCCTACTGGGGATCAAGCCCATAACCATAGTCCTGACCGGGAATTGAACTCCTCGTTCATGGTTTGATGCTCACCCACTGAGCACCCTGGTGGGCACTGGTGGCATTTTTCATTAATGTTAATGAAAATGATCAGAACTTCCTATACAGGTTTTAAAGGGGTGTGACTCTTCACATCTAGCTGTCACATAAAGCTGGACTGTGGTGTGCTGCCTCCCTTTGTTCTAAATGATTTTATTGTTTTGTTTTGTTTTTGTGACCAGCCACGTGATATTCTTTGTGGGGCAGCTGATGAAGTTCTAGCTGTCCTAAAGAATGAAAAGCTTCGTGACAAGGAAAGGAGAAAGGAGATTGACCTGTTGCTGGGGCAGACAGATGATACCAGATACCATGTGCTGGTGAACTTGGGCAAGAAGATCACAGACTATGGCGGAGACAAGGAAATCCAGAATATGGGTAATCGAGCTTATTATGTCCTGCTCACATTAACTGCCTGCTTGATGACCCTTAAATGTGGCCTTCGAGCTTCAGTCAATGTATCAGTTCCCATAACCTGTTCGGTGTGTTTTGAGGAGTTATGATCGATGCATACCGGAATCCTAATAACAGAAGCCATTTCTTACTCTTTTATTATATAGAATACCAGGGGCCCAGTGCATGCCCTCTTGCAGTCTGGGACCCCTTGGGGGATGTCTGCCTGCCATGGAGGCAGGAGAGGCTCCAACCAACTGCAGCTGTGCTTGCCAGGAGCCCGGCTTCTGGCTGAGTGGTGCTCCCCCTTTGGGAGCGCACTAACACCGGGGTGCAGCTCCTGCATTGAGCGTCTGCCCACGGTGGTCAGTGTGCATCATAGTGACCTGTCGTTCTGCCGTTTGGTTGATTTGCATATTAGGGCTTTATATAGGATGGGGCAGAGCCTGAGGGACTCGAATGGTTGAGCAAGCAGAGTAGGGTCACATCCAAGGTTGGCTGGTCAGAGGAGGCCTCATTGTTGGCGGTACAGATGGCTCTCCTTACGTGTCTGTGAGTCCTTAGACCCGATGCCTGTCCTGAGGAGAGGCAAGTCATGCATTTGCGAGAAAATGCGCTCTGTGGTGCCTCATTTCATTACTGTTTCTCTAATCCCTCCTTGTTTCAGATGACAACATTGATGAGACCTATGGTGTGAATGTACAGTTTGAGTCTGATGAGGAGGTGAGTGTAAAACAAATGGACCTAGTTTATTCTTGTTTTTTACAGTTATCATCTTCAGGTTTTATAAAGCAAATTAAACTTATAAATCAATACAGTAATTTAAAATAAACTTAAGTGCATCGGCAAAAAGAAAGATATACTGAAGGAGTATGCTGCCACATTTTAACTACATTTTAATCTTATGATAAGGTCCCACCGGTCAGTGTTGTGTCCTACTGCCAGTTTCAAAAGATAGACATTTGCCCAAGAGCATAGGCATGTTTTGTATGGTTGCTTTAAATAACGGTTGCAGCAGCCACTGAGGTTTATGACCTAATCATAATTGCTTGACTATAACTAAATAGAAACAAGGCGGCTCTTGAAAATTCTTTGCAAAGTTGCCCTAGAATTCTCAGTGGTTGAAATGGGCTCGTGAAGGGAAAATGCTGGCCTTGGAATCTATCCTAGGACGGGAAGAAGGGGCAGCATAGAAGAGTCGGAGAGAGCACCAAGCTGGGAGTCAGGAGGTCTGGGTTTGGGCCTGTGGGTTGGGCAGGTCATTGGCTTCAGTTCACTGTCCAATATGATGAGTGAATAGTTGACTGCTAAGCCTCTTCCCACAGTACAAGTAATAGAATTTCAGAGTTCAAATGGCAAGAACCTGAAAGAATGCTTTGCTTGTAGAACTCATTCATCTAACAAATACTTAGTAAGTCCTGCTTTAAACATAAAACTGTGCCGAGTCCACAGTGTAGTGTGAGCCCGTGTGTGAGTAAAGACGGGTGAGCAAGCCAAGTGTGGTCTGCACTTCTGGATCCAAGCATGCTCCTGCAGAGCTCGTCTCCTGCCAGCCGCCAGCTCCCTTTTACATGCAGTATACTGACCGTGTGTTTATGGGAGACTGTGGTCCAGTTGGCTGCCTTGTGGCGGCCTCCGGTGAAAAGCAGAAAAGAGAGTAGACGCACCTTATGAAGCCATGCCACGAGGACTTAGACTAGCTGCTTACCGAGGTTATCCCAGTAACTCTGGATAAGGCTGGACCTGGTCCCGGTTGTGCTAACCAATCTTAAGTGACTTGGGAGAGGTTCTGTGGTGATGCTCCAGATCAGCTGCAAACCATGGGCTGGGTTTCGGCTCCTTCCACAGGAAGGCGATGAAGATGCGTACGGGGAGGTCCGAGAAGAGGCATCCGATGACGACATGGAAGGGGATGAGGCCGTGGTGCGCTGCACCCTCTCCGCTAATGTGAGTGTAGTGTGCTCTTGCCCCACGTCTGCAGGCCAGGTCCTTCCCGTACCAAGGTTCTGTTCTGTCATTTATTGAGATCCCTTTTTATTCAGTTGTGGTTTTTTGTTTGTGTGTAGAGAGGAAGGGAGAGGGATAGAGAGATAGAAACATTGATGAGACAAAAACATCGATCAACTGCCTTCTACTCTCCCCCTACTGGGGATTGAGCCTGCAACCTGGGCATGTGCCCTGACCAGGAATTGAAGGCGACCTCTTTATTCCTGATCATGCTCAACCACTGGGCCACACCAGCCCGGCTTGAGCTTTTTTATAATGTGGGCTGTAATAAACATTTAGTGTCTTGGTTTCTTTATTTGATTTGATTTTTAAAAAATATATTTTATTGATTTTCCACAGAGAGGAAGGGAGAGGGTTAGAGAGCTAGAAACGTCAATGAGAGAGGAACTTCGACCAGTTGCCTCCTGCACACCCCCCACTGGGGATGTGCCCGCAACCAATGTACATGCCCTTGACCGGAATCGAACCTGGGACCTTTCAGTCCGGAGGCCGACGCTCTAGCCACTGAGCCAAACCGGCCTCGGCTCTTTATTTGATTTTAGTCAGTTGACCTCCCTCCTAGGGGCATATATTGATGAGATATGTTGATGAGTTTTGTGTGTTTCCAAAATCAGGTTAGCAGACTCTTCTTTCCCCTGGAAAGCTCTCTTTCCAGAGCTGGGCTCCGGGTGGCGAGTAGCGCTCCTTTGCAGGGTGATGAGAAAGTAGTTGGGGCAGACAGTCATGGTGAGCTCAATGCCTGGTGCTTGTGCAGCTTGTAGCCTCTGGTGAACTGATGAGTTCTAAGAAGAAGGATTTGCACCCTCGGGACATCGATGCGTTTTGGCTGCAGCGGCAGCTCAGTCGCTTCTACGATGATGCCATTGTATCGCAGAAGAAGGCAGACGAGGTGTTGGAAATCTTAAAGGTATGGCCAAGGTCATATTTTTGCATTTAGAGTATTTTAGGGGATGGACAGTGCATACACAGATGTCTGCGTCCTTAATCGTGGCTTTACCTTCTCTGCAGACGGCCAGTGATGACCGGGAGTGTGAGAACCAGCTGGTGCTGCTGCTCGGTTTCAATACTTTCGATTTTATTAAAGTGCTGCGGCAGCACAGGATGATGAGTGAGTCACAGCGGCCCTTCTGTAGCGGGTGTGCACGCGTGCCGTGAGGCTGCTGTCATAGCTTCAGCATGCTTCCTTCATTTTCCTTTCTATCCCAAGGTTTAACGTTGATTTTATTCACTGCCTCTCACCTCTCTTCTTTGCTGTTGACAGTTTTATATTGCACCTTGCTGGCCAGTGCACAGAGTGAAGCCGAAAAGGAAAGGATCATGGGAAAGATGGAAGCTGATCCAGAGTTATCCAAGTTCCTCTACCAACTCCACGAGACGGAGAAGGAGGATCTGATCCGGGTAAGGGCTGGGCTGGCTTTTCTCTCTGAGTCTGGAGCTGGAGTGTTTGGTTTAAAAAAGAGACATCAGTTAGAAGATTGCAGCATACAGCTAAATACCTCCTAACTGGAAGATGAAGTAAAGTATTTATCTAAATGTTTTGAGGTTTGCCAGTGGCACAGATAAGAACAGACAAATTCACATGGTTGTGGTCGGGAGACCAGCACTGTGGGCCCTTTCCTGTTTGCGCAGTAAATCATGGTATCTCCTGAGCGTAGAGGAAAGGACGCGTGTTTGCTGAACAGAGGGAGAGCCCTCGATGCTGAACGGTTGACCGTCTGCTTTTGAAACCCCCACATTATGCATTGTTGCTTTAAAGCCGTTTCTTGTTTTCATCATCTGGTGGCCCCGGGGCAGTACCTGAACATCAGGGCTGTCCTGTTTGGGGATTTGCTGGTCAGCACCCGAGAGTCAAGTCCAGCAGGAGGGGCGGAGGAGGACACGGACCGGAATGGCCACAAGTCATCGCCCTTTTCCCTTTCCCGCAGGAGGAGCGGTCCCGCCGGGAGCGCGTGCGGCAGTCCCGCATGGACACTGACCTGGAGACCATGGATCTGGACCAGGGCGGGGAGGTCGGTGTTCGGCCCTTCCCAGGGCTGCGGGGGGTGGGAGCGCATTTGCGTGGCCTCCTCACTTTGTATTTGTTTCTCCTGCTGTCAGGCATTGGCTCCGAGGCAGGTTCTGGACTTGGAGGACCTGGTTTTTACCCAAGGGAGCCACTTCATGGCCAACAAACGCTGTCAGCTTCCAGATGGATCCTTCCGGCGCCAGCGCAAAGGCTACGAGGAGGTGCACGTGCCTGCTCTGAAGCCCAAGCCCTTCGGCTCTGAGGAAGTGAGTTCCTTGCTTCCCTCGGGTTTCTCCTCAGCTCACCTGCCTTCCTGTCAGGATCTCAACTCATTGACCACATGTGGCCTTGTCTCGTAGCCAGTTTATTCCAGAAGTGGAAGCTTTCTGATTGTGAGCCCAGGGGACAATACTGACCCCTCTGGTCTGGCCTCCAGCGGGGAGTACACGGGGAGCTGGCCAGGAGTTGTGGTCCTGGAGACCCGCCCCGCACAAACATGGCCTGCTCAGGGGGCTGCCAGCTCAGTAGGAATACCTTTCTTCTTCAGCAACTGGTTCCAGTGGAGAAGCTGCCCAAGTATGCCCAGGCTGGATTCGAGGGCTTCAAGACACTGAACCGGATCCAGAGCAAGCTCTACCGCGCCGCCCTGGAGACGGACGAGAACCTGCTACTGTGCGCCCCCACCGTAAGCTCTGCCTGCTGCCGCTTCCTTGGGGAATGTGGTGTCTGTTTTTGGTGGTAAGAGGGTTCATCTCCACCCATACCCCAACGCTTCATTCTTTGATGGAAGAGATGTAAATGGGTGAATAAAGTTTTTGGACGTGCTCTAGTCTGTTTTGGTGGTAAGTCCACAGGGGTAAGTAAACAGGCCTCCTCATCGCTGGCCTCTGTCTCAGGGCGCCGGGAAGACCAATGTGGCCCTGATGTGCATGCTCCGCGAGATCGGGAAGCACATTAACCCGGACGGCACTATCAACGTGGACAACTTCAAGATCATCTACATTGCCCCGATGCGCTCCCTGGTGCAGGAGATGGTGGGCAGCTTTGGGAAGGTAAGGGCGGGCACCTCCAGAAGATGCTGCCTGCAACATCACTGCTTCCGGTACCGGGGCGTCTCTGCAGTGCCTCAGATGGCGTTTCTACTTCAAAGGTGGTACTTGACCCAAGTATGGTGTGTTTCTGAACCACGAATGTCCTTGACCTATTCGCAAGGGTGTGTCATCTTTCTGTCACCCTGTGCACAGCAGTTTTCTCCAGTTGTGGGCACTGTTGGAGTAGCTGTGTGGCCCTCGTGTGCTGGGGTTGATAAAGATCTGCTGTTGCTAGACCAGGTCCTGTGATTTGCACATTTCTGTTTTCTCCTTGTGTGTGGAGCTCCCAGAGAGCCTTTGCTTCACTTGCCCAAGTGTAAACTTGGCTTTGTTCTTAGGTTGATCTAATTCACCTGTTTCCCTGATGGGTTGATACACTGCCAATGCCCTGTGCCCAGACTTCTCAGACAGTTTGTTGCCAAGGCCCCCCGCAAGCATTCCTGCCTGACCTGCCTTTCCTCCACCAGCGCCTGGCCACGTACGGCATCACTGTTGCAGAACTGACTGGCGACCACCAGCTGTGCAAGGAGGAGATCAGCGCCACTCAGATCATTGTCTGCACCCCTGAGAAGTGGGACATCATTACCCGCAAGGGTGGGGAGCGCACCTACACCCAGCTTGTGCGGCTCATCATTCTGGTAAGCAGGGGCACTTGTTGGGGCGCAGAGACTAGGCTGGTTCAGAAACTTGTCTCCAGTCACTGGCCTTTGTAACGACCTCTGTTGTCAGCATTGCATTCAATGACAGGCTGCACTTCAGTGAGAATTTCCCAGTGGGTGCACAGTGATTGCTATATTATTCTTTGTATCTTTTTTATGTCTGGAATATTTTGAGAGACATGTAAACAGACAGAGGAAAACTAGTGGTGTCCTCCCAGAACATCAAAGGACTTTATAAGCAAATAGTCCGTTCCAGAGGGGATGAGTGGGGAGCCAGGATGTTGTGTTCCACAGAAGCAGAAGCGCGGGTGTAGTTTACGTTATCTGGGAAAGCGGAAAGGAGAGCTCACGTCATGTTCAGTGATCCAGAAGAGGGTCGGCAAGCTTTGGCTACTGGTTTTTGTCTGTTGGAACACAGCCTTTTATTTTATTTTATTTTTAAAATTTCTTTATTGATTAGGGTATTACATATGTGTCCTTATTCTCCTATCACCCCTAACCTCTCACTCATGCTCCCAGCCCCCTGTTGTCCACAGCCTTACTTTTAGTTGAGTTAGTGTTTATAGTTCCTTTTGTGCTGCCATGATTGAATTGAATATTTGTAATGGCCTGAAGTATTGACTATCTGGCCCTTTAAGGAAAATTTTGTTGACTCCTGCTTTGGAGCCTTGCTGCTCAGTCGTGATGAAAATACAGTCCTGCCCTAGCTGGTTTGGCCCAGTGGATAGAGCATTGGCCTATGGACTGAAGGGTCCAGGTTCGATTCCAGTCAAGGCCATATGCCTGGGTTGCTGGCTCAATTCCCATGGGGAGTGTTAAGGAGCAAACCATTGATGTTTCTATCTCTCTTTCCCTCTCTCTTTAGCTCTGAAATAAATAAGAAAATATTTTTTTTTTTAAAGAAATACAGAGTCCCTGCCCCACCCCAAAGTGTGATTTTAATAAGGTCCCCTGCTGCTTCTTGTCCAACCCGAAATGTGAGAAGCACTGCGCTGTGACCCACCATTTGATACACAATATCTTTTGTTCTTGGTGAGGGTGAAATCTCACCAGAGGTGAAGTTTTATTTGATATAAATGTGGTTTGATCAGAAGCTTCATTTGCAGTAAAGAAATACACCTTTGAGTGAAGTTAGAACCACTTTACCTGAAGTATCAGATTTCCTTGCAGTAAAGCATCGTTTCACTGAACTGTGGCGAAGCCGCTCACGGGAAAGCATGTTCTTGCTGGGGTGCTTCATGGTGAATTTTGTCTCATCGTTCGTTTATCCAGCTTGAGATCCCCTTTCTTGTCTTATTTGGCATACTGAGTGTGTACTTACAAAATGTGACTGCTCTTAGGAAAGCTCCGCTTCTCCGGTCTTAGAGGTGCTCTCTCTCCTCTCTCAGGATGAAATCCATCTCCTCCACGATGACAGAGGGCCTGTCTTGGAAGCGCTGGTGGCCAGGGCCATCCGAAACATTGAGATGACCCAAGAGGAAGTCAGACTGATCGGGTTGAGCGCCACTCTCCCCAACTATGAAGATGTGGCCACATTCCTGCGTGTTGATCCTGCCAAGGGTCTCTTCTACTTCGACAACAGGTATGGAAAGAGATGGGGATTTTAGCCAGGTGGCCTTCCTGTTGTATTTCCCCTTGCCTAGGAGCTCTGTTGTTTAGGAAGGGCCTTTTGGTTTTGATGTGGTGTAACCTGAAAAAGAGGAATAGTGCTCCTGGGCAGTGTAGAGGACCATTTATTTTCTCAATATTTTGTGCCAAAAGCCTCATTTGTCTAACTGTTCATCTTCTAGCTTCCGCCCAGTACCTCTGGAACAGACCTATGTAGGCATCACAGAGAAAAAGGCCATCAAGCGTTTCCAGATCATGAATGAAATAGTCTACGAGAAGATCATGGAACATGCGGGGAAAAACCAGGTCTGTGTGTGTTTTTTTATCATTTTTTGAACTCTGTTCTTTCAAATTCTTGGTTTACTGATAATTAGACAAGATTGACAAAGATAAAGAAAGAAGACACAACACAAATCGCCAATATCAGAAATGGAATGGGATATTACACAAACAGTTGCCATTGAAAGCATAATAAAGGAATACTCTGACCACTTTTTGCACATAAATTTGACAACCTGGAAGAAATGCTCTATTTTTTTCCCAAAACTACCAACTACCTGTGCTCAGACTTTTCAGACAGTTTGGTGCCAAGATGATATAACTTACAGGTAATCTGACTTGTGCTACAAGCCATTAAAGAAATTGAATGTGTATCTAAAAAATGCCCCCAAAAGAAATCCCCAGGTGTAGATAATCAGTCTGTCTCTGTGTGACCCAGGGTCCTTCCATAAAAGATCTGGCGGCTTTTGCTAAAAGTGTAACAGTCAAAATGAAGAAGACAGTCAGCTAGTGGAAGAGAGCATTTGACTAGAAAGTAGGATGTAATTTTTTAATTGAAAACTGACTTCAGGCATGTTAACCAAGACTGAAAACTAAGTAAAAGTAACAGGTTATGTATTTGTTTTGTCTGATAAAAAGCATTGCATTTAGGTGAGAAGATGAGTTTAGTGAAGAGGTATGTCTTTTCTTGGCACTAAATACTTGGAGGACTGTATTTCCTAGAAAATGGTGCTCGAGTCATCCTGATCGTTAAAGGAATTGAATTTATAACGTCCTTTTATAAAGGGCAGTGCCCGTCATGCCATGAGTATTTTAGCTGTTGTTTTACAGACACCTGCTTCAGGTGGCTTAGAATCTTACCAGGTGCCTGCACACAGATTCTTACTTGAGATTCCTGAGTGTGCATTCTCGCTGTGTGTAGACTTACTGCTAACGATGTTGCTGGCGGTTTGGTTTCCAGCGCAGGACTCTCCCTGGACTGGGCGGTTCCTCCTCTTAGGGTCTCACAGCCATGGTTAGCTTCTGAGCCAGGACATTCCTGCCCGCTCCTCCTCTGGCCCGCAGCTTCTGGCTGCTGCTGCTGCCGCCTCTGCATTTTGCTGCTGTGTGAGCTCTGTCTTGACTGACAAACCTGGTTTCTACCTAGGTGCTGGTGTTTGTCCACTCCCGAAAGGAGACTGGGAAGACGGCCAGGGCCATCCGGGACATGTGCCTGGAGAAGGACACGCTGGGCCTGTTTCTGAGAGAGGGCTCCGCCTCCACAGAAGTCCTGCGGACGGAGGCCGAGCAGTGCAAGGTGAGGAGAGACGGGCCGGTTCCTCCTCCCTCCCCGGAACTGGCCCAGCTGAGGGACCAGGCCGCCCCGGGTGCTGCTGGGTCAGCCAGTTAAGCCGATTCTCAGCATGCGGTTGTGCGGTGTAGGTTAGGGGAGGGACTGGGGGGGGGGAACTTGGTCCTCCTTGGGAGAGCCCCCCAGTGAGGCTCCTCACCGCCCGTTTCCTCTGTTTCTCAGAACCTGGAGCTTAAGGACCTGCTGCCCTATGGCTTTGCTATTCATCATGCAGGCATGACCAGAGTGGACAGGACACTTGTAGAGGACCTTTTTGCTGATAAACACATTCAGGTGAGGGGCCGAAGCACAGACTTCAGAGACCCGAAATGTCAAAGTTTGTGCTTGCACTTGCACCTGTGTATCGCTGTTTCTGGCAGGGCCTTCCTTGTCTGCTCCCTCTCTTGGAGCCTGAGCATGTAATTGTCTAGAAAGCCTAAGTTGATTACTATAGGTCTGTACTTCTGCCTCGTAAGTATTTCTAGAAACCTGAGAGGTTGGTTATTGACTAGATGAGGTGCCACGGACGCCTTCCTCTTTCTTTATTCTGGCCTCACACCGACAAGGATGGGCCTGCCTCAGCCCCGCTAGAAGCGCTGGGACTGGCTGCCTAGAGACGTTGGCGATATTGACCTCTGTTTTCCTTTTACCTTGCTTTATCTTTGTAGGTTTTAGTTTCCACAGCAACTCTGGCTTGGGGTGTGAATCTCCCCGCACATACAGTCATCATCAAAGGCACCCAGGTGTATAGTCCAGAGAAGGGGCGCTGGACAGAGCTGGGAGCACTGGACATTCTGCAGGTACAGGTCCTTTCTGCCTATTCTGGGTCGGGAAGAGTACCTTGTATGTGGAATGCAAGGATGCTGGAAGTATGGCAGATGGGAGGTGAGGAGAAGCTTGGAATCCCTTCCAGCACCCCTGTGGCCTCAGCCCTCTGGGTTTGCTGTCTCTGCCCTAGATGCTGGGACGAGCCGGAAGACCCCAGTATGACACCAAGGGCGAAGGCATCCTCATCACATCTCATGGGGAGCTTCAGTACTACCTGTCCCTCCTCAACCAGCAGCTTCCTATTGAGAGCCAGATGGTGTCAAAGCTGCCTGACATGCTCAATGCGGAAATCGTGCTGGGAAATGTCCAGAATGCAAAGGTAGGGAGGGCACTGCTCTTGGCACCGCTTGCCTTTTCCAGAGAGGCCAAGGTGTCAGGAGTGGATGGTCTCTGTGGTGCTGCGGGCTGACATTTTCCCTTGTTATAAGATACTAGTAGGTCGCTGCTGCCCTCCAGAAGCTCTCCGCTTGCTGCCCCGCCCTCCTGTAGCTCCCCCTGCCCCTCCTACCTCCCCCCATAGCTTGCTGTCCCCTCCTGTAGCTCTCCACCCGTTGCTCCGCCCTCCTGTAGCTCCCTTCCCCCCGACCCCCCCATAGCTTGCTGCCCTGTCCCCTCCTGTAGCTCTCCACTCTCTGCTTATAGCTCGCTGCCCCACCCTCCTGCTGATCCATGGTCTGCTCGTTACGCCATGAAGCTTATTACATCTTTATTATTATATTCCATCTTTTATTATATAGGATTAGAGAGAGAAAAAATAGATTAGGACCCTCTTTTTTCATAATGAAGACATGTAATAAGATAAACATTCTTGTAGTTGGGAGGTAATTTCTCATAATTTCATTTGTACGCCAGTCCTCCATGCTAAGCCCCACGAGCTTCCTCTCACAGGATGCAGTGAACTGGCTGGGCTATGCTTACCTGTATATCCGAATGCTCCGGTCCCCAACCCTCTATGGCATCTCTCATGACGACCTCAAGGGAGACCCCCTACTGGACCAGCGCCGGCTGGATCTGGTTCATACTGCTGCCTTGATGCTGGATAAGAACAACCTGGTCAAGTATGATAAGAAGACGGGCAACTTCCAGGTGAGGGGGCTGAGGGATGGAAGTAGGGGCTCAGCGAAGTCATCATCCCAGGAGACACGTTCAGACCGCTCTGAATCTCAGCACTGCCTTGTGCTCATTGCGTGGGGCAGTGGAAAACGGGTGGGGCTGCACTGGGCACTGGGCTGACTGAGCCTAGGGACTCCTGAAACAGCGCAGTCACGTCTGTCAGCGCCTCCTTTCTGTAACGTGAGTGGAGGTGGCTAATCTGTCTGTCTTTTCTGTGTGGGCATCGGCTCACTATAGGGCAGATCATTGTGCCATCTTTCTTCATGTGCTTGGGCCAGGCTCTTGTGTTGTGATGTGTTCACCCAGTGGGCACCTGTTGTTTGCAATGAGAGGTCGCAGCTTAGCGTTGGATTGCGTCTTCCTTTTTCGTAGGTGACAGAATTGGGCCGTATAGCCAGCCACTACTACATCACAAACGACACAGTGCAGACCTACAACCAGCTGCTGAAGCCCACTCTGAGCGAGATTGAGCTCTTCAGAGTCTTCTCGTTGTCTTCAGAGTTCAAGAACATCACTGTGAGAGAGGTGCGGCCGGCACGTGGGCCGGGTACCTGGTCCTCACCACAAGTCACTGTGTGGGCTCTCTCCTCTGCCACCTGGCTTTCCTCTGACCTGTTTCCTTCCCATGGCAGGAGGAGAAGCTGGAGCTGCAGAAGCTGCTGGAGAGGGTGCCCATTCCCGTAAAGGAGAGCATTGAGGAGCCCAGTGCGAAGGTAAGCCCGCACTTCTGCTCGGGGTAAGGATTTTAGGTGGTTAGAATCGTCCGAAAGATGGCGGTTTGTGCTTGGCTAACCTGCTTGGTTTTCCCAGCATACTTCTCACACGCGTTCTTTTCATATGGAACGTCAGTTACTTAATGTCTAAATCAAGAGCTGTAGAAGATCTTACCTGGCATGGATGCCCAGGGCAGAATGTGCTCTATTTCCTTGGACTACCCAATAATTGGCTGTCTTCTGGCTGACCCTGCTTTTCAGATCAATGTGCTTCTCCAGGCCTTCATCTCACAGCTGAAATTGGAGGGCTTTGCACTGATGGCTGACATGGTGTATGTCACACAGGTGAGGCAGAGTTTACCGCCGGGAGAGGGCCTGAACAGCCCTCCCGTGGGCTGGGTGCGTTTTGGAGAATGTGGGCCAAACACACAGGGAGGGAGTGCTGGGGTTGCCCTGGTTGGCTCATTGGTCACGCGTGTGTGAAAGAGCTGCTCTGTCTGCTCTTGGGTGGGCAGGAAGGTAAGTTCTCGAGAGAGTGCGAGGCCTCCATAGAGAGCGCCGCCCACAGCGGCGGCTTCCCTGAGAGGACTTCCCTCTGCGGCCACTGCCCAGAGTTGATGAAAGGCTTTGCTATCTACTCTGTGGTAAACTTCACTTCTTTTTTTTTTTGAAATTTCTTTATTGATGAAGGTATCACATACTTGTCCTCAACACCCCCATTCCAATCCCCCTCCCCTCCCCACTCATGCCCCCACCCCCCTGTTGTCCTTGACCTCTGGTTAGGCTCATATGTGTGCACACAAGTCCTTTGGTTGATCTCTCCCTTTTGTCCCCACCCTCCCTCTGAGGTCCAACAGTCTGACCCATGGCTCCTTGTCTCTGGGTCTGTTCTTGTTCATCCGTCTCTGTTGTTCACCATTTCCCCTAGGTGAGTGTAAACTTTACTTCTGAAAGCAAGTCACTAGCATCTTACTCTTGCTAGAGCCCTAAATGCTAGTGGGCCAAAAGCTTTAAAATCACAGTGAGCTTTAGGTTAAGATGTATGGTGAGCTCAAGCTGCCTTTTCTAGTTAGTCTGTGTTTAGCAAGCACCTACTGTATAGAGGGGGAAAGAGTAATTACAGAGGGACTTTGTTGTTTTTGGATTTTTTAAATTGATTTTTAGAAAGGGAAGAGAAAAACGTAGGCTGCATCTTGCAATACCCCTTCTGGGGACAGAGCCATGTGCCCCAAACGGGAACTGAACCTTTCAGTACACTGGACGACACCCAACCAACGGGCCACACCGTCAGGGTGAGGGACTTTGTTTTTGAGTTGGAGAGGCTGATTGCATCCGAGTGAGGCAGTTAAACGGCAGAGGAGGGACAGAGGAATGAAATACTCGTCTTTCTCCAGTCGGCGGGCCGGTTGATGCGGGCCATCTTTGAAATTGTCCTGAACCGAGGTTGGGCACAGCTTACAGACAAGACCCTGAATCTCTGCAAGATGATCGATAAACGCATGTAAGGACTCTGGGTGCTGTCACCATGTTGGGGTCCCAGGTTGGGAGTGGGGTGAGTTCACGTGACCGTTGGTCCTGAAGCATGAACTGGGACATGGCCCTGGGGAAGGTGAGAAGAGAGGCCTTGAGGGGTGGAGCCGGGGAGTGGGCACAGAGTGGTGGTGAGGGTTGGCTCTCGGGTCCCACAACTGGCACGGTTTCGAATGTCTGTTGAACAGCTGTGTCTTGTGTGGTCACAGCTGATCTATCGGAAGCCATGATGAGGGCAGCTTGTTAGAGGCCCCGCACAAGGGGTTGAACAGTTTGTTTTCTTCCTGGGTAGGTGGCAGTCCATGTGTCCGCTGCGTCAGTTCCGGAAACTCCCTGAGGAAGTAGTGAAGAAGATTGAGAAGAAAAACTTCCCCTTTGAGCGTCTCTATGACCTGAATCATAATGAGATAGGTGTGTGGGAAGCTGTCACCCACCCGGCTTACAGCCCAGATGTCTTTCTAAGCCTTCATCTTTCCAGGTCCTAGGCCTCGTGCCTAATTTCCCCGTCACCTCTTGTGGCCCATTCACGCACTGGGCCCGCCCCTGGTCTTGGCCTTTGACTCATCTGGGCTCCACTGAGAGTGAAGGGAACGGCCTGCCACACTGGAGTAGAATCTGCTCCTTCCTGGAGGCCCGAGGGTGCAGACACGTTCGGTGGGTGGGCTGCAGCCCCTGTGCCCTCTGTGTCTCCACAGGGGAGCTCATCCGCATGCCGAAGATGGGCAAGACCATCCACAAATACGTCCACCTCTTCCCCAAGTTGGAGCTGTCGGTGCACCTGCAACCCATCACGCGCTCCACCCTGAAGGTGGAGCTGACCATCACGCCAGACTTCCAGTGGGACGAAAAGGTAAGTACGCTCTCGCTTGGCGGAGGGGCTGGCTTCAGCGTGATTTGCGGAGAGCTGGCTTGGAGGTGCCGCTCACGCTCCTTCTGCTTGTGCATGCTTTCAGGTCCATGGCTCGTCCGAGGCGTTCTGGATTCTGGTGGAGGATGTGGACAGTGAGGTGATACTGCACCATGAGTATTTTCTACTCAAGGCCAAGTACGCCCAGGATGAGCACCTCATCACGTTCTTTGTGCCTGTCTTTGAACCGCTGCCCCCTCAGTACTTCATCCGCGTGGTGTCTGACCGCTGGCTCTGTGAGTGTCCCCTCTGCACAGCCCCCCAGGGACAGGGCGGTTGTGGGATGAGCTGGTGGGGGGAGAGCACATGCTGCCTGGGGTTCCAGGTGCCCGCAGGGGATCTGGAGCCGTTAGGTGAAGAGGTCTGCCTGCTTTTTCTCCTGGCAGCTTGTGAGACCCAGCTTCCTGTCTCCTTCCGACACCTGATCCTACCAGAGAAGTACCCACCTCCCACGGAACTTCTGGACCTGCAGCCCTTGCCCGTGTCTGCCTTGAGAAACAGCGCCTTTGAGAGCCTTTACCAAGATAAATTTCCTTTCTTCAACCCCATCCAGACCCAAGGTGGGTGTGTCGGTTCCCCTGGAGGCCTGGCAAGGCCACCGAGAGATGTCATCCGGGCCAGAAGGGAAGTGTGCTCAGGTCTTGGCTGGCATGGCAGCCCTTCAGCGCCGGCTGAAGGAGCACACCCCTATACGTCCTTGATGGGGAGATTTGCTTTGCTTCTCTGTGTGTCTCACTGAGGAGGGTGGTGGGGAAGGGTCTCATCAGTCATGGTGCGTTGTCGTTTCTGAAGCTCGGGAGGCTGGCTGTCCCTGAAAGTACTGGCCGTTGTCCAGTGTTGACTGAGGCCTCCCCTTATCACTGTGGATACCAGGCGTCCACAGAACACGCTTGTGCTCTGAGGGCATCACGGACATTTTTGTTCCTCCCACTAACACTGTGAGGGATTTTGCTGTCAGTGTCCTATTGGACAGATGGCGAATCTGGGACAGAGAGCTACCCAGTTGAATGAGCTAATAAACAGGACTTGGATGTTCACCCAGTGTCGATTCCGGGGTTTGGCTGTTTCCGCCTTTCCACGTCGAACTGTTTCTAGGAAGCGTGAGCATCGGAGATGGAGAAAGGCAGCCAGGGCCCTTTTGCTCTGTGTCCGGCTCCGAGAAGGCCGGACATGAGGCAGAGGAGGAGACTCGGCCTACTTTGCTTCTGCTTTTGTCCTACAGATCTCCCTGGGTCCAGGACTCTTTTTGCTTTTTTAATTTTTACTGACTTCAGAGGAAGGGAGAGGGAGAGAGAGATAGAAATGTCAGTAATGAGAGAGAATCATTAATCAGCTGCCTCCTGCACGCACCACACATGGATGGAGCCCGCTACCCGGGCATGTGTCCTGACCAGGAATGGAATGGAGACTTCCTGGTTCATAGGTCCATGCTCAACTGCTGAGCCACGCTGGCTGAGCATGGGACCGGAATTCTTTTTTTAATTTTTTATTTTTATTATTATTTTTTTTATTAAGGTATTATATGTGTACATTGCTTACCATTGCCCCTCCCCCCACCTCCCATACATGCCTTCCCTCCCCAGAGTTTTGTGTCCATTGGTTGTACTTATATGTGTGCATATCAGTCCTTCGGTTGATCTCTTATCTCCCCCAGATCACCCTGCCCTCCCCGCTGTTATTTGACAGTCTGCTTGTTGCTTTACTGTCACTATATCTTTCTGATCATTAGTTTATACTGTTCTTTGTTATCCATAAATGAGTGAGGACATGTGGTGTTTCTCTTTCATTGGCTGGCTTATTTCACTCAGCATGATGTTCTCCAATTCCATCCAGATTGCTGCTAATGATGAGAATTTCTTCTTTTTTATGGCAGTATAGTATTCCATTGTGTAGATATACCACAGTTTTCTGATCCAATAATCTGCTGACGGGCACCTAGGCTGTTTCCTAATCCTAGCTATTGTAAATTGTGCTGCTATGAACATAGGGGCTCCCCTGGCCCCCCCCCCCCCCAGGTCACATGGCTCCCCCTGGTCCCACCGCTCCCCCGGGGCACAAGGCTCCCCTGGGTCCCACCTTTCCCCCCCCCCCCCCCAGGTTACACAGCTCCCCCGGGACCAGAATTCTTGATCTTGACACCCCCCCTCCCCCCCCCGCTCTCTTCTGTGTGGGAGGGGACCTTTGAGGGGACTGACAGGCAGCCCGACTGTGGGAGGGGCTGCATCCCGTTGCCCCTCGTGCTCCTGCTGACTGTATGATGAGTGCCCTGCGTCTCCTCCTGGGTGGGTTCACGGTGCTGCTCTCTCGGCTTCAGTGTTTAACACAGTGTACAACAGTGATGACAACGTGTTTGTGGGAGCTCCCACTGGCAGCGGGAAGACCATCTGTGCGGAGTTCGCCATCCTGCGCATGCTGCTGCAGAGCTCGGAGGGCCGCTGTGTCTACATCACCCCCATGGAGGCGCTGGCAGAGCAGGTGAGCAGTGGGCCCTCCCAGCGCTGCCTCCTTCTGTGAGTCCAGGCCAAGCTTCTTCCAGGCCTGAGATCTGTAGGCTATTTGGGGCAGGACCATTTGCCTTTTCTTGGTCATTCCTTCAGTCTGAACTGAAGAGCAGCGTCCCCTTGCTTAAAAGTTGGTGTGGGTTATAAAGTAGCTCAGGAGCTCCAGAGCAACGTGTCTCTCCCTTTGGCTCCTCGGTTTTCCTCACACTTCCTGGCCCCTCTTCCTGCCTGCCAGGTGTACATGGACTGGTACGAGAAGTTCCAGGACCGGCTCAGCAAGAAGGTGGTGCTCCTGACGGGCGAGACCAGCACAGACCTCAAGCTTCTGGGCAAGGGCAACATCATCATCAGCACCCCTGAGAAGTGGGACATCCTCTCTCGGCGCTGGAAGCAGCGCAAGAACGTCCAGAACATCAACCTCTTCGTGGTGGACGAGGTCCACCTCATCGGGGGCGAGAATGGGGTATGGCCTGACCTTGCAGCGCATAGGGGGCTGCCGCTGGCCAAATGACCTTGGCATTGGGCCCCATGTTTGAATCTGAGGTCAGGGACTAGGACATTTCCCCAGGAGGACTCTTGTCACCTTATTTCAAAGAAACGGTGTGAGACTTTTTTGGGAATCTTAGTGGAGATTAGCTGCTGTGGAAGAGCCCTCGTCAGAGGAGGAACTAGGACCTCGGGCTGTGCACGAAGGGTAACTCGGGGCCGTGGTGGCACTTGGGCCTGTGTGACCTCTCCTCTCTCTGTCCTCTCTCCCAGCCTGTCTTGGAAGTGATCTGCTCCCGGATGCGCTATATCTCCTCCCAGATTGAGCGGCCCATTCGCATTGTGGCACTTAGCTCCTCGCTCTCAAATGCTAAGGATGTGGCCCACTGGCTGGGCTGCAGCGCCACGTCCACTTTCAACTTCCACCCGAATGTGCGCCCTGTGCCCTTGGAGCTGCACATCCAGGTAGGACCCGCTCTTCCCGTGCCTCGTGGCCCCCTGTGCAGAGTACCAGGTCCTGTAACCTCCGCCTCTCTGTCCTTGGTCCCAGGGCTTTAACATCAGCCACACACAGACTCGCCTGCTGTCCATGGCCAAGCCCGTGTACCACGCAATCACCAAGCACTCGCCCAAGAAGCCGGTCATCGTCTTCGTGCCGTCCCGCAAGCAGACCCGCCTCACTGCAATCGACATCCTCAGCACGTGTGCAGCGGACATCCAGCGGCAGAGGTGGGCAGGCCTGGGCTCTGTCCACTTCCTCTTGTCTGTCCGGCTTCTGAGGGTGGGGCCAAGGGAAGTTGGGTCCCGGGGGTTGGCCCACCCTGCAGGGTGGTCTGTTTGTGAGGGTGGGGCTGGCCTCCCTCTGGCTAGGGGCTGGGTGACTGCACAGTGGAGGGCGTTTGTGGGGCCGGAACCTCTCGGGCTGAGCCAGTGTTGTGCCGCCCAGGTTCTTGCACTGCACCGAGAAGGACCTGATCCCGTACCTGGAGAAGCTGAGCAACAGCACGCTCAGGGAGACGCTGTTGAACGGGGTGGGCTACCTGCACGAGGGGCTCAGCCCCATGGAGCGGCGCCTGGTGGAGCAGCTCTTCAGCTCAGGTGAGAAGCCCGGTGGCTCAGAGAGAGGATCATCGCCAGAATGTGCAGGTGGTCTGCTTTTTTGTGTTTTGTTTTTTAAGAGATAGGAGTATCAGTAATGAGAGAGAATCATTAATTGGCTGCCTCCTGCACACCACCCCCAACCCCCGCTGGGAATCAAGCCCATTGCCTGGGCGTGTGCCGTGACCTCCTGTTTCATAGGTCGATGGTCCCCCACTGAGCCCATCCGGGCACACTGTGTGCTTTCACCTCCAGGGTGGGTGCTAGTTCCCTGCAGCACAGTGGTCATTTTCAAAGTACTACACTTTATTGAATCTAATATCGCATTCAATTCCCCCAATAATCTTGTCATGTCGGTGGGACAGATGCTATCCCTACTTGCTAGAGAGACAAGGAGAAACACAAGGCTGTATCATTTCATAACCTGATTTTCTAGGCTGGCCCTTTAGCCTCTACACCTGGTTTCTCATGGACATCAGACTTACCAAGGTCGTCAGACCTCAGAGATGTGTAAATGGTATTACCATTTTGGCAGTGGTGGAGCTGCAGGGGAGATGGTGCTGCCAGAGTCACTTCTTATCAGATTGAAGCCCTTGAGTCTGACTGGTTTGGGGACACTCAGCTCAGTTTTGCTGCCATCGACTGAGCCAGCCCATGTTGAGATGGCGTTTTCCAGAGAGCAGGGCCAGTCGGGAAGGTGTCTCAGCCTGGCTTCCTCTGGGCTGGGAATCTTGTTCCAGGATTACGTCCTTGTCCCTAGGATAGTCCCCCAAGCAGGCGACGCTGTCGTGGAGCCGCCACCTGTAGTTCTGCATTTGCCTTCTTAGTCCTTGTTCCCAGCGAGCGTGGCTCTGGTTTCTGAAACAAGGGGAAGCCCTCCCTCCGCCAGGGAGCCCTGCACTCAGTCTTGTCCTCCCCTCTGCTCAGGGGCCATCCAGGTGGTGGTAGCCTCTCGGAGTCTCTGCTGGGGCATGAGCGTGGCCGCCCACCTGGTGATCATCATGGACACCCAGTACTACAATGGCAAGATTCACGCGTGAGTCCCGCTGCGCTCTGCTAAGGGCAGCCTTTCGTAAGATGGACATCGCACCTGAAATCCAGAAACTAATTGTCACAGAGGAAAAGTGTCTGGGCAGTCAGCAGCCAGCTGAGTTCAGTTCAGCCTGGTTTGGGGGAGAGTTTTCAGTCTCAGAATGTAGGCTTACATTGGCTCCTTTAGCCATCCTCCCAAGAGAACCAGGAATCATGATACAACACAGTTTTATAACATCTGTTTGAAATTTATGATTGTAGTCATTAGTGTATTGTATCTTTCTTGAAAAAAAGAAGAGCAGAGAGTTTGAGCCAGAAGAAACCTTAGGGATTGTGTAGTTAAACCCGTTCTGTAGATTGGAAAAGTGCCCTGGTCCAGGGTGACTCGGTCACTCTTGGGGTGACGAGAAATAGAAGGTTTAATTTTTCTCAGAAAAAGCTCAAATAATTTAACTCGATAATAGCATTTCCTGAAATGCTGATTACTTTTGAAATTAGTTTTACTTTTAATGTCTGGACCTACTTGTGGGCTTGGACTTAAGTCAGGTGACTTGATAACTTATGAACTTCACAGCGGTTAAGTTTGGGCAGCTTGACTTACATGTGTGCTCTTTTGTTAGGAAGTTACTTTGCTTTTGCCATTAGATGGTTTGTAGCTTTGAACCAAGGACCCTGAGCAACAAAGTCACAATTCTTAAACTTGAAAGCTGCAAGTGAAACTGGTGCCTCAGCACAGAAAGTCATAAACCCCGTGTTTGCTGTGACGTGCCCATGTCTCCCATGTTTGCATTTTATTCTGAGGTCGGGGAGGCACGGCCTCCTGGGTGGTCCCTGTGTTGACGCACTGTGCCTCTGTCCCCCCCTCTCACCAGGTACGTGGACTACCCCATCTATGACGTGCTTCAGATGGTGGGGCATGCCAACCGACCTCTGCAGGATGACGAGGGGCGCTGTGTCATCATGTGCCAGGGCTCCAAAAAGGTTAGTTCTGGCTCGGGGCCTCAGAACACAGGCTTTCCTCTTCTCGTGGAGGTTTTAGCCACTCCCTTCTTTCTGTCGGCTGCTTCTGTTGTCCGCGTTGCTTTGTAATAAGCCTTTCAGCCCAGGGGATTGTGTAGCCTTTTGGTTTTGGTGCTCTTGTGTCCACGGACTCCGTCTGGCTGGTTCCATCTTCCTCCTGTGCTGCTCAGCCTGCACAGCTCCGTGTCCTGTCCGTGGTGAAGATTACCGCTGATGCCAGTGGGAGCAGGCGAACATTCCTGGTGCAGACTTGGCTCACTTGTTGCAGCTGCTTTCCCCCATTTTGGTGTTGGCTGTGCCTGTCACACAAGGTCCATCTCTCCTTTGTGACCAGGGTGTCATTGACTAGTACTGTCTCCCCTTCCCAACCCACAGGACTTCTTCAAGAAGTTCTTGTATGAGCCCCTGCCAGTGGAGTCTCACCTGGACCACTGCATGCACGACCACTTCAACGCTGAGATTGTCACCAAGACCATTGAGAACAAGCAGGACGCCGTGGACTACCTCACCTGGACCTTTCTGTACCGCCGCATGACACAGAACCCCAACTACTACAACCTGCAGGGTCAGCCACCTCGGAGCGCACTGTCCTTTTGTGGTTTCCTCAGCCCTCGCTGGCCGTCTCCCTGCAGCTGCTCACTGACCACTCTCCTTCCCAGGCATCTCCCACCGCCACCTGTCTGACCACTTGTCAGAGCTGGTGGAGCAGACCCTGAGTGACCTGGAGCAGTCCAAGTGCATCAGCATAGAGGACGAGATGGACGTGGCACCTCTGAACCTGGGCATGATCGCTGCTTACTATTACATCAACTACACCACCATTGGTGAGGGGCCGGCAAAGGCTGCTGTCTGTCTGTGGGAGCCTCGCTCTGAAGGGTGCAGCTAGCCGGGAGGAGATGACAGGCTTCCCGTGACAGAGTCTCAGAGGGATGTGTTCCAGGCCAGGGCAGAGGTGCCCAGGCCATGAACGCATCTCCCTGTTCCTTTCTGCTGCTTTTGACTCCTCCCAAATCTTGTGTCTGTCAGAGCTCTTCAGCATGTCCCTGAATGCCAAGACCAAGGTGCGGGGGCTCATCGAGATCATCTCCAATGCGGCTGAGTACGAGAACATTCCCATCCGGCACCATGAGGACAACCTCCTGCGGCAGGTGAGGACACCTTGGCTTCGGGAGACTGGCCATGTGCCCAGAGCACACAGATCTGTCAACACAGGAAAATCCCACCATGCCCCCATCGCCCACCTCCACTGCCACCCTCTGAGCTTGGAGGGATTGTGAGCCTGAGATGGATGTGCTTTGGGCCTGCGAGCTGGTCTCAGGCTGGGCCACTTGTTCATCACCGGCTGTTTTCTTGTGCTTTCCAGTTGGCTCAGAAGGTCCCGCACAAGCTGAACAACCCTAAGTTTAATGACCCACACGTCAAGACCAACCTGCTCCTGCAGGCTCACCTGTCCCGCATGCAGCTGAGTGCTGAGCTGCAGTCAGATACCGAGGAGATCCTCAGCAAGGTAGAGTCGGTGCCGAGGTGGGCGTGGTCGGGAGCCCACAGGGGCCTGTGAGGGAGCAGTTTCAACCCTACCTGCCCCCGTGCTCCTGCCCCATGCAGGCGATCCGGCTCATCCAAGCCTGTGTGGATGTCCTGTCCAGCAATGGGTGGCTCAGTCCTGCTCTGGCAGCCATGGAACTGGCCCAGATGGTCACCCAAGCCATGTGGTCCAAGGACTCCTACCTGAAGCAGCTGCCACACTTCACTTCAGAGCACATCAAACGCTGCACAGACAAGGTGAGCTGGGTCCAGACCTGGCTGAGCCCGAGAGCTGAGTGTTCTGGGCTTGGGGTAGAGGGCTGAGTCACAGGAGGGAAGACTTGTAGTTCTGTCTGGTTTCTCTGAAGGCGCTATGCACTGAGATGCTAGAGAGCCTGACGCATGCGGCTGTGCTCTGTCTGAGCCGTGTCTGTAGGTGTCTGACAGGGTAGGATGGGAATTAGCAGCCACTTGGAGCCGTTTCATTTGTTGTTAGCAAGTGTTCTCTCTTCCCGACCTCTGGGTGCCCACTGCAGGGAGTGGAGAGTGTCTTCGACATCATGGAGATGGAGGATGAAGAGCGAAATGCGCTGCTTCAGCTGTCCGACGGCCAGATGGCGGACGTGGCCCGCTTCTGCAACCGCTACCCTAACATTGAGCTGTCTTACGAGGTGGTGGACAAGGACGGCATCCGCAGGTGAGTCAGAGGGCCCGGTGCCCTGCCTGGGGCTCCTGCTGGCGTGCTGGGATTCCACCGTCCTGGTCCGATGTGCTCCCTGCTTTTGTCCCACCAGTGGCGGGCCCGTTGTTGTGCTGGTACAGCTGGAGCGAGAGGAGGAAGTCACAGGCCCCGTGATTGCGCCTCTCTTCCCACAGGTAAGTCCTGGTAGCTGGCTTTTCCAGATATCTACTGGAGGCCGTTTGTCCACTGATAGAATCCGAGTACAAGGGTGCACTGTCACTGGGGAGAGACGTTTAGAGTAATAATGAAGTTATGAGTCATAGACGAGAATTAATCTTGGGACGTTGCTTTTCTTTTTAAAGGGAGGGGGAGAGCCAAGGCCGGTTTGGCTCAGTGGATAGAGCGTCGGCTTGCGGACTCAAGGGTCCCAGGTTCGATTCTGGTCAGGGGCATGTACCTTGGTTGCAGGCACATCCCCAGTACGGGGTGTGCAAGAGGCAGCTGATTAATGTTTCTCTCTCATTGATGTTTCTAATTCTCTATCCTTCTCTCTTCCTCTCTGTAAAAAAAACAAAACAATAAAATATATTTTAAAAATAAATAAATAAAGGGAGGGGGGAGAGAGAGAAACATCGATGTGAGAGGGACATATTGATTGGTTGCCTCCTGCACACGCCCCATGTACCGTGGTACATGCCCTTGACTGGAATGGAACCTGGGACGCTTTAGTCCGCAGGCCGATGCTCTTTCCACTAAGCCAAATCTTTTTTTTGCCTTAAGACAGTTTAGATGACTGGTCATTGTTAAAAATAGCAGTTGAACAGTCTTGCCAATCTGTAATTGTTAAAACACATTGTCTTTAACCTTAAATTAAATTAGTTAAATGGTTTCAGGGTGTGCGTTTTTATTTTTATTTATTTATTTTTTTTAAATATATTTTATTGAGTTTTTACAGAGAGGAAGAGAGGGATAGAAACCTAGAAACATCGATGAGAGAAACATCGATCAGCTGCCTCTTGCACACCCCCTTCTGGGGATGTGCCCGCAACCGGTCCCGGGACCTTTCAGTCCACAGGCTGACGCTCTATCCACTGAGCCAAACCCCTTTCGACAGGATGTGCATTATTAAAAGTTTATTATTGATTTCAAAGAGGAAGGGAGAGGGAGAGATAGAAACATAAATGATGATAAAGCAGCATTGATTGGCTGTTTCCCGAATGCCCTCTACTGGGGATTGAGCCCATAACCTAGGCATTTTGACCAAACCTTGACCAAAATTGAACCCAGAACCCTACACACTGCAGGCTAACGCCACCGAGCCAAACCAGCTAGGGCTAGGATTGTGCTTTTAAAGATTAAAAGCAGAAACCAGATATACTAAGTTTAATTTTACAAGCTGGTTTAATACGCTCTGAGGAATGACGCTGGGATCTAGAATTCTTGCGCTTCCTCACAGTGGGTGGCAGCAGGTGCCTTGATAGATGCTCCCTATGGCAGACTCCTCTCCCCGTTTACGTGCCAGTCTGCACATGTGCCCTAAAGAGGTGTCTAAGGAGCTCAGAGCTGCCAGGCCAGAGGGTCTCGGTCTCTGACTGGAATCTTGGATGCAGGGTCAAGTACTGAATAGAAAAGGGCCAGAACCAAAAAAATGAGGCCACTTGGTACTTAGAATTTGAAACTATTGCCGAAACCGGTTTGGCTCAGTGGTAGAGCGTCGGCCTGCGGACTGAAAGGTCCCGGGTTCGATTCCGGTCAAGGGCATGTACCTTGGCTGCGGGCACATCCCCAGTGGGGAGTGTGCAAGAGGCAGCTGGTCGATGTTTCTCTCTCATCGACGTTTCTAACTATCTATACCTCTCAATTCCTCTCTGTGTAAAATCAATAAAGTATATTAAAAAAAAAAAGAATTTGAAACTATTACAAGCTATCTCAAATGAACTCAATTTTAATTTTATCAAATTATATTTCAGGAGGAAATTTTTTTTTTTTTTAGCAAGGTTGAAAATTTATTGAAGAATAAGTACAGACTCTCACATGGGGAGGGGGAGAGTCCCACTGAACCCCCTTTCCCTATGGTTTATAAAGGCTATAGATCTTTGTGCCTTGATATCCCTTCTGATTGGTCACTATCCCCTCCTGGTTTGGTTACTATAGCAACTCCTAAGCTCAAAGTTCGAACCTCACATGGGACATGTAAAGCTCTCCTCCCTCACTATTCTATTTCCTCTGGGTTTTCGCCTTTAGTTTACATTTATATATTTTTTTCTTGTTACAAAGCATGTTTTATTATGAGAAGTTATCAAATCATAGTAGCCAAAGTTTTGAAGATCGCCAAGTAATAAATATTAAAGCAGTCATTAAAGAGGATGCTCAGCTTTCCCTTCTCAATTAAATACACCTTAGTAAGGAGCGGAGAGAATGAATTTGTTTCCTTTGCCTCCTCTCCTTTCCCTTTCCATCTATGGACATCACATCGTGTACTATGTAATAGATCATACTTCCACAGTGACCTTTATTCCTGAATATAATTTCTTTTTTTAAAATAAATCTTTATTACTCAGATTATTACAATTGTTTCTCCTTTTTCTCCCCCAAAGCTCCCTACCACCCAGTTCCCATCCCACCCTCTGCCCTTACCTCCCCCCCCCATTGTCTTCATCCATTGGTTACACGATTTCAATCCAGTCTCTCACTGCTCCCCCACCCCCTTATCCTCCTGATAATTACCAGTCCACTCCCCTTCTTTGCCCCTGATTCTACTATATTCACTTTATTCTGTTCCTCAGATTTTTCTTCTCTTTTCCTTTTTTTCTGTATATGAATTTCAAGTGGGACACTCTCTCCCATTTGTTTTTGTAGGGAAATACAACAAAGTGTTCTGTAGTAAATGGCTGCAGACTGTCCAAATGTCTCAGGACCACACGAATAGAATCCGCTCCTCCTCCGGTTCACACAGCCCCCCCCCCCCCCCCCCCCCCCCCGCCCCTGGGCACACGGCTCTCCCAGTCCCCGCTGCTCCCCTAGGCACATGGCTCTCAGGAGGAAATTTAAAAAGCTTTATCTGGCTTTTGTTTTCCTACCTTTGTAACCATTCTCATGGTCTCATGGCTGTCACATTTCATTTTATTAAAGTCTTTATTGTTGAAAGTATTGCATATCTGTCACGTTTTATGTGCTGAAATCTTTGGCTTTTGGTCACTGCAGAAACGTGAAGAAGGCTGGTGGGTGGTGATCGGAGATGCCAAGTCCAATAGCCTCATCTCCATCAAGAGGCTGACCCTGCAGCAGAAGGCCAAGGTGAGTGTCCGGGGCCCAGCGTTCCTTCTGAGACAGACAGGCAGGCAGGCGGGCGGAGGCGGGAGCGCTCCCTGTGTCCCGCTCACCCTGGTTGCTGCTGCTCTCTCTAGGTGAAGCTTGACTTCGTGGCCCCAGCCACCGGAGCCCACAACTACACTCTGTACTTCATGAGTGACGCTTACATGGGATGTGACCAGGAATACAAATTCAGTGTGGACGTGAAAGAAGCCGAGACAGACAGCGACTCGGATTGAGTGCAGAGGCCTTTGCAGAGTTGAAACTTGCACAGTTGAATGGGATTGCAGCCATGGAGACCAGGTCTGTCGGCTGGGAGAACTGTCGACGCAGGTGCTGTCCCAGCCACCTCGTTTTCCTCTTGCTACCACCATCCAAACTTTGGATCCAGTGTCTGCAGTGTCGTGTAGCTGTCAGGCATAAACTGTACAGCATTTTTATGCTTGTTCTTGGTAGTTATTTGGTTACAGAATCAAACATTCTAATAAAATAAGTTGGAAAAACCATTTGTTGTCCCAGTGATTCCAAATTAAATTTCCTTTTGCTAACCTAAGGCCCATGGCCAAAAATATTTATTTTTTTAACCACTGAACTTGCTTAGAAGGAATACTTCTGGAGGACAAGGCTGTGTGTTGGGCTGTCACAGGCAACCATTTGAGCCAGTGTGGAGGAGGGGTTAGGTTAACTTCTCTTCAGTCAGTATCCTGCCCCCATCTCGTTACCTGGATATCTCCACCACGGCAGGGACAGACCTAGGCTAGAAATTTCTCAAGATCTATATAGAAACACCCCCCCCCCCCCCCCCCGCCTCCCACATTCCCCAAGGAGGCAGCACAGGAGGGATTAAAATGTACGGATTGGGAACACGGATACTGTGATCCAGATCTGCAAGCTTTCTACTTCAAATTCTTGCCTTCTGCTCTTGAATAACTGCATAAAATAAGATGATTCTCTAGGGTAATTTCCTTAGGTCTTAGGAACTCTTTACACTATAAAAATTAAGAACCCCAAAGAGGTTATTACCCATTGTTAATTTACTATATTAAAAATAAAAACAGCCCTTGTCGGTGTGGCTGTTTGAGGTTGAGCATCGTCCTGCACGTAAGTGTTGCTGGTTTGATTCCTGGTCAGGGCACATCACATACCTAGCTTGTGGGTCAGTCCCTGGTGAGGGTGCGGGAGGGAGGTAACCGATTGTTGTTCTCTCTCTTCCTCTCTAAAATTAGTAAAAACATTACTTCCAAAGCAAATCCAGGGAAGAGAGTGGCCTGTAACGTTTTTAAAAATCTCATTCCTGTCTGAGTTAATAGAAGACAGGGATTCTTGTAGTTGCTTCACTTGTGTTATTTAAGTTGAAGCTGACTTTATTCATATAAGCAGTTGGGAAGGAAGTTTTTATAGCCAGTTCAGGAAATTGTGGCTATTCAATGCTGTAGTGAGACTCCATAAATGGTAGTTTCTTAGGTGGAATGTGGAATCTGAAACCTCTATCAGTGAGCTTCTTGTGCTGTTAGGTTAAGACCCACGGTCTCTCTTACCTCTTCTCCATGAGTGGTTCTGTAACATCAGCATTAATTGTTTGGAAAATGCTGATTCACTGAATCAGGCAGATCTTCCAAATGTTGACATTTTATCCTACAAGTCACATTTGTTGGTAACACCACCAATCACGTCAGGAGAGTAAAAATTGGGAAGATGGCAAACTCATGGTGCAAGTTTTCCAAAATTCTAATTTTTGCTTGAAAGCTTGATCACTGGCAATGCTATCAGTTGCCTTTAAAGGCTCATCCATTTCCTAGAAATCCTCGGCCAAGTAGCCAAGTTTTGATACCACAATTTGCTACTTCTTTTAAGTAAAAATGAAAGAAAGCTCACTTAGCTACACACCTGCTTTTCCTCCAGACAGCCCTCTGCTTCTGCATGCTGCCATTGCCATCAACGTTCCCAAGGGTCAAGGTCTTATAGCTTGTGTTTGTTCTTGAAGGACATTTCTAAGTGAAGTTGACAATACTGCTATGAGAGCAAGGAAGTGAAGACTACTACAGCCCTGCCTGGTTGCTCAGTGGTTAGACCTCCAGCCCACACACCAAAGGATCACAGGTTCGATTCTAGTCAAGGCTATGTACCTGGGTTGCAGATTCCATCCCTGGTCCCAGCTGATTGGAGCGCATGAGGGAGGCAACCCATGGGTGTCTCATATTGATGTTTCTCTCCCCCACTCCCTTCCATTCTTGCTAAAATAATGGGGAAAATATCCTCCGATAATGACTAAAAAAAAAAATGAGAAAAAGAAAATGCAAAACTATTTACTAGTTGGTACCACTACCATGGCTCTGCCAACATGTCCACAGCCGACCTCTCAGACCCAACCTCCTGGCGCTTGGGTTGGTACTGCACCAGCTGCCACTTCAGTCTGCCATTCTTTCTTTCTGTTGTATAAAAAATTAATGAAGGCTATAGCTTTGGGGGACTGTCCTCAAGTCAAAACCCATATGGGAATGACAGAACTGATCGCCCATGGCCGTGATCCACCACCTTTTTTTCATTATCACTCTCTTAAAGAGCTATATCAGACATTTTCTTTTAAAATCCTCACCCAAGGATATTTTTTCCATAGATTGATTTCTAGAGTATAAAGGAGGGAGAAGGGGAGAGAAACATCAATGTGAGACACATTGATTCGTCTCCCACATGTGCTCCTACGAAGGCTGGAGAACTTGTAACCCAAGTATGTGCCCTTGACTGGGAATAGAACATGGGACTCCTTGGTCCAGCGGTCGCCCACCTTTTGGACCCCACGGACCACCAGTATCCGAGATCTACAGGTGGACACTCTAACCACTGAGCGACCGACAAGGGCTCTATCAGACATCTTTTTCCTACTTGCCCTTACCATGAAAATTGAGTACCACTGATACATTGTATATTGTGTACTCCAGTTCCATAGAGGGCCACAAATCATTGTCTCTAAGATTTTTCTGTCCTTCACCAAAGAGCCAATTTACAGCCCCATTGAGAATGCATGGCCTATGGCCAATAATAATTCTCCCTTTCAGAGTCACACCCTTCCCTTTTTGGCATTCCCCGAAAGCAATAGTAAGATACGCAAAGGTTCCTAAGGAAAAGCAGAGGGGTCTTACTCTAAACTAGCCTGCGTTAGAAAATCTTCAATATTGAGTGAATGTCTTAAATGCAGGGACTTCGTCAGAAAGCAGGAAGTCAGGACCTATTTCAGAAAGGAACTCATCGTGGAAATGCTTTACGTTGTGAGTGTTCTAATATAAATAGGACTTGCGATTCAGATGGATTATTTCTATAAGGCTTACAATTTCAGAAAGGTCTGAGATACATGCCTCCGATACATAAACATGGTGATTAGTAGTACATTCACCCTGCAAACTAGCACGGTGTCCTGACTGGAAGCGAAATCCGTGGCATAGCTACAAGGTACTCTCCTTCTGCAGTTCCTCCCCAAGGCCCACGCCAATGTGGGAAGGAGTGGCCCTCAGGCTCCGCATGTCTCCCAGGTCTGGAGGGAGAGCAAGTTAAAGGCAGGCCAGGCTGCTCTTCCGGGTCTTCTTGGGCTAGGAAAGTCTTAAGACATTTTGGGGAACCACGATTCTGTCCAAAGTCAAGGTGGCTCAGAGGCCTTCCAGACGCTGATACTTCCAGAAGGCCACCTCCCCATCATCGCTGCAGGAGGCCAGCAGCCCGCGCTCCTTGGGGTTCCAGGCTACACAGTTGACATCTTGGGAGTGGGCCTGAGGCAAGTGCGCTGTTAGGGAGAAGGTGGGCTGCTGTGGGTCTGAGCCAGGGTCCTCCTCAAACACGCGGATGGCATCGTCCCCACAGGCTGTAGCCAGGGCCCCTGTCAGCGGACACCTGGAGGAACACGTGCGTCAGGGATTATGCTGGGGACTCCTCCCGCCCAGCCCAGTGGCCCTGCTGGCTCTCTTCCCAAACTTCTGGCTTCAGCTAGCATGTCTTACTGAAGCGTTCCCCTAACTAATAGATAGCCACAGACAGCCCCCCTTAGCATTCAAGTGCTGCCATCCAGGCTTCCCCCATACAATTAACCTAAAACACTAAGTAAGATTCTGAATTACACTTTTGTCACTTAGCATAAGCAATTTCCCTTGTCATGAAGCTTGCTTAATCATTTTTTAAAAGTGGTATGACAGGCCATTGGATTTTACCACACTTAAGCCTGTTTTGGTTACTCCCAAATGTTAACGTAAATAAAGCCGAGAGGCATATCAACCTTTTTCATTATTTAGGATTACCTCCTAGGGACAGATTCTCAGGATCAGAACTGCCAAAGGGAGAAGCAGCAGCACATGGTCTGACTTCTCTAAAATGTCTCCAAATTGGGGAGTGGAGTGGGGATGGGGAGAGGAGATGGAGGAATTACCACGCGATGTCGTAGATGGTCCTGGAGTGGAAGCCCGACAAAGTGCAGATGCATTTCCAGCTGGGGTCGGAGCCGCTGCACGCCACCCCTGCGGACAGACTGCTCTTGAGTCCAAGACACATCTGTGTCCCAGGCACCTTAGGGGTCTAAATGCCTCACTGCAGAGATTCTAACTTGCCCCTGCTTACCCTCACCCTCAATCATGAGTCCTCGTCTGCATCTCTCTGCCCCCACTCTCACCGATCTGCCTTACATACTATGGCCAGGCTGGTATTTTTGCAGAATTCTGAGAAGGGAATGTCCTGTTCTTTAAAAAAAAAAAACTTTGCTGCAGACTACGTGGCCTACCTTAGAAGGCGATCCACCAGCCAGCCCAACCCACCTTACTTCCCCCAAACCTTTATATACCTCATGCTTCACCTAAAGCAGTGTTTCCCAAAGTGTGGTACGCATACCCCCAGGGGTACGGGAAGAGTTTGGTGGGGGTACGCGTTGCACCGGAGTTTGGTGGGGATATGCACTGCACCGTGCTTAGCTGCGCCTAATTCTACGTTCTCATGAGTCAAGTCAAGACAGTCTTGTGAGGCGTGAGATGGTCCGGTGTGCAAATAAATGTTATTTATAATAAAACTTTTATTTATATTTTATTATGAATAATTTTATTTTTTGTTTATTATTATTTTGTGTATGTACCAAAAAAATAAAAAATAAATATATTTTGATTGTTATTAAAATATATATATATATTTTTTTTGACAAGGGGTACTCAGCATTACGAAAATTATAAAAGGGGTACACATATGTCAAAAGTCTGGTAAACACTGACCTAAAGGAAGCACTGCTCCTGTGAGATCTAGGCTTTTCCATCTGTAACTCCTTTGCTCATGCTGCTCTGTTCTCACCCAGAGTTCTCTTCTTGCAAAATCCTACACATCCTTTCAAGTTCCGATGAAATAGCCCTTCTACGTAGCCCTCCCTGTTTCTTCCATCTCTCCGCGCTCATGGCACATCTCCCTTCTACCCGTTTGCTGTGCTTCATGTGTCCCAGCCAGACAGACCGCCAGCCTCTCAGAGAGGAGTCTTCTTAGCTCGGTGCCCGGCCCCTCACCTTGCTCATTGCCTGGCAGGTACTGGCGCCAGATGCGCACGGTACGGTCATCACTGCAAGACGCCAGACGCTGGCCACTGGGGTCAAAGGCCAAGCTCCACACTGTGGATTCATGACCCTCAAGGGTGGCACAGCATACCCAGTCATCCTCTTCCTCCCGGTATAGCTTCACCGTGTCATCATAGCTGGCAGAGGCTAACAGCTGGGGACATGGGAAAACACACCACTTACGGCCCAGGCAGTGCCCGTTGCTCCATACCTCTCCTTGCTAGGACAGGACAGTCCAGGGAGCTTCTTTGTAACAGGGACTAATGTCTTTTGGCCACAGGAAGTGATCTCTTTGAAAGCCAGCTGAGGCTGACAAGCCGAGGGGGGATGGGCACACCCTCCATACCCGAATTCCTTCCCACTGAGATAACTTTGCCAGACTCTTACCTCCTGGCTTGGGTGCCAAACCACATGCTTGACATCCTGTGTGTGGGAATTGAGGACACTGACACATTCATACTCATCTTCTTCATCAACTGCGGGAAGAACACAGAAAGGAGCCCACAAGCTGACCTTGTGAGGGTCATGTGGCAGCTTATCTGTCTGCTGGCTCCCAACTGCACCCGGAGGGACCTAGACTCACCTTCCCAGACCCACACGCTCTTATCTCGGCTGCAGGTAGCAAGGAGGTTGCCAGATGGGGCCCAGGCCACTGACTTGACCTCATTTTCATGGCCTTCCAGAGTGGTCACACACTGTGAGAAGGGAAGAGGGACAAGAATCGGTGGCATTTAAGACACTTGGATAGACAGTTGGCCCAAGTTCCTGAACCAGCTCTGGGGAGCAAACTGCAACAATCCTGGTCCAATCCAGTCTGGTTACCTCAAAGTCATCCTGATTCTTCTTCCAAATACAAGTGGTAGCATCAAAACTGGCAGAGGCCAGGTAATTGCCGCAGGGAGACCAGGCCACCTTCCGCACGGTGCGCTGGTGGCCTTCAGAAAGGACAGATTTGCAGGTCCAGTTGCCACCTAAAAGTAGAGGCCAGGCCAGGCACTGGGGCTGAGTGCACAAGCAGACACTGGAACACTATCACTGCCATTTGACACTGGAGCCAAGCTCAAGGGCACATTTAACAGCACGCTTTTAGGAAGAAGTAACTGACTTACTTCCTCTGGAGGCATCACCTCCTAATTTAAAATGGTCAAAGGCCAGCGTGGCTCGGTGGTTGAGCGTCCACCTATGAACCAGTAGGTCAGGGATCAATTCTATGGCTGGGGCACATGCCTGGATTGCAGGCTCCATCCCTAGTTTGGGGCGTGCAGAAGGCAGCTGATCAATGGTTCTCATCATTGATGGTTCTATCTCTCTCTCCCTTTCCCTTCTTTGAAACCAATAACACACACAAACACACACACACACACACACACACACACACACACACACAGAGTCAAAGGCTGCCGAATGTCCCCTCGGGATAAAATTTAAACTTCACCTGCAGGCTACTTTGCACCGCCCTTTTCTAATCGGTTTTCTGCCCCAGCAACTATCACAATTTTCTCCACAGCTCCAGGCTGTCTCCTGACGGTTTGGCTTCTAGTACTTGCCTGAAAAGTCTTTCTGGGAGTGACAAAAGTCTATCTCGAGGCGGCTTCTCCCCGCTTCTCCCCGGGCTCACCTCCAGCACAGCACCCGCATAGCACGCGCGCGGAACGCCCGGCGGCGGGGTCGCGCGCCAGGCCGAGCCTTACCCTCGGTGCCCCAAATGCGGACTTTACGGTCGCCCCCGCACGAGGCCAGCAGGGTTCCCGTGGGGTTCCAGGCCAGGAACCAGCAGCGCGAGTCGGGGTGCGCCGGGACACGGCCCAGCAGCACCAGCGAGTCCTTCATGGCGACCCGACGCAGAACGTGGAGGAGTTGGGCGCGTGCCCGCGGCGGGCTCCACGGTGCAGATTCCGGGACCCCGACTCAGCCTCCCAGGGCCGCCGCTTCGGCCACTTCCGCCCGATAATCCCTGTGGACCTGGGAACTGCTGTGCCCGCTAACGCGGCCGCGCTGCCCCCTGGGAGTTGTAGTCAGCTTCCCACCCCGGCATAAAAACGTCGCGAAGCCGCTTCGAACTACCAGTCCCGTGAGGCCGCGGGGAGGCTGTGGTGCGCCGGACTATGACGCGAGCGGGGACAGGGCGGGGAGCCGGAGGAGGCGGAGGCCGAGGCCGAGGCAGAGGAAACGGAAGTGGGTCGGATCCGGGTTGGTCCGGGAGTAGTGGGTCTCTAGGGCCGGGGTCGCTTGGCCCGGGCAGCGGAGGGTCCCGAGACGGGACGAGCGGCGCCACCCCTGAGGCCTGCTGACCGGTGAGGAGCAGCGATCGGCGTGGGAAGGGTCTTTCTGGGCAGAGGTCGCACCCCAGGGCGCCGATCCCAGGTCCCCCGGTCTCCGATCCCCGCGGCTCAGCCCGGTCCTCCCCCTTGGCACCCTCTGGTCCGGTCTCTCCTCCCATCAGTAGCCCCTACCCTCGCCCTCCAGCCCAATCCTTTCCGGGTCCTCATCCCGCGCCTCCCTTCCAGGCACCCGGTCACCGTCTCCGCCCCAGAACCCTGCAGCGCTCGGGTCTCCGCCCGGCCCCAGGTCCCGCTCCTCCGGCCTCGGGTGTCCGCCCCGGCGGCCCTGCGGTTCCTCACCTGCGTTCTCCCCGGAACAGGCAGACCCTGCGCCCCCCGGAAGTCGGCGGCGAGCAGCGGCGACCGCGGAACGACGGCGGGCGGCGCCGGGCATGTATGCCCCGGGAGGCGCAGGGCTGCCCGGCGGGCGCCGGCGGCGGAGCCCGGGAGGCAGTGCTCTGCCCAAGCAGCCGGAGCGGAGCCTGGCCTCGGCCCTGCCGGGCGCCTTGTCCATCACGGCGCTGTGCACTGCCCTCGCTGAGCCCGCCTGGTTGCACATCCATGGTGGCACCTGTTCCCGCCAGGAGCTGGGCGTCTCCGACGTCCTGGGCTATGTGCATCCGGACCTGCTGAAAGGTAAGGCCGCCGCGCGGGGCCTCTTTCTTCCCGGGCGACCCGGGGCTCCTCGGCGGGAGCAGAATGGGGTGTGGCTGCAGAGCTGACAGCCAGGGAGGACTTGGTTGAAGGAAACAGACCCTTTGCTGCCTGCTGGTCCGGCCCCTCGTTAATTAGATGTTATTCAGCCAAGCGCCTGCTTTCCACTCCATGCTCATGGTCTGCTGCTCTCTAGGATTCTGCCCGAGGAAGGGCAGCATATGAAGAAAAGATAAGGATGCTGAGCATTAAAACTAGCTAAGGAATCTGGGATGCAGGGAGGTTTCTTTGGGTCAGCTGGTTGATGGAGAAAAAGAACCTTTAATATGTTTAGACTTTAAAATATATTTTCAAATTCTACAGTAGTTGAGTTTTTATTATAGGAAAAGGGAGTCTGTGGCATTTTAGGTAACCAGGAGTCAGTTCCAGCCTCGGTAAAAGTTGGAACTTGACTCTCAGAACCATACACCTGATGAGGTGACGTTTCTTTGCTCAGCCAGGTGTGCAGAGGAAAGGGGAGAGCGTCTAGGGACTGGTCTCCTCAGTGGACACAGGGAGGCCACAGCCTGGCGGCTTGGCTGCTGCCCCAGCGGCTAGTTGCTCCTGCCCAGCTCTGCCTCCAGAGTTACTGTGGTGTTAGCGCAGGATCGCACTGCCTGCTTTTGCCGGAAAAACAGTCAGTGGACCCACACTGCCCTTGATACCAGCACAGTTCATAGTCCCACGGTCTTCTGAACCATTCTTGAAGGTCCTCCTATTTTCTCCCCGTGCCACTCTCTGGCTGAGATGTTCCAGCTGTCCGCTGTGCCATGTCTCAGGCCCTTCCTGCAGATGTCTCCGTGTCCTCTGAGGACTCGGACCCTGGGGTTTAGTGAAAAGGTCAAGTTCTCCTCCAGGCCTTGGGTATTATACCACTTTTTGCAGGTATAGGCTGAAAAGCTGTGCCGTTGTGGCCTAATGTCTTTCTCTGAGAGTTCTCTGTTTTTATCTCTCTCTCTTTTTAAGGGGTTTGAGGTTTTAGAATGATTTAGAGAACAGGATGGGGCTTCTGGTTTGTTGCCAGGTTCTTTCCTGATGATAGTCTTCGCTGTGTTAGCTCATTAAGACAGAGGTTACACATATGATGGAGGCCTGTGACACCAGCTTTTTCTCTGGCGTGTAGCTGATGGAAGAAAGGCCATCGAGCTGGAGTTGGATGTGGATGGTTTTTCCCTCAGCACATTTCCATCACTTGCCTTCTTTGAAGCTCAGCTGCCACCACTTCATCCAGACCTTTGCACTTGACCCCCTGGTGTTTCAGTGTTTTCAGAGCTTGGTGTCACCTACAAACTGGGAGACAGTTCCCAATGCTTCTCTCTTTCGGCCACTCCTAGGGAGGCTCATGAAGTTTGTGTGATGGGGGAGAGGCAGTGTGATCCGAGGTCTTTATTTCAGAGATCCGAGAAGCTGTCTCAGAGAAATGAAGTAACATTTCGCCAGGGCCACACAGCTGGGAGTTGCATAGCTGTGTCTGCCTCATCTACTGACTCAGTCAGTATAAAGTGATACTATCTCATTTATCTTTTTTATCCTTTTTTTCAGCTGTCAGGAATGATCTCAGGGTTATATGCTTTGGTGTACATCCTTGTCAAAACCATGTAAAAAGTAAAAATAAGTTCTTGGTGCGGGTTCTTTTTTGTCCATATATATATGTATATACCATACACACCCACACACCCACACACACACACACACACACATACATACACACACATATATGCACATGCCGCCCTAGCTGGTTTGTCTCAGTGGATAGAGAATTGGCCTGCAGACTAAAGGGTCCCGGGTTTGATTACAGTCAAGGGCACATGCCCAGGTCGCCGGCTCGATCCCCAGTAGGGGTTGTGGGGAGGGCATGCAGGAGACAATTGATCAATGATTCTCTCTTATCAATAATGTTTCTCTCCCTCTCCCTTCTCTGAAATCAATGAGGAAAAAAAAAAAGCACATTGCCTTAACCTTTATGATTGCTCATGTGCTTAGGGATCTTAACCCACAGACAGTTTCGATGAGTGGCCATCTCCTTGGCCATTGCAGGCTAGGAATACTTCATTAGAGTGTTGGTAGTTTCTTCCGCTGGCTCTGCTTCTTCCCTCTCTGCAGTGGTTGGCTTTGGGTACTCTGTGGGCCTTTAAACGTGCTGTCCTGTGTGGTTATGCTGATCCTCAGGACCTAACAGATGTCCTAGCAGGGAAGTCAAGTCTGGTGCCGCCGATAGACACTTCCAAAGGGAAAGCAGACTGCCAAGTCCCTGCAGGTGACAGGGAGCTGGCCAGCAGGCGTTAGAGCGGTACTTCCTGTTTCTCAGCCCTGAGTGCCAGGCATTGTGCTCAGCACACTTCATGCCCTCCTTTGGTTTATCCTGAACAGCACCGCCAGCCCTAACCGGTTTGGCTCAGTGGATAGAGCATCGGCCTGCGGACTCAAGGGTCCCAGGTTCGATTCCGGTCCCACCAGGCTGTGCAGGGGGGTGGGTGAGGGTTGGGAAGGACGGCCGGGGCGGGTGATGGGGCAGTGTCGAACTCACAGGGACTCCGGTGAGGGGAAGTGAAGGCATGTACCTTGTTTGCGGGCGCGTCACCAGTGGGAGGCGGAAGGAGGCAGCTGATGGGTGTTTCCTTCTCATCGATGTTTCTAGCTCTCTATCCCTCTCCCTTCCTCTCTGTGGAAAATCAATAAAATATATTTTAAAAAAAACAAAAAACAAAAAACCACATACATACCAAAAACCCCCAGCACCTTCATTTGGGACTGTCATCATAACTTCACCAAGGTCTTGGGCTCAGGGAGGTCCAGTGACATGGCTGAGGCCACACAGCTAATCTCCCTGGCACAGCCTCCACTCTTACCTCGTCCGTCCGGGAGTGCCCTCCAGCTGCTTTTCCTCTTGTCAAAGCTGTCAGAGGCTTTTTACCTCCCCATTCTAGTTGGGTTTTTATCACAGGCCCAGCCCAAGCTGTGCTTTTTATTCCTCTTCATCTCCCGGCTCCAGTTGGTGATCTTGAGACAAGATCTGTCGCTCGCGGAGCCCTGGAGGCTTTAGCAAACGCAGGCGTCGCAGATAATTCCGGCCGGAGGTTTCCTACTTCCCAGGGGTGCCAGCTTCTCACAGTGCTCTTCAGCCTGGGCTCAGGCCAGGGATATGCTCAGGCCTCAGGCGGCCCCAAGCAGGGGGCACCCAGATAACCATTCCCTCTGCACACCCTCCCTCTGCACACACATTCCCTCTGCACACACATTCCCTCTGCACACCAGCCCTCTGCACACACATTCCCTCTGCACACACATTCCCTCTGCACACCAGCCCTCTGCACACACATTCCCTCTGCACACACCCTCCCTCTGCACACCCTCCCTCTGCCTCCGGCGTGACAGCCGAGGGCAGCACTGCCAGCGGCCCAGGGAAGAACCTTTGAAGAATGAGGAAGCCTGGGGTTTGAAGTCAGGTGAGTCATGATTGCCACTGGAAGTTCAAGGGCCAAACCGAGGGCCTGTGTGTCGGAAGGGTAGTGACTGATGCAGTTGGCACTTCCAGGTCCAGCTGGGCGTGTCCTCTGGGGCAGCGTGGCTAGGAGCGTTGGTATCTGTGGTGATGGGCCCCGAGGCCCTGTAGGGGGCCCTGTCGGAATCTTCTGTTGGAAGCTAAAGCCTGGGGGGGGGGGGGGAGGCTGTGCAGGGGGGCGGGGGAGGGTTGGGAAGACGGCCGGGCCGGGTGATGGGGCAGTGTCTGACTCACAGGGACTCCGGTGAGGGGAAGTGAAGGCGGTGGGACAGAAAAAGGGAACTGGCCAGAGGCCACTCGGGTCTGTTTGGGTCGGGAGGGGCTGGGAGCCGTGGGCAGGTACACAGGAAGAGCCAGGCCTTCAAAACAGATCCTGCCCCGTGACTCACCAGTGAGTGACCTTGAGCCAAAGTCAGTGCTTTGGGATCCTATTACACAGCGGCTTCCTCTTCTCTGGTGGCTGGAGGGGGCCGTGGAGCAATAGTTACCAAAATAAACAGGCCACAGCGCCACTGGCAGTTAGGATGCGTTCTGTCTGACCGGAGTGGTGAGCTGCACCACTGGTTTGAATTTAAAATTCGGACCTTGCCCCAAGAGTCCTTTTTCCTCAGGAATAAAATAATGCCTGCACACATTTGGGAATTCTGTTTCCCTTAGCAGCCGTCTCAAGGGAACAGGTATTTGTGGTCCTCCCCTCCACTCTGACGTCTGGCAGGGAAGGAGAGAGGCCTGAGATCCTGACCCGGGGAGCTGAGTTTGGTCGGAGTCCGGGTGCTCTGCCTGTCTTCTCTGCACACGGAGACCCCCCCCCCCCCAACTCCCCGAGAGACGGCCCGGCCGGGGCAGATCCTGGGCCATCTGTTAGCGTCTCTCCAAGGGACGTTCACGTTTGGCTTCCACTAAGCCCGAGGGTTTGCTCAGAGCTTTGGAGTGGGGAGAGGCAGTCACACAGAAACTAAACCTGTGTGAATTTGGGCCAAAAGCCGTACTCCTCATTCTCCTGGCCGGCACACCCTTAGTCTGGCCTTGGCCGCGCTTTCTCTGGCCGCACGGACTGTGAGCAGGAAGGCACGCCAGGCTGACACGCTGTGGCCCCAGGAGGGCGCGGGCAGCTGCCACGCAGGCTGCGGGCGCTCCCTCTCAGTGCACCCCTGGAGATGGGGCAGGCAGCGCTGCCTTTGTTTGACATGAGAGCAGAGACCAGGGGCAGCCAAGTGACTTGCTCACAGTAACAGTCTATGGTAGGTTCGGATTTGGGGCCTAGTCCAGTGCCTTTCTGATTTCCCTACTGCTGCTGATGGCTGCAGAAGCTTACACCATACCAACCAGCTTTTGCCTAATAATTCCCGGTATGAGCACTTCTCTGTTCAATGGCCCACACATGTTTTGCCTGGAAGGGATTTTGTGCTCTCAGCTGTTCTGCGCTCAGCATCGCCTGGCTCTGAGGGTGGCTCTGAGAGCATTTATACTGACCGCTCACACGCACGTGTTAGCATTGTCTCCATGGTGAATCTGGCATCACAATGCAAGGGAGCTGTCCCAGGCTGGGAGCCCGTCCTAGGCCTGCGCTCTGGGACCTGAAGGAAGTCACTTAACATCCGGGAACCCCCAGTCCCTCACCTGAGCTGCCCGGTGGATCCCCAGGTGAGGCCTAACCGAGATAATGTTTGACTGCCAGTGTGCACCGGCTGTTCCGGGAGGGCAGTTTGACATGTGGAAAGAAGGGATGTTCTCTCTGAAGCTTCATATCACGTGAGACTCCTCTTTATTATCAAAACTAGAGTCCCAGTGCATGAAATTCGTACATGGATACGGTCCTACTCCCAACCTGCAATCAAGGCTATCTTCCCCGGCCGCCACCCCCTGGGTGACCCACCCTTCCCCAGCCGCCGCCCACCCGCCCCTGCTTCCCTGTTTGCCGTCTTGCACCAGAGGTGGGCCTGGCCCAGGACATACTTTGAGCCGTGTAGGAGGCTGTGACACTCATCCCTGCCCCCACCCCCCGCTGGAGGCCCGTTCAGGAGGTGCTTTGGTGTGACTTTCTTTCAGATAAGGGGTGGGGTGTGGGCTCATTGCCCGAGAGTTCCGGGGGCCAGTGGTGCTATCAGGGTCATGCCTGAACGCTCACTGCGTTTATTCACTGGAGGGTTTACTTGTAGGATCTTGAGGCACGACAATCCATCCCACAAAAAGGTCCTATTGGATTTCAGGTTGCATCACCACTGAGGAGGGTAAGATCAGGTGCTTTAAGCAGAGAAAATGGAATTCTGAACAGGGTTAGATTTCAGAAGCATCTGGAGACAGGCTTCTCAACAACCCACCTCACCAATGCCTGCTACCTTGCTGATGGCTTCTCCCTCGCCCTCAGGGAGCCGGTGGGGAGGAGTGAGGAGCAACTGTGGGCAGGCCTGTGTCTTGGCTGTGGAAAAGAATGTCAGCTTCCCGGGGGAGGGACCGAGAAGTTGGCTGTTCCGCTGCTTCCTCCCCCTCTGTGTGTTGGGCCACCATCGTCTGCCCACATCCACCACCCCCCACCCTGATTCCCCGTTCCCCATCAGGCAATCAGCCTGTTGGCCAGCTGGGGGAAGGGACCAAGAGGTTGGCCCTGATCCGGTGATCAGTGATCCATTGGGCCTGGGGCTGGGGACAGCTCCTGCCTTGAGCGGCTGCCCCCTGGTGGTAAGTGCACGTCATAGCGACCACTTATAACCTTTTATTATATTACTAGAGGCCCAATGTACGAAATTCGGGCAAGAATAGGCCTTCCTTCCCCCAACTGCCGGCACCCAGGACCCGGCTCCCCTCCAGCCGCCAGCAGGCACCCAGGGCCCCGGCTTCCCTCGCCGCCCCGGCTTCGTCCGGAAGGACGTCATGTCTAATTATTATGCTTTTATTATTATAGATTATATAGGATAAGTCTATTATGGAACATGAGACACATGGGAGTGTATATAATAGATGTACATTTTTAAGGATGATAATAATCCTGTACTCATTATGCAGCCTAAGAAAGTAGCTTTGAAGCCACTGATTGTTACTTTTTTGCAGTTAAAACTAGATGTTAAATTAAAACTTAGTGTTTTTTTAAAATATTTTTTTATTGATTCTGAGAGAGAAAGAGAGAGAGAGAGAGAGAGAGAGAGAAACATTGATGAGTGGGGCTGCCTCCTGCAGGCCCCCTGCTGGGGATCAAGCCCAGTGACCTCTTGGTGCCTGGGTCAATGCTCAACCACTGGACCACACTGGCTGGTCAAAACTTAGTGGATTTTAAAAAAATATATATTTTATTGATATTTTACAGAGAGGAAGGGAGAGAGATAGAGAGCTAGAAACGTCAATGAGAGAGAAACATCGACCAGCTGCCTCTTGCACACCCCCCACCGGGGATGTGCCCACAACCAAGGTACATGCCCTTGACTGGAATCGAACCCGGGACCTTTCAGTCCGCAGACTGACGCTCTACCACTGGGCCACACTGGCTGGTCAAAACTTAGTGGATTTTTAAGAACGGCAATTAAAGCCCAAGTGCCTGGGCGTATTTGCGAATGGATCACGGTAATTCTTGTGCTTTCTGTTCTAAGGCTTGTGGCCAATCACGAGAATTCTTTAAAAAGATATTAGCTTGTAAGAACATGTAATAAATAAATTCAAAATGCAATGGGTATTTAATTTTAAGGCATGCCTTTAACATTTATGTACAGTGCTTTTTGTACTCGTTCATTAGAAACTTATCTGGCCGCTGGGTAAAGCTAGCAATAAACTACTGGTCCGCAGTGTGTTAAGTAATCGGAGCACGGCCTGCTGCGGAGTGGAGTGTGCTGCCAGCCCTCGCACCCTGCTGCTCCCGGTCATTCTTGGAAGCACTAGAAGAAAGAACACTTTCGTCCTGCCCCATCCCTGCTCAGTCAAGGACTATGTCAGAGCTTTTAACAATATTCACAGCAAAGCCAGGACTCAGCCCCCGCCTCCAGGGGCTCTTCCTCCTGCGAAACCTGCAGGCCCACAGCATACACACACATACTGCACAGACTCGGGCCGTGTCGGGCTGGACGAAACGGCCTCTGGGCCTGGTCGCGGCAGAGCCGTCGCCCAGACAAGCCTCCTGGTAGCGAGTGAACACCAGGTTGGATGATCGCACCCAAAACAGATGGTCAGCTGACAGCTGACAAGAGGGTGACAGATAGCTCTGAGGATGACCTAAAGCTAGATCGCGGCATGAGTCTGGAATGGGCTCAACCACCATCTGCCTGGAGAATTCTGAGCCCGAGGCAGGGAGCGCTGCTGCCACACAGGCCCAGGGTCTCCTGGTATCTGCTCTGGGTCTGAGCCCCGGAGGCCGGGCCCTCTGCCAAGCACCCATGATGCCGTGACTTGGTTTGTTTGCTTTGTTGGGTTTAGGTCTACACCCCGGATTCTTAGCCTTTTCCTCTCAGTCCCCTTCCTCCAGGCCCAGGATATACGGAGTGTAAGGCTTGGGCCACCTTGCATGGGAATTACCTGGGCTGCTTATTAAAATCCAGATTCCGCCGAAACCAGTTTGGCTCAGTGGTAAAGTGTCGGTCTGCGGACTGAAAGGTCCCGGGTTCAATTCCGGTCAAAGGCATGTACATTGGTTGCAGGTACATCCCCGGTAGGGGGTGTGCAAGAGGCAGCTGGTCGATGTTTCTCTCTCATTGATGTTTCTAGCTCTCTATCTCTCTCCCTTCCTCTCTGTAAAATATCAATAAAATATATTTTTTTAAAAAAATCCAGATTCCTAGGCCCTGCTCCAGTCTGAGAGCTTCGCGTTTCTGGGGCCTGGGCACGTGCTTTCAGCCAGCACCCATGGCCACCATCTCCCGGCCTCAGCCTGTGGTCAGGACTCGGGAGGGGAGCCTGTAGTCTAAGCCGGCGCTTCCCAGCTTTTCTTAAGTCACGTGATGACCAGACCTAAGTGAAAGAGCGCGCCAGGGGCTGGAACAGAGGAGAGGGGAAGGCACGTTTCCTAGTTTTTCTTGAAGCTTAAAACAGCCTTTCTTCTGTCTGTTTCTAGGGGCTGTGGCATTTTGCACAGATGTCACAGGGTCTGACACTGTTTCGGCGAATTTAAAAGATGAGATGATAGGAGGTCCTGAGGGCCTCGAGGTGGCTGTGTGTCTGGTGTACAGTCGTTGGGTCCTCCCTTCACTGCGACCCTGGGCGACTCGGAACGCGGGTCTCCTTTTGCAGCACCTTCCTTGGCTTTGGTTCGCCCCCTCGCTTTGGGGGGTGCACGCCCCGACTGGCTTTGCACTCGTCTTGGAAGGCGATTGGTACTCAGTGTCTGAGCTCCGTGGGCATCCGTGGTATAAATCTAGTAGCGTCTTAGCTTTCCCGCTCCTGGCTGACACTTCCGCTTACTCAGTCCGCTAAGGCACTTCTGAGCTCCTTTATGTTCCAGTTTCCAGAACTGTGTTCTGCCTCTCTGTGGTGTGGGTTTACGTCTTTAAAATGTTTTGTTTCATTTTGTTTTAGAGGGTTCAGGGAGTGAGTGAACAAAAATAAATGTGAAGGTCCAGCCTACACCTTTCCTAATTTATTTAGTGCGCTCTTGTAAGGGTATATTTTTCTAAATGGCTTCAGATTCTTTTTGAACACAATCCGGATGCGTGAGTGGCTGAATGGAGAACGGGCATTGATCGGCCTCTGGCCTCTCTGCGCTGCGGCCGGGGGGCTCCTGCAGCCCAGGAGAATGGGTGCGCGTGTCAGACTAATTGTCAGCATCTTTAAAAATGCTTAGAAGACCATGACCAGTACAACAAAGTGGAGGCCTGCACTTAGACTAGGTTTTTTTTAAATTTTTTTTTATTGATTTCAAAGAGGAAAGGAGAGTGAGATAGAAATATTAATGATGAACGAGCCTGCAACCCAGGCATGTGCCCTATCCAGGAATTGAACCGTGACCTGGTTCATGGGTCGATGCTCAACCACTAGGGCTAGACTGGGTTTTTGGAAGGGAAGGAGCTGAGTGCATGGAAGCAGTGGCCAGGGTTTCTGTCCGCCAGTTTAGGTGCTGTCCCACCTCAGTGGCCAGCTGGGAGCAAGAGTTATGAGGATTTCTCCAGGACTCCCTGGCACTCCGGACTGGCTGAGGGAGACAAGCTCCTCCCAGGTGGGGACTCCGGGTGCAGCCGGGGTCCTGAAGGTCTGGTCTCCCCACCACAGACTTCTGCATGAATCCCCAGACGGTGCTGCTGCTGCGGGTCATCGCCGCCTTCTGCTTCCTGGGCATCCTGTGCAGTCTCTCCGCATTCCTCCTGGATGTCTTTGGGCCCAAGCATCCCGCCCTGAAGATCACCCGTCGCTATGCCTTTGCCCACATCCTCACAGGTAAGCCCAGGCCTGCCCCGGGAGGGGGGAGGAACTGCCACAGGATGGGACCATGTCTGGTTTGTAGGTGGGGATGACGGGCTTTCTCTGAGCAGGCATCGGGCCAGATGCTCATTTCACCTCTAGCCTCTCCTGGAGCACTGGGCGTGATAGCAGCTTGCTTTAATTCCCCAAGAAATCTCACGCTCTCCAAGAACTGGATTGGAAGCTCAGCTGGGCTCCCGGGAATGGAATGAGCAGTGTCTCTGTCTCCCCTGGAGTTCCTGGTCTCATCGGACTCTTTCCTCCCCTTTTGCTTGCCCACAGACTGGGCTGGGAGTTGATTTGATGTGTGGTGGTGTGGACTCCAGCCCCAAACCGCATAGCCTTGTCTGTGTCTTTCGGGCGCTCTGGCTTCTGGCGGCCCTCAGGCTCCGTCTCCACATTCTTAGAATGGAGAGACCTGACTGGCCCAGACGGGTCGTGCATCTGTGCCAGCCTCCGCCCAAGAACCCCGTGGCGCAGAGAGCTCCCCCTGCAGGATCCAGGCCCACGCAGGTTCTCTGACACGGGGTTTGGGTGGGAGGCTGCAGCTGGTTCCTTCATCACCCCAGCTGAGGATGCCTGCTAACCCCTTTCCGTGCTGTCCCTCTGTCGCCCAGTCCTGCAGTGTGCTACCGTCATCGGCTTTTCCTACTGGGCTTCCGAACTCATCCTGGCTCAGCAGCAGCAACATAAGAAGTACCATGGTTCCCAGGTGTACGTCACCTTTGCTGTTAGTTTCTACCTGGTGGCAGGAGCTGGCGGAGCCTCAATCCTGGCCACAGCGGCCAACCTCCTGCGCCACTACCCGACAGAGGAGGAGGAGCAGGCGCTGGAGCTGCTGTCCGAGATGGAGGAGACCGAGCCCTACCCTTCGGAATATGAGGTCATCAACCAGTTCCAGCCGCCCCCGGCCTACACACCCTAATGCCAGCCTAGGCCTTCCACCTGCTCCCACTCGGCGGCTCCCCCACAGGGGAGTGCTCTCCCCGCAGGCCTCACTGGTAGGATCCTGAGCATCTTCACCAAACCTTCCCCAGGAGAGAGACTGCCTTTTGGGTTGTTCATGTATCCTTGCTCTTGAAACCTGGGGTTCACGGATTTTATATCATGCACTGTTTCCCCTCTTGCCACCTTCCTGTCCCTGAGGTCACTAGTCATTACCAACCAGGGATGGTCAGACACATTTTCTCCCTTCATGGGCCATCTCTTTCACTCCAGAACTTTCTTCCCTTAGGGAGCTACTGACAGAGGACTGTCTCAGAGGTGTCGACAGGGCCCAAGAGAAAGGGGACTGAGCCCTGCAGGCTTCCTCATGGTGGTCAGCGTCTGTTCCCAGCTGCCGCTGTGGGCTGACCCCGCCCCATTCCTTCTCAGAGTGCCCAGCGCAGGCCGCCCGCTCCAGAAATCTCTGCACTTTAGTCTTTGGACTTCCCGTCCTCTGTGCTCTGGGTCGACGGGGAGACGGAATTGCTGTTGGGAAGCAGAGCAGGTCTTGTCCCGCCCTGCCCTGGCTCCGGTGGCGGAGCCCAGGAAAGGAAAGGAGAGCAGTGGGAACGGGCCTGAGGCTTCTTGTAACCTCCCCAGCCCCTTCACCTTTTAAAATTGAGTGGTTTTAAAAGGAAAAAACAAAACCAAGCAACAGCAACAATCATCTGTTTTTAAACTAGCGACAAGACTTGTCATTTTATCAATGTTGATCCCATTCTTTGGGCACTGCACTGTTTTGAGCCACAGCTCCTTACAGCCCACAGTAGTTTCTCCCCGAACTTCTTCCAGCAGAATGCACCCCTCTTCCCTGCCCCCCGCCCCAGGGCCTTCCTGTGGAACCCGGAGCCCCCTCCGCAGAGGGGCTGAGGACGAGGGCCTGGCTGGCTGGCCAGCGTGGTGCTCCTCAGGACTGTGGACTGAGATGTAACCTGGCCTCCGAGCAGGACCAGAGGGCACAGGAGGGCACCCTCCACATAGGAATCACAACCAGCGGGCCCCGCTGCGGGAGGCGGCAGAGCTGGCCGTGTCCTTCAGGCTCAGTGCCTCCCCTAAACTGTGACTTGGGGCAACAGCTTGCTGCATGCCCCCTCCCCTTCTTGAATGTTCTCTGGCCTTGCATTGTGCTACTTGCTGGCTCTCTCTTGCCCAGCCATCATTCTGGCTTTCCTGTTAGCCACACATAGTTCTGGGTCTGGCAGAATTTTCTGCCCAGAGATAGCGTAAAAGTGGGAGAAACTCGAGAAACCATCAGTGTGGATCCAGATGGCCACGTGTTCATTGCGGAGCTGAAAAGCAGATGGGTCCCTATCTCCTCCTGCAGGTGACCGAGCAAAACCAGAGAGTGGACACTGCTATTGAACGGTGGCTAGGAAGGAACGTTACGTGCCTCATCTTGGGCCAGACCACGTGGGGATGTCTGGACAGACATCTGTGTGGGTGGTGAAGCCTGTGTCTGCACATGAATGGTGGCTGCCTGGAGTTCACTGTGATGCCCAAGTGTGTCCCATTGTGACTGTCACCCCGGACTCCACCGTTAGGCGGAAAGACTGCCGTGTGGTCCCTGCGCACAGAGCCACGGAGATGCATTGCCTTGTCTTTCCATCAAGCCCGAGTCTGTCTGGCGGATAGCTAGGGTGTGGCCAGCTCTCGCTGACCTTGGGTGCTTGGGTGTCTGAGGGGCAGATCAGGAGACCCAGCACCGGACACGCATGCCAAAATGACCGGTCATCTCGTGAGGCCTCAGACATGACCCTGTGGACTGTTCATGTAATTCAGAACCCACCTTTTATTAACTGTCCATGCCTCCGGCCTTTCTCTTCCCCCTGCTGTCCTGACACTGTCATATAAATCCCCCTGGTTGTGTTTTTTCTAGGAAAAACAAATAAAAACAAAACAAACGAACAGAAACCACAAGTAAGAATGTAAATGCCAGTGGCTCCCTGTCGTTTTTCTGTCACAACTTCCCTGAGTTGGTTTGCTCCCATCCTCCTGGAGAAGCAGGAGAAATTGGTGAAGGGCGTAATTTAAACGTCAGAGGGCCAGGCCGGTGTGTCTCCGTGACTGCGTCGACCTATGAACCAGGAGGTCCTGGTTCAGTTCCTGGTCAGGCCCGAGCCTGGGTTGAGGGCTCAACTCCCCATTAAGGGAAATGATGCTTCTTTCAGCCAATCAACGATTCTTACGTTTCTCTCTCCCTGTCCCTTCCTCTCTGAAATTAATAAAAATACACCTGTACAAAAACCGTCAGGGAGGGCCTGTGCCTACTCTGGGTAAGGCACTTCCTTCTCGAAGCTCATCTGACAGACCCCATCCCGGCGTGTGGAGCCCACTGGGTGAGCTGCAGAGGAGGATTCTTGTCCTGTGTGGAGAGAAATAGACCCAGGGCGAAGGGACTGCACCTTCTTTTGAAACCGTGGGGAGTGGCTACTTCCTTACTGGGAGAGGCGTGTGAGTGCCAGGAGGCCGATGTGACCTGCCGGAGAGCCTTCAGTGTGGGTTCCTCACAGGGCTCCCCGCATCCCATTGTCCATTTCTACACCCCGCTGCCTGCTGGGTCCCCAAATGTGCATCACAGTAAGAGACCTGGGTGCTCCCTTTGAGGAGCAGCCTGTTTTGGTGGTTTTAAACATTTTTATTTTTATTCCTGGGAAGAGCACACATCTTTCTCGGGGGCTAGGAGTGTGTCCTCTCCCATTTCATTAGGGATTCATCAATGATTGTTGATTAATGATGATAGTTGCTTTGACTTATGCTTTACCCAAAGTATGTGAGATAGGCTGAGGGAACGGCCATGACCCTCAGGACCCTGTCTCCAAGGGCTTCTAGTCTCAGTTCTGGAGATGGACGTGTCCACGAAAGGCAGGGAGAGGGCCAGTGGACAGCTGGGGCTGTGCCCTGAGTACCAGAGGTTTCCTGATGACGGCTGGAGCCAGGTTCAGTGTGAGTATTGGGAGGTGGGGCGAGGCAATTCCTGAGGAGGGCAGGCAAGAGTGAGGCACAACTGGTGGCCCCGGTGTGGCCAGAGTAGAGGTTAGCAAGGTGAGGGGGCCACTGCCGGCACTAAGAGCGTGGGGAGTCCTGGAGGTTGATTCTGAGGAAAAAAAGGAAGGAGCAGGTTTTTCTTTCTTGTTAATCCTCACCTGAGGGTATTTTTTTTTTTTCATTGATTTTTAGAGAAGGGAGGGAAGGAGAGAGAGAGAGAAACATCAACGTGAGAGAGACACATTGATTGGTTGTGTCCAACTAGGGCTCAGGATCGAACCTGCAACCCATGCACATGTCCTTGACCAGAAATCAAACCTATGACCGGTGCTCCAGCCACTGAACCGCACTGGCCAGGCCAAGAAAGGATCAGGTTTTTCTTAGTGACTGTGAGGTGACAGTGTGAGGAGGGAGCCTTGCCCCAGTGAAGAGTCAGGGCCTGGCAAGGAGCCCTGGAACCTGGCCAAGGGAGGGGAGAGCGGTCAGGTGGCCCCAGTCTGTTGTCTCAGCAGGTGTTGGAGTGGGGAACCCAGGAGCCCCAGTCCCTGCCGACTGTCTGAGCTGGAAGGTGGAGGCGGTGCTGCAGGCTGAGAAGAGGCAGGGTGTGAAGGGCAGCAGGAAACATGGAGGCCCGGAGCCCAGCTGTGTCTCCGAGTTCGGTATTGGAAGGACTTTCAGAGAGACACCTGCTCCATCTTGTTTAAGGCTGCAGGGCTCTGTGAGGATGGGGCCCGGAGGGGCAGGGCGCGGGCAGCCCTGTTTGGGAGCTCCCTGTCCTCTTGGCTCTAGCGCAGCCGTGGGCAAACTACGGCCCGCGGGCCGGATCCGGCCCGTTCGGCTGTTCTCTCCGGCCCGCGGAGCCGAAAGAGCGGAGGGTTCTCTTGCTCTCCCCTCCGCTCCTTCACCAGCAGCCCAAGATGAGAGTGCCAGCATGGTCAGGTTGCTTTTGTTCCGGCCCTCTGGTCCAGTTTAACAACCCATTGTGGCCCTCGAGTCAAAGTTTGCCCACCCCTGCTCTAGCGGAACCGCAGCCAGCCCTGTGAAGGAGCACTTCCTGATGCGGGGACGCCCCGGCCAGTCCCTGCTCCCTCGGTTTGACCTTACTCTCCGGGGTTCTCACCTAGATTCCTAGGGCCACTGCTGTGGGAGTTTCCTTCTGGGATGACCTGGGGGAGGGGTGTGTTTTATAAGGGAGAGCATGTTCCATATCCTTCCTTTCCCACCTGTTTCCCCCTGTGTTCAGTAGAGTGGCGAGGGAAATTTGCACATGTGTGCACTTGAACTCACACAATTCCTGTCACCTGTCTTCCATGCTTGCTTTTGCAACGCTCACCTTTCAAAAGGAGGAAGCTGTTAGCACACTGCCTTGCCCGGTGGGGCCTTCCAGTGTGGCGGTCAGGGGAGGAAACCTGATGAGGCAGAAACTTGGCACCTGGCACTCGATGCCCCTTGAGACTGATGGTCTAGGGCGGCTTCATGAAGGAGAGGTGGCATGCTGGCCTGGAAGAATGGGGAGCCTTTCACGAGAGATGATGCAATCAGTGAAGGCAGGCAGAAAGGGACAGGCTTGGGACCGCTGAGCTGGTGTTGGAGCAGTGGTGACATGGATGGGCCAGCCTGCCAGGGCCTGGAATACCAAGGTTATTGTCAGGACACGTATAGCTGCGAGATACAGAACTCCTAGCGCAGAAATGCCTTAAGTGGAATTTATTGATGTCCATAGCTGGGTCCACGGACTCAATGATGTAAAGATGTGATTCTCTGCTCAGCTCGTGGGCTCAGGAGTCTCCCCAAAGGTAGAGAAGATGGTCATCAGCAGCCCCAGGCTCACACAAAGCTCTTGATTAGGGCTGGATGAGTGTCTTTCTCCCAACTTAGATCAGACCCCTTTCCCTGACTAGTGGCTGTTGAACTCTCTTTCACGGCCCACGTAGAAAGAGTTCCAATTCAGGGCTCGTGTTCTGGAGAAGGGCCGCACACAAATGAAGACACTTGAGACTTGAAGAAGTTCAACTTGGCGATATGGGGGGCCAGGCGGTAGTCCAACTCTAGTGGGAGAACCACTCCTGCTCTGGCCCTGCCACCCCCTTTTATTGAGGCTTTGGGGAAAACATCTTAGGCAACATAAACAGAAATCTACATGTAGCCCTTAGGCAGGAAATAACAGAAACTTACACGGGACAAACAAGGTGGAGGCTGCTTCAGCTAACAATATCTCAACTAAAGGTGAGAGCAATTAAGGTTGTGGACCAGCCTTCCTGGCTTCCTGTCAACACCTCTTTTTTAGTGAATCTGATTTGTTTTCCAGCAAGTGGCCAAGGACTTGGAGCTTCACTTTGTGGCCCAGGATGAGGATGGTTACATTGCCGTATTGGATTCAGAGATGGCGCCGCTAATGGCGGTTGGGATGCCTGAGCCCAAGGGTGAAGCCGAACCATGAGGGACCCCCAGAGAAGTGTCTCCCATCAAAGCAACATGTAACTCTCACTTTTAGGAATTGTGTAATGAATGAGCACCCTCTCCAATAGGAAGTTTTGTTGTGCCCGGTAAATTCTGGAACCCACAGACCACAGGGAGCCAAGTCCGATGCACATGCAGAAAGTCTTTACTAAATCTAACCCGAGTTAGGGTCCGGGCCGGGGTACCAGCACAGTGGCACTCACCCATTCCAAACTCAGACCCCGTTCTAAGTTTCTTCCCGATTTTATAATCTAGCTCAGCTATGCAAACTAGCACCCTTTGCCTCCCCCCTTCCCGTTCCCCTGTGTAAATCCTTGTTTGCTGTAGCGGCCCCTCCGGGGTGGTCATCTCCCGTAATTACAGGTTAGGCTGGTCTGTTCTCGGGAGATGCATTCCACAGCTCAGGTTCCCAGGAGAATTCCACAGCAGTCAGGTCAGTCGTCATGAGATGTTGTACCTACAGAATGAAACCTCCCTCGGGACCTAGCCTTGCTTTAATGTTTGTCATAAAATATTGCATTCTGGCTTTACTAAACCTTACAGTTTCTTCTATACAAGTCAACTAAAGACAGAAAACCCGATTTGATAAAGGATATGGCGTGGTCATTCCTTACTGTGGAGCAATATCACCACAGCCTGGTGACACTACACATCCCTGACTGTCTGACTTTCTGCGGTCAGGAGCAGGGCATGGTGTAAGCGGTCCCTCTGATTCTGGGCTCAGGAGACCAGAGTTTTGGCTGAGACTGTGTTCCCCCCTGAGTGTCTGGGAGCAAAGGAGATGCTTCCAATCTCACCGGTTGTGGGCAGAATTTGGTTTCCTGCAGGTGGAACTTAGGGGTGGGTTCTTGTGGCTGTGGCTGCAGACGTCCTCAGCTCTGAGAGGCCACATGGAGCTCTGTGGGCATCCCCAGCCCAGCCACTTGCTGCTGCACAGCCCACAGAGCTGGGGGCCAGCAACTCCAGCAGAATGGGCGCTACAGTCTGTGTGAGGGACCCGTCAATGTGTCGGTGCCATCATGGTGGACATGCGCTCTCCTGATGTCTTCAGATGTGTTCCTAGACGGGGCTGAATGGATCAGGATAAGCGAGGTGGGTGCCAGGGTCTCTTTCCAGGAGCCACCATTTGGGGTTGAATGACAGTGTGTGTGTGAGGAAGGTGTGGGCACGAGGTGCCTGTGGACTAAGAAACTTGAGAGAAGTGGCTGTGGAACTGTGGTTTGGATGATCTGTGGTTGTGAGTCAGGATAGTTAGATGTTAGGAGAATTTTTTGACAAGTGGGAAAAGGGAAACTGAGACAGATGGATAGACAAATGGGGTCAATTTGAGCAACTTACAGCCTGCTAATAAATTGCAAGATTGTATATTCCCTAACCAAGGACACTTGAGAGCAAATGGTTTACAATTCTTCCTAAAGTAAATAGCTGGTCAGGGAGATAACAGAGACCCAGTTAGTGACATTAATGCCAGCCAAACCCCAGCACAAATGAAGTCAGGGGAACAAATAACAAAAAAAAAACCAAAAACAACAAAAATTCTAATTAGAACCAAGCAAACCCAAGAGAGAGGTAAAACTCACCAGAAAATAACCCTGGTCCCCCTCTAATTGCTCAGTTTGACACATGAGCATATTAAAGAACACCTGGAAAGCTGAGGAATATTTTGCGGAGGCCCTCCCCGAGGATTCCCACCTTTAGAAAACAAGGAGTAACATAGACTGGTGAACAAGAACAGCATCGATCAGACCTTCGCACCTCAGAGGGAAGGTAGGGGAGGATGGGGCTAAGGGAGAGAGATCAAACAGGACTTCTATGCATGCATATAAGCCTAACCAGGGGTCACGACAACAAGGGGGTGGAGGCATGCATGGGGAGGGGGTTTGGAATGGGAATGGGGGGATGAGGACAAATATGTGATACCATAATCAATAAAGTAATTAAAAAATAAAAAATAATAAAATCCCCCAAGACTGCCAAAAAAAGAAAAGAAAAGAAAGAAAACAAATAAGGAACCTCAAAGCAAGGACCCCGAGTGTGCTCTCCTTGGCCTATGCCCACACCCCTCCTTTTCTGGGGCATGTACTTTTGCTCTCTCCTAAACTCGGAAGGTCTCCACTAGACTTGCAACCAGGGAGCAGTGGGTAGGTAGCAGTAGCTCCTGGGCTAACACGGGGACCCTGCCTCCCCATCCCCGCTTTTCCTTCACTTCTCAGTGAGCTAACAGCAGCCTTACTTGGGCTCACTTCCGTCATGGTGACTTTTACTTCTCAGTGAGTTCTCGAAACCCAGTGTGGCCCATTTCTTTACTATAAAATTTCTGCAGGGCCAAAGCAGCACCTCCTCCGCTCGCCGGCTCTTCTATGCTAAGCCCTCCCTCTATTTCACTGTCCCAGCTTTCATAAACGTATCACCTGGACTCGTAAGATCTTTCCAGCGTGAAGTCAAGAACCCACGCCACACCGCGGGCCGTGGGCGGGGGGTGGCCAGGCGGCTCCTTTCTCCTGACGGCTGCAGGACGGAGGCTCTAGCCTTTGGCTTGCGGCTGGCTGGGGTGGCCACTGTTCCTAGAGGCCACATCCAGGGCTTTGCTATTCGAGCTTCTCCAACATGCTTGTTCAGTTCACCCAGCCCACAGGAGAGAGAGTCTGCAGTCTCTGCAGGTAAGGAGTTTTGTGTAAAAGTGACCATAGGAAAGACAGCCCAGCAAGTCAGATCCGTCCCTGCTCCGGCGCAGGCGCTGCAGGCCCGCCACCGCGCAGCAGGCGGCGCTGGGCCGGCTTCCTCCGCCGCCGGACCGCTCCAGGGCGCCGCCGCGTCCCCGGCTGTGCGGCCCGAGGGGAGGCCGCAGCTGTCCTGCTGGCGGCCTCCGCCTCCGGGTGCTGGTGGGCTGGCAGGCGCACCGGCTGCGGAGGCGCTACCCGGGCTGGAGGAAGCGGAGGCTGCAGGACCAGCTGGCGGTGGCGCAGAAGAAACTGGGCCTGGCCTGACCGCAGGGCCCCGCCGCTCCCGCGCGCCCACCTGCCTTGCCCACGCCGGGGGTGGGGGTGAGGGCGGGGAGGGCCTGCGTCGGGCGCCCTCACACCCCCGCCGCCACCTGGGCCCCTCTGCGGGGCCGGCGAGCCGTGCGTGAGCGGCTGTAAGTCTAAGTGGAGACGGCAGCTCACAAGAGGTGACCTGCTCCCACAGACACCAACAAGAGGGGGGAGCTTTGTTCCCCCAGTGACTTACACTGGTGCCCCAGTTCACTGCATGTGTTTACTGGGAATTCCTTACCACGTGCAACGTAGCACCGTGGCCCTTGCTTTCGCGTTTTGTGCTCTCCAGTCTGAGTCCCGGGATATGGCAGCCTGGCACGACGGGAAGGGAGAGGCCTGACGTCAGGAGCCTCGCATCCAGGCCTGGCCTTTCCATCCACGCTGTAACACCAGACCTTGTAGCTCATGGTTTAGCTCTACAATAGGATAAGTTGAAGTTAATGATTATGTATTTCTCTCTCTTTTTCTCTTTTCTGTTTCCAATAGCTTGTTGAAGATGGATATAGAGCACTGGACAGAAATGATTTCTCCTTGCACTTATGCACCGATTTTATTTATAAAATAAAATTTCAAACATCTTTGAGCTTTTTTGTTAAAAGGAGAAGAAGTATCTTATTGGCCATGCAGTTCACTGCATCAAGAGACCTGGGTTTTCAAACTATGTTAGTGTCTTTGAGCGGCTACCTTGTTTCTTAAGGAATCTAAGCTGGTTCCTTGGTGCAGCTGCAAAGCAGACTTGGCCTGGGCATTGTTGTGAGTCCTTTTGGTCAGCTGTTTACTAGACCTGATTAGGAAAGTAAGAGACTGTAAAAAATAACTGAGGTTAGCCCAGCCAGTGTGTTCAGTACTTAGTATTGACTTATGAACCAGAGGTCAAAGTTCAATTTCTATTCAGGGCACTTGCCTGGTTGTGGACTTGATCTCCAGTATGGGGTGTGCAGGAGACAGCAGATCAATGATTCTCTCTCATCATTGATGTTTATATCTCTCTCCCTCTCGTTTTCTCTCTGAAATCAATGAAAATGTTTTTTAAAAATAATTTAGGTCATTATTATTATTTCCCTTTAGAATCTTAAATTAATCCAAATAATATTTACTGAGTATCTACAGCAGTTGACACAAAAGACTAAAATCCCTATTCTCATGCAGTTTACATTCCAGTGGAGGGAGTTTGATAATAAAGATAAGTAAATTATAGATCAGAAGGTGATCAGTGTTATGGGATGAAATAGAGCAGAAGAGGGTAAGGAAGACCAAGAAAGCTGAAGTGGGGCAAGTGAGAGGGCATGCTACAAATTCTCTGAAGAAGTATCTGATTTTTCTAGAAGCTCAAAAATACCTTCAAAAATAAATCTTTTGAGGAATGGGGTTACGATTATCAAGTTGACACTCAAGAAGAGGAGAATGAGGTATATGTTTTACCTTATTTGGAAATTATCTTAATTAGCATCTTTCACCCTGACTTAAGCTCATTTCCATGAAGAGAAGATGGACCTTTTCTTTTTTTAAAATTTTAACATATTTATTGATCTTAGGAAGGGAAAGGTAGAGAGAGATAGAAACATCAATGATGAGAGAGAATCATTGATTAGCTGCCTCCTGCACACCCCATACTGAGGATTTAGTTGCAACCTGGGCCTGAGCCCTAACCAGAAACTAAACCATGACCTCTTGGTTCATAGATCAAGAGGAGGCTCACCCACTGAGCCGTGATGGCTGGGCTGGGTCTCATTTTCAACACTCACCAAGGGGTTTCGGTGGGCATTGACATGAAGATCCCTGAATCTCAGGAGGGGTGTGGCACTATTGAAAACTTCTTTCTCACAATGGGGGATCCTTGGGAATCCCAGAGCAGTAGTTTATAGGTGACAAGCAGTTAAGAGATCCAAGACCTAAGGCTCTGTAATTACCGGTGGGTTTGTTGCCCAGGGACCTGCCTAATCAGTCTAAAAGTTAACAAATAACTTCATATCACTGTGAGAAGTGAACTGAAAAATGACTCAATAAATCCCCAGTGGCTCCCTGGAAACCAGACTCTCAGGGAGGGAGTAAGGCAGAAGGGCCAGCCTGAAAGTACCTGGTTCCCCTATGGCTCCTCTGCTATGTGGACACACCCCGAGGCAGCTGTTTAACCTCTGGCGGCTCCTGGAGCCAGTAACCTCAGTGCTCCTTGAAGAATTTGCCTCCAGGATCTCCTTATTGGCAGGGACGATATTTCAGGCCTGGAAAACAATGAGGCATTTGCGCTTCCAGGAGCGTATGGAACATGCATGCGAAGGAGAAACCCTCTTGAATAGAGCTTAGTGATGAATCTCCATTCCATCTAAAAATCAAGAGTGAGAGACCAAGTCTCTGGTTATTGTGGGTTTGCAAGAGCTGTTTTTTAGAACACAGCCCTGTTTGTTCCTATAAAGATGAATTGTTTTTGTCTTAGCAAATGTAATGACATCTCCATGTCAACAAGAAAATTCAGGAAGTCGTTTCCACAGAACGCTTTCTCCTCATTTTACTGGGGTCATTATGCTTTACTGCCAACCCTGTGTTCGTTCTGTGAATGCAGTATTCGAGGACTGACATGCTGGTTCTTAGAGTTCCATCCTCCTAGGGTTTTTTAGCTGGTGACTTGGGCTGTGAAAGAATTCACAACTAAAAGAAGAGATAGATGCAGAGAGAAAGTTTATTTTTACTTTCCCGAAGGGAAAAGGCCTGTGCATTCCTAATCAACACAAGGACGGTAATAAGCAGCAGCCTGCTCTTTCAGAGGGAAATGGCTGCAGATGTCCAAGCGAAGTGTCTCGGTGTTTTTCCCAATCTGCACAACATGCTTCAAGTAAAAGTTGTGAAGAGTTCAAAGGAGGCTTGTTTGAAGAAGGGGAGGGGAACTTTCCTATTAACTAGAGACTTTCTGGTGCAAATTATCCCTGGGTTGTAAAAACAGCAGGGAGGAGGGGGATGCAAGAATGTAGCCTTGAAAGTAACTTACCTTGTCCTGTAGTTTGAACAGAGATCCTGTTTGAATCAGAGGAGCTAACAATCTTGGGGGTTAATTACCAGGTGCTTCTCATAAATTGTGGAAGGCTACAGCAAACAAAAAAGAAAGGCATTTTTTCCCTTTTCTTCTGTCCTTACACATCTCATCTGGGCGGCAGTTTGTTGAAGTATCCTAGTCCCCATTACTCATTGGGCCTCCAGGAGTTGAGACTCTTTGAGACAAGATAGGTTTCTTAAGGCACATGGTGCTCCCAGACTGTTGATTTGTGCCTAGCTAAGTATCTGGACTATGACCAGTTCTGCCTGTCTGGGCCTGTTCATGTGGCGTGTTACTTGTGGACCTGATCGTCCAATGGTGCTTCCTTTCCCATTACTTATGTGTAGCCCCCTGGCCCACCCGCTCATCTCCCTCTCCTGTCGCACCTCGATGTTCTGTCATCCCTGTCCCTCTGCGGATGTGCTGCTCATCCCCCAAGTCCTATGTATGCAGGTGCTTCTGTGGTTTTTAGCCTCCCATGTCCCTCCTAGTCATTCCTTTGTTTTCTGCTTACTGCCTTTTTACACCGTGACTGTGTGTCCAGCTCTGTGGTGGGCAATTCCCCTTGACATTGCCTCTGTGGCCATTTCTCTAGCCCTCTACCCTTTGCCCTACTTAAAATGTTTCCCCCTAAAAACATGATCTCATGTGGAGATGTTACTTTTCCCATGTTAGCTGAAATTGGCAAGCTTAGGAAGCTGGGAGATGGGTTATGATGCCAGCCAGCCATGTACCCTGGAAATGACATTGTTCACTCATCAAAATATACCTTCCCTCCTGCCCCCAACCTCACCATTTTAGTGGTGATGCCATTTCAGAACTCACAAGGAATAAATGCTTGTAACTCTGAATATGGTACAAACATGTATAAAATCAAAGTCATCTGAGGTGAACAAGAGTAGTAAACTTCTTATTGCTCATATATATACACATATATTGGGAGTTTGTTTATATTTCCCAACATAGAGCTAAACTAAACTATATGACTTTTTCATTTAAAATATGGAAATTTCTTGCTGAAACTGGTTTGGCTCAGTGGATTGAGTGTCGGTCTGCGCACTCAAGGGTCCCAGGTTCAATTCTGGTCAAGGGCATGTACCTTGGTTGCAGGCACATCCCTGGTGGGGGTGTGTGCAAGAGGCAACTGGTCGATGTATCTCTCTCATTGATGTTTCTAGCTCTCTATCCTTCTCCCTTTCTCTCTGTGAAAAATCAATAAAATATTTTTTTAAAAAGTAAAAATAAAATAAAATATGGAAATTTCTTTAAATCAGATATAGGATTTTTTCTCGACATTTAAAAATATTTTATTTTTATTATTTTCAGAGAGGAAGGGATATATATATATCCTGCACACCCCCTACTGGGGACCAAGCCTGCAACCCAGGAATGTTCCCTTGACTGGAAATGAACCTGGGATCCTTCAGTCCACAGTCAGACACTTTATCCACTGATCCAAACCAGCTAGGGTGCCTAATTTATTTATAGACATTTAAAATAAATAAGGATTTCATAAATGATAGATTGTCTTTAGTGCATTTTTTTTCTTAACACTTAATAATCAATTAGAAGTACTGACTTATCAGTACATCTTTAAGAAAATAGGCAGTATCTACTAAACCTGGACATAAAATATGGCCTGTGGCCCAGCATTGTGTACCTATATTCCCACTGTATATATACATAAATAGTAGCCAGTTATCCTAATAAAAGAGAAACATGCAAATTGACCACATCTTTGCTACACCCACAAGCCATGCTCACCAGCCAATCAGGGTGAGTATGCAAATTAAGATGGTGGTTAATTTGCATGTCCAGGCCAGAGCAAAGACTGAAGACAGCTAGAAAAAGCCAACCGCTGCAGAAGGGAGTGAAGCTATCGAGAAGCATGCAAGCAGGGCATCAGAGAAGGAAGGGAACCAAAAAGGGCGGGAGAGAAGGGAGAGAAGCCAGCGGGGCAGCGGAGACTGCAGCAGAAAGCCCTATTGCAGGAATCTTCCTGCAAGGGGCATCTAGTAATAGCAATAAACTGAAAGCTTTTCACATGTCTAGCAATGGTAGAAGGAATGAATTGAGCACATCATGCATGAAATATTAGCATGAAAAAATTATAACAGCATACAGACGTAAAAGTGTATCTCACAAACATGTTGAATAAAAGCCAAAGATGCCAGGACACACAGTTCAAAAAGGCAAAACAAGTTTTTGCTGTTAGCAACTAGGGTAGTTTTTACTTTTGACGTAGGAGTGGAAGTGGGTGAGGAGAAGACTATTAGGGTACTGGTACTGGTCTGTATCCTAATCTGGGTGATGTTATGGGGGGTGTTTCAGTGAGGTGGATACTTGTCACTTTATATTATACCTGAAGATAAAGACCATACATAAATATCATGGCAGTTGGACCTGTGGAATCAAATTGTGTGTGGTCCTAAAGAACATTTATATTAATGTGATTCAACATTTGAAAAGTAAGCTCACATAATTTTTCCTATTCAATGTAGTGGAGTTTGGGAACTGGATTTATAGGATCCAGTCCCACTTGGGGAAGTGCTATTACAATCTCAGAGTATAAAATTGAAACCGAACACAGGTTCAACTGCCTCCTCAACAAAAGCTAAACTCCTGAGACAGGTTTTGTGAGAAGAAAAGTTGTTTATTCAAGTGTGGGTGACCTGAGAAGATGGTTGACTCTGGTCCTAAAAACTATCTTCCCATCTTGATGAAGCCAGCAATTCTTACAGGGTGGAAGGAAGGGAACGGTTGGACAGGCAGAGAAACTGCTGATAGGCAGGCTGCCTTCTTGGTGGTCAGCATTCTGGAACTGGTCAGCATCAGCCAAATTCCTGTGGTTGGGTGATTTGGCCATGGGACAGGAACAGTTGAGTTCTGCTGGGTACTCATAAGGAAAGTGTTGGCATATAACTTTTTTTTTTTAAAGTGAGTTTTGTTGTTAGTATATTCAATTCTCGTTTTTATTTTATAGTCAGTTGGTATATTAAGTTTTCATGTTTTTATTGTAGGAACCTATATTAGCTCAAGTTAATGTTCTAATTTTCCCTAAAGTTAATATAGTTTTATGTGGGTTAATTTTTTTTCTATCACTTAATTCATATTAGTATTCTTTTTAACTCTATATTCTGATCAACTTTAGTATTATTAGTCTGTGTAAGTTAAAGTACATTAAAAAATGAGGTATATATGATCATGGGTACAAAATGGGGATGGTAATTATTTGCTTATAGGCTTGCTGTCCAACAGACAGAATCACCATACTCACAAAGCTGAAACTAGAATGAAACGAAACTACAGCAATACACCAGATAGCAAAGAACTAAAAACTGCCTTTTGAAAGAACAGTATGCCACAGAACTGCGGGGCCGCAGAGGAAAGCTGTCCCTGCAGTTTAAGATACTTCAATGGTATCTTAAGAACGGCTTAGCAAAACTGGCATCAGAACACCAGGGGCAGGACTCCGAGGCCCGCAGTCACGCGGCAACACTGCGGTCGCGGGCCGGGCCGGTCAGGATGCCGTGGGGAACCCCCTCACCCCAACCTCCGCCGGCCTCTGGGAGCCGGTCACAAACGACCACGTGCCGGGGACTGAGGGCCCGGCCTGCGGGCAGCTGCGGGGGGAGGCGACAGATGACCATGACCAGGACCATGGCCTTCACGGTGCGCGCCGAGCCCCGCGGCGGCGGGCTGCGAGCGGGGCGCGCGCTGATGGCGGCGCTGGTGACGTCACACGCCGGCGCCGCCCAGGCGGTTTCCTTGGCGACCGGCGCGCGCCCAGCGCGGAGCAGGAGGGATGCTGCCCCGGCGGCCGCGAGACCCGCTGCAGTCCCTGCGGCGCCGCGGCCGGGAGCTGAAGCTGCAGGTACCGCCGGCTGGCCCGGGCCGCGTGGGCGGCGGGGCGAGTCCCGGGAGCTGACCGCGACCTCCCCACCAGACCCCGGGGACCCAGACTCCGAGGTGTTGGCCTTTCTCTGCGCGCCCTCACCCCAACATTTTAGTTCCCGAACCTAACACCTCCCGTCACCCCCTCTCCTCCGATCTAACCTTTTAACAGGGACCATTGCACACCAGCCACATCTGAGCCCCACGCCATCCTCCCGCTCCAGCCGCCGCGCTCTCTCCCCTCCGCCTCCCGCTTCCTCCGCTATTGCTTCCCGCGAACTGAAGCGAAATAGGACTAGTCAGTGAGCAAAGACTTACAAGGAAGAAATACAAGTAACTAATAATATACTTGAGGAAAGTTAACCTCAAAGAGAAGTAGTTGCAAAGGAAAGGTGTCTCGAACACTTATTTATTTCGGTCATATTTCTTTTTTAAAAATATGTTTTTTTATTGATTTCAGAGAGGAAAGGAGAGGGAGAATAAGAGATAGAAACATCAATGATGGCCGAAACCGGTTTGGCTCAGTGGATAGAGCGTGTGGGCCTGGGGACTGAAAGGTCCCAGGTTTGATTCCGGTCAAGGGCATTGGTTGCTGGCACATCCCCATTGGGAGGCGAGCAGGAGGCAGCTGATCGATGTTTCTATCTCTCTCCCTTCCCCTCTGTAAAAAATAAATAAAATATATTTTATAAAGAAAGAAAGAAAGAAAGAAACATCAATGATGAGAGAGAATCATCGATAGGCTGCCTCCTGTATGCCCCCTACTAGGCTCGAGCCAATAACCAGGTATATGTCCTTTACTGGAATCGAACCCAGGACCCTTCAGTCCACAGGCCAACGCTTTATCTACTGAGCCAAACCAGCTAAGGTGGATAAATATTTCTTAAGTGATTCTATTGGAATTGTAGTGGTACAACAAACATAAAATTCTCTTTGGTAGAAATAAAAACAAAACTTGATGAGGCATGCACTTAAGCTGAGCTATGTCTAGATATTTAATACTGGAGGCCCAGTGCATGAAATTTGTGCATTGGTAGGGTCCCTAGGGGCTGCTGGTTGCTGGGCCAAGGCCTTCCTCCCTTCCCTTGGCCAGCCTACCCCATGGTCAAACTCCTGAATGACCTCCCAGTTGAGGAGACAATTTGCATACTACATTTTTATTATATAGGATGATTCTGTATCTAATTATAATTTAATGCAATATTGGGAAAATAACAAAAATCGTTATTAAAACAAAACAAACTATTAACAAGGATTGTCCAACCTGGAAAAGAATTAGCTCAGGAGCCTTTGATATCCTGAATGGGAAAGGCTCTTGGATAGTGTGAACTCATTCTTCCCTATCTCTGTAGAGGATGCCTAAAGCAAAAGATGGAACAGATTTCCCACTTGGTGTCCAGGGGACAAGAGCCAAGCTTATTCATCCTCAGACAAGATGCAAAATAGCAAGAGTAGAGAAGAAGCTAGTGAACTTCTCTCTTTCTTCACCTACTTTGTCTTTGAATCATTTATAGAAAAGAATCCAACAGAAGTATGTGGCTCTTTTGTGGGTACTTTGGCAAAGTTACATGTGTTTGGAAAATACTAACTCAAGGTGTAAGATATAAGAATGAGGATAAACAAACATGTAACATCCATACAGTGCATACTACTCAGCCGTAAGAAGGAATAAACTAATGGTATATACAACAAACAATATGGCAGTCCCGAAACTGGTTTGGCTCAGTGAATAGAGCGTCGGCCTGCGGACTGAAGGGTCCTGGGTTCAATTCTGGTTAAGGGCATGTACCTTGGTTGTGGGCATATCCCTAGTGGGAGGTGTGCAAGAGGCAGCTGATGGATGTTTCTCTCTCATGATGTTTCTAACTCTCTATCCCTCTCCCTTCCTCTCTGTAAAAAATCAATAATATATAAATAAAGAAAACAAACCCCCCAAAATGGCAGTATCTCAGAAATGTGTTGTGTAAAAGGATTACACAAAAGAGCACATACTTCCTGGGCACATTCTGGGGTAAAGGTGCTTTTCGATATGTTGATGGGGTTTGGGTTAAAAGGTGTATACAAATGTATATTTAAGATTTGTGCATTTCATTGTATGTAAATTTTACACCAATTATTAAACTCTAGTTAGTGATACCATGGCGCAGTATTTAAGGGGAAATGTATTGATGATTGATTGCAGTTTACTTCAAAATTCATAAATAAGACTACATAAATGGCTCAAATAAGGGTAAGTGTGGTAAAACGTCAGTGGTGGGAGCTAGCTGGTGGGAGTTCACGATATAATGCTTTCCACTTGGTTGTATGGTTCTTCCTAAAATACTGGTAAAAAGATTAAAATTTTATTTCCAAAGTTACATGGTATTTAAGAATATGATATTTTAAAATTTCTGTTTATTATAGGTTGATAGTTTGCTTTCTGAGAGTCAATTGAAAGGAACTCTAGAAACCAGTAAAAGGCGAGATATTTACCAAAGGTAAAGCATACCCAATTTTATAAGCTTTCCAAGAACTGTACTTGCATTGCAATGAGCTGTGTTTACAGAATTGAAGCTGTTTACGGCATTATTTCTTTCTGTTTTTTATTAGTACAATTAAAAAACTAATAATGAGAAATATTAAGGTAACAATGAATTTTTTCAAAATGTATTTAAAAGATTTCTTACAGTTATCTAGATCTATCAGGTCTAAATATACAAATGATAAGATTAAATTGACAGTTACAAATGTTAAAAAGAGGTAACTTAATTTATTTTGTATTCTGTATGTACCAAACAGTGTGGTCCGCACTCTGAAAACTGTTTCCGATTAATTTTCACAATACAGCAGAAGAAAATGAAGGTTCACAGAGGCTATTAACTTCTCTAACATTACTCTGCTCTGAGACATTAGAGTGAAGGGACAACAGAAATACTTTAAGTTTGCTGAGAAGCGCAGGTCTCAGGGAAGCAAGAGGAAGGACATTGCTGAAGTTGCCGTGGAGATGCAGGCGCTGGTCCATTTGAATCCCGTGGAGGAATTACATCACGGCCTCACTTGGATCTAGGAGAAACCGCCCTAACCTGAAGGTGGTGGACTTGCTGTTGTGACAGCAACTATAGGAACTGCTGGGTGAACGTGGCTGAGGCAGGATTGTGGGAGGTGCTGGGCCTGTGTCCGCCCAGGTCCGGTGACCTGGTCAGAAATCTCTAGTAACAGTCCCAACTTCCTTAAGGTGGAGAACGGTTCTCTTGGTGGATAAGTGTTCTTGTGACTTTTTAAAAAAAATCCTTAGAAAAGTTTAAAATAAAATAGAGTTTAAAATTATATAGTCATAACGAACTAAATTGAATTAGATTATTAATACTTTTGTATTATTTAGGACATCATTAATATAATCTGTGTGTTTGGGGAGTTTAAAGAGTTTACAACATCCAGAAGAACATTAGAGATTTATTCTACTAGTTTAAATGATTCACTAGAATCATTTGAAAAACTTACTGAAGTCAGGCATTCAAAGTACTTAAAAGCAAAATTAAGTTTATATAAACTTTAAAATGTCTAAGGGGATTTAATTAACTACATTTATTAGTAGGATTGTTTAAGGAATTTAGGTCGAGTTAAACAATAGTGAAAGAAAAAGTGAAGGTGATTGCACTTGTTTTACTAGGCTAAAAATAGAATAAGATATATAGGCTGAATTTGAAGCGGCAGGAAAAACTAGGTTTTTAAATTTTATTTTAATAAACAGATTATTTTTAAATCCAAATAACCATAAGATAGTCTTCTCTGTGTATAAAAAGACCTCCTCACAGCCATTTTAAAGATTCACATTGAGATTTGCATGTCTGAAAATGTATTTTAGCCTGTATGTTTGATTAATAATTGGTTGGAGGGAGATAATGTAAAAATAATTTCTACTTAAACCTTTGAAGACATTGTCAGGTTTCTTCGCACCTAGTGATCTAAGTTTAATGACCACTCCTTTCTTTCTTTTAAAAAAAATTCTTTATTGGTAATACAAACGTTTCCTTATCCCCCCATTATCTCCACCCCCATTCATACCCCCACCTCCTGTTGTCTGTGTCCATTCATTAGGCTTATATGCATGCATGTAAGTCCTTTGGTTGATCTCTCTCTCTTACCTCCACCATCCCCTACCTTCCCTGAGGTTTATTTATTTATTTTTTATTAAGGTATTATATGTGTACATACCTTACCAATCCCCCCCCCCCTCCCAAACATGCCCTCCCTCCCCATAGTTTTTCCTCCATTGGTTATGCTTATATGCATGCATACAAGTTCTTCGGTTGATCTCTTATCTCCCCCATATGTCCCTACCCTCCCTGCTGTAATTTGACAGTCTGTTTGTTTTTTTACTATCTCTATATCTATCTTTTTGTTCATCAGTTAATAATGTTCCTTATTATCCATAAATGAGTGAGATCATGTTGTGTTTTTCTTTCATTTACTGGCTTATTTCACTTAGCATAATGTTCTCCAATTCCATGCAAATGATAAGAATTCCTTCTTTTTTATGGCAGCATAGTATTCCACTGTGTAGATGTACCATCCTTCCCTGAGGTTTGACGTTCTGATTGATGTTTCTCTGTCTCTGGATCTGTTTTTGTTCATCAGTTTATGTTATTCATTATATTTCACAAATGAGCCAAAGCCGGTTTAGCTCAGTGGTAGAGCGTCGGTCTGCGGACTGAAAGGTCCCGGGTTCGATTCCGGTCAAGGGCATGTACATTGGTTGCGGGCACATCCCCAGTAAGGGGTGTGCAGGAGGCAGCTGGTCGATGTTTCTCTCTCATCGACATTTCTAGCTCTCTATCTTAAACCAAAAAGTTTAAGGAGGAAGTTAGTTGTATTTTTTAAATTGTTGTGTGAGGCTGCAGTTAGGCGTTTACCTATGCCGCCATCTTGGTTTCTCTACGTGTGTATTTTTTAACATAAGCCATATAATCACTAACTGCCTTGCCTGCTTAAAGTCTTATGTATGATTTTATAGGATAACTTTTTGGTTTTGACAATAGAAAAGTCAATATTTTTTTCTCTTTTTTTAAAAATTTAGGTGTATCCAATTAAAACAGGCAATTGATGAAAATAAAAATGCTCTTCAAAAGTTAAACAAAGTAAGTATTACAGACACTGATATCCCAGAACATCTGTTTCACAAACTCTCCATTTGGGAGCCTGCGGCCCGTTTCCCCGATGCGGAAACAGGCTCCCCTCTCATGCCCAGGCGGGGGGCTGGGAGGGGCTGGACTTCATGACAAAGCCATCCGCCTGGGATGTAGCCCTTCCCACTGCAGAGCAAAACAGAAAGCAAGTAATTTAATTTTTCGTTTGGTTTACATTCTAACTAATCAGCTACAATTCTTTCCATCTTATTTGCCTAAGGGAGGCCTATTCTCATACTGCTATTTACTTTGTCTTCTCTTTTCTTTTAAAGTAAATACAATAGAAAATAAATACATTTTTCATTGAAATGGACTCATGTTCTCTCCAGGCCGATGAACCCGCACCTGTTGGAAACTATCATCAGAAAAAGGAGGAGGAGCTCAGTCTCTTGGACAGCCTGACCCACCAACTGCAGGAGCTTGCCGTGACCATAAGCAGAGAAAGCAGAACTGAGTATGCTTCTTCCCTTCCTTCTTTCAGATACGAGGTCACCAGTTTCATTGTTTCATGTAGATACAGATGCAACAATACAGATATAAACAAGTGGCCGTAACAGGGTAATCCGTGGACACTGGTCACCGAGCACAGTAGCAGTGTGAGAGCCCAGGAGTCCTGCAGAAGACCGAAGTCCTGCTCGGGTGATGCTCAGTGACGTCAAGCAGCCTGTTGTGTATTTGTCCAGATTTTGGAGCTGTTTCTGGTTAGAAGGTTAAGTCCAATACCAGCTACTTTGCCCTTCTCAGGACTGGAAATCAGTTGTATTCTAGAGTCCTTGCACCTCCATCCTTAGCGTTTTCCCAGGATACAGCGTAAAAAGGGAACAGCATTTGAAGAGTCTGAATACTTGATAATGTTCCTTTCTGCTTTCTACAAATTTGGTTTGTTTACAGTAGTAGTCAGCAAACTGCGGCTTGAGAGCTACATGCGGCTCTTTGACCCCTTGAGTTTTTAGCAAAAGCCAGCTTAGGAGTACCCTAATTATGTTAATAACAATGTACCTACCTATATAGTTTAAGTCTAAAAAATTTGGCTCTCAAAGACATTTCAATTGTTGTACTGTTGATATTTGGCTCTGTTGACTAATGAGTTTGCCGACCACTGGTTTACACCATCAGGTTCCTTTCTACTTTGCAAAGGCTGTGACCTCCCCCAAGCAGGAAGCAGCACATGTTTCTGCCTCCAGCTTTCAAAGAATAGTTATGAAAGGAGAACGTATGCACATAGACAATCTAAATAAATTTTTTAAAAAATATGAGCATTGATATTAAAGGCAGCACCTGTATTTTCATACATCTTCACACGTTTGTTTATTTAGCTTTTCAAATCTCTGCTTTGTTCCCCAACTAGGTGATAAATTACCAGAGGGCAAAGTTGTTTCTTCCCTTCTTTCCCCCTCCCTTTCTGATGAGATCTGACCCTTTCTGCTGTAGTCTTCCTATGAATACTACACAGCACTTCAGCAGTATGTTTGGGGCCACTTTAAATGATAGAATTGCCAACAAAAGTGCAAAATTCCTGGCACCAAATAGACTGTAAAAAGGATACTTGTTTTCCGCTCAAGAGCTGAAAAAAGAAGGCTTGTTGCCTTGTTCAACCTCAGCTGCGAGCTGCATCGGCAGCTTGAATTTTTTGCTGCTTTGCACTCATCTGTGCATGAAGAGCACTGCAAGTGTTGGTTGGGTTACCAGATACATTTTAGCAAGTAGGTGAATTTACAAATACAGAACCTGCAAATAGTAAGGATCAACTCTTTGCAGAAGTCACTATGTGACAGCAGAGGCACAGGAGTAGCTAAAAGGGCTGACAGGGTACATGGGATGATAGCATCTTAAAGGTCTTTTATTTTGGGTGAAATGTAGTATTTTATTTTTATTTTATTTATTTATTTATTTTTTTACAGAGTGGAAGAGAGAGGGATAGAGAGTTAGAAACATCGATGAGAGAGAATCATTGATCAGCTGCCTCCTGCACACCCCCTACTGGGGATGTGCCCGCAACCAAGGTACATGCCCTTGACCTGAATCAAACCTGGGACCTTTCAGTCCGCAGACCGACGCTCTATCCACTGAGCCAAACCAGTGTCGGATGTAGTATTAATTCAGGTTAGACTATGGTAAGTTAGGAATGCATATTATAAAACCTAGAGCAATCACTACTAAATTAGGTAAAAACCAACCTAAACAATAAAATGAGATCCTAAACATGACCGTTCTAAAGGCAAGCTTCTATACCGTAAGCTGTAGGAGAGCAGAGGCCTCTGTTTTGTTGTTGTATGCCGAGCACCCAGTGTCCGTCACACAGTAGGTGTCCTGTAAACATTTGATGACTTTGCTAATGTTGAACAAGTCAGGCTCAGAGATTTAGCAACTTATCCCAGTCAGTATTATTTGTACTCCTCTCCCTTCCCTCACCTTTCATTTACCTCCTTCATCTTCCCCAAAAGTCTTCCTCTTCCTCCCTAAAGCTGTTTTCTTAGTCCATACTGTGGCCCTGTGTCACTCTTCACAGCCACCTTTCCTCAGCCCTTCCTCCTGTCTGTCCCCGCGTGTAGCCTTCATTCTGATGCTGCCCTCCCCTCATTCATCTCAGGACTGCCTTACGATGGCGCTCTCCTCTTCCCAGCCTCCCTGTCCCATTCCTCCAAGCCTTGACCTGCTTGAGGTTCCCTGATCTTGAGCCTCCTTTCTCCCTCCCTCCCCCTCTTTGCTACTTCCTTTTACCTGATTGACTCCAGCTCATCTTCAAGACCTGTTTCTGAGCCCTGACCGCAGTCCTGACCATGCGCTCTAGGTTAGGTGCCCCTCCTGTTTCTTTAGCATCCGGTGTGTGCCTCCATGCTAGTATCTATCGAGCTCTAGAGTGATTATCCATTTCCTAGATTCTCGTTGGGGACAGGGCGTTGTGTCTGTTTTACCTCTGTAGCCACTGTGTCTGACAGGGACCAGCATCGTCAGCGCTGACCTTTATTACAAGCTCGGTGATAAGGGGCAGGTGCTCTTCCAAACACTGCGAGTCGGTAACTCATGTACTCCTCATGAAGCAAGTGCTATTACTCCCTCCACTTGATCAATGAGAAATGAGGAGCTTATGACTTACTGCCTGTAAATCACAGTTATTCCTCAGCAAGAAGGAGTAGAGCCAGAATTTAAACTCAGATCCCGTGCTTATGCTAATTAGCACTGTGTGCTAATGCTCAAGCAGTTTGCTGAGTAGATGAATCCAAGACTAGACTGCAAGTTCTTGGCCTCTAGTCCAGCACATGCCCTACCCTTTCACTTACCTTCCTGCTATATCGTTCCTTCACCACCCAGTCCCTCAAGTCCCATATTCTTAGCTCGATGGTAGAAACTATTAGTCGTGCTTTTTCCTTATTTTCTTTATTTTCTAGTTTTAAATATGGCCAATGCTTCTATGTGGAGAAGTTACATTCATACTTCATCTGTTCTTAAGTACTATTTCAAGTGATCCTTGTCATAGAATTATTTTTTTTTTTGCAGAATTGAGGCACTTACCGAAAGAGAGGAAGATAATGATTTTGCTGAAGAAGATGAAGAAGACAACGATGTTGATAAAGAAGAAAGTGAAGAAAGTAGTGAGGAGGAGGAAGAAACAGAAGAGGAAGAGGAAGAGGAAGAAGAAGAGAAACAGGAAAATGAATCTCAGCAGCAGGCAACAGATGAAGAATACATTGCTGTTGGAGATTTTACTGCTCAGCAGGCTGGGGACCTTACATTTAAGGCAGGTAGAAACAAGCAAGCTCAGGCCCAATTTGCATATCTATCAGAATAAGGCGAGTCTACCTGGGTACCTGTGTTACATATTCCTGATCTAAGTTTTTGGATACTCAATCCATTTAAATAAGTAATAGTTATGATTTAATAAGCAGTAGTCATGTGAAATTGTTACCAAAGTTACATGGTAGTAAAATGGTAAAAGAGTAATAATACTCTTCTACTTTTAATTTTATTTATTTATTATCCTTTTAAGACTTTTTGTTAATTTAATTTTCAATTGCAGTTTACATTCAGTATTCTTTTGTATTAGTTTCAGATGTACAGCATAGTGGTCAGACAATCATATCCTTTACAAAGTGACAACCTGATATTTCAGTGGCCTACCTGGCACCATACTTAGTTATTAAAATACCAGAGGCCTGGTGCACGAAATTTGTGCACTTGGGGGTTTGGGGGGGGGTGCCTCAGCCAGGATTGCAAGAGGGCGCAGGCCAGGCTGAGGGACGCCACTGGTGCACAATCAGGGCCAGGGAGGGACACGGGAGGTTGGCCAGCCGGGGAGGGACTGCGGGAGGGCTTGCTCAGTCCTGATCGGCTGGACCCCAGCAGCAAGCTAACCTGCTGTTTGGAGTGTTTGCCCCCTGGTGGTCAGTGCACGTCATAGTGACTGGTTGACTGGTCGACTCTCTGCGCCTTGGTGATCAGTGCACATCATAGCAAGGGGTTAAGTGGCCTTAGCATATCATTAGCATATTACACTTGGATTGGTTGAATGGCCAACTGGCCAACCAGACACTTAGCATATTAGGCTTTTATTATATAGGATTATTATCCATGTTCCCCATGCTGTACTTTATATTTCATGACTATTTTGTAATGATTCCTTTGTACTTCTTAATCCTATTTCACTTTTTTCACCCAGTACCCTGAATCCTCTCTCCTCTGGCAACCATCAGTCGGTTCTCTATGTCTACGAGTCTGTTTCAATATTGTTTATTTATTTTGTTCCTTAGTTCCATATGTACATGAGATTAGATAGCATTCTTTTTTCTCTGACTGGCTTATTTTATTTAGTACAATGCCCTGTATGTCTATCCATGCTATTGAAAATGGTAAGATTTTGTTATTTTTTATGGCTGAGTAATATTCCATTAAATATATGTACTATAGCTATTTTATCCACTCATCTATTGATGGGTACTTGAGTTGCTTCCATATTTTAGCTATTGTAAATAATGCTGCAGTGGGCATAGGGGTTCATATCTTCCTTTAAATTAGTGCTCTGGGTTTCTTTGGATATATACCCAGAAGTGGAATTGCTGGGTCATAAGGTAGTTCCATTTTTAATTTAAAAAAAATATATTTTATTGAGTTTTTACGGAGAGGAAGAGAGAGGGATAGAGAGTTAGAAGCATTGATGAGAGAGAATCATCAATCAGCCGCCTCTTGCACACCCCCTACTGGGGATGTGCCTGCAACCAAGATACATGCCCTTGACCGGAATCGAACCTGGGACCTTTCAGTCCACAGGCTGACACTCTATTCACTGAGCCAAACTGGTTTCGGCCATTTTTAATTTTTTGAGAAAAAATACTGCTTTTCTAGTTATTTTTTTGATGCAATTGTAAATGGGATTATTTTCTTAGTTTCCCCTTCTGATAGTTCATTATCTATCTGTCTGTCTGTCTGTCTGTCTATCTATCTATCTATCTATCTAGAAGCCCAGTGACCAGAATGATGCAATGACCAGAATGGCTGGAACGACTGGTGGCTATGACACACACTGCAGTAACCACCTGGCTTCATCCAGGCCCTCATTGCCCCCCACTCTGCTTGGTCCCCCCATGATTGGCCCCTAACACCCCATGGGGGGTGGGGACAGCTGGCCAACTGCCTGTGACTCCTCTCCCCAGCCAACCCTACCCTGATTGGCTCCTAATACCTTGATTGGGGGCGGGACCAACCAGCCAATTGTTTGTGCCCCCCTCCCCCAGAGAGCCCCGCCCCTGAATGGTCCACCCCCACATCAGGGGCGGGGGCAGCTGACTAACTGCCCATGACCCCTCCCCCCGCTTGCCTGGCCCAATGGACCCCCATAGAGGTGGGCTGGGCGGACCCCACTCATGCACAAGTTTGTGCACTGGGACTGTAGTCCTATATAATAAAAGGGTAATATGCAAATTGATCTAACGGTGGAATGACCGGTCACTATGATGCACACTGACTACCAGGGGGCAGATGCTCACTGCAGGATCTTCCTTTGGTGGTCAGTGTGCTCCCACAGGGGTAGTGCTGTTCAACCATAAGCCGGGCGGATGGCTGGAGAGCACAGTGGCCCACCTTTGCAGCAGCACTAAGGCAGCTTAGGCTCCCCGTGGGGAGCGGGCCGAGGCCATCAGTTGGAAATCCCCCAACGGCTCCTGGATTGCAGAAGGGTGGATGCCAGGCTGAGGGATGCCCCCTCCCGCCCCCACAGAGCACACATGTCGTGCACTGGGCCTCTAGTCTACTAGTCCTATATAATAAAAGCATAGTATGCAAATTGTCCCCTCGATTATAGAGTTCTTCCAGAAGTTTAACCAGGGGACAGGCTGGTTGGGGGAAGGGAGGAAGGTCCCAGTTGATGGTTGGCAACTGCTAGGGACCCTTCCAGTGCATGAATTTTGTGTACTGGACCTCTTGTATATAATAAAAGCCTAAGTGACTGTTACAGCGGAATGACCAGAAATATCAGTCACTATGATGCACACGGACCACCAGGGAGCAGACTAAATGCAGGAACTAACCCCTTGTCAGTGTAGCCCCACAGTGCTGTTTAGCCAGAAGTTCGGCTTATGGCAGGCAAACACAGTGGTGGTGGAGGGAACCTCTCCCGCCTCCATGGCAGTGCTAAGGAAGGAGCAGCGACAGGTAGGCGGTGAAGAGTGAGGGGTCCCGGTGTGTGAGAGGGATGTCCAACTGCTGTGGGGAGTGGGCCTAAGACAGCAGGTAGATGTCCCCCAGGGGTCCCAGACTGCAAGAGGGCACAGGCCGGGCTGAGAGGACCCCCCTCCAGTGCATGATTTTTGTACACTGGCCCTCTAGTTGGAGTATAAAAATACAACTGATTTCTGAATATTTATTTTGTGTCCTGCTACTTTACTGAATTAATTTATTAGTTGTAGTAGTTTTATGGTAGAATCTTAGGGTTCTCTGCACACAGTATCATGTCATCTGCAAATAATGCCAGTTTTCCTTTTTCCTTTCCAATTTGGATGCCTTTTATTTCTTCTTGTCCGATTGCTGTGGCTAGGACTTCCAGTACTATGTTGAATAAGAGTGGTAAACGTGTACATCCCTGTCTTGTTCCTGATCTTAAGGGAAATGCTTTTAGTTTTTCCCATTGAGTATGATGTTGGCTGTGAGTTTGCCATATCTGTTGAGACATGTCCCCTCTGTTCCCACTTTGCTGAGAGTTTTTATCATAAGTGGGTGCTGGATTTTGTCACACGCTTTTCTTGCATCTATTGATATGACCATATGATTTTTATCCTTCATTATATTTTTAAAAACAGTTTTAATGTTGGTAATTCTTATTTTAAGAGTAAAATTTAATTAAAAATTTTTTACTTTGTTTTTCTTTAAGAAAGGGGAAATTCTCCTTATAACTGAAAAACACCCTGATGGCTGGTGGATGGCTAAAAATGCCAAAGGAAACAAAGGTCTCGTTCCCAGAACCTACCTGGAGGTTAGTATTTTTGCTTATTCTTTTTCTCCTTCAACACCTTTTCATTTTTCATAAAAGTTAAGCTGATTTCCTGGATCAACAGACTGTTGAATGACTTGAGGTGTAGAATTCACTTTAATTTTGAGCGACAGGGCATGGGGAAATCCTGTGTGCTAACAGTCCTGGGACCTGTGAGTGTTCCCATGCAGTGAGCCTACAATGTTATCTCATAATCAAGATGCTGTGTGGGTTTGTGCTGGTCATAAATATTAATTGAGGCTTATTATTTGTTGTAAAGCAAAACCACAGTTAACTGTGTTTACTTTCATGCTTATATGATCCCAACTAGCTTATGAACATACTCTGTGTTCATGTTTGTGACCTGTTGTTTTTCATATTTCATAAAATAGCATGGTCATTCTCTGTGACAATACACATAGATGATTTGTTGGGATCAGTGCTGTTTAATAGAAACCTAATACAAACTATAAATATATTAAGATTTTTCTACTGACCACACTGAGATGTCTTTTTCCCCCTGACTCCACTTCTAACCAACTATGTGGTTTTCTCTGAAACCAAATATGTGTTGTTTTCCACACCAATTGCTGCCAACCAACCAGGGATCCAACAGTTCAGTTCAGTGCTGACACTAACTCCTGGAGTTAGGACCCCCCAGGTAAGGACTCAGCCCACAAATTGCCCTATTTCAGATGCCCAGTCCCGAGTCCTGGGAGCCTCCTGTATTTATAACAGGAGGTTTCCACAGTGGAAATTCAGTGGTTTCCACAGCCCTCCTCGGGTTTGAGAATTTGCTAGAGGGACTCACAGAACTCAGGAAAACAGCTTACTTGTGTTTATCAGGTTGTTATGAAGGACCCGACTCAGGAAGAGGAGCCCAGGGTATGGGAGGTGGAGGGAGTGGGACCTGGGACTTCCGTGCCCGCTCTGTGTGCCACTGCCCCCAGCACTTGGAAGTGGTCATCAGCCTGGAAGCTATGAAGAGCAGGGCACTTCTGTCAGTCAGGACATTCCAAGGGTTTTAGGAACTCTTGCCAAGAACTGGAAATAAAGACCAAATATATATTTTTCATTATACCACATATTAAAAAAAAAGTAAAAAAGAAACAGATGACATGACTTTTAATAATATATTGTATATTATTCAACATATCAAAAATAGTACCATTTCAACATCTGCTCAGTAGTAAAAAATTCTTTTTTTATGCTGTTAGAATTCCTGTGTGTATTTTACACTTACTGGTAAATACGCATCTCATTTTGGAGGAGTCGCAGCAGCTACAGGCGACCAGCGGCTGTCTTATCCCACAGTGGCTCTGGCTCATCTTTTCTTTCAGTGGCAGCAGTGTCTTCCAGCTTCACAGGTGGACATTCAGGTTGTTTCTGCCTGTCACAGCTATCAGTTTTGTGGCGAAGAAGCTATGGTTAGCTTCCATTATGAGTTACAGGCGATCCCCAAATAGTGGCTTAAGTTAGGTAGAAGCAGATTTCTCTCTCGCGCTTGGCAGAAGGTGGAGGTAGCAGTCAAAGGGTGCTGAGGCCCCATCTGATGTTTCCCTCTGGGCAGTGGGGGCATCTCTCCAAGGGTTGTCTCTGTAGGTTAAATTGGTTGCTAGATCTTTTAACAGTTCCTAACAGCAAAAGAGAAGGAAAGGGAACGAGACGTCAAAACGCCCAAACTTCCGTCTTTTAAAGACTATTTCCAGTTCTTTTCAATGTCTAGCAGCAAGAAGGACTTGAAAACGTAGTCTTTTTTTTTTTTTATCATTACTATCATCATTATTTTTTTTTAATTTATTAAAGTATTATCTGTGTACATAGCTTACCATCCCCCCTCCCCCCCCAGAGATGCCCTTCCTCCCCAGAGTTTTGTGTCCATTGTTGTTCTTATATGCAAGCATACCAGTCCTTCGGTTGATCTCTTATCTCCCCCAGATCTCCCTACCCTCCCCCCCACCTACCCCTTCCCCCCGCTGTCATTTGACAGTCTGCTTGTTGTTTACTGTCACTATATCTATCTTTCTGTTCATTAGTTTATAATGTTCTTTAAAATCCATAAGTGTGTGAGGTCATGTAGTGTTTCTCTTTCACTGACTGACTTATTTCACTCAGCATGATGCTCTCCAATTCCATCCAGGTTACTGCAAATGATGAGAATTCCTTCTTTTATATGGCAGCATAGTATTCCATGGTGTAGATGTACCATAGTTTTCTGATCCATTCATCTGCTGACGGGCACCTAGGCTGTTTCCATATCTTAGCTATTGTAAATTGTGCTGCTATGAACATAGGGGTGCATATATCCTTTCTGATTGGGGTTTCTAGTTTCTTAAAACGTAGTCTTTTTGCCAGCTCCTTGCTGAAGGGAGGGGTTCTGTTAGAAAGGAGGCGGTGGGGGTTCAGCGGCAGACTCCCCACAGCCTCTGTGAAGCTCTGTTTGTCAGGTGAGTTTGTAGATTCCCTGGTGGAGTCCCAGGCGCTCAGTGCTGGTTCAGAGGGCTTAACCTTTACATTTGACTGCGTTTGCTGTTTTGCCTTTCAGAAAGTTAGGCCTACTTGTTCCCCACCCCAGTGTCAAGAGAACAAGCTTCCCACACATTGGCAGTCATGGCCATGGCCAGTCTTCCTGCTGGTGTGATGGCAAAATGGGCTTGTGATTGTTTTAAAAAAAATATTTTTATTGATTTCAGAGAGGAAGGAAGAGGGAGAGAGAGACAGAAACATCAGTGATGAGAGAGAACCATTGACTGTCTGCCTCCTGTATGCCCCCTATTGGGTATTGCCTGCAGCCAAGGTTTGTGCCCTGACCGGTAATCGAATTGTGACTTCCTGGTTCATAGGTAGATGCTCAACCACTGAGCCACACCAGCAGGGCTTGTGATTGTTTTGATTTGCATTCATGGACCTGAGCTTCATGTCATGTGCTTTATGACCTTTTCTGTTTCTTCTTTGTAAATTACCTTTTCAGTTCTTTTGACCATTTTTATAAGGGATTTTTAAAACTCTTACTGATTTATTGGCATTTTTGTAATATTTTAATATTAATGATATTAACTCCTAAAAATTTGTGATAGGTGTTTTCTTTGTTGACTTTCAACCACATTTATTTTTTATGTAGCTAAGTCTGTCAGTGTTTCTTTTCATGTATGATTTCTGGTTTGGGAATCATAATTGGAAATGGCCTTTCCACCTCAGGATTATTTTCTCCTAATGCTGTTCGAGTTCTTTTGTTTGTACCTTTATTTCATTTTTTATTTTCATTTGAATAAATTCTATTTGGAATGTATTTTGATTAAACTTTCTCTTTACCTCTATCCTTGTAATTTTTCAAACGATCAACCACGTGTTGAAATCGTCTTCCCACTGATTTTTTATATGCCCCTCATGTAAATTCCCATCTACACTCAAGTCTCTCTGAAAGTCATTGTATTGGTTGGTTTTTGCATTATGTAAGAAAGGTGCCTTATATTTCAATCATTTTTCAGCCCCATCACAAAGAAGAGGGCCGCGAGTCCAGTGAAGAAGGCAGTGAAGGCGACGTGGAGGGGGCGGAGGAGGTAGCACAGGGAGCACAAGCCGAGCACAGGTACCAAGGCCTGAGGGGGTATCCAAGTACAATAAAGTAAAGGTTTGGGAAACTTTGTTTATGTTTATCATTGTAAATAACTCAAGATTTTTTGGAAAGAGACAACTTGCAGTTTGTGAAGAGTGCTTTTCATATTACTATTTGCTTAAAGATCAATGCTACTGTAATTTTGTGATTGTTATTTCTTAGCTACATCTGGATAATGTTAGGTTTTCAGAACTTACTGACAGTCCTGGCTGGATAGCTCAGTTGGTTACAGCATCATCCGATAGGCCAAAATTGTGGGTTCAATCCCCGATAGGGCACATACAAGAAACAAATGGATGCATAAATAAGTGGAACAACAAATTGATATTTCTCTCTCCCTTTTTCCCTCTCTCTCTTCCTAAAAAACAAACAAACAAACAAACAAACAAACAAACAAACCTTTTTTTTCTCACAGTTTTGGAAAAGGAAAAAAAGGACTTACTGATAGTTATGTACTTTGTTCTTTGATTAATGAAGTTGACTTACCACGTGAATAAGCGTGACCTGTGTGCATTCACGTTACTGTTTTGTCTTCCAGAACTGATTCGCACTGGAGTGCTGTCCAAAAAGCTCTCTCAGAGGTTGGTACTTCCTGTCTTGTCAATGATGTCTCACTCTGTTACCTACCAGTTCTGCTAGAGTTCATCAGAACAGGATGAGGCTTTGTAAAGGAGCGTTGGATATGAGACAGGGTGCAGACCTGGACGGACAGAGCATGAAACATGTGCTTCTGGTTAGTGAGTCTGCACTCCCACCATCATTCCCCATCAGGTCTTTTCTGTAAGAAGAGTAGATTTGAGGGCTTGGTAATCCCTCTCACTGATTCTGCCTGCATTTTCTATGTCAATGTCTTTAGGTAAAGACTGCTGTTAAATTTTAGTTAGTAGGAAAAATTCCAGAAACCTCTAAAAGTAAGATATTTTTCATAATCTTATCACTTAAAAATTACATAGAAAAATGAAAATGCACTCCCCCCATAAATAACCACCATTAACAGCTTAGTAATTACTCTTTCTGACTTTTTATCCTGGATCTCACATGGACATGCTTGTGAGTGTATGTGTGTGTTTGTGTGTGTGTGTGTGGTATACACATATATACAAAAAAAGCCATTGTCAATGCATGTGAGTTTATGATATTAACTCATCTGTTACATTTACATGGGCAATGCATTGTGGGGCGGGACGGGGTTGGGGGAGGCTTTTTGATGGGGATGTGCAGGAGCACAGGGCTCAGCCCACTGGGCACAGCTTGAGGCTTAGGTCCTTGGGGGACCCAGGATTCAGTGAAGGCTCCTCTCAGGAACTTGGGGGTAAATTGCTGGTTTGTTCACTAACATCTGTATACTGTGCTTTCCTTTCTGGGTTGTAGTTGCTGTATTGATAAAGACAATACTGTAGAGGTGAGGGAAACATGAATGAAAACAGCAAATCAATTTGTTTTTAGCATCTTCAGCAGATAAACACTGTGGATGTGCTGACCACGATGGGAGCCATTCCTGCTGGGTTCAGGCCGTCCACGCTCTTCCAGCTGCTGGAGGAAGGTAACAGTCCGGGGTCTCTCAGCCGCCACAGACCTTAGTTAAGCTTTACGTCTGACTTCCTTGTTTTAGCCCTAACAAGTTGCTTAAAAAGATGGTGAGCCTCACATCTCATTGGTGCTCACTCATCTTTTCCTCATCTTTCCCGTGACAGTGGAGGAAGGACCCCTGATGCGATCAGAGGCCAGCCTGTCTTCCTGTGTTCCTGTACTCTGGGCTCCAGTCTCTTCCCTTTATTCCAGAAACATGGCTCTAAATTATCAGCCCCTCCCTGTATCCTCAGCTGGCCCACCACTTCTTCCTTCCGCAGTGACACTGGCAAGCCTAGAGCCTCCCATCTCTGAGAACCAGCCTCTCCAGTCTGGTTCCTTTCCAGGCCAAGCCTCCCTTTCTCTGCTTCTCTCACAGCAAGACTTTTCCAAAGCGTTTCCTCCATTCGCCTTTTCTGTTGTCTTGACAACATTTGTCCATAAGAACATTTTATTTTATTAAAAAAAATATTTTTATTGGTTTTGTAGAGGAAGGAAGAGGGAGAGAAAGATAGGCACATCAATGATGAGAGAGAGTCATTGATTGGCTTCCTCCTGCATGCCCCCTACTGGGGATTGAGCCCACAACCTGGGCATGCGCCCTGACCAGGAATCAAAGCACGACCTTCAGGTTCATAGGTCAACACTCAACCACTGAGTCACCCTGGCTGGGAATCTACTTAATTTTTAAACGGTTTCTCCCACTCAACTGTAAATGCATGAGGACAGGGCCACATTTCTCTGTTCTCATTTGGATTTCCAGGTCCTAGCATAGCACCTGGCACAGAGTAGGAAGTCAAAGATGTTTTCTACAATGAATACATGATTTTGTAATAAGTGTTCTTCATGACTAAAGTTTGGGAGAACAGTATCAAAATGGTTTTGTGTAAAGAAGTAACATTAATGATTATATATTTTTCTAAATTTCCAAAAAAACATTTACAGATTTCTTGAATCTTACAAAAAATATTTGAATGGATCACCTTCATCACGGGCCATGTTATTGGCTTAAGAGGCTTTCAGATCTTTCTTTTTTTAAAAAAATATATTTTATTGATATTTTACAGAGAGGAAGGGAGAGAGATAGAGAGCTAGAAACATCGATGAGAGAGAAACATCGACCAGCTGCCTCTTGCACACCCCCTACCGGGGATGTGCCCGCAACCAATGTACATGCCCTTGACCGGAATCGAACTCCGTACCTTTCAGTCCACAGACCGACGCTCTACCGCTGAGCCAAACTGGTTTCGGCCAGATCTTTCTTAAAATTGCTTGGTGATCAGCTCTTATGTGTTTCTATTTTTGTGTTTTCTCTGTTTTTTGTCTGTAAATCCTGGTTGGTGCCTCTGTTTTAGGAAGCCAATTCACAAGAAGCAGCTGGCCTTTTGGATGTCTGTTTCTTTAGTTTATAGCATAGCATAATGGATTTTTGGTTTTGAATTTGATCCTTTCTTTGTAAGAAAATAAATAAAACATTATTTTTGCAGGGAATCAATTTCGAGCAAGTTACTTCTTACAGCCAGAGCTCACTCCTTCACAGCTGGCCTTCAGGGATCTCCTGTGGGATGCTAAAACAGGCACTGTAAGTGTAGCTACTGAATTACAACTTTTCCAGATTGTCATGGTTGCAATTATACCAATAACATGTAAATTGATTAATGCATTATGAAAAGCAAAGACATTGTTTCTGTTCTGTGATTTTGAAATACTCAATGAGTTTCATAGCTAAGACAAAACTTGGGTTTGTGATTTATTTTGTTTCTATTCTCCATAGCTCTTTTCTCCTATTGTTACAAAGGAAATAGTACCTGTCTCAGTCATTCTCTGCCTCAATTTCTTCATCTATGAAAAGAGAATAAAAGCAATACTTGCCACATAGGGTTATTGAGAGAATTATGTGTGTGAAGGGCAGAGCATAGTGCCTGGCTCATGATGATAACTCAGGAAATGTTAGCCAGTATCACCATCATCATCATCATTATTTGTGGGGAAGCACAGGACTTGGTGGGAAAGTCTGTAAGGAGGATTCTCCGAAAGGTCAGGGCCCTCTAAGGGAACTTGCCAAAGGCGGCAGCTCCTGCCTTGACTTTTCCAAACAAGTCTGAGCCCCCAGTGTTTACTGAAATCTTTATGTTTAGTCTTTAGATGTCCTTGCTTAAAGGACACTGCAGATGCATGTGTCTTTTCAAGGCTACTTACCCTGCTGATAGTTTCCAGAAGTTGATTTTAGTTCAAGCTGTTGGTACAATAAAAGCCTAAGGAGGCAGGTGAATTGGGGCTGTTTGGTTCCTATAGCTAAGCAGTCCCTTAGCCCTCTCTTTCACAGAAACGTGTGCCAGAGTAATCATTCATCCCTTGCTCAGGGTCTGTTGGTTAGCCTCAGCAATTATTATTATCAATATTATGTTAAGTAAGAATAAGTATTGCCGAAACTGGTTTGGCTCAGTGGTAGAGCATCGGTCTGTGGACTGAAGGGTCCTGGGTTCGATTCCGGTCAAGGGCATGTACATTGGTTGCGGGCACATTCCTGGTAGGGGGTTTGCAAGAGGCAGCTGGTCGATGTTTCTCTCTCATCGACGTTTCTAGCTCTCTATCTCTCTCCCTTCTTCTCTGTAAAATATCAATAAAATATATTAAAAAAAAGAATAAGTATTTTCTGATTATACTTTTTTTTGGATTCCTTAGAGTAAAGGATTTTTGTAGGAAACACTCTTCCTTTAGTTGTACTCTCCAACTCTTTTTTTTTTTAAAATATATTTTTTTGAGTTTTTACAGAGAGGAAGAGAGAGGGATAGAGAGTTAGAAACATCAATGAGAGGGGATCACTGATCAGCTGCCTCTTGCACACCCCCTACTGGGGATGTGCCCACAACCAAGGTACATGCCCTTGACCGGAATCGAACCCGGGACCCTTCAGTCCGAAGGCCGATGCTCTATCCACTGAGCCAAACCGGTTTCGGCTGTACTCTCCAACTCTTTAGCAGATCTACACCATGTTGGAGTGCATCACTCCCCTTCCTGTTTATCTTCCACTTTTCCCCCTTCCTGCCCCAGGGCCTCAAGGAGAGGACAGACCTACTGTGGTCAGGCGTTGTGGAGAGGAGTAGCATAGAATTTTAGAGCTGCTTTTCCTCTCAACCCAAGTATTGTCTGGAGCCTTCTTTGTATTAAAGATCCCTTATTGCAAGTCATTAAAAATGTTGTATTTGGGCTGGTTAGTATACTAGAATTGGAATACTGGAATAAATGGCATTTCATTTTATGAATTTTACACTCAGCTCTCATTTCTTAAAATGAAAAGGTGAGGCTTTTAGATGTTGCCTTATTTTATCAATGATGTAAGTATTTTAAATGGAAGGACCATGATCATAAGGTAGAAAGTTAAGAATGGAAGATGTTCTTAAATTAGAAACCAGATGAAATTTGTTTATGGACATTCTGAACTGTACTTGTGAAGGTGAACCAAGCAGTCATGTCCCGTGGTCAGTGACTTCTCTGTGTCAAAACATCTGTTTAGGAAGCCAAGGAACAATGTAGCTAAGTGGTTGGAATTAAACCGAGGAGGAGCTGGCTGGAAGCTACACAGGCTGTGACCGTCTGCCCTCACCCCCTTGTGGAGGAACGAGCACATACATCTTACCTGATTGTATGGCGGTTCTACCCACCACAGTTTTATACATTTCCACCAAAGTGCAAATATTTCAAATATAAATCGTCATAAAAATGTACCTAAAATTTTGACTTAAATTAATCATACTATTGACAGTTTTCTTGTGGGTGTATATTTGTTTGCAAAATTCTTCCTTTTGTTATTTGTACATTATTCTTATATATATTTTCTTATGTATTTATAAAAGATGTTTTGAAAATGAATTTTGTCTTGTTAGTCGCAAAAGTCAACCTTTTTCATAACTAATTTTTCTTAGATTAGGCCAAGAGCAAGTCGTGTTTCTTTGATCCTGACCCTCTGGAGCTGTAAAATGATTCCTGTTCCGGGAGTGAGCATCCAGCTCCTCAGCAGACACGTGCGCCTCTGTCTGTTTGATGGCAATAAGGTGAGCTTACTGCGGAGCACAGGGTTCACGTCAGGATGGAAAACCTTTTGTTAGTCAACACGTTAAAAATGTCCTGTTGGGGGTCTGTGTGTCTGTTTCTTTATATGTGCATGTGTATGTATATGTATAGGCATGTGTACATACATATAAAGTAATATGTGGTAGAGTGCAAACTACATGGGTTTTGATGACATAGGCTTCACTCTGGCTCTTTCAGGGGCCAGAAGTGTGATGTTGGCTAATTGTCCCATTTAAGGCCTCTTAGCCAAAAATTTTTCACCTACAAAAAGGTACTGATGCTTGCCTTCTAGTCTTTTATAGCTCAAGACTTAGGTGCACAGAGTTGCATTTCTGTCAAACGTACATCCCCTTATAACCCCTCCCCATCAGGAAGTGGAGCATTACCTCCCTTATGGAGCTTCCTTGTGTCCTTTTCCACCTGACTCTTCACTGATTCATAGGAGAATATTTTTATCCAGTACCAAAAAAGAATTTGAATGACTTCTAAAAAAGTAATTGATTTGGCCCTGGCCAGGAGGCTCAGTTGGTTGGAACGTTGTCACCCTGCAGACTGAAAGGTCCCGGGTTCGATTCTGGTCAAAGGCATGTACCTTGGTTGTGGGTACATCCCAAGTGGGGGGTGTGCAGAGGCAGCTGATCAATGTTTCTCTCTCATCGGCGTTTCTAGCTCTCTATCCCTCTCCCTTCCTCTCTGTAAGAAATCAATAAATATTAAAAATGTGTTCTTATTGATTTCAGAGAGAGGTAGGAAAAGAAAGGGATAGAAACATCAGTGATGAAAGAGAATCATTAATTGGCTGTCTCCTGCATGCCTCCTACTGGGGATCGAGTCTGAAGCCTGGGAATCAAATCATGACCTCCTGGTATTCATGGGTTGATGTTCAGCCATTGAACCACTGCTGGGCCGATGGTGTGATTTTTGATCTCATGTAATTGAATTAGAAATCAGAACAGAAAGATAATTGGAAAATCCTTATATATTTGGAAATGGATTTCTAAATAAAGGGTTAGAAGGAAATTTCTAGGGAAATTGGAAAGTATTTTGAACGGAACAAAACATAAAAATGTAGCATATAAAGTGGATGCTGGCTAAAGCTGTGCTTTCAGGGAAGTTGATAGCACTGCATGTTTACATTATAGATGGGTGGTCTGACTCTCCTGAGGACGTGATGCTTGAGTTGAGATCTGAGGGGTGAATTGGCCTCAAGAAGGTGCAGAGACAGAGAACTGTGTACATGGCCAAAGGAGCCGTGCAGGCAAAGGTCGTGGTGGGAAAGGACGTGGGAAGTGGGAGGCCAGTGTTGCTGAGTGGGGGAAATAAGGAGAAATACTGATTGGGTTGAAATGGGAGATGACAGGAAGTAGAACCGAGGGCATTTTAGGGCATGGTGTAGGAGTTTTGTCTTTATGCTAAAAACAAGAGAATTACTGGGGAAATGACACAATTTTGGCACATGTTTTGGGAAGATGTCAGGCTCCTCTCTGGAGATGCATTAGAGAGGACAGAAGGGACACGACAGACCATTTGGGGGCTATGGCACCGTGTGGTGGCGAACGGGCAGCAAGTGTCACCTTCAGGAAAACAAGCTGGAGACAGCCTGCCAGGATCAACCCTGGCTCCACCAGCTGCTGAGTGTGGAATGCTGATCAAAGTACTTGACCTTGCTCTCCCTCTCATCTGTTCACACCTATCGGGGTCAGTGTGAGGGTTATTTAATGAGTTAGCATAAACACATGGGACATAGTAGGCATGTGAGAGACCATGGTGATGACTTAGATGGGGAGCTGGAGGTAGGGATGAGAAAGGTAAAACCAACAGGACTTGGTGATGGATTGGAGGTGGCTGGTGAAGGAGAGTGGGCACTGTCCATGGTGCTGATGTACAGTTTGGCGGGGACACTGAAAGCAGATCAGGTCTGAAGGGGTTGTGGTTTGCTTTGCTTATCCTGGTAGACTTCTAACCCATGGCACAAGAAAAGTGTTTTCCATTCATCTGAACTGGGGGTAAATCAATTTGTGATACAGGGGCCCTGCCTCACTTCCACACTCTGCACAATACCAGCCACTGCCACACATGAGCCAGCAGGTGTCACCAGTGGCCAAGAAAAGATGAATTGCCTGTTATATGAGAACAGAAAACAAAGATTGAAATTTTATTTTGAATAATAAAAGTAATTTTACATAAAATAATAGAATTTTTGAAACCTATTTATGTCAACTTTTCAAATTGAGAAGTCATAGAACAAATACTGATGCTATTGACTTGAGTGCTTCTTTAATCTAATCCTCGTTCCAGCCGAAACCGGTTTGGCTCAGTGGTAGAGGGTCGGTCTGTGACTGAAAGGTCCGAGTTCGATTCCAGTCAAGGGCATGTACATTGGTTGCGGGCACATCCCCAGTGGGGGTTGTGCAGGAGGCAGCTGGTTGATGTTTTTCTCTTATCAACGTTTCTAGCTCTCTATTTCTCTCCCTTCCTCTCTGTAAAAATATCAATAAAATACATTAAAAAAATAAATCTAATCCTCGTTCCAAATAAAAAGCATATTTGTAAAATTGATTAATGAGACACTGCTTGCTTCTAATACTGGCTGAGTAAGCTCCTCTCAGAACAGCTTTCCCAGTGGTGACAACTGTACATTCTGGGTGATATATAAAAAACAACAGTCTGAAAGCAGACAGATACTGGAGAGGAGTCTGTAATCGTTAGTCTGCTGGGGGGTTTCTCTCTATTGCCTCTCTTTTTTGTTCATCTGTTTGTTTGTTTGTTTTTCCTACTGTGGTGTGCTACTTGAACGTACTACTCTCACAGACCCTCTGAATCACCTGCAGTGCTACGGAGTGGATCTCTGTACAGCATTTTACTGCTTGCCCTGGGTGTTTGTTGTAGGCACATAACTTACCACAGTTTGCTAGTGTCATCACTCCAGTTTGAGTCACGGATAGAACCTCACCTCCCTTTGATTGTTGTTACCCTCTTTCCTTTATAATATAATCATCTTAAATATTTCCCTTCCATACATACACCGAGAACCACATCGCACAGTATTATAATTTTGGCTTCAAAGATCAAGTATAATTTAGAAACCTCAAACGAATATTTGTTGTTGTACTTGCCTTTTTACTCTTCCCATTGTTCTTCCCTCCTGATGTTCAGAAATTTTCCTTCTTTTATTCCTTTTATTTCCTTTTTCCCCCCATTAGTTAATCTTTTCCTCCCCAAGCCTCTTTCCTCCCCAATCCTCTGAGATTCATCAGAGAACCAGTTTTCATGCTTTTGGTTCTATTTTATTCATGAGTTTATTGTGTTCATTGGATTCTATACTTAAGTGAGAACATGTGATATTTGTCTTTCTCTGACTGGCTTATTTTGCTTAATATAATCATCTCTAGGTCCCTCCATTCCTCCATGATGTCTCAAAGGGTAATAGATTCTTTTTTTTTTTTTTTTTTACTGCTGCATGGTATTCCATGGTATAAATGTACCACAGCTTTTTTGTTTTTAATATATATTTTTATTGATTTCAGAGAGAAAGGGAAAGAGAGAAATAGCAACATCAATGATGAGAGAGAATCACTGATTGGCTGCCTACTGCATGTCCCCCACTGGGGATTGAGTCCACAATCCAGGCATGTGTCCCTGATCGGAATCAAACCTGGGACCTTTTAGTCCGAAGACTGGCGCTCTATCCACTGAGCCAAACTGGCTAGGGCTACTACAGCTTTTTTATCCACTCATTTACTGATGAACACTTGGGCTGTTTCCAGATCATAGCTATTATAAATAACACTGTTAGGAACATAGGTGTGCATATATTCTGATTGGTGTTTTGAGATTCTTAGTATATGTTCCTAGAAGTGGGACAACTGGGTCAAATAGCAGTTCCATATTTAATTTTTTGAGGAAACTCCATACTGTTTCCCATAATGGCTGCACCAGTCTGCATTCCCACCAGCAGTGCACGAGGGTTCCCTTTTCTCTACATCTTCGCCAGCACTTGTCGTTTGTTGATTTGTTGATGATAGGCATTTTGACAGGTATGAGGTGATACCTCATTGTTGTTTTAATTTGTATCTCTGATGATCAGTGACTTTGAGCATTTTTTCATGTCTCTTGGCCATATGTATGTCTACTTTGGAGAAGTGTCTATTTAGGTCCTTTTTCCATTTTGTTAAATGGATTTTTTGTTTTCCTTCTGTTAAATTGTATGAGTTCCTTATATATTTTGGATATTAACCTTCATCAGTTGTATCATTGCTAAATATGATCTCCCATAGTGTGGGCTCCCTTTTCATTTTGTTAATGGTGTTTTTTTTGCTGTGCAGCAGCTTTTTATTTTGATGTAGTTTCATTTGTTTATTTTCTCCTTAGTTTTTTTTTGTCCTAGGAGATATATCTGTAAACATAATTCCTTCGAGAGATGTCTGATATTTTAAAAATTTTCTTTATTTTTTTTTCATTAAAAAATTTATTAAGGTATTATATGTGTACATAGCTTACCATTGCCCCCCCCCCCTACCTCCCATTCATGCCCTCCCTCCCCAGAGTTCTGTGTTCGTTGGTTGTACTTATATGCATGCATACCAGTCCTTAGGTTGATCTCTTATCTCCCCCCAGGTCTCCTTCCCCTCCCCACTGTCATTTGACAGTCTGCTTGTTTTATGGTGACTATCTCAGGACCACATGAATAGAATCCACTCCTCATTTGACAGTCTGCTTGTTTTATGGTGACTATCTCAGGACCATACGAATAGAATCTGCTCCTCCTCTGGTTCACACTGTCTCTCCCCCTCCCCCCCCCCCAGGTCCCACCACTTCCCCGGGGAACACAGCTCTCCCGGGGCACATATCTCCCCCGGGGCACACGTCTCTCCTGGGACACATGGTCCCCCTGGGGCACCTGGCTCATCCGGGGCACACGGCCCCCTGGGGCACACGGCTCTCCCGGGGCACACGGCCCCCCTGGGGCACGTGGCTCACCTGGGGCACATGGCCCCCCTGGGGCACATGGCTCACCCAGGGCACACGGCCCCCTGGGGCACACGGCTCACCTGGGGTACATGGCCCCCTGGGACTCACGGTTCACCGGGGGCACATGGCCCCCTGGGAAAAATTTCTTTATTGATTAAGGTATTATAAATGTGTCCTTATTCCCCCATTAACCTCCACCTCCCATTCATGCCCCCTATCCCCCGTTGTCTATGCCCATTGATTAGGCTTGTATGCATGCATATAAGTCCTTTGGTTTATCTCTCCCCCTTACGCCCACCATCCCCTACCTTCCCTGAGGTTTGACGTTTGGATTGATCTTTCTCTGTCTCTGGATCTATTTTTGTTCATCAGTTTATGTTGTTTATTATATTCAACAAATGAGTGAGATCATATGATATTTATCTCTGCCTGGCTTATTTCACTCAGCAAAATGCTCTCCATCTCCATCCATGTTGTTGCAAATGGTGAGAACTCCTTCTTTTTTACCACAGTGTAGTATTCCATTGTGTAGATGTATCACAGGTTTTTAATCTATTCATCTGCTGATGGGCACTTGGACTGTTTCCAAATCTTAGCTATGGTGAATTGGGTTGCTATGAACATAGAGGTGCATATATCCTTTCTGATTTGTGTTTCTAATTTCATGGAATAGAGGTCTGAGATTTTGCTGCCTGTGGTTTCTTCTAGGATTTTTATGTTTCACAACTTACATTTATGTCTTTTATACATTTTGAATTTATTCTTGTGTACAGTGTAAGTTAGTGGTCTAGTTTCATTTTTTGCATGTTTCTGTTCAATTTTCCCAGCACCATTTGTTGAAGAGACTGTCTTGACTCCATTGTGTGTTCTTGCCTCCTTTGCCAAATATTGATTGAGCATAATGGCTTGGATCAATTTCTGAGGTCTCTGTTCTGTTCCATTGACCTACTATATGCCTGTTCTTTTTCCAGTACCAGATTGTTTTGATTATGGTGGCTTTGTAGTATAACTTGAAATCTGGTATTGTGATCCCTCCAACTTTGTTCTTCTTTCTAAAGATTGCTGCAGCTATTCAGTTTTTTTTTTGTTCCATATAAACTTTTGGAGTGTTTTCTCTAGACCTGTGAAATATGCTATTGATATTTTATTTTCTACTATTATTTTAAAAATATATTTTATTGATTCTTATAGAGAGGAAGGGAGAGGAATAGAAAGTTAGAAACATTGATGAGAGAGAGGCATCGATCAGCTGCCTTCTGTACACCTCCCACTGGGGATGTGCCCGCAACCAAGGTACATGCCCTCAGAATCGAACCTGGGACCCTTCAGTCCGCAGGCCGATGCTCTATCCACTGAGCCAAACTGGTTTCAGCTGCTGTTGATATTTTAATAGCATATTATAGATTGCTTTGTTAATTATGTTGATCTACCAATCCATGAACATGGTATATTATTTCACTTGTGTATATCTTCCTCTATCTCTTTTTTTTCAATGTCCTATAGTTTTTGGAGTACAGGTCTTTTACTGTCTTGGTTAATTTATTCCTAAGTATCTTAATTTTTGTTGTTGTAATGGTAAGTGGGCTTGTTTGTTTGTTTGTTTTGATTAGTTTCTCCTTCTGATAAGAATTTCATCTATTTCTGGGTATTAATTTTGTATCCTGCTACATTGCCAAATTCATTTATTAAATCTAGTAGTTTTTTTGTGTGGAGTCTTTAGGGTTTTTTATGTATCTGTGAATATCATGTCATCTGTGAATAATGACAGTTTTACTTCCTCCTTTCCAATTTGGTTGCCTTTTATGTTTTCTTGTCTTATCACTGTGGTTAGGACTTCCAGTACTATGTTGAATTAAGAGTGGTGAAAGTGAACAGCTATGTCTTGTTCCTGTTCTTAGGGGAAATGGTTTTATACTTTTCCCATTGAGTATGATGTTGGCTGTAGGTTTTTCATATATGGCCTTGATTATGTTGAGTTATGATCCCTCTATTCCCACTTTGCTGAGCATTTTTATCAAAAATGGACATTGGCTTTTGTCGAATGCCTTTTCTATCTATTGATATGATCATGTGATTTTTGTCTTTCCATTTGTTTATATGATATATCACATTTATTGATTTGCAAATATTATACCAGTCTTTCATCCCTGGAATAAATACCACTTGGTCATAAAGTATGATCTTTGGAATGTATTGCTGTATATGATTTGCTAATAATTTTTAAAATAATATATATTTATTGATTTTCAGAGAGGGATGTAGAAACATCAATAATTTTATGGTTGGGAGTATGATCTTTTTTTTAATATATATATTTTATTGGTTTTTCACAGAGAGGAAGGGAGAGGGATAGAGAGCTAGAAACATCAATGAGAGAGAAACATCGACCAGCTGCCTGCCTCCTGCACACCCCCTACTGGGGATTTGCCCACAACCAAGGTACATGCCCTTGACCGGAATCAAACCTGGGACCTTTCAGTCCGCAGACCAACGCTCTATCCACTGAGCCAAACCAGTTCCGGCGATCTTTTTAATGTATTGCTGGATATGATTTGCTAATAATTTTAAAAATAATATATATTTACTGATTTTCAGAGAGGAATGTAGAAACATCAATAATAATTTTATGGTTGGGCGTTACTACAACATGTGGTAGAGGGATAGAAACATCAATGAGAGAAAATCATTGATTGGCTGTCTCTTGCACTGCTCCCTACTTGGGATCGAGCCTGCAACCTAGGCGTCTGCCCTTGACAGGAATCAAACCTTGGACCCTTTAGTCCACAGGCTGACTGAGCCAGACCAGTTAGGGCTGATTTGCTGATAATTTTTTGAGGATTTTAGCATCTATGTTCATCAGGGATAGTGGCCTGTATTTCTCTTTGTAGTGTCTTTATCTGGTTTGGAATAGGATAATGCTAGCCTCTTAAAAAGATCTCGGGAGTGTTCCTTTCTCTCAGATTTTTTTAGAGTAGTTTGAGGAGGCCAGGTATTATTTCTTCTTTGAATGTTTAGTTAAACTTCCTTGTGAAGCTATCCAGACCAGGCCTTTTTGTTGTTGTTGTTGTTGGGAGTGTTTTGATTACTACTTCAATTTTATTAGTTGTTATTGGCACATTTAGGTTTCCTGATTTTTCCTGATTCAGTTTTGGAAGATTGTATATTTCTAAGAATGTGTCCATTTCATCCACATTGTCCAGCTTGTTGGCTTATAGTAGTGGTCACAGCTTTCTAATGCTGTGACCCTTTAATACAGTTCCTCATGTTGTGGTGACCCCAACCCTAAAATTATTTTTGTTGTTACTTCATAACTGTAATTTTGTTACTGTTATGAATCTTAGTTAAATATTTGTGTTTTCCAATAGGCGACCCTGCTAGCGGTTCTCAACCTGTGGGTCGCGACTGTAGACCCACAGGTTGAGAACCGCTTCTGTAGAGAATTGCACAAAGTAAAAAGTGAAAGTTCCCTTCTCCCTCCTTTCCACGCAGTTTAGGGTGTGGAAGGAGTGGTGTTTCTACATGATTTCTAATGGGAAAATCTCATTTCAGGTTCTGAGCAACATTCATACAGTCAGAGCCACGTGGCAGCCTAAAAAGCCCAGAACATGGACCTTTTCTCCTCAGGTGAGTCATCTGATGAGTGAATAGAATGAAAGATGAATTTATTCTACTGCTAAGTGTCATGCAATTAATTTCTAAGGTGAGGCTGTCAAAGTGTATTCCTGAAATGATATACTTATGTTTAGCACAGACTATATGGGGTCATGTTTAAATCTTTATATTATTTAATGTTCTTTGAGGACTTAAACAAAAATTACTCATGTTTCTGACTCAGCAAAGCTATGATTTCTTGAATCACCTCATTCAGTGTATTTCAGGGTTTAATTCAGAAAAATGCTTGTTGGAGGAAGATTCCAAGATAGCTGAAGACTAGCAGGAAGCTCTGTCCACTTGCTTCCAGCACCAGACTGGCATTGTGGCTAAATTGCAGAGCATTCAACTTGAAAAACCAGTTGAAATGTAGCTGATCTGAATTATTGTGAGCTGGGAATGTGGAGAGGAGACAGGAAGAGATGAGGAGAGGGTGAGCTGCGTGGCTGGGAAGCCAGAGGGAAGGTGTGGCAGTCCAGCTCCTGTCCTCTGGTATCATCGGGCAGTGGGAATAGGTGGTGTTTCCGTCCACTTGAGAGTCTCCAACCACACCACTACATGCAAAGAGTGGTTGCTTTGTCACAACACCAGCCTAGGAAGTTCATCTCAATCTCTATCTATGGGAGGATCCATGTGTTGGAATTTGGGGCTGGCAGAAGGGTCTGATCAGTACACCCAGCAGTGAATCTGAGGGACCCTGTAATCTGTGGAAGGACTTTTTGTGGAGTTCAGGTGGGGGACTGGACAGCATTGGAGCAAAATCCAACGAGCTCCACAAGTAGCAGATACAAAGTATTTTTTCTTATCTTTTTCCTTTCATAATCTTTCTTTCTTTCTTTCTTTCTTTCTTTCTTTCTTTCTTTCTTTCTTTCTTTCTCTCTTTCTCTCTCTCTCTCTCTCTCTCTCTCTCTCTCTCTCTCTCTCTCTCTCTCCTTTCATTCTATTTTTTCTTTTCTTTTTTAGTTTTTATTTATTTTATTATTTATTTTTCTCTGATTCTACAGAAGAGGATCAGTCCTGTCTACCTTGAGTGTATGGCAGATGCCCCTTCTCCCACCAGGGCAATGGCTGGTTCTGCCCCACCCTGCTACAGCCTGAGACCAGAGGGAATGGCTCTGGGCTGGATATCTGTGTCAATGTGACTGGGTCTGGCAGCATAAGGGACTCAGATATTTGGTCAGGTCTGAGCCTGGGTGGAGGCCCTGCCGACAGATTGGCGTGGGGATGATTTTTATTTTTTTAAAAATGCCTTTTGCTTGGGGTGGCAGAAAGGGGATTCCAATCAGCCAGGCAGAGCTGAAGCATTTGAAGGAGAGGAAGTGCCTGCTGTCACTTCTTACAAGGTATAGGTACTACCCTCAACACAAATCTGTTTAAACCATCCTGGCCAGAACCTAGATATCCCTACAGAGTCTGGTTCTGTGGGGGGAGTGAGAGCAGCTCACAATAGATATATCTAAGGTATAAGACCTGAGGCAGACACAGCCTCTGTCCTATGGAGGCCCTACCCCCTGGACTACTTGTGGCTGTGCACTGGTGTGGTTCAGTCAGGTTGCCCAGGGCCTGGCAGGAACAGTGATTCACAACCTCCACAGGTGCTGACAGAACAAAATAAGACCAAACCTAAAACAACATGAAACAACAACAAAAGACAAAAAAAAAAAAGAAAAGAAAAAAAGAAACATACTAAAAGACCAAAAGAACTAGAGGAGACCAGCTGAGACCGGTTTGGCTCAGTGGTAGAGCGTCAGTCTGTGGACTGAAAGGTCCCAGGTTCGATTCTGGTCAAGGGCATGTACATTGGTTGCGGGCACATCTCCGGTGGGGGGTGTGCAGGAGGCAGCTGGTCGATGTTTCTCTCTCATCGACGTTTCTAGCTCTCTATCTCTCTCCCTTCCTCTCTGTAAAATATCAATAAAAATATATATTAAAAAAAAAAGAACTAGAGGAGACCAAAAGAATTAGAGGAGACAAAACCAAAAAGAGAATATGAAAGATGGAAAAGAAATAGAATAAGAATAAAAAAGTAAAAAAATAATGAAATAATACTAATTTTTAAGCTATAATAATAATGAATAAAATAAATTCATTAAACAGGAAAAGGAAAACAGGAAAAGAAAAAAGAAAAATAATTAAAAATAAAAACTCAAGAAGAAAGAGAAATAGAGAAAAAGAATAGAATGAAAATAAATAAATAAAATATATGAAAGAAAAAAGATAAGAAAGAAAGGAAAAATACCTTGGACCTGTTACTTGTGGAGCTCATTGAATTTTGCTCCAATGCTGTTGATTTGCCCCCATAATGTGTCAGTCTTGGATGGCATGGCATGGTCGGGATTGAGCCTCCCAGTCAGCAAGCCTGAATTCTGAACCCTTCCATGAATGGGAGAACAGCAATGAAGACCCAAATGCAACAGTAGGGCCCACATAACCCACAAAAGGGACATTCCTGAGCACCCAGCTCAGAAGATCAAGGAGATTGCACTACTGGGTCCCACAGAAGGTCACTGCACCAAGACTTGAGGATAGCAGCATTATCCAATGCATAGAAATGAACACAAAGGAACAGCACAAATGGGGAAAAAAAGAAAGAGGTCCAAATGAAAGAACAGGAGGAATCTTCAGAAAAAGAACTAAATGAAATGGAGGAAAAGCAATTTATTGGAAACGGAGTATAAAGTAATAGTTTTAGAATGCTCAACAACATGAAAAAGACATAGAAATAATGAAAAACAAATTGGAAATGAAGACATTATATATAATATATATATCTCCTATCTAATAAAAGAGTAATATGCAAATTAACCACCACTCCACTCCATTTAAGCCACTTCCACCAGCCAATCAAGAGTGAGTATGTAAATTAACCCAACCAAGATGGCTGTGAACAGGAGGCTTGGGTTGCCCCTGGTGATGGAGGAAGCCAAGCTTTTTGCACAACCTGGCCTCCACTCAAGGCTACACAGTTTTAATTGTAGAAGATAAATAAATCCCAACAAAAATGGCTGCAGCCATGGAGTGAACAGAACGCTTGGGTTTCCTCTGGCGATGGAGGAAACCAAACTTTTTTAAAAAATATATTTTATTGATTTTTTACAGAGAGGAAGGGAGAGGGACAGAGAGTTAGAAACATCGATGAGAGAGAAACATCGACCAGCTGCCTCCTGCACGCCCCCCACTCGGGATGTGCCCACAACCAAGGTACATGCTCTTGACTGGAATTGAACCTGGGACCTTTCAGTCTGCAGGCCAACGCTCTATCCATTAAGCCAAACTGGTCTTGGCGGCAGCCAAGCTTTCCACACAACCTGGCCAGCCCAGGCCTCCACTCAAGGCTACAAAGTTTCAATTATAGAAGATAAATAAATCCCAGAGAGCAGGGACTCTGCTTGGGTTGCTGGGGGAGGGAGGGGAGGCGGGGCATGGCCAGCCTGCAAACCATCCCAGGGAACCCTCACCCTGATTCAGGATACCCTTCAGGGCAAAGCAGCCTGCCCCCACCTGTGCACCAGGCCTTTATCCTACCTAATCCTATCTAATAAAAGAATAATATGCAAATTGACTGTCACTCCCACGCACAAGATGGCTGCCCCCATGTGGACACAAGATGGCTGTCACAAGATGATCATCAGGGGAGGGCATTTGGGAGGGACCAGGCCTGCAAGGGAGGGCAGTTGGGGGCAATCAAGCCTTCAGGGGAAGGCAGTTAGGGGTGACCAGGCTGGCAGAGGATGGAAGTTGGAGGTGACTGGGCCTGCAGGGAAGGGCAGTTGAGGGGAACCCAGGCTTACAGGGGAGAGCAGTTGGGGGGACCAGGCTTGTAGGGGAGGGCAGTTAGTGGGACCAGGCCTGCAAGGGAGGGCATTTAGGGATGACCAGGCCTGCAGGGGAGGGGAGTTAGGGGCAAACAGGCTGGCACGAAAGCAGTTAGGCATCAATCAGGCTGATAAAGGAGTGGTTAGGGCAGCCGTGGGCAAACTACAGCTGTTCTATCCGGCCCACGGAACCGAAAGAGCGGAGGGTTCTCTTGCTCTCCCCTCCACTCCTTCACCAGCAGCCCAAGATGAGAGTGCTAGCATGGTTAGGTTGCTTTTGTTCTGATCCTCCAGTCCAGTTTAAGAACCCATTGTGGCCCTCAAGTCAAAAAGTTTGCCCATTCCTGGGTTAGGGGGTGATCAGGCTGGCAGGCAGAAGCCGTTAGGGGCAATCAGGAAGGCAGGCAGGTGAGCAGTTGGGAACCATCAGTCCTGGATTGCGATAGGGATGTCCGACTGCCCATTTAGGCTTGATCCTACTGGGACTGGGCCTAAACGGGCAGTCAGACATCCCTCGAGGAGTCCCAGATTGGAGAGGGTGCAGGCTGGGCTGAGGGACACACACCCTTATGCACGAATTTTGTGCCCTAGGCCTCTAGTATATATATAAAAGCTGAAGCGACTGAATGACCAAACGACTGGTTGCTATGATGCACACTGACCACCAGGGGACAGACACTTAATGCACAGGATTGGGCTCCCTTATGTCTGGATTGGGCCTGTGGGGATCAGGTCAAAACTGGCTATCCAGCATCCTCCCGAGGGATCTCAGATTGCAAGAGGGTGCAGGTCAGGCCGAGGAACCCCACTGGTGCATGAATTAATGCACCGGGCCTCTAGTAGCTGAAATAAAGAATATACATAAAGAGTGGTTAGAGGAAGCAGAGGATTGAATCAGCAAATTAGAAAACAAGGTAGAAAAAAACAACCAAAAGCAAAAAGAAAAATACTTAAGAAACATGGGGACGGTTTAAGGGATCTTTGGGACAACATAAAACAGAACAGCATCCACATTATACTGGTATGAGAGGGAGAAGAAAGTGAGCAAGGGAAAGAAAACCTGTTTGAAGAAATAATGATAGAAAACTTTCCTAACCTGGTGAAGGAAAGTCACTCAAATTTAAGAAGCACAGAGAGTCCAGTAAAGAGGAACACAAAAATCCACCTCAAGACACATAATAATTAAAATGGTAAATGTTTAAAACAGATAATCTTAAGTGAAGCAAGAGAGACAGTAAGTTATTTACAAGGAAGTTCCCATAAGGCTATCGACTGATTTCTCAACCCTCCCCCCCCAAAAAAAACACACAAAAAAACAACCCACTACAGGCCAGAGAGAATGGCATGAAGTATTCAAAGTAATGTAAAGCAGGGATCTGAAACCAAGATTACTCTCTCTAGCAAGACCATCATTCAAAATTGAAGGTGAAATGGTTGTCTCAGGAGAGGGGGTAGAATGAGCAAAAGGAAATTCACAAGGATCACATGCAGTGGGTCTTGTCCAGCATCTAGAAGGGTTCAGGAATCTGGAGAAGGGCTGTGTGTAAGTTGTTAAGGAGTCCAGAGACAGAACATAATTTTGGAAGGCATTTTGGGGGGGCAGAGGAGCTTGGCTGTAGGAACCAAGTTCTGCTGTCTTTCTGGGCCCCTTGCTTTTTATTAACACAAATTGTCCTAAAACAAGGTAGATATACATATCAAAGGCAAGGTTTAGTATACCGAATCCATTGTCAGATTGGGGGAACTGCCTATGGCTGTTCAGGTGTTTGGCCAGCAGGAGGCGATAACATGTAGACTGAGTGCCCTCTGGCAGCAAGCGGTCATTTATCCATCCTTCTCAGGTTTGGGGAAGTGGCCTCAGCCGTCCTAGGTGACTCAGCCCTGTTGACATGCTGGAATTGGCTTCCAGCAATCACATAGGAATGTGTGTATGAAGTCTTTAATTTTAGCTCTGTTCACAAGGAACTATGGTTAGTATAAAAATCTTATACAGTATATGCAAATCCATCACACCTCTAGGTGCGTAGGTGTAGTATTTGTTTTACTTAGCCTCTCTAACGAAAGGGTAAGTGAACGTAAAGTTATTTCCTTTGAACACAAAGTTAAAAGAAATGTAAAGTTTTAAATTTCAAATCATTAGTTTCGATGAGTCTAGTCCATCTGCTGTTTGTTTCCTTTAAGAGAACTTTACTGTGATGCAAGGTCATGCTGGGGTCTTGTCCAGCACCTAGAAGGGTTTTGGTAGGGAGCAGCAGTCACATTCACAGGTGAGTGGAGCTGAAAACTCCCCCAGTTTTAACTTTAATTGGTGACTTTAGTTTTCTTATTGTTTCAGGTTACTGGCACCTTGCCGTGCTTGCTTGATGGTGATTGTTTTATCAGGTCCAATTCTGCATCTCCCGATCTTGGAATATTATTTGAAGTTGGAATTTCTTATATTCGTAATGTATGTCAGTTAACAAATAAGGCTTTCTCATGTATCCATTGAAAGGGAAGATTTTTTTAAAAGCTTGTATTTACAAGTAAAATAATTGATATTTTTGTTATGGAATTTTAATCCTTGAGGAATGGGAATGACAGTGATTTTATTTTATTTTTTAAATGTATTTTATTGATTTTTTTACAGAGAGTAAAGGAGAGGGATAGTAAAAAACATCGATGGGAAAGAAACATCGATTAGCTGCCTCCTACACACCTCCCACTGGGGATGTGCCTGCAACCAAGGTACATGCTCTTGACTGGAATTGAACCTGGGACCCTTCAGTCTGCAGGCCAATGCTCTATCTACTTAGCCAAACCAGTTAAGGCAATGGCAGTGATTTTAATATTATACCCTGAGTGGCCAGATTATTATAATCTCTGAACGCATAATCTGGCCACTGTGTGTGTGTGTGTGTGTGTGTGTGTGTGTGTGTGTGTGTATTAGAGGCCTGGTGCATGAATTTGTGCATAGGTGAGGTTAGCCAGCCTGGCCAGGGGGAAGGGACATGGGCTGTTGGCCTGCCTTTCTGCTGGTTGAACTCCTGGTCAAGGGGACAGTTTGCATATTAACCTTTTATTATGTAGGATATACACTGAGTGGCCAGATTATTATGTGTTCAGAGATCATAATTGGGCACTCAGTGTGTGTGTATAGCTGCTTATTTAGTAGCACTTAAAATTAAAGTGTAAAAGATGCTCACCATCACAAATCACTGGGGAAATGCAAATCAGAACCAAAGTGAGATATCATCTTCCACTGTCAGAATGGTATTATAAAAAAGATAACTGATAATGGTATTATCAAAAAATGTTGGTAAGGATGTGGAGAAAAGGGAACTCTCATGCACTGTTGGTGGTAAGGTAAATTAGTGTAGCCCCTATGTAAAACATTATGAAGGGTGTTCAAAAAATTAAAAATAGAACTACCATGTAACCTAGCAGTTTCACTGCTGGTTATTTAATCTAAAGAAATCCAAAACACCATTTCAAAAAGATGTATGTATCCCTATGTTTATTCAAATATTATTTACAATAGCCAAATATGGAAGCAACTTAAGTGCTCATAAATAGACTATTGGATAAAGAAGTACTGATACATATATACAACAGAATATTACTCAGTCATAAAAAAAGAATGAACCTCGACATTTGCAACATAGATGGTTCTTGAGGGCATTATGCTAAGTGAAATAAGCCAGAGGAAGGCAAATACCATGTGATTTCGCTTATATGTGGAATCTAAAAATATGCAAACAGGCTCATAGATATAGAGAACAGATTGGTGGTTGCCATGGGTGGCGGGTGGGAAGGTGAAAAGAAAAAAAAATGTGGTGCATTCTGAGCAACTCCAGAAAACCTTACTCTGCTGTGTAGTGATTTGTGACCAAAAGAAAATAAAATCCTCTTTCAAAGAAGCAAAGCAACCTCAGTTAGGGTATAAGCTACATACATGTTGAAACTAAACAGTGGCAATAGTCATATCTCAAATTCTAAACGTTATCTGGCTAATAATATAAATATGAAGATGTCACATTTCCACAGCTATTACCTATAGTCCTAAATATTACTATGAGGTTAGAAGGTGGAAAACAACAACAAAACAATCTATTCCCATAAAACAATTTCCTGAGGCTCTGCTCAAAATTTTCATCTGTATCTTAATAGCTAGGAGGGACATATGGCCACTCCTTGCTGAAAAGGAAGTATATTTTATTTTATTTTATTTTTTTTGAAGGAAGTATATTTTAGCTGGGCATATTGCCCTTCCCTCCTTGAAAAAAAAAGTGAGGTTATCATAGCAGTGAAGAAAACGGAAAAAATATTGGGGAGGAAAAAAACAACAACAAATAAATAAGAATGTATTTGTTTACATTTATAGCTTGAGTGAACTCCAGTGCTTTTGAAGAATGAAGATGTGGGAAGGATGGGACTTTGCAGATAGTGGCAGAAGTTTGGTGGCATTCCAGCACAGCAGTTTGCCTCTGTCCTAGAGGCAGAGGGCACTTCATCTCGTGAATGTGGATTCAAATTAAGGGACCAGGCAGAGTGGCGATTTTTTAAAGGGAATACTAGAAATTTGGATTAGTTTAACAACATTTAAACTATTGAACCAGTGGGTGTGGGTCTCTGATAGTAATTTTTTGTCTCCATAGTCTAATAGTTTGAAAGGTGTAGTATATATACTGGGCGTCATGGTAACTCAGCCCACTGTTCTTACATCGGTGGTCTTACACCATCCTTTCATTTCTCTAAGGCTGATTCATCTGTCTGTGTAATATGGATAGGATAGGAGAGGAGCAGATAACCTGAGTGGGCCCCAGTATTCCCCAGTGGCCTCTGACAGTTAACTGTTGGGCAAAGTTCTGAGCAGGAAAGACCCTTGAACGATTTAACTTGCTCATTTATCTGCCAGGGAGACAAGGCTTCCTGACCTCAGGTGCTGTCGATGTGATTTGAGCTTATCCTATCACCTGTCACTCAGAGGACTCAAGCACCAGCTGCCACCTCATCAGTCAGGTGGGGGTGGGGAAGAGAGAGAGAGGGAGAGGGAGAGGGAGAGAAACATTGATTTGTTCCACTTATTATTCATTCATTGGTTGTTTCTTGTATGTACCCTGCCTGGGGATCAAACCTCCAATCTTGGTGTATTGGGATGATGCTCAAACCAATGGAGCTACTTGGCCAGGGCTTCTCAGGTGTAGAGATTTTCAGAGAGATTTGCATATTGCCATGAGCTCTGCAGGTACAAAGGGACTCTGCTGTGCTTCACTTTATTTTCTTGTGAAGAGATTTTTAGTCTAAAGTGAATACAAATTTTGTACTTTAAAAGGACCTGGTATCCTATCTAACAAAAAGAGCAATATGCAAATTAACCATCACCCTGCTAAACCCATCAGTCACACCCACCAGCCCATCAGGAGCAAGTATGCAAATTAACCCAACCAAGATGGCTTCGGCCACTGAGCAAGTAGGAGGGAGGTGGAGGGAGGCTTGAGTTTCCCCGGTGATGGAGGAAGCCAAGCTTTTTACACACCCTGGTGGGCCAAGGCCTCCATTCCAGGCTACAAAGTTTCAATTATAGAAGGTAAATAAATCCCAACAGAAATGGTGGCAGCCACGAAGCTGGAGAAAGCAGGAGGCTAGGGCTGCCTCCAGTGATGGAGAAAGCCAAGCTTTCTGCACTACCTGGCCGGCCCAGGCCTCTGCTTAAGGCTACAAAGTTTCAATTTTAAAAGATAAATAAATCCCAACAGAAATGGCTGCTTCCATGGAGCAAGCAAGAGGCTTGGCTTTGCTCCAGGCTACAAAGTTTCAATTGTAGAAGATAAATAAATTCCATAGAGCAGGTCCTCTGCTTGGATCGCCTGGGGGCGTGGCTGGCCTGCAAACCACCACAGGCCCCTCACCCAGGCTGCCTCACACCCCAAGGGAAACCCCACCCTGATCTAGGACACCCTTCAGGTCAAACCAGCTGGCCCCACCCATGCACCAGGCCTCTGTACTATCTAATAAAAGAGTAATATGCAAATTGGCCATCAGTAACACACAAGATAGCTACCTCCATGTAGTTGAAGATCCTGCCCCCATGTGAACACAAGATGGCCACCACAAGATGGCCAGCAGGGGAGGGCAGTTGGGAGGGCCAGGCCTGCAAGGGAGGGCAGTTGTGGGTGATCAGGCCAGCAGGGGAGGCAGTTGGGAGGGACCAGGCCTGCAAGGGAGGGCTGTTGGGGGCAATCAAGCCTGCAGGGGAGGGCATTTAGGGGTGGCCAGGCTGGCAGAGGAGGGAAGTTGGGGGCAAACAGGCTGGCAGGGGAGCAGTTAGGCATTAATCAGGCTGGTGATCAGGCTGGTAGGCAGAAGTGGTTAGGGGCAATCAGGAAGGCAGGCAGGTGAGCAGTTGGAAGCCAGCAGTCCTAGATTGTGAGAGGAATCTCCTAAACTTTAGGATCAGGCCTAAACGGGCAGTTGGACATCCTCGAGGAGTCCCAAATTGGAGATGGTACAGGCTGGGCTGAGGGACACGCTACAACCCCTGTGCACAAATTTCGTGCACCAGGCCTCTAGTGTGAATATAATTTTTTTTTTTTTTTTTTTTTTGTGAATATAAATTTGACTTCTCAGTCCCAGCTGATTTGATTCAGTGGATAGAGCTTTGGCCTGTGACTGGAGGGTCCAGGGTTTTATTCCTGACAAAGGCACATGCCTGGGTTGCGGGCTCCAAGCTGCCAGTCAATGATTCTGTCTTAACATTGGTGTACTTATCTCTCATTCTCCCTCTCCCTTCCTCTCTAAAATCAATAAAAATATATTAAAATGAATGAATGAATGAATGAATGAATAATTAAACAATAAATTTGACTGCTTCAGACATTGTTTCATCTATGTTTTTATTCCTTAGTCAACTGGTGAAAGAGGAGAATTAAGCTGTGGCTGGGTGTTTCTTAAACTTTTTGATGCCAGTGGAATTCCTATTCCAGCAAAGTAAGTTGGTTATATATTCCTTCTAAATGGGTACTTTGTAGATCAGTTTTTAGAATCTAGATTTGCCAAATGTGTGCTCTGTTAGCATTTCAGTAGCTTATGGGGAGAAGGCTTTGAATCTGTTTTTATGTTCCTTCAGGTAGGGTACGAAAACAGCATGTAAGTCTCATGCTAGGGAGGAGAAGAGACAATAGAAAAGGGATTTTAAAAGATTTTTGTAACAACTGTCTGCCGAGAATATTCTTCAGTAATTTTGTGTGGGATTAGTACTTTTCACAGTGCTGAAACAGCCCAGTCCCCTCCAAAATGAGGGAAAGCTAAGTTCAGGGTCCCCAGAGCGATTATTAACATTTAGGGTTTTAGTTGTACTTGGTAGGAAGGAATGGTGTGTCTCTACTCAATATTTCCTAAAGCCACAGCTATTTTTTTTTTTTAAATTTGGTGGAGGCCAGAGGCCTCTGTATTAATATAGAAACATTTCAAATGTATATTTTTACATGAAAAAGCAAGTGGCAGGATAGGATGTGTACTGTCACTCCACTCTGGTCCACGAAGAGTGGTGTTTGTGCGCCTTCATGGTTGGGTTTATGTGAGCTGTTCCCAAGGCTGCCCCCAGAGCAGGAGAGGGGACTGGCAGCAGGATTAGAGAGGCCTTTGGCCTCCTTCCTGCTTCTACACTCAGGCAGTTTGTAACTTTAAGAGAGTCTTCAGTTTGAGATTCACTGTGGAATGTATTTGTTGCATTTGCATAGAATAAGGTAGGGCAAGGGACTACCAAACTTGAGGGGTAGGAGGTGGCTGTCACTTTTTCCTTATTATTTCTAGGCCATTGAAACTTTTTACTACAGTCTGCATGTTACTTTTATATTTTATTTATTCATTACTTTATATTTTAAACATCATATAAAGTCATATTGTCTATTTTAAAAAATTATCTTCATTGTTAAAAGTATTAAAGATGTTCCTCCCACCCCCAATTGATCCCTCCACCACACACATTCCCCCAAATCCCCTCTCCCTGGCCATACTGGCTTTATTTTGAATGATGATTCAAAACATTTTAACAACATTAATAATCTTTTTCATGTTAATGTGGAAAATGTATTTCTGTGATTCATAGGTAAGAAAGAGACTTATTTACTGACCTGATGCCCCACAGAAGGATCAGCTTCCATTCTCACTCATCAATGACACAGATATCTGTGCTGAAAGTAATTGACTCAGGACGTCCACCACAGGTCTTGGTCACAGCATACTCTTCTTTTGTAGGACTTATGAGCTCCTCCTGAACGGTGGCACCCCTTATGAAAAAGGTGTGGAAGTGGACCCTTCAGTATCCAGAAGAGGTACAGCTCTCTCGGGGCACCTTCCTTCCCAGCCTTAGAGATCAAGCAAATAAGAGGCATCAGAGAAGATGGCTATGTTCTAACACAAATAGGAAATTCACATTTAAAAACTGTATTGTTCCATGCTAACATCTTGGTCATTTTATTTGAGTGCTTTGTTTCTTTTCTTTTAAAAAAAATCTTTATTGTTGAAATTATTATAGATGTCCCTCTTTTTTCCTCCCATAGCTCCCCTCCACCTGGTTCCCATCCCACCCAGGTCCTCACCACCCTATTGTTTGTGTCCATAGGTAATGCATACATGTTTAATCTCTTCTAGCACCCCTCACACCCTCTTTCCTCTGAGAATCATCAGTCTGTTCTACCGTATTTGCTGGCGTATAAGACGACCCTTTGGCCCTGAAAAATATGCCTCCAAGTGGGGGGTAGTCTTATACGGCGAGTATATAACAAACTCTGTATTTTTAGTAGAAATGTTAGGGGGTCGTCTTAAACGCCCAGTCGTCTTATACGCCGGCAAATACGTATCTTTCAGGGCCAAAAAATCGTCTTATACGCCGGCAAATATGGTATTTCCATGCCCCTGATTCTATTCCATTCACCAGTTTATTCTGTTCATCAGATTTTTTATTTATTTGATTTTTAGATTCACTTGTTGATAGATATGTATTTGTTGTTACTTTGTTGTTCATATTTTTTATCTTTACCTTTTTGTTCTTCTTCCTCTTAAAGAATACCCTTCAGCATTTCATGTAATCCTGGTTTGGTGGTGATGAACTCCTTTAGCTTTCTCTTGTCTGTGAAGTTCTTTATCTGACCTTCAATTCTGAATGATACTTTTGCTGGGTAGAGTATTCTTGGTTGTAGGTTCTTGCTATTTATCACTTTGTTTATTTCTTGTCACTCCCTTCTGGCCTGCATAGTTTCTGTTGAGAAATCAGCTGACAGTCCCATGGGCACTCCCTTGTAGATAACTAACTGCTTTTCTCTTGCTGCTTTTAAGATTCTCTATCTTTTGCTCTTGGCGTTTTAATTATGATGTGTCTTGGTGTGATCCTCTTTGGATTCCTCTTGTTTGAGGTTCTCTATACTTCCTGAATTTGTAAGTCTATTTCTTTCACCAGGTAGTGGAAGTTTTCTGTCATTATTTCTTCAAATAGGTTTTCAGTATCTTGCTCTCTCTCTTCTTCTGGCACCCCCAAAATTCGGATGTTGGTACGCTTAAAGTTTTCCCAGAGGCTCTTTACATTATCTTAGTATTTTTGGATCCTTTCTTTTTTATTTTTGTTTTTCTGGTTGGGTGTTTTGTTTTTGTTTGTTTAAAGAGGGAATTTATTAGAATACAAAGGTTCTTGCATTCAGACCTCTCTTGAAATGGCTCAGCAGCTGGAAGAGCACCTCGAGTCTGAATTCATAAATGAATTTTACTCTCTGAAGGATGGGTTGTAGTGTAACCACAAAATTTCACTTCTGGGTTCTTCATGATCATGTAGTGAAGAGAATTTCCTAGGGTATGGTCCTCCTCGTGCAAAACAAATGTCACACTGTGTCTATCTGTTCCAGTTGCCTGTCCCATTTCCAGAGCTGTCTTTCTCTCGCCTTCAGCCATTGAGGTCTTCAATCCAGACATTTTTCTCTCCAGCTCTTGGTCCTCTTCCATCGGGGGGATGGTTTCCAGGATATTCAGGTGGAGCTGGCGGACGGGACACTCTGCCCCATATCTCAAAATGTGTGACAGAAGCAGGAAGGAAGGCTGGTTGGGTGTTTTTTGTTTCCTCATATTTCAGATCTTTCATTTGATTCTTGGGGTACATTGATCTACAGTTGAGTTTCTGTATATTCTTTATTTCTGACAGTGTGTGCTTAATTTCTGACTGGTCCTTTTCCTTTTTTTTTTTTTTGGCATTCTCATTAAGGTCCTTGAAGGTCCCATCAAGTTTCTCAGCAGTTTTTAGAAGATTCTTGAGTAACCTGTGCCTTCTGCAGTTCCTCTGAGTCTCAGTGTGCTTTTCTCTTTCCTTCTAGTTGTAGAAATTCCACTCAGCCAGCTCTCCTGTGGCTCTGGGTGATAGATGTTTTGTCTTTTAGTTGTAGTTTTGAAATTGTTGTTCAAGGCAGCAGTTTAGGTGTTAAACTATGCCACCATCTTGGGTTCCTGATGGATTTTCTTATGAAGATAACTTTCTTCTTTTCCCTGGCTGCTTTGAGAATTTTTTTTGTCATTCACTCTTTACAATTTTAATACGATGTGTCTTGGAAAGAGCCTTTTTGGACTGAGGTATCTAGGTGCTCTGTTTGCTTATTGGATTTGAGGATCTAGTTCTTTCCATAGGTGTGGGAAGTTCTTATACATTGTTAGTTTAAATAGGCTATCTGTTTCCTCTGTTCTTCTTCTGGTATGCCTATTATTCTTATACTAGAGGCCCGGTCCATGAATTCGTGCACCAATGGGGTCCCTTGGCCTGGCCTAAGGGATCGGGCTGAAACCGGCTTTCTAAAATTCCCTGAGGGGTCCCGGATTGCAAGAAGGTGCAGGCCAGGCCAAGGGACCCCACTGGTACATTAGGCCCGGGGCGGGATGTGGGAGGTTGGCCAGCTGGGGAGGGACTGTGGGAGGGCTCCAGGGTGTATCTGGCCCATCTCACTCAGTCCTGATCGGCCAGACCCCAGCAGCAAGCTCACCTCCTGGTTGGAGCGTCTTCTCCCTGGTGGTCAGTGCACGTCATAGTGAGTGGTTGAGCAGCCTAAGCATATTAGCAAATTATGCTTTGATTGGTTGAATGGCCAACCAGACACTTAGCATATTTGGTTTTATTATGTAGGATTTTTTTTCTTCATATTTTTTATTAAGGTATTATATGTGTACATATCTTACCATTGGCCCCCCACCCCCATTCCTGTTCATGCCCTCACCCCCCAGAGTTTTACATCCATTGGTTATGCTTATATGCATGCATATAAGTCCTTCAGTTGATCTCTTATCTCCCCCATACCTCCCTAACCTTCCTGATGTAATTTGACAGTCTGTTTGTTGCTTTATGTCTCTGTATCTATCTTTTTTTTTAATAAAATATTTTTACTGATTTTTTATAGAGAGGAAGGGAGAGAGATAGAGAGCTAGAAACATTGATGAGAGAGAAACACCAATCAGCTGCCTCTTACACATCCCCCACTGGGGATGTGCCCGCAACCAAGGCACATGCTCTTGACCGGAACCGAACCTGGGACCTTTCAGTCCACAGACCGACCCTCCATCCACTGAGCCAAACCGGTTTCGGCTGTATCTGTCTTTTTGTTCATCAGTTTATAATGTTCCTTATTATCCATAAATGAGTGAGATCATATGGTGTTTTTCTTTCATTGACTGGCTTATTTCACTCAGCATAATGTTCTCCAATTCCATAGGATTGCTTTTTATGATGGAGTTAGATAGTTTTTATAGAGCTCTTTCATTTTTTTTTTAATGCTTGGGTCTCTACCCCTCCCCCCTGCATCATTTCTAGATTCCTATATTGATATCACTAATTCTTTTCTCCATCTGGTCACTTCTGTTTCTTATATTCAGTAGTTTAGTCCTAATCTCCTTAATTGCATGCTTCATTTCCAGGATTTTTGATTGGTTCTTTTTAAAAAATATTTTAGACTCTTTGGTGCAGTACTCATGTTGTTCATTAATTTGTTTTTTGAGTGTATTAGATTGCCTATCTGTATTTTCTCACATCTTGTTGAGTATTTTCAGAACTGCAATCTTGAATTTTCTGTCATTTATATATTTCCATGTGTTCCAGCTTGCTTTATGGAGATATTTTTCATTTTTTTCTGGGCTTCCTTATTTCCATGGTTATTCATGATATTTGCTGGTCCTGTTTGTCTAGGCATCTATATATTATGTTGCCCCTTCTTTAGCATCTTTCTTTGAACAGTCTTTCTACTGTTTTCTAGTAGGTGGTGCTGAATCACAAGATTTTTAGCTCTGTGATGTCCCAGAGCTGCCCTCCATAGCTCTGATCCGACATTACAGCTGTGCTGCTTGGGGGTGGGCTTTGTTTACCCTCATTATAATGGTCACCCCCGGACCTCTATGGTGTGCTCCCTGCCCCAACTCCAAATGGAGATCAGTCACTGGAGGAAACAGGGACTCTGCTGCAATATCTCTTAGTTTACACATAATGTGCTCCTTGACCTGACACCAAGGGCAATAGGAAGTGAGTTATTGGAGTCCAGGGGGTGATGGGCCTCTGTGTCTCCTTCTTTGCCTGGAGCCCTAACCATCCAACAGCAGACAGTCACGACAGAACCCTGGCACTGTGTCCTTACCCCATCCTCTCAGCTGGCTCAGCTGCTGTTCGCACCACTTGCCCTGCTGGAGAGCCCACCGAGACTCTCTGTTCTTCCTGGCCCATGGAAATACCTGCTTCCTCCTTTCTTTGGGGCTGGACGAGCAGCCAGCTCTCAGCTGCAGGGCTGCAACTGTGGCCGTGTGATCTCTCCTCCTTTCTTGCCTCTCCATTTACTCCTGGTTGCCCACCTATAGATGCTTCAATGCATGGGTCTGTCAGGCATGCTTCTATATTGAGCATGGGATCCTTGGTTGAGTTATAGTTGATAAACTTGTTAAAATTTCAGGGGAGATTCCAAGGGGATCTCTCTTGCTGCCATTCCTCTAACATCACTCTCCCAGACATACTTTTTAAACTCCTCTTTTTTTCTTTGTAATTCAGCCACAACAATGCTGCTTTCAGGATAAGGCACTGGTGGTGAAAAACAAAATACCATGCTTTTAAATTAAAATGAAAATACTATGTTGTATTATACTCATTGTCCCAAGCACTTAAGCTGTAACATTTATTCATTTTTTTAAGCACAAGGGAGTGTTTTCCATCAGATGATGATGATGAGGAGGCAGCCGCAGCTTCTAGTAAAACTGAGGTCTTTGAACAGAAGATCAAGAGACCTACTAAGGTTGGTATGCTTTCTGCAGTTTCTGTCTGCCCGGGAGCTCGGGTCACTCAGCATGTGTAGACCATCTCTGCTCTCAGCTTCCCCCCTGCTTGGTCATCTTTTGTTTGTCATTATTTCCTCACTAAGGGCCAGTGCACGAATTTGTGCACCTTGAAAGGACTGTGGGCCACGAGGCTGTGGTGGGCACAGGGGCAGGTCTCAGCCCATTCTCTGTGCCCCTGCCCGGCCCCTACTGCTGTGGCCCCTGGTGCCCCATCTGCCAGCAGCCCTGCTCCACCACGGCCCTCCCATGCAGTGATGGCATCAGTCCCTCTTGCACCGGCTGATAATGCAGAGTGATTGGGGCCAGCACTAGCAGTGGGTACAAGCAACTGCTGCTGCTCTGATTGCCCCTCAGGAGCAGGGGAAGGTGGAGAAGCCCTCAGGGATGGTTGGGACCAGCAGTCACTGCTTGTATCCGCTGACAGTGCTGAGCAATTAGGACTTGCGCTGGGCACCTGCAGCGGGTGCGAGCAGTGGCTCTGGCATCAGCTGGAGGTGCGAGCAGGGCTGTTGCCAGCAGCAGGTGTGAGTGGTGGCTGCCAGTCCCAATCGCCCCTGAGGAGCAGGGTGAGATGGAGAAGCCCTGAGGGATGACTGGGGCCAGCACCCGCTGCTCACACCCACTGACAGCACCGAGCTATTGGGGTCAGTGCTGGGCGCTGGCAGCGGATATGAGTGGCAGCTCCCGTGCTGATATCAGGTGCTGGCAGCAGGTCAAGTGCCCAGTGGGACTGTGGTGCACGGGAGCATATTAAAATTTTCAGTAACTACCAGAGGCTGCGGCTGATACCCACCGTGTTTCCTGCTCTGCCACCTGTTGCCGATGCCCGCCATGTTCTGCATGCTCCTCCTGGTGGTCAATGCACATCATAGCAACCAGTTGTTCAGTTGTGTGGTTATTCTCCCATTTGGTCTATTTGCATATTAGGGACACACACACACACACACACACACACACACACACACACACTCACACACATACATATAGATTAACTTGTTTGCCAAAGATCAGGGAAATAGAATAACAAGTTCAGATTAGCTTACTCTTCCACTTACTAGTTAGCACAAAGGACAGATTTTGTCAGAAATAGAGTAGAGAACTTCTATTAAGTGGGCTTACCAACTCATGAGTCTATCTTCAGAGAACTTTTTAAAATGTTAAGTTTGTTGAGGTATAATTTAGTTTACAGTTCTTTGAGTTCTGACAAATGTATATAGTCTTATAACTGTCAGCAGAGTCAAGGTAGAGAATGTGTCCGTCACTCTAAAGAGTCACCTCTGCGGTTTTGTCTGTGTCCTCAGTGCCCGGCCCCAGCTCCAGCCCCAGGAAATCACTCCCCTGTTTTTCCTTCCCAGCAGCTTTGCTCTTCCCAGAATGTCCAATCATCTAGTATGCAGGCTTGTGAGTCTGGTTTTCACTCAGCATAGTGCTTCTGAGATTCATCTATGCTGATGCCTGTGTTAGTAGTTTGTTCTTTTTTGTTTTAAACAGTACAGGAGATATTGTGGGATCAGCTTCAGATCACTGCAATAAGGTACATATTGCAAGAAAGCAAGTTACATGAATTTTTGGCTTCCCAGTGTATATAAAAGTTATGTTTATTTCATACTTTAGTTATTAAGTGTTCAAAGCATTATGTGTAAAAAAAAAAAACACAAAAACCCCAAAACAACCAAGGTATATACCTCAATTTGAAAATGCTAACCATTATCTGAGCCCATTGGAAAACAGGCCAATAGACTTGCTCAACTGAGGGTTGCCATAAATTTTCAATTTCTAATGAGATTTTAAAGAGGAAGGGAGAAGGAGAGAGAGAAACATCAATGATGAGAGAGAAACAGTAATTGGCTGCTTTCTGCACACCCCACACTGGGGATTGAGCTCACAATCTGGCCTGCGCCCTTGACCAGAATTGAACCCAAGGCCCTTCAGTCCACATGCTGCTCTAGCCACTGAGCAAAACCAGCTAGGACTTTTAAAAAACTTTTTTAAAAAATTGATTTTTAGAGAGAGAGGAAGGGAGAGGGAGAGGGAGAGGGAGAGAGAAAACATTGATGTGAGTGTGGAACATTGATTGGCTGCTTCTGCATACTCCTATCCCCTGGGGATTGAGCCTGCAATCTGGGCATGTATTCCAACTTGGAATTGAATCAGCAACCCTTCAGTACATGGGATGAAACCTAACCAGATGAGCCCCACCATCCAGGGCCAAATTTTCAATTTGTAAAAAATTCAGTATCACTTTGGCTAGAGTGATTTGGTTGGAGCATTATCCCTTGCACCAATAGGTACTGAATTTGATTCTGGTTCAGGGCACATATTCAGGTTGTGGATTTGATCTCCAGTTAGGATGCTTACAGGAAGCCACCAATTGATGTTTCTCTATTACATTGATATATCTCTCCATCTCTCTCTCTTTCTCTCCCCTCCTCTCTTAAAAAAGTCAGAAAAATTAAAAATACACACAAGACAATATCTTCAGGAACCTCTTGGAAAAATCATAGAATCATCTTTCTTGGGGTCTCAATGTCTACATCTTTATAAAGGGCATTGTATAAATATCAATCCTATAAGTTTTTTTCCCCTCAATTTTTTTATTAAGGTATTATATGTGTACATAGCTTACCATTGCCCCCCCCCCCACCTCCCATTCATGTCTTCCCTCCCCAGAGTTCTGTGTTCGTTGGTTGTACTTATATTCATGCGTACCAGTCCTTCAGTTGTTCTCCTATCTCCCCCCAGGTCTCCTTCCCCTCCCCACTGTCATTTGACAATCTGCTTGTTTTATGGTGACTATCTCAGGATCACATGAATAGAATCCGCTCCTCATTTGGCAGTCTGCTTGTTTTATGGTGACTATCTCAGGACCACACGAATAGAGTCTGCTCCTGCTCTGGTTCTCACCGCCCCTCCCCCTGGGTCCCCCTGCTTCCCCTGGGACACACGGCTCTCCTGGGGCACACGGCCCCCTGGGACACAAGGCTCACCCGGGGCACTCGGCCCCTCTGGGGCGCTGGGGTCGAGCAAGGAGCTAGCACGGCGGGCAGGCTGGGATGGTTGCAGGCCGGCTGAGATGGCTGCAGGTGGGTAGACCGCCCTCAAAGGTCTCTCGTTCAGTGCGGAAGCGGAGCAGCTGCAGAAGCGGAGGCTAAGTTCTGAGGCCGCCCACTCCCTGAGCCCGTGGCGTAGTGAGCTCTGTTCTCGGTGGATTTCCTTTATTTGCAGCGGTGGTGGCGGGTGGCGGTGGCTGGTGCGGCAGCGAAGGTCGCTCCTGTGGTTCAATTTCCACTGTAGTTTTAAAGTTCACATGGGGGCAGTGGTGGGAGCTTTGGCTTGGCCATGTGGCGGCTGAGGGAGGACTCGCTGGGGCCGCTAATGGAAGGCGCTGTGCCGGCTCCTGTGTCTCAGTTTCCCCTGTAGTATTAAAATCCACATGGTGGTAGTGGCAGAAGCTTTGGAGCCGGCTGCTGGTGGCGGCGGCGGAAAGACTTGCCAGGGCGCAAACAGAAGGTGCCACGCCAGCTCCCCACCAACACGGTGTGTGGAGGCCGGGCCGAGTCGGCCACAGGCCGGGAGACACTACGCCATCTCTTTGCCAGCACGGTGCGCGGAGACCGGGCCGAGCCAGCTGCAGGCGGCGGCAGTGGCGACCCAAGGACTCGCCGGGGGTCGCAAATGGAAGGCACCGTGCCAGCTCCCCACCAGTAAGGTGTATGGAGACTGGGCCGAGCCGGCCGCAGGCCGGGAGATGCCGCACCAGCTCCTCGGGATGGTTGCGGGCAGGCGCCGAAGGCACAGCGGAGGTCCCACATCAGCTCCCTGGTTCCCATGGCTCAGTCCCTGGGCCCCGGGGCGGAGCGAGGTCTGGCTTCCCTCATTCCCAGTGGCAGCGTCTCTGGCAGGTCTGGTTTCGCTGTAGTTTTAAACTCCACATGGCAGCAGCGGCGCCCTGCTTGGTGTCTAGTTGTAGCCTTCCTATTTCTGGGCCTAGCTGGCTGCGGGCAGGGAGACGCTGCGCCCGCTCCTCACCAGCATGGCGGGCGGGCTGGAATGGCTGCGGGCCGGGATGGTTGCGGGCAGGGAGGTCGCGCTCACCGGCTTCTCGTCCAGGCAGGAGCCGAAGGCGTGGCGGAGGTCCCACATCAGCTCCCTGGCTCCCACGGCGGCCGGCAGGGCTGGCCCACTCCCTGGGCCCTGGGGTGGAGTGAGGTCTGGCTTCCTTCATTCCCGGTGGCAGCGGCTCCAGCACATCCAGTTTCGCCGTAGTTTTAAACTCCACATGGCAGCAGTGGCATCCTGCTTTGTGTCTAGTTGTAGCCTTCCCATTTCACCAGCTTTCCTGTGGGTCTGGTGCGATCCCTTTCGATTTTATCTGTTGTTTTTTTCCAAATTGTTGAGGAGGTGGCAGCTTAGGAGACTTCCTAGGCCGCCATCTTGTTTTGGTCTCCCCAAACCTATAAGTTTTAATGAAGTTTAATGAAAACAACATATAAAACACTTAGCAAGTATTTATAGAACATGGCATGCAATTAAGCAGTGTGAGCTCTAATAATTGACTAATATTATTATTATCTCTCTCTCTATAAAAGCCTAAGCAACTGTGTCTGATTAGTAGTTATGATATACAGTGACCACCAGGGGGCTGACGCTCCGACCTGTAGCTATGATGTGTACCTACCACCAGGGGGCAGACACTCAACATAGGAGCTGCCGAGCTGTAGTAACTTGGCGGCTGTGGTTCTTGGGTGAAACACCCGGAACCAGAGAGGAGGGAGCCTGATTCCGATTCCGGGGTGCATCACCTGAGAACCGCCCTCTTGCAATCGGGGACCCTTCAGGTGATGTCAGAGAGCCTGTTTTGGCCTGATCCCCACAGAGTAGGTCAAGGGACCCCCCCCTGCACAAGAATCTGTTTACCAGTCCTCTAGTGTATAGATAAATGCAAATGTAATGCCAGCTAGCTGGTGTAGTGTGTCATGGCATTCATCTAAGTGAAGATGTGTGAGGTAGCGGGCATTTGAAATGGGGTTTGAAGAATTGGAGATGTGCCCTGTGAAGACGTCAGGAAAGGGCCTTTCTACAGAGGTGCACGCTATGTGGGTGGAGGGGGGCATGGCCCGGGGACACGCCTGAGGCACCCCCTGACTGTCCCAGCAGGACCCTTTTGCTGTTTCATGTTGTTAAGAAGCAATGTAATGAATGAGAACCTGGCCTCCCTCTCTGAATGGTTGCTTTTGTCATTCTAGGTCATGCTCTGAGTTTAATTTTTCTTTGTTCTTATCTCCAATACTGAAGTGTGTTTCATAAATATAGCATTAACAGTTAAATCTTTCAATAACCCTTAATAATGTGTTCATAGGTATTACTCATTATCTTGGCTTTTCCCCCCTGGGGTGTTTATAGAACCTATAAACTCATTTTTTTTGGCCAATCTTCCCTTGGATAAAAGGTTAGAAAGAGAAGTCCAGCTATAGCTGGTTTTGCTCAGTGGATAGAGCATCAGCCTGTGGACTGAAGGGTCCCAAGTTCAATTTCAATCAAGGGCACATGCCTGGGTTGCGGGCTTGATCCCCAGTGTGGGTTATGCAGGAGGCAGCCGATCAATGACTCTCTCTTATCATTGATGTTTCTATATCTCTTGCCCTCTCCCTTCTCTTAAATCAATATATTTTTTTAAAAGCACAGTAGCAGTCTTTATAACAGAAAAGCAAGGTCCTGTTTGGCCTCATTCTTCCTCTCCTCTCTCTTTTTCTTAGTCCATCTGGCTAAAGTTTTGTCAATTTGATGGTCTTTTCATAGAACCAACTTTTTGTTTCATTGATTTTCTCTATTGTTTTTCTAGTTTCTTTCATTTATCTCTCCCCTAATATTTTTTATTTTCTTCCTTCTGCTTTCTGTAGGTTTAATTTGTTCTTCTTTTTTCTATTTCTTTAAATCGCAAACTTAGTCTGTTGATTTGATATCTTTCTTATTAAAAAAAAATATATTTTATTGACTTTTTACAGAGAGGAAGGGAGAGGGATAGACAGAAACATCGATGAGAGAAAAACATTGACCAGCTGCCTCCTGCACACCCCTTACTGGGGATGTGCTTGCAACCAATGTACATGCCCTTGACTGGAATTGAACCTGGAACCTTTCAGTCCGCAGGCCAACGCTCTATCCACTGAGCCAAACCGGTTTCAGCTCTTTCTTATTTTTTAATGTAAGTGTTTATAGCTAGCTATACATGTCCCTTTTAACACTGCTTTCACTGTGTCCCAAAAGTTTTTGTATGTTATGTTTTCTTCATAATTCATTTCTAAGAATTTTCTTGTAATTTAAAAAAATCATCATCTAAGAACATGTTTATTAATTTTAGAAAAAGAGAGGGGGAAATGGAGGGAGGAAGGAGAGGGAGAGAGAGGGAGAGAGAGGGAGAGAGAGAGAGAGAGAGAGAGAGAGAGAGAGAGAGAGAGAGAGATAAACATCAGTGTGAGAGAAGCATTGATCTCTTGCCTCTTGTATGCATCCCAACCAGGAATCAAACCTACAACCTAGATATGTATGTACCTTGACTGGGAATTGAATCCATAACCTTTTGGTGTATGGGATGACACTCTAACCAATTAAGCCATCTGACCAAGGCCTTGAGATTTTAAAAAAATACATTATTTGTGTATTTATTTATACAGCTCTATAAAGGTTTAACGCACATGCTGTAAAGTGCATTCTGTTAAAGTGTGCAGTTCACTGGTTCTCAGTATATTCATAGTTACATAAAATCATTACCACAGTAGGTTTTTTGTTGTCAGTCCTCACCTAAGGATATTTTTCTATTGATTTTTAGAGATAATGGAAGGGAGGGGGAGAGACCGAGAGAGAGAAACATCTATGTGAGACAGATACATTGATTGATTGCTTCCTGTACATGCCCTGAACAGGGCCAGGGGTTGAGCTTGCAACTACGGTATGTGCCCTTGACCAGAATCAAACCCAGGCCCCTCAGTTCACAGGCCAATGCTCTATCCACTGAACTAAACCGGCAAGGGCATGATTTTTTTTTACCCATGGTTATTTAAGAGTGTATTGTTTAATCTCCACCTTTGTGACTTTTCCAATTTTCGTCCTGCTCTTGATTTTTAGTTCCATGCCACTGTGATAGAAAATATACTTGTATGATTTGTCTTTAAATCTATTAAGACTTGTTTTGTGCCCTACATTTGGTTTAGCATATAGAATGTTCCATGTACACCTGAGAAAAATGTGTATTCTGCTGTTATTGGGCAGAGTGTTCTGAATATGCCTATTAGCTGCAATTTGTCCACAGTGTTGTTTCAAGTCTTCTATATTTTCATTAATCTTCTGCCTGGTTGTCTTGTCCCTTATTGAAAGTGGGATATAACCATGGCAGATTATAACTTTACTACATCCATGAGCGACACACTTAAGTGGAGCACCAAAGGACTTGCCCACCATGTTTCGCACTCTGCCTTCTGCTGCCGACACTTGCCATGTTCCATACATGTCTCCTGGTGGACAGTACATGTCATAACAACCGGTTGTTCAGTTGTCCGCTGTTTGGTCTATTTGCATATTAGCCTTTTATTATATAGGATAGGATATAGTTAAATAGGAGAGGACTTACTATTGCCATTTTGTTATTGATTTTCTGTATGTTTCAGATTTGTTTTGTCCCTTATTTCCTTCCTTCTTACCTTCGTTGTGTTTGTTTATTTATGTATTTTTATTGATTTCAGAGAGGAAGGGAGAGGGAGAGAGATAGAAATATAAATGATGAGAGAAAATCATTGATCAGCTGCCTCCTACATGCTCCCTACTTGGGATTGAGCCCTCAACCAGGGCATGTGCTCTTGACTATAATCAAACCTGGGACCCTTCAGTCCGCAGGCCGATGCTCTAGCCACTGAGTTAAATCTAATAGGGTCCTTCTCTCGTGTTTAATTGATTTTTTTGTAGTGATACACTTACTCCTTTTCATTTCCTTTTGTGTGCATTCTATAGATTTTTTTCTTTGTGGATACTATGGGAATCACATAGTTATAAGAATCTATTTTAAACTGATAATAATTTAATTTCAATGCTGAAGTTTATTTTGTTTTTGAACTGTTACTATATACCGTGCATTGTATTTGTTCACCCTACACTTACTTCATTTTAATATTTTTATTAGCCTTCTGAAATTCATGTATTATTTCTGTATTCTACAAATGAGGAAATCAAAACACAAGGAGAATAATTAATTAACCCGAAGATACATAGCTAGGAAGTAACAAAGTCAGAATTCAGTCCAGGTCTGCCACACCCTCCCATGTCCCACCCGGTACCATGAAGCTCACATTTCTTCTGCATTCATCACATCAGGTGGGATGGCCACATGGCTTTGTTAAAACATGTAGCTGCCTAGTTTCTTTATTTCCAAAACACGTAATCATGCCTTTAAAAAAAATATGATTTCAGAGAGGAAGGGAGAAGGAGAGAGAGATAGAAATAATAATGATGAGAGAATAATTGATTGGCTGTCTCCTGCACACCCCCCAACTGGAGATCAAGCCCAAAACCTGGCATGTGCCCTTGACTGGAATTGAACCTGAGACCCTTCAGTCCACAGGCTGACACTCTATCCACTGGGCAAAGTTGGCTAGGGCTCATGGCTTTTTAAAAATTTGACATTTAATATGGGCATTTAACTAAAATGGAAGCATAAGTATGGCAGCACAGAGTGGAAACTTGAAAATGTACCCATAAAAATGTAAGTTATCTGAAGTTTAATGTGACCAACTTGGAATGTGAATTTCCCATATAATTGTTGCATTTTTCCCAATGATGAAACAAAACTTGAAATAGTTCATTAAAGTAATAAACACACATTTAAAAAACATTGTAAGTTGGAGTGTAGGATATTTTTTAGTGAATATATTTATTTTTTTCTTTAATAGTTTACTGCCGGAAACATTAATTGGAAGCATGTCCTACATTCATTTGTTGATATTTTATCGCCAAATTCTTGGAGATGTACTCCTGAAAGACAGGTTGAGCATGCAAAGTGCTGGTAAGGGGTCTTTGCAATTTCCTTTTGTACAGTAATGCATCATGCTTTGAGTAAATGTAATCTATGCCGGCCTGTATCTTCTGCTTCCAAAGGTGAGACCAGTCATGAGAAAAGTGAGGCTGGGAAAAAACACAGAAATAATAGGATGTTCCCCTCCTAAAAGCTCTGTTTACTTGGTACAAGACTCATTCCAGAACCCTCTGTGGTGTGTATATAGTGGGGGATGGAGGCTGAGGGGACAGCTTTGAGCTCCTAGAGGTTAAAGTGTTAGAATGTGTTGTCAGTGAATCTTGTGACACAGTGATTCTAATTTGCATATATGTTATGTCTGTTGCAATAAAACATATTGGATAAAGTCTGTGTAAATCCTTTTTGGTCTTTGTATTTCAGATGTGATCAGTAATCCCGTACTGGCCACCTTCCCCAAGCTCTTGGAGCAGCCTGATGTGATGGATGCACTCAGGGTGGGTAGTATCATGATGGGAATCTGGTGGGTTCTGAAAGCAATTAAACACACAACATTAGTGCATTCCGACACCTATTATTTTTCCCCCCCCTGTTTGGATGACATCTGTGACCTGATCTGTGTCTACTTTTTTAGCTGACTTGGGCTCATCCTTTCTTTCTTAGCATGAGTGTTACTTTTCCAGGGCCCGATAGGCAGGTGAAGGGCATGCTCTGTACATTGTTGCAATCTCTTATTTGTTGTTTGTTCCTTAACTTAAGGTGGCCACTAATTGTGGCCTAAGAGCAAAAATCCAAAATGGTTTGTAGATACATGAACTGAGTTAGTTCTCAGGGGGAGAATCAGGGCACACTTATCATTCTTTACTTCCCATATACTGTCTGCTGCATGAAATAGAAGCTGGTTTAACAACATGAATTCTTCAATTGTCAGCCATTTTTGGCCTTCAAAATGTCAATTTTATAAAGTTCAACTTATCATAACAGGGTCAACAAATATTAGAAGACCTGTATGCCCACAAGGCAGATGTGCAGATACCATGGCAGGTGCTACAGGGGAAGCATGACCCAGGTCCTTGGAGACTAAATAAGGCAGCAAATGAGGACTAGGGGCTGTTCCATTAAAGAGGTCCTGGGTGAGATGGACCTAGTACACACTGGAGCCAAGTTTTGATGTGTTGAGATGGGAGTGGAAGACATTACAGGATAGATCCCAAGATGGCTACAGAGTAAATGGGAACTACATTCATCTGCTCCTCACCCCAAACGGTTTACAGCTTAATTATAGAGCAGTCAATATGAATAACCAACTGAAGGCTAGCTAAACTGAAATATTATAACCAAAGATTTATAGAAGAAGCCACATAGAGAATGGAAAGAAGAGTGGAGACGTGGAAAGCTGGCCTCCACACCCAGGTGCGGCAGTGGCTGAGAAGCTGGAGGCATATTGTGGCTACAAAACTCCCTCCTCCCAGTATCATAGGGTCTCAACCCCATGTAGAGAGAACCCAGAGCAACAGATGGGAAGAGGAGCCCACATAGCATCTGTTGGTGAAAATCAGTGGGTCTTCAATCTACCTGAAAGACCCAGATGCCACCTTCAAAGCGATGAGCATTCTGTTGTTTCAGCAGCCTGGGGAGCGCACTGCCTGGTCTCCCACTGCTGGCAACAATTTATGGGAAATTCCCACTCCAATTTGTCACGTTAAACTTCAGATAACTTCTTTGTGTCATGGAGACTTTCATCTTGGTGCCAATGTCATGTTCACCCAGGGCCTCCCCAGGGAGGAAGGTCGATGCATCCACGGAAGCATGAACTCGGGCGCCAGAGGAAGGGTGCCAGCCAACAGGCACCACGTGAGGCCCAGGAGCGAGCAGCTGGAGCCTGGGCACCCCTCGAGTATGGTGTGCAGAGCGGGCACCGGAGGCTTCAATCCGATTTCTGCCGGGCTACCTGAACTCGGGGTTCTTATTTCTGTAAAAGAGCATTGGTGAAGCCCCGTGGGCAGGTAGAATATTAACTTGCAAAGCTGAACAGCATTTATGTTCCGTGACCATTGTCATCGTCCGACAGACAGAACTGGATACGCGTGTGGTACTTGGCAGTTTTCCACCTCTCTACTGGCTCGCTGGAAAAGCTCGCTCGTGTTTCATTGTTCTGGTGCTGTGTTTGTGCAGTTTGAATGTCTGTGTTTGCGTTCACTGATTCTGATCTTATATTGGCTTAACGTGCAAGAAGCACGGGCTTCTGGGGTGTCCCTCCCCTCCTGGCCGGTCTGGTTTCGTGGTTAGAAGCGGTGCCCTCAGACCGTTCTTACAGTGGTAGTTCTGATGGTTCTAAACCCCGGGCACCAGCTAAATTACAGTAAACTTGCAGGCGTGTGGCAAAGACTTGTGAACCCTCAGATTAATATAGCATTTGTTTCCTTTTCAGAGTTCGTGGGCTGAGAAAGAAAGTACATTAAAAAGATCGGAGAAGGTAACCTGCTTTTCCACACGCACTTAACACACTGCGGACCAGTAGTTTTATTGCCAGCTTGACCCAGTGGCCAGATAAGTTTCTACTGAATGAGTACAAAACATTTTACATACATGTTAAAGGCACACCTTAAAATTAAATACCCATTGCATTTTGAAGTTCTTTATTACATGCTCTTACAAGCTAATATTTTTTTAAAGTATAATACTTTGTAAAACACTCTGTAATCGGAAAACACCAGAATTCTCGTGATCCGTCCGCGTTACCATCCGCGGCGTCACTGCTCACGCATTCGAACACAGGCTCCTTTTAGGCTAACGTGCCATAGTCATGTTCCTCCTAGGCCTTAAACGGTGTCATTACGGTTGTAAAGACACGGCCCAGGAGTGTCTGGATGCCGATTCCTAAAGTGAAACGATGCTGGATCAGGAGTCATTTCAGGTCGCTAAGTGTCATTGAGTTGAGGGAAGATTCTAAATAAAGCTCCCAGTTGACTATCAGATTTCTCCTATTAAAAAAAAAATTCCTCCTGCTCTCAAAGTGCATACCAGGTAAGGAGAAGGAAAAAGAAAATCGGCCTGAGCCGTGTCAGACATTGGAAAACGCAGGGTGTGCCCCGTTGCCACAGGAGCGTGGTCATTACAAACCAGCAGTCAGTGAGCAACACCCCGACCGCTCCACCCCAGGGCCCAAGAGATGGTTCTAAAGGGCCACGTGGTCGGTATTTTGGCTTTTTGGGCTCTATGTTCCCTGTCACAGTGACTCAGCTTTGCCATTATAACATCTGAGCACGGCTGTTTCTATAAAACGTGGTTTATAAAAAGTAGCAGGGCTCCATGGACCCACGGGCCAGGGTGTTTTGGGCTTCTAAAGTCTTAATTATCTACAAACTAAAAACCCTAAAAGTTGAAAAAAAGTATCCATATTGTATCCTTATTTGACCTTTGCCAAAATTGGCAGTTTAAAAAAATATATTTTTTTATTGACTTCAGAGAGAAAGGGAGAGGGAAAGAGAGAGAAACAATAAGAGAATTATCCATTGGCTGCCTCCTGCATGCCTGCACTGGGAATTGAGCTCGCAACCCAGGCATATGCCTGGCTGAGAATCGAACTATGACCTCCTGGTTCATGGGTTGACACTCAACCACTGAGTCACACCAGCCAGGCTAGGATTGGAGGTTTAATGCTATTGTGGTGTAGCCATGGGCAAGGTGTTGGGCCTGAGGCCTGTGGGAATTGCCTGCGCACAGGGTGTGCGTGGAGGGCAGCATCTCTGTGCAGACTCCACAGTGTGGGACGCCTCCACCTTCCGAGCGCCCTGCCCTGTGATTCCCGCTCAGCCTGTCCGTGTGGGGGCTGAGTGACAGTCTACACTGCAGTCCTCTTGTTATAGGGAGAGTCCGACAGCGGGTCCTTACTGCTGGGGTCCTTTCTCTGGATTTCACGCAGAGCACACTCGGCCCTTCCCTTGTACACTTAATCGTCTGATGTGCTGTGATGGAAGTAAGGGGCCCAGCTGGCTTCACGTTGTGCTTTTGTTGTATTTACTTGGACCCACGCCCTTGTCACCTGAATTAGACTTCAGCGCCCTTTCTCCTTGGGGGGATGTGTGAGACACCCTCAGTGCCTCAGGAGAGCCCTGGTCTCGAGGAGTCACCCTCAGCCCCTCTGCTCCATGGGACTCGGTGACTCATTCACACTGAGGGGCTGCTTCCTGCTGCCTCCCCGGTGCAGAGCCACTGACCCACCCGCCAGGCACTGTGGCACCTCCGCCCAGCTGTGATGGCTTTTGGTCAACAGAGTTCATACAGTTTAACACTTAATGATGTAGATCCACTCACAGTTACTTGTGGTGTTTTCCCAGAGAGACACAGAGTTCCTGAAGGCTGCATTTCTCCTCGTTTACCACGACTGCGCGGTGCCCCTTCTCCACTCCACACTCCTGCCCCCGTTCAGGTGGGCAGAAGAAGAGACCGAGGCCGCGCGGTGGAAAGTCATCGCTGACTTCCTGAAGCAAAACCGAGAAAACCAGGGTGCCCTCCAAGCTCTGCTGTCACCAGAGGGTGTTCATGAACCTTTTGACATTTCAGAGCAGACCTACGACTTCCTGGGTGAAATGAGACAGAAAGCAGCCTGAGAGTGCTGCCCCCACGAAGTGCAGCCAGAAGTAACGGTCACATCGAACTTAGCTTTACTCGTCTTTGTGTAGACCACGTTCTAAAAGAAATATCTATCTGGTCATGTGAATCTTTTTTTATTTATTAAATCTAATAAATCTTTATTCAGATTATTACAGTTGTTCCTCTTTCCCCCCCCCCCATAGCGCCCCTCCAACCGGTTCCCACCCCACTCTCTGTCCTTACCTCCCTCGACTGTCCTCATCCATATGTGTACGATTTTTGTTCAGTCTCTTCCCGCACCACCCTCTCCCCTTTTCCCCTGAGAATTGTCAGTCCACTCCCTTATTATGCCCCTAATTCTATTATATTTACCAGTTAATACTGTTCATCAAATTTTTTATTCCCTTGTTTTTTAGATTAACTTGTTGATAGATATGTATTTGTTGTTCATAATTTTATTTTATTATTTTTTAATAAATTCTATTGATTTTTTACAGAGAGGGATAGAGAATTAGAAACATCGATGAGAGAGAATCATCAATCAGCTGCCTCTTGCACACTCCCTACTAAGGATGTGCCCACAACCAATGTATACATGCTCTTGACCGGAATCGAACCTGGGACCTTCCAGTTTGCCGGCAGACGCTCTATCACTGAGCCAAACCGGTTTCGGCTGTTGTTCATAATTTTTATCTTTACCTTTTTCTTCTTCTTCCTCTTCTTAAAGAATACCTTTTAGCATTTCATGTAATTCTGGTTTGGTGTTGATGAACTCCTTTAGCTTTTCTTATCTGTGAAGCTCTTTATCTGCCCTTCAATTCTGAATGATAGCTTTGCTGGGTAGATTAATTTTGGTTGTAGGTTCTTGCTATTCATTATACTTCTTGCCACTGTCGTGTGGCCTGCATAGTTTCTGTTGATGTTGAGACATCAGCTAACAGTCATATGGGTGCTGCCTTGTAGATAACTATTTTTCTCTTGCTGCTTTTAATATCTTCTTTTTGTCCTTTGCTCTTGGCATTTTAATTATGATGTGTCTTGGTGTGGTCTTCTTTAGATTCCTTTTGTTTGGGGTTCTGTGTGCTTCCTAGACTTGTAAGTCTATTTCTTTCACCAGGTGGGGGAAGTTTTCTGTCATTATTTCTTCAAGTAGGTTTTCAGTATCTTGCTCTCTTCTTCTGGCACTCCCATAATTTGGATGTTGGTATGCTTGAAGTTGTCCCAGAGGCTCCTGACACTATCTTCATATATTTTTATTTTTATTTTTTGGCTTTTCTGGTTGGATGTTTTTTGCTTCTTTGTATGTCAAATCTTTTACTTGATTCTTGTGATCCTCAAGTCTTCTGTTGGATCTCTGTATAATATTTTTTATTTCAGTCAGTGTATGTTTAATTTCTAGTTGGTCTTTTTTCATATCGTTGAGGATCTCATTAAATTTAATGGCCTTTTCCAGAAAATTATTGAAAAACCTTATAACCGTGGTTTTGAACTCTATATCCAGTCATTTGCTTTCTTCCATTTCTTTCATTTGTGACCCATTTCTTTGTCTCCGCATTTTAGCTGCTTCCCTGAGTTGATGGAGTGGCTTTGTGTGCTAGGTGTCCTATAGGGTCCAGTGGCTCAGCCTCCCCAGTTACCTGAGGTGGACACTCTTGGTGCACCCCTTTGTGGGTTGTGTGCACATTCTTGTTGTAGTTAAGCTTTGATTGTTGTTGGTATCACTGTGAGGAATTGACCTCCAGGCCAATTGGCTGTGAGGATCAGCTGTGTCTATGATGGGAGAACTGGAGACACCCTTATGAAACAGGACTTGCTTCAGTGCAGCTTTGGTGCTCACTGAGTCTGCTCCCTGAGTGTGTCCCTTATGGCTTTGAGGAGTTGTAATCTGGATGGTCTCACTCTGACTGCTGAGTACACTGGCACTTGGATTTCCAAGGAGGTGCTAATTTAGCTTCTGCCTGAGGCCACCCAGCAGGAGCTAAGGAGAGATCTCTTCTTTGTTTGGGTTTTGGATGTGCCCAGATGAGGCCCACCTGTGAAGCAATGCAAGCTGCTGTGGGGCCTTGGGCCTTCTTTTGGATGTTTTGGGTCTCATCCACTCAGCTGCAGTTTGTTAGTTAAGTTTATAATGTGCTCAGCTTGGAAGGGGCTGAGTCTCAGGACAGAGCAAACAGCAATGGCTTCCCGTCAACCCTGCCCTAAAAGGCCCCTTGGTCTCAGTGTCCCATGGTAATCGCAGCAAGCACCTCTTGTTACAGAGTTCCTGAACAATCAAATAATGCAGAAGGAGAGTTTGGAGAGATTCACTTTATTCATGGCACGATGGGCTTATAGAAAATGACTTCAAATTTTAGGCAAGGCTACAAGCAGAACTTCCCTTTTTTATTAAAGAGCCAGTCCTATGTGCATTTAGTGGTTATCTCAATGCTGGCCTTGAAGACAATATAGTTCTATCCAATTAAAAAGTGCATCTGGCATGGAATTGAGATTATGGCATATTTAGTCTCTGGCCTACAAGGTCATACAGCTAGGTTATCTTCATCATTATTCAAACAGGCTAAAGCAGACTAGAAAGCAACATTTTAGAATAAGAGGCTATCTAAGAGCAGAAAATTCCAAACAGCAGTTTGTTATAAATAGAGGTTTTCCTTCTCTCTCTGAGAGAAAGCCACCCTCTAGTTTCACCCGCTGGCAGATGTTAGGTTTGAAAGGAAACAGGAAACAGAACAACAGGGAGTTTTAAAGAGAGTTTATTCCCTGGTAATGGGCGGAGCCATCACCGAGGTAGAGAGATCAGAATTAGGGGGAGAGGGGACAGGAAATCGGAACCCAGCCGGGCCAAATGGAGGTTGCCTCCAAAGAGCGCACGTGTCCTGCCTGGAGTTCCTTTTAAAGGGAGGGGGTTGGGCCCAGGGTGGAACAGGAAGGGATGGGCCCCAAGGGCACCTTGGCCCGTGTTAATTGGTGGTTCACTGTCTTGGAGATGACCCAGTGGCAGGTGCCAGTCATGTTGTTAGCTCCACCCACCAGTTTGGGGGGGGGGGAGCCCTAAGGGGTCATGTGTCAAACTCCGCCCACCAGTTTGGGAGGGGGAGAACCTTTCAGCAGTCAGTCCAATTTCTCCCAGTACGAGTCTGGGTTCCTAGAGTCTTGCCCAGAACTGGAGTTCAGAGCAGTCAGGAGCTTTTGCCTCCCTCTGGATTGAGAAAGACAGCCACGGTACTCAGTTGCCAGCCCTTTCTGCACATGCCTCCATAGCTCTGCCTTCCATAGCTCCTGTGAGTCTCACTGTGCTCTCTTTCTAGTTGTAGAATTTCCTGTGGTTCTGGATGATGTCCTTTTTATTTTTTAGTTGTAGTTTTGAAATTGTTGTGTGAGGCAGCAGTTTAAGTATTTACCTATGCCTCCATCTTGATTTCTCTAGCCCTGAGTTCTTGCTAAATACAGTAGATGACAGGAAGCCCACCTTCCCAAAGCCAAAGGTGGTCGTTGAGAGGGGCTTCTCTTGATTTAACTTGGCTGTGATACCATTGCTCCTGGAAAGCCTCATCTCTGAGCTGTTTCACTTCATATTTCAACTACACACTCGTAAGGGAGAGAGAGAAGACTGACATTGATGAGGGCGGTAGGTGTGAAAGAATGTGCTTGAGGCTCTGAAGGCCTCAGCACTCCAACCTTGACGGGGGGGGGGGAGGGGGGGAGTCTGTCTGATTGTGTTATTGGCTCAAACAATAAAGATTTCTCAGTTAACAAAAAGTCCTGAGTTTAGGAGTCAGTGGCACTCTGTATGCCTCCTCCTAGTGGTCTTTTCAGTTCTAGAGACATAGGGAAACTAACAGTTATTGGGTGACGTGTCCCAATTACTATATGAAAGTCAAATTTCAGCCCGTACGTAGGGTGTACTAGAAGCAGCCAACCCTTCCCTCTAAGATTGTGCTACAAGAGGGGCTATGGAGGAGACCCCGTGGTCCACACAGCCAAAATATTAATTTTCAGCCTTTGACAGAGAAAACATTTCTAGATCACTGGGCCAAGTCTACTCCTGACTAATTTCTAGATACAATACAAAGTAATTGCTTCAGCATGAAAAATGCAGTTAGTAGCCTTTTGAGATTATCTGGTCTTTTTATTTCCTTTTTTCTTTTCAGAGGCAATGGTTGTGTGTAAGTGTTTGCGTGTGTGATTGGGGTTGGGGGAAGCCATGTGTTGAGATGAACATAAGTACTCTCTTCCCAAAGCCAAAGAATTTCATTCAAGTTGCTAGACTTGTGGGGGGCAGTGAAGATATTAGGGTGTCAAGAGGGGCGTGGGGATAAAGAACATAACCAGGTAGCAGTTGTTATGGATACTTGTGACTCATTCAGACTGTTCAGTGAGAGTCCTTGGGAGACTGAGGGACAGGCCAAAGCCCTTTCTCTCAGAACAGGACCATGGCAGCCAGCAAAGGCTCTGCCTGCCAGGTGATGGTCTGGTGGGCCCAGCACCCCCACACCCACCCGATGTTCCCTTCCTGGGCCCCACAGACCCCAATTAGGCCACCATGTACATTTCTTCTAGAATAACCTTCCCATAGAACATTTCTTAACATTCCCCACCTGTGCCTAAATTCTTTCTCTGGAGGCCTACACTGAAGCCTAGTAGCATTCATCTTGGGTAAAAATTGCTGTTTAAATTCTAACCCTGCCATTCTGGCTTCTGTACACACCTGCTTGCTTAAAACAATAGGGTAGTAACCTCAGTTCCAGACTGAGACCTGGAAACTCACATAAATCACCCCAGAATGTTGCCGGCCCACATCACAAAGGTTATTCTCCTGTGCCTGAGGATCAGAACCAGAAATTGCTTTCCTTGACTCAGTGGCTCCGGGAATGTTTTCCATTGACTCAGTGGCTCCAAGAACTAAAATTATAATTAATCTTTGTAGATAATTTGCTCAATTTAGCTTCTGTAACTGCTTTTTGCAAACCAGGTTCCTCATTCCAAACCTAAAGCTGTAATTGATACCTTTGTGATATTTACCTATATAAGCCTGATGTTCCCGCCATTCGGGGCTGCGAGATTTGGAGCCACATCTCCCTCCCTCACAGTCACTGGCTTTACTAATTTGATGACTCATTGATTTGGTTCTATGTCCCGTGTCTTACTCAAGGGGTACATTACAACACTCAACCTTCTAAGTTTGACAATGCAGTCAGCACATGAGCATCAGTCCCACCAGCAGTTTTTCCAGGTCTGGACTCTGGTCCCATTCCCTTCACCTGACTTGTCCCTCACATCTGCCTCCTGGGAAAACAACTCTGGATGCTCCCAGCCTGGAGGGCTCCCAGCTTCTTCTGACCCCCAGCAAGGAATGGCACCCTCGGTCCCTCTACTGCAGGGAACTGAATTCTGCCAACAACCAGAATTAGCAAGAAACAGACTGCTCCCTAAGACCCTCCAGAAAGGAGCCCAGCCTGCAGACACCTGGGTGTCAGCCCGGCCATGGCCACACTGGGCTTCTCACCTACAGAAATGTGAAGTAAAGAATCTGTGCTGCATTGGGTCATGAAGTTTGTGGTTTTTATTACAGCAACATACACAGCTAATACAATAAGGATTTTGTGAAAACGTGGTGGGTAAACTGTGGGTGAACATCTAGAAGAAGCTCATTTGCAGAGAGAAGATTATTAACCAATTTAAAAATACTTAAAAAATATATTTTATTGATATTTAACAGAGAGGAAGGGAGAGAGATAGAGAGCCAGAAACGTCGATGAGAGAGAAACATCGACCAGCTGCCTCTTGCATACCCCCTACCGGGGACGTGCCCACAACCAATGTACATGCCCTTGACTGGAATCGAACCCAGGACCCTTCAGTCCGCAGACCGACGCTCTACCACTGAGCCAAACCGGTTTTGGCTATTAACCAATTTATTTAACAAATGTAACCTGACAACCACCTGCGGGGTAGAGGGGACACAGTGGTGACCAATCACAGCGATGGTGATGGAGTGGCTCTTCCCCAGGACCCAACAGTTAAAGAACCTCTGGGAACATCAACGCATGCTCAGTGTGGAGTGTCCCTTTCCTGGAGATGGGGCTATAGTGTGAGAAAAAGTCCACTGCAGTGCACCTGGCTCCTCCCCCAATTCATGCCTCACACGTGAGCTTCAGGGATAAAGCTGGAGGGTTGGTTGGGCTTCACGGTCACAGGTCACAAGCTGGTTAGGAGTTTGGCCTCTGGTCCCTTCTCAGCCCCGTGTGGTGTGGTCACTGAATTCCTTCTGTGGACGGCGTCACCATGGCCAGCCCGCCAATGGAGCAGCGGGCCATGGCTCTGACAGTCTCCCTTGAAGGAACCAGGTGGGGTGTGGCCTTCGTATTACCTACAGTGACCTTTACCCTGGGGTACTGGAAAATGTGGAGAGAAAAAGAGATGTTAAAATATCACCCCAGAATGGATTCTGGACAATATCACTGTTGGGTGGGCATGACTGTTCATGACCCTGCCCAACATGAACAACTGGCTGCAAAGGAACAGACTGGAGGTGGAGGGAGAGGCAGAGTCAAATACCTCCCAGCAGCACTGCTTTCTGCACAAATTACATGTCACTTCCCTGGACCCTGCCTCCCTTTCCACACGTTCAATGAGGCCACCTCACAGAGGAGCTGTGAGTCACCTGAAGCCTTAGCCCAGCACCCACCACATTCTAAGGTATCTGTGTGAGCTATGATGGCAGGAAGGGAACTGAGTCACCTTTGGGAAGTTAACTTCCTGCACCCTGGTCTCCTCATCTATCATGTGGAAAGGTTGAAAGAATATTAGTGAAGTGCTTCACTCTGAGTTTTTAGTATGTTCCTGCTGTGAGGTTTTGCTGTTAAGCAGGCCCTCAGCTTGGGGCTGGGAATGGGGAAGCAAAGACCTTTGTTCTGCCTGAGGGTCCTCATTGCCATCAGCTGAGCCTGAGGCCACTCAGGTCTCCAGGGAAGGGCCAGGCAGTGGGTCAGACTGAGGGGAACTCCCCACTCCTCCTTGTGCTGGGAAAATGGTCAAGGCAGTGGGCTCCTTTGAGAAAACCCTGAAAACAGGTGACAGAGGCTCAGAGAAGGAAGCCTGTGAGAAGGTGAAGATGTGGACTCCATCGATGGCATCATAGAAGGAGACGTCCCCCTATCATAGTCCAGGAAAACCCACATTCTTTTAAGAGGTTTGACAGTTGGGAGTTTGCTCCAGGGATCTGTTCGAGCTTGGAAGTCATGCCCACCCAACAGTGATATTGTCCAGAATCCATTCTGGGGTGATATTTTAGCATCTCTTTTTCTCTCCACATTTTCCCTACACACCCCTAAATGCCACCGTCTCCTGTCTTGAAGCTCTCATGGCCCAGCACACAGGACCAATACTTAAATCTCCTGGGGTTGTCTGGAAGCTTCTGTGTTGTTTTTGTCAAGTTGAGGCTCCTCTGGTCCTCAGAAATGAGGAGGGAGGGGTGCGCGGTGTCCGGATCCAGAATCACGTCTGCTGCAGAGTTTTCAGTGGTGTGGGGTCAGCCATGGTTTCTGGATCAGAGAGCCTCAGGCTCCAAGGCTTGGGTCTGGCTGGTGAGACCTGAGCCCAGAGCCTGGGGTCCCAGCTGCACTGAGTGTGACCCTCAGCAAAGCAAGAAAAACCATAGGGCCTGGTGTTCTGTGAGGAGGGGAAGGTGAGGAGGGCTGGGGTCTGCCTAACCTGCCATCTCAAGTGGCCACCTTCCTTCTTTCTCCTGTTTCCTCCCCAGAAGGAACGAGCCCACCTGTGCTCCACAGTCAAATGTATTCCAAGGGTCCCAGCCTTGTTCTACCCTCCTGAACTGGAAGACTTCCTCTTCTACGCGGACCCCCTCACCCCCCACACGCTATGTAATGTCCCAAATCTCAATGTAATATCTGTAAAATGAGAATAAATGTACTAATCTTTAGTGTAGAACAACACAGATTGTGAGGAACACTTAGCCCAAGGCCAGGTGTCAAGGAAGCATGTGGTGTGATCATAGGGACCAGGTCTCTGCTGTGCTGGGGCCATGCTGGGCTCTATACTCCCCACCTGCCCCACCGCTTTGCCCAGGAATCCGTCCCCCTTGGGCAGCATTACTGGGCTCGCTGCCTCTGGTCACCTGTTGGCTTTGGCCAAGGGCAGGTACTGGATGAGGCCTGAAGGGAAGGAAAGAGAGGCACAGCCCCGACTTCCCCACTTCCTGTGATGGAGATGCTCCAACAGACCCTGGCTCCTCTCAGGCAGCTTCTCCCTGAGCCCCAGCCTCCTCAGGGTTCCCGTGACTGTTCCCTGTCCCTCTGCCTTGGGCCTGGGCATGGTGACAGTTCCCACTGTTGTGAGCCTGGGGCACTACTCATCCTTGTGGTTTCCCTTAATGCCACCCCGGCTTCTGGAAGAAGGCCCTTCCCTACACCCTCTGTAATCACTGGGTAGATGTGGCTGAATCAACCCAACTCCATCTCTCTGTCTCCGATTTATTTAATCTTTTCATGCTGTGACCTTTGACCAACATAATTGTCCTTAGCAGGCACACCAAAGCCTTCAGGGTGATGATGTGTGTTCCATAAAATGCAGCCATAAACAGTTTTGTTAGCAACACTAGAATGATATGACAGTGGAGATCAACAATAAACGTGATGGTATCCATTATAAAGAACCACCCACCACAAGAGCACCAGGAGGGATGGCTGGTGCTGCCACACTCTTCATCCCTTTGTCCTGCCAATCATTAGAACCCGAATTGTGTGTTTAAAATGTAATATAACAGGTTCATTAGTGGTGAATAGTCTGTGCAGACTGACATGTAGTGACTAAGTGGCTCCAAACCCATGCCCCTGTGAGTAAATGAGTCTATAATATGGTATTTCATAATATAAGGAGTCGCCTACATAATTTTTAGGTCTTAAGAACCTTCTCTTGACTGTGGTCATTACTGTCAGACACACACCCATCATGAACAGGCCATTGCTTCCCTCTAGGAGTTTTGATCAATACACACTTATCACTTCGTCTAGTCTTACCTCCAACCTCACATAGTAGGATTGACCACCATCATCTCAAAGGGACTCAGAGACATGGCATACCTTGAGGAGGCTCAGGGAAGGAGGGAAGAAGCTGGGCCAAATCACCTTCTCCCTCTCCCTTCTGCCCCCCTGCTGTACCCTTCATGCCTCCTCTATCCCACACAAACCTGGGAAAGCCAAGGACAGCAGCTGTCCCTGGCTCTTTTGGCAGCAGATGGGTGCACTGTGGGCACTTCATGCCACTGACTCTGATATCCCCCAGTCAATAGCTTAAGAAGAAAATGGAAGCTGGGCCCCTCTGTTGTTCTCCCAGGGAACCCACAGACATTCACTCACCAGGTTGGTAAAGGGCTATCAAGGAAAGGCCATCATTTCTGTCCTCCCCCCACCATTCTCCTCACTGAGCCTCTTCCCTCTCCTTCCCACCAATATCTAGTTTCCTTCCCCCACAGCTCTGAGGATGAGGCATAAAAGCTCTCAGAATGTGGGCTTCCTTCCATCATGGTGGGGCTGTGGTTGATGGGGCCAGGCCTTGCCCAGGTGTGGGTGTGTGGCAGCAGGTGAGGGGACACTGTATGTGGAAGGTCCACTGGGTGTGCAGAAAGGCAGGGTGGTCCTCTACAGAACATGAGCTCTGAGCAGGCTCTGATGATGCCTCACCAGCACAGAAAGGGTTGAAGGGCTTTGTACACAGGTGACCTTGAACCAATGACTTAGCCTTCTGTTCCCAGTGTCCTAATTGGCCCAGCATTAAATTAATGCTTCTTAAGTTCCTAACACAACAGCAGTGCCATGCAAGAGTTTATTCATTTTAAAAACACAAGTATCTTTGAGATTCAAGATGGTAGCCAACGGGACAGCAGGTTGCAAAATAGTGTGTGAGTGAGAGAGGGAAAAGAGAGTGTGTGGATGTGCAGGAGTGTATGTGTGAGTGAGGGACAGCTATATTCCACAGGGCTATCAGGGACTGGAAGGCCAGGCTCCCCAGGCTGTGCAGCCTCTATTGCTGCTGAAATCTCTCCTGGAGCATCCAGCTCTTCTGCAGAGACCATACTATCTTGAAGGGGAGGCGGCTGTGATCAGAAGTCCAGCCTTACCTTCAACCAAGGAGACCTCAGATACCTCCCAGGACCCTACAACCATGTCACCCAATATAAACTGTGTCAATTTATACAAAAATACTCCAACTGATAGCAACACATGTCTAAGAGTGACTGTCTCCCCACAACCCTGCCATCAGTGTTACCAACAACATGGTTTTGTTTGCTGCCAATCTCACAGGTGGGAACGTCTCCTGTCCAGGGAGATGGGACATCCTTTCCCAGGTACTTCCTTCTGGGAACCATTCATTTCATACTGAGGAGATTAGCCCTTTCTCCAGGACATGTCTGCACATATTTCTCCACTTTATCATGTGTTTGCTGACCTTTACCATTTCCCCATCCATTGCCTGTCCCAGTGGGTGGCAGCTGGGATGCTCAGAAAATGTCTGTGACATAAACAGCTTCATGGGGCAAAGGGCACCCAGGTGCCTGCGCTGAGCCTTATGTTCACTGCACAGACCCAGGTCAGCAGCAGACAGTCAGGCCTCCTTCTCCCAGTGGCCACAGCTGAGCTCAGTGTGGGGCCGGGCACTCACCTGCAATGGAGACTCCGGCCGTCTTCTCCTGGCTGAGCAGGGGGTTTCTGATGACACAGGAGACCCCCTTCCCAGAGCCGCCTTTCAGGATCACAGACGACGTGACTGCATACAGACCCTCTCCATCTGCAGTCCCAGGCGCTGCCATGGCGGGCAAGCTCTCTCCCCCGTCACCTCTCCACTCCACGTGGGGCTGCGGATACCAGCCTGCAGACGTGCACTCCACCCGGACCCCTCCATCCTCATAGCCCTTCATGTCAACGTGAAGATCAGAGCCCAGGGCTGGGGAGGGAAGAGGGAGCCTGAGTCATGGGGAGGCCTCTGTGTTGGGGAGGGTCCCATCAGGAAGGGGCACACCCACTAGATCACGCAGGCAGGATTCACCAAGGAGCTGCTTACCACGTGTGCTGTATGGGGGAGACTGTTCCGTGAGTTTACCAGCTCGTGGACCCGCAAGCTGGATGCAGCTGGAACTGGGCCAGAACATACATTGCTTCCTGTGGATCCCCTCAGACACACCTGGAGCCCTCCCCATGCCCGGTGCTGATTCCTGGAATTGACCCTCACCCGCCCTAAGCATGTAAGTCATTCCCCCTTATCGGGGCCGGTCATGTCCCCCTCCCCTATCTCTCCTGCCTGTCCCGTGTGAGCTGGAGGCTTTGCCAGGTGGAGGGGAGGATATGCATGTTCTATTGCTGCCGCCCACACTGTTCCTGGTATGAAAGTCACTGTGGTGAACTCTTGATATCATTAATCTAGAGTTTACAGCCTCTTTCTCGGGTCCTTGGACTCAGGGGAATTTTATTTTGTGGTTGTGGAAGGAGAACGACTACAGGGATGAGAGCTGAGCCAGGGCAGGAACAGTGAGCTGTTACCACCAGTCCCTAAACTCTTAACCCAGGGGAGGGGGGAGGAAGCCTTTTGAAGACTGCAAGAACCCAGCCCTGTAGGGAGGGCTTTCTTCAAGGGAGCTGTGGTCTCAGGAAGGGACTGAAGCAGCTGAGGAGGCCCTGCAGGGACAGAGCCAGGACCTCCCACCCCCATCTTTCTTCCTTCTTGTGCAAGGCAGGGCTGTGCCCAGAGAAAGAGAAATGATGTTGGACATGAACTATGTTAAGGAACAGCAGCATAAGACAAGGATGCTTTGTCCCGTGATGGGTCAGGACCAAACAAGACCACTTAGTCATGAGGTCTGAACACAGAACAACACATGGACCGTGTCCAGTCCACAGCAACCAGCAACCAGCCTCTGTCCTGGCTGTAAGTGACCAGTTACACCGCATACCCTCCTGACAGCATCTGACCCAGAACAAAGCCCTCCTTCCATCAACCCTCCCCTAGTCCACTATCAGCCCAAATGTTATACCAAGTGTGTTCTCCTCACCGAAACTAGTCCTAAATTCAACTTGTTCAACTGCCAGTGTGATCCTGGGGCCTTGGTTGGAGGCCATGGCAGTACTGGTGATGTCCCTGCAGCTCAGCCTGCCTGGACCCACAGCATCAAGACCTTGGAGGGCCCAGGTCCACTGCCTGGAACACAGATGAACCCACTCATCTGTGTGCCCTCCACTTAGGGGAGATTTCATCAGCCTTCCTGCCCTGACCCCACATCCCTGCTGAGACCCTGGTGGCTGCAGGAGGGGCATCTTCACTTGGTGCAGGAGGGGCCCTTCCTGAAGGAAATCCTGTGTCTGCCAAGGGCCCAGAGAAGCAGAGGTGGAGGAGGGAGGCAGCTGCCGGTGTGCAGGCAGAGGTCTGTGAGGTGGGCGTGTCCTGTGTCCCCAGGCCCCACAGAAGAAGGAGATCGGAACACCCTCAGGCTCACCTGCAACCTTCAGCTCCACCAGGGCTTTTGCAAGGAAATGGCCATCTTGGAAAAAACACTGGTAGGTTCCACTGTCAGAGGCTCTGACATTGAGAATCCGCAGAGCAGCCTTCCCCTCAGCGATGTCCTCTCTTAAAATCGAAGTTCTCCCTCGATACTCTGCTATCTCTGTTCCTTCTTTGCCATCTGCATATGCATGCACCGCCTGCCTGAGTCCAGTTCGCTGCCACATCAGGTCCATGGTCTCAGCGCTCATCATTGGGGACAGGTGACAGGGCAGCTCAGCGACTTCACCCACCATGGCCAGGATGGGCTCCGGGGGTCCAATCACAGCAAACTGAGCTGGTGAGCAGAAAGGGGTACTCCATCAGAGAGAGCTGGAGGCCAGAGGTAAGGAGGTGTCCCAGGCTGGGAGGGTGAGGTAAGAAACACCCAGACAAGCACTCAGTCCTGACAGGTGTACCATCTGGATGGGCCTCCCAGGTGTGGGAGGAGTCCAAGGTTCTGCCTGGGCATCAGAGGTAACTGCTCCAGGCACATAAATGCAGATGCTCCTACCTGAGCAGGGTGTGAGCAGCTGGACCAAGGCGAGGCAGACAGGGAGGTGGAGCCAATGGGAGGCCAGGGACCTCACCATTGTGGGCTGTTGTGCAGGCAGAGACACCAGGAGTGGGTAGAAATGAGAACCTGGAGGAAGATGGAGAATCCACATGAGACCTCTGCGTCCCCAAGGCTGACTCCGGGTGCAACCACCATCACTGGTGACCCCAGAGCCTCCTCCAAAATGTCTGTTTGGGAGTCTCTTCATCTTTGACTCCAACATGGAAAACAACCCTAAAATATGAACCTTAAGTGTATGTCTCTTGGGCCTGGCCACCAGGGAGTCCTGGGCTCTGTTGTCCAATGGGCTCACAAGTTTCCACTGATCCACACTTCCTGTGACAGCCTGTCCGCCCTCCAGCTTCTCACTCTGATTAACGAAGGACCCCCTCTCTGAGCCCCGATTCCACTGGGCCCTTCAGTCTATGCTCCACACCACAGCCCACATGTTCCTGCTCCCTCACTTCACGCCTCTCCTCAGCCTCCTGGGGCTCCCACTGCACTCAGAGCAGCAGCTCTGTTGGGGGAACCAGTTCAAGAAAATTTTATGGGCATTTAAAAAAAAAAAAAATATATATATATATATATATATATATATATATATATTTTACTTTTTAAAATAATTTATTTTGAGAGAGAGAGAGACATTGATGTGTTTTTCCACTTATTACTTATGCATTCATTGGTTGATTCTTTTGTTTGAAATTTATTTTATTTTATTTATTTTTTAAAAATTTATTAAGGTGTTATCTGTGTACATAGCTTACCATTGCCCCCCCTCCTATAGATGCCCTCCCTCCCCAGAGTTTTGTGTCCATTGGTTGTTCTTATATGCAAGCATACCAGTCCTTCGGTTGATCTCTTATCTCCCCAGATCTCCTTACCCTCTCCCCCACCCCCGCCCCCGCTGTCGTTTGACAGTCTGCTTGTTGTTTTACTGTCACTATATCTATCTTTCTGTTCATTCGTTTATAATGTTCTTTAATATCCATAAATGTGTGAGGTCATGTAGTGTTTCTCTTTCATTGACTGGCTTATTTCACTCAGCATGATGCTCTCCAATTCCATCCAGGTTACTGCAAATGATGAGAATCCCTTCCTTTTTATGGCAGCATAGTATTCCATGGTGTAGATGTACCATAGTTTTCTGATCCATTCATCTGCTGACGGGCACCTAGGCTGTTTCCAAATCCTAGTTATTGTAAATTGTGCTGCTATGAACATAGAGGTGCATATATCCTTTCTGATTGGTGTTTCTAGTTTCTTGGGGTATATTCCTAGTAGTGGGATTACTAGGTCAAATGGGAGTTCCATTTTCAGTTTTTTGAGGAAGCTCCATACTGTTTTCCACAGTGGTTGCACCAACCTGCAATCCCAATTTTGTTAATTTTTCACAGAGAGGAAGAAAGAGGGATAGAGAGTTAGAAATATCGATGAGAATCATTGATCAGCTGCTGGGGATGTGCCTGCAATCAAGGTACATGCCCTTGACCGGAATCAAACTTGGGACCTTCCAGTCTGCAGGCCGACACTCTATCCATTGAGCCAACTGGTTTCGGCAGGAATTACTCTTAAAGAAAAAGAATATTACACAATAACAAAATGGTTTATGTTTAATTCTGCTCATCATAGTAAAATCTGTAATAACGAAATGTAGACAATTTAAATAGCCAAATTGGATCCAAGTTTGTAATAATTATAAACAAATGTCTTTTTTAAACACGTGACTCATAAACCTGCAGCTCAGATAATACTCAATGGTGAACAGCTGAAAGCCTTCCCGGTAAGGTAAGTAAGAAGACAAGGACGCCCACTCTCACCACTTGTACACCCACAGTATTGCAAGTCCTGGCCACCATAGTCACACAAGACAAAGAATTCTCTTTGGATTTCTTTTGTTTGGAGTTCTCTGCACTTCTTGGACTTGTAAGACTATTTCTTTCACCAGGTGGGGGAAGTTTTCTGTCACTATTTCTTCAAATAGATTTTCAGTATCTTGCTCTCTCTCTTCTTCTGGGACCCCCATAATTCAGATGTTGGTTCGCTTGAAGTTGTCCCAAAGGCTTCTTACACTATCTTCAATTTTTTGGATTTTTTTTTTTTTTTTTTACTTTTCTGGTTGGTTGTTTTTTTTTTTTTTCTTTTTTGTATTCAAAATCTTTTACTTGATTCTTGTGATCCTCTAGTCTGCTTTTAGGTTTCTGTATAATATTTTTATTTCAGTCAGTGTATGTTTAATTTCTATTTGATCCTTTTTCATGTTCTCGAGGGTTTCGTTAAGTTTATAAGCCTTTTCTTAGAAATTCTTGAAAAACCTTATAACCGTGGTTTTTAACCTTATCCAGTGTTTTCTTTTCTTTTTTTATTCCTGGAATACTTGCTTTATTTTATAGGGAACAGAAGTTTATTCAAGATAAAAATGTAAACTATGAAATCTAACATACAAAGATCTTTCTCTTGCAGGACCCTGTGGTTGCTGCCAAAATTGAAAAACTCATTATATTCAAGAAAGTGGTGTTGGTCCATTCAGAAGTTACTCCAGACACAAAACTGCTACACACTAATTGTAGTTCTCAAAATGGCCCTGCTTCCAAGGGGCTTGGCCGGTTAACAGGACACTGGCTAAGCAAAGATCTTTTTTGAAAGATAACTGCAGCCACCTCAGAGTCACACACACTCTGTGGATATCCCACTGGATGAGACTATTGCCAGCAAGAATCTTCTAAGACTCTACACTAAGTATAAGGCCAGGAGGAAGACAAAGTTCAAGTTTGAGGAAATAAAAAACAGGCAAAACAAATGATTCTTCCAAAGCTGTGCTTTTAGATGTTGCTTAAATCCATAAAATAATTTCACAGGAGAACAATAAAAAGGTGGTAGTATGCAAAATATTCCATTTTTTAATTTTTATGAATAATTGTCATTAGTACACCAGAAACGGACATGATTATAAAAGATACAAAAAATCAGAATGTTAACATTTAATAGAATTAAAGTTTGAGCTGAAGGCTGCTGAACTGAATGTGGGATGGGACACAGCACTGTTTGCTAGACTGTAAATAATTAATTTCACTCATAAAAGTTATATTTCAAAATCTACTTTGAGATACATTTGGATTAAGTAATTTTTTGCTTTAGGAAATTTGCTATTACTTAAAGTTCTCCAAGGGGAAGGCAGGGAGGTGTGTGCATTATAGATTTTTAATTAGCAAGTTGAGATTGTTTTGGTTACATATGGTTTAATTATTTATTCATGTAGGTCTAAAATGCTATTTCAGTTTATCAGAGCACAAGAGAACTTCAAAAAAAGTCAAAGGCAGAGGGATGGATAAATCCATTCTAACTTCTGGAAAACAACTGACACAGTGTAATACCATCACAAAGAACTTGTGGTTTAATTCAGTTTTCACTTTGACTTTTAGAGTAAATTTTAATAAGAATTTTGTGAAAAACAGGAAAATTCTGATTTAACAGCTGTCTATAAGAAGGAAAGAAAAAAAGAAAGTTAATAGATAGTGATGGACTTTAAGAATCAGTGAGCAATCAATATATTTTCATATAGTGAATCTTGAGTCATACTTACAAACTGATGGTTAGTATACTACAAGACTTTACAAACATAAAACTTTATGTTATAGAATTCCAAAATTAATGGGATTAACTTCTTTTCCTTTTTAATTATTCCTTCAACAGAAAATCTTAAAACTGAAGTTACTGAAATTCCTACATTTTTATATGCCATTAAAACATGAATTGTTCTTGTCAAAATTATGCAGGAAACACTTTCAAACAAGGTCAAGAAGTGTATATTCTTGCAAAAAATGTTTTCAGTTCTCTGTCCTCCAGGTTACATAAATGAGAACAGTGGGACTCAGGTCATTTCTTTCCACCCGCCTGGCCTGATGGCACTGAACCCGCGTGCTTCCATGCCTCCATGCTAGGAAAGGACAGCGTTAATGTGCTCTATTGTAAAGTACCTCTGGTTCTAAGAGCTTTTCCTTTTTCTTTAGCCTTTAGCAGAGACGAGCCACTGACTTCCTTTTTGTGCCCGTTTTCCAAAATACTAAGCGAATTTTTGCCTTAATGTTTTTGCCTGGAGTTTTGCGCGACTTCTCTTTGTGCACCTTCTCTTTGTGCACCTTCATGTGCTGCCTGAGGTGCGAGCTCTGGCTGAAGCACTTGCCACATTCACTGCACTGGTAGGGCTTCTCCCCATGTGGGTTCTCTGATGCTGAATGAGGTGGGAGCTCTGGCTGAAGCATCGGCCGCACTGATCGCACTGGTTGGGCTTTTCTCCGGTATGAATTCTCTGGTGCTGAATGAGATTGGAGCTCTGTCTAAACCTTTCTCCACACTCATCACATTTATAGGGCTTTTCCCCAGTATGGACCCGTCAATGCTGGATGAGATTAGAACTCTGAAAGAAACTTTCCCCACAATCAGCACATTTATGGGATTTCTTTCCAGTATGGATCTTCCAGTGTTGAAAAACGGTTGAGCTCTGACTGAAACTTTTTTTTTTCACATTCTTTACATTTGTAGGGCTTCTCATCCAAGCCTCATCTCCGTCTACTCAAGCTTGAGTCAAACCGAATAGTCATTCCCCATTTCTGCCACTTCCAGCCTCTTTTGCGCTGTTTCTCAGAGGTCTTTGCTTGGCTTGCACTCTGAGAGATACCTCCCTTCAGTTTTTCTAACCGCATTGTGAGAGTCGAATGTGTTAAGAGTCCACTTGCTTCTTCTGAACTAATGCTTCTCTTCCTAGAGCTACAGAGCTTAGAATTTTCTCGCCTCTCAGACCCCAGCCGATCTCCTGCTGCTCTGCTCATCGAGCCCCCATCCTGCTCACTGTACCTCTGGGACCCCGGCCACCTCCCCTCCCCCACAGCCACCCTGCCCACTGCCCCGGCTCCCTTATCCAGTCTTTTGCTTTTCTCCATTTCCTTCATTTGTGGCCTGCCTCTTTGTCTCTGCACTGAGTTGATGGAGTGTCTTTGCGTGCTAGGTGTCCTAGCAGGGCCCAGTGGCTCAGCTTCCCCAGTTACCTGAGGTGGACACTCTTGGTGTACCCCTTTGTGGGCTGTGTGTGCAGTCTTGTTGTAGTGAAGCCTTGATTGTTGTTGGTATCACTGGTGGGAGTTGACCTCCAGGCCAATTGGCTGTGAGGATCAGCAGTGTCTCCGCTGGGAGAGCTTCTGTGCTCAGCTTTGTTGGGGCGGAGTCTCAGGGTGGAGCAGACAGCCTTAGTTTCCTGTCAGCACTGCCCTAAGAGGCCCCTGTGTCTCGGTGTCCCAGGGCAATTGCTGCACACACCTCTGAGAGAAAGCTGCTCTCGAGGTTTGCCCGCTGCCAGACAGTCCAGTTTCTCCCCAAATGAGTCTGGGTATCCAAAGTAGATTTCAGTACAATTGAGAGGTTTTGTTTCCCTCATGAACTAGAAAGTTAGCCACGTGCTTGCTGCCCGACCTCTCTCCACGTGCCGGGAGTAAGCCAGCCGTGTATTCAGCTGTATTCCTCAAAAAACTTTCCATGCGCACCGGTTCTCTGTACCTCTGTCCTCCACAGCTCCTGAGTCTCAATGTCCTTTTATCTTTCCTTCTAGTTGTAGAATTTCCTCTCAGTCAGCTTTCCGGTGGTTCTGGGCGATATTCGCTCTGTCTTCCAGTTGCAGTTTTGAAATTGTTGTATGAGGCAGCAGTATAGGTGTTTACCTGTGCCACCATCTTGGTTTCTCTCCATGTGAATCTTTTAATAAATAAGTTGTTATAAAGAATACTGTTATACCTAATTTTAAATTTCTTCAAAAAACCAACTGACAAATGTAAGTTGACTGTACTTATAGATTTGTATAAAAGCAAGATTTTTATCAAAAGCTGAATTATGATTTTTTTTTTAAGAAAGTGACTATACAACCCAGGGGATGGCAGGAGATATGAACAGGTCATATGTCTTTAAGAGTCTAGTGTCTGGAATATAGAAATGTATGATCATTGCTAATAGAATTGATGTTGTGAAATGAAGGGAAAATCAGCACAACCTATTTGAGAACGTTGAGTTGTTAACCACTTCACTGAGTCTAATATTTGAATATGATTTAACCTAATTAGATGTAAGGAAGAAGTTAGTTGTGTCTTTTATGTCCATTTATAGGTGCTTCTTCAAAAAACCAAAATTCAGGTATTGGGGAATGCGTCAGCCCAGCTGTCAGGGCAGGGATTCTGAACTGTAGATGAGGGGCCCACACCCCCAGCCTCCCTGTGTGTCCTGTCCTTCCGTCTTGGTGCTGGGATGGCAGGGGACACGTGTACCAAGAGCAGGAACAGCCTCTGTCCTCACGTTTCCCGGTCTAAAGCGTGAGGCGGGCAGCCTCACAGGAGCCAGCTGAGGTACAGAACGCACACCTGCGGGTGGCGGAGCAGGTCTGAGCCTGAACCCGAGGCCTCCGTGGAAGGAGCGGAGCTGGGAGTCCCAGCTGAGGCTGTCTGTCTGTCTGTCTGTCCGTCCTCAGCCACACTGGGGGGCTGCGCGTGGCCGGCTCAGCTTCCTCCGGTGATGGTCCTCCGAGGGGGGCCGGAGGGGGTCCGGAGGGGGCCGAGCCAGCTGTCCCCTTGAACCCTGGCGGCTTTGGGCTCCTCAGACAGGGTCTGAGACAGCACCCTCTTCCCGCGGGCTTCTCGCTGCCCTGTGCTCCCGGCCAGGCGGGGAGGGGGAGCCCCCGGCAGGCCCTCTCTCCTCTCAGCGCCCCGGGGGGGGCGGGGGACGGGCCCACAGAGGAGCCGCCAAGGGAGGAGGGTGCCCACAGCAGGCCCGTCACGGCTGTGGTGAGGTTGAACCCTGCAGCGCAGTGGCCAGCGATGGCCGGCCCGGGCCTGCGCAGGGCAGCGGCCACGGACCGCCGTGGGCACCCTCCCTCCCGGCCCCTCCCGGGCCCTCGCCGCCTGGCTGGGCCCCTCAGAGTCTGGGCTGGGTTTCGGATGGGCCCTCACGGTCTGAGCTCCCGTGTTCGCTCTCTAGCGGGGGGTTAGATAACTGGTCCCCCAGCACCCAGGCCTGCGGTCGGGGCTCTGGTGTTGGGTGGTGCTCAGTCCTCTGGGCAGGGAGGCGGCTGGGCTGCCGGGGAGGCGGCCGGGGAGGCTGTGCCCCCGGTGGGAAGGGGCTCCCGCGGGAGGAGGCCGCAGAGGCACTGTGGGACTGAGCTCAACCTCAGGGTCCCGGCCTGTGTCTTGCAGCCTTTTTTCCCGGCTCTGGAGCAGGCTGGACCTTAACCTGATCGCGTGTGTCTGGCTTTGCCAGCAGATTACTTGGCAGAACTTTGTCCTTTCGAAGAGGCCACCTCTCGGGGAAGCAGGAAAGGCTCCGAGCTTTGCGAGCCCTTCCAGGTAGGCGTCTCTGCACGGCCTTGCATGAGTCCTCCCCTAGAGCGGCCCTGTGTGAATGAGGGAAGCGCTGAGCGGGGTTAGAATGAAGCCCGTGCAGGGACAGTGAGGAGCAGAGCTGACAACACAGGATCCAGGTCTTGGCCGCTGTGTGATCACTGGGTCCACTTCATCTGAAGCCCACATTCCCTGGCATTGCTTGTCTCTGGAGGTAGCAAGTTCCCTTCCCGGTTAACCTGAATGCGCCCATCTTTCAGTGGAGGCGTCTAATGGCTACACCTGTCCCTTCCTTCGCCAGGCTCCTCAGGATTTCCCCCGGCCTCCTGCCCCTTGTCAGGTGACCAAGAAATCTCTGAAAGGTGTGTGAAGCAATTTGTGGTGTGAAGAGAGTTTGAGGAGGAGTAATCCTATCTAATAAAAGAGTAATATGCAAATTAACCATCACTCCATGACAAAATGGCAGCGCCCATAGCCACATGATGGTGGCACCCAGTCCTCTCAGCCCCATGGAGTCCCTAGTCTCAGGGAAGACTGCCGCTGAGAGCCTGCAGAGTAAGCGGCCTGGCGGAATGCTGCCCAGAGGCCCTCCCGACCCTTTATAATAAACAAAAACAAATTCACTCCCCATGGCCAATCCCCTGCACCCCCACATTACGATCCCATGCCAGGGGTGACAGCCTTGGCTGAGGTCTCAGCCTGGCAGGGCACGGCACCCCCACGGTGTGATTACCTGCCAGCTGCGGCAGCCTGAGTTCTCAACTGCTGAGTCACACCAGCCAGGCAGATATGGAGGAATCTTAAATGTTTCTTTTAAAAAAATATTTTATTGATTTTTTACAGAGAGAAGGGAAAAGGATAGAGAAGTAGAAACATTTATGAGAGAGAAATATCGATCCGCTGCCTCTTACACACTCCTCACTGGGTATGTGCCTGCAACCAAGGTACATGCCCTTGATTGGAATCGAACCTGGGACCCTTGAGTCTGCAGGCCAATGTTCCATCTATTGAACCAAACCAGTTAGGACTGTCCAGTATGTTAAAGAAAAAACCCTATCTAATAAAGGGGAAATATGTAGGGGAGGCCATTTGGGGGTGACTGGGCTGTCAGGGGAGCAGTTAGACATCAGTCAGGCTGGCAGGGGAGTGGTTAGGGGGTGATCACGCTGGCAGGCTGAAGCAGTATGGACAATCAGGCAGACAGGGGAGCAGTTGAGAGCCAGCAGTAGTCTTAGCTTGTGAAAGGGATGTCTGGCTGCCTGTTTAGGCCTGATCCCACAGGCGGGGGTGGTGGTCCCAGATTGGAGAGGGTGCAGGTTGGGCTGAGGGACACCCTCCCTCCCAGTGCATGAATTTTGTGCATCAGGCCTCTAGTAAAAGATAAAAGCAGTTGTCCCAAAGTCTCTATGCCTGAGAGAGTAGATTCAATCATTTGAAGCATGACTTGAGTGCCTACTGTGTGCGGCAGTATTCGCTGCAAACCAAGTGACTGCTCCCCTGAAAGCAGCATCCTGGGAAGATACAGCAATGGGGATGAACCAGTAGGCAAGGGTCCTGGGTGGTGAAGTGGTGCACAGCTCAGTTCTGGTCAGACAGGTGGCTCTGCCTCCTCCTCCTCCCAGTGAAGGCAGCCAGAGGCCTGGGCAGCACCTGAGGAATCCAAGCAATAAATGGGAGCAGGGAGTCTTGGGAAGGAAACCAGAACTCAAACACCACCAAACTGGTGGAGGCCCCATTCTCCTCCCTCTGGGCCCACAGACGGCGTGGGTCTGGGAACTGCACAGGAGACGGACAAACAGCTCCCGGCGACGCCTCGCTTGCTGGTGTGAGGAATGGGGACGAGCCCGACAGCCAGAGCATAGAAAGCCCCTGCTTATTTGTGTGTTTTCCGTCTTCCCCGCCGGCCTCAGCAGTCTAGTGACAGCAATAATAGCAACGGCAGTGGCAGCCAGACAGGTGACCAGAACGCTGAGGGAGAGGGACTCTTCTCTCAGATAAATTTTAAGGAAAAGACAAAATTCTTACCAATATAAAATTCAACTGTTTGAACAAGCTTTGTTCTCAATAAATTTTTAATATAGCAACTTTTAATGAGTAAAGGAGGGAGACTAACTTCAGAGTCAAATAGTGAAAAGAAATAACACATTACAAGAGATTTTTAAACATTGTGAGGAATGTTTGCATTCTGACAAATTTGAAATGGCAGCCATATCTCCCAGAGAGCCACCAATCTACACATACTTGCTAGACTCTGTTTTGGACAGGGTCCCTCATGGAATGGATGTAAGTTCCAGCTGTGGAAATTATAATCCTCATTGTAGTGAGAATCGTGATGTTTTGAAGAATCCCTTAATTCTGGAACTGGGATAGCAGAGCAACATATAAACAAACCATAAATACAACACATTTTCATTTATATAGTTTTATTTGATTACTAGAGGCCCAGTGCATGAAATTTGTGCACTTGGGGAGGGACTCCAAATCCAAAAAAAAAAAAAAGAGTGAGAACAACAAGAAGGGAGAGTGAGTTACCTTTCATTATTTCATCAATTATTGGTGTTTTCATAGTATTTTAAATGCCTGATGTCAGTTTTACAACAGCAATACCCAATATTTATTTTGAAAGGTAATCCTATCTTTATGTAGAGAATATTAACAACTTCCAACACGATCTCTAGGAATAATTCGAAGTTCTGAACCATGCTTTAGGAAAACATTTCCAGCAGTCTGTGCAGGATTTATTCCTATTCCATCATTGGTAATAATTGCACTTGTGGCTGCAAAAACTTTAAACTCTTCTGCTGCAAACTTTAAGACTGCTGTGAAAGGTGTACTGTTAGGAACCCGAGTACTTTGTAGGGCAGCCGAGGGTCCGACGTCAGCGTGATCTTAAAGGAAACCTTGGCCATGGTGAAGCAGGCCTGGACTAAGAGGCAAACTTCCTTTAATAGTCCCACTTCCGCCCCTTCCCTCCCTTTGAGCGCATAGCACAGGGCACATGCTTACCTCACTGGTTTTTAGCACCCTCTTCACGTCTGCCACTTGGGGGGGGCGGTTACCCTTTCTTTCTGAGGACCAAAATCTTGGATGATTAGCAATGCAATAGTTACTTAAAATTAAACATTTCTAGATAGCCGTTTTGAGATTTTTCAAAATTAGTGGGGGTGGAATAAAGGATGTGGAAACAACATTTCATTGGTAATTTACATTTGACTCACACATTTATAAAAAATGAGCAGATAAGAGCAGGCTAAAACATTGGCAAATAAAAACTACGAATTATTTAATCTAGTGTTTATTGAGAAATACTTGAGAGCTTGGCAGTTGAGTTTCTGTTTGGATTCTTCATTAGAAGGAAGCCAGGCTTTTTATCCAGTGTTATCTGATCATTCTAAGGAACATGAAGCCTCTTTGATCACGTCAGTGTAACAGTGTTCCGTGTATTCTTCCAGGATGGTGCACACACATAGGGAAGCAAGTCTGTGTACATGCTAGCACCCGGGTGTTTACTAGAACCTTTATGTTTAGTCTTTAGACGTCCTTGATTAAAGGACACTGCAGATGCATGTGTCTTCTCAAGGCTACTTACCCTGTTAGTATCTAGTAGTTAATTTACATAGCACTTAAAAAGAAATAAATAAATTATAGACCATATATTATTTTTACTTATATATCTACAATAATAAAAGAGTAAGATGCAAATTGACTGTACCTTTGCAATGCCCACTAGCCAATCAGGAGTGAGTATGCCAATTAACCCAACAAAGATGGTGGGTTAATTTGCATACACAGGCACCACACTGCCCCAGCTGCTCCTGGCCTCTGGGCAGCGTGGGAAGGTGGAAAGGCATAGGCAGAGCATAGGCAGTGCTGGCAGCAGGTGGAAGGAAGCCCATTCTTGCATGAATCTTTGTGCATTGGGCCTCTAGTATATAATAATTAGGTAGTTTTAATACATTTATTATCAGTGTTTAAATACATTTATTACATTCATTGTCTTTGGGCTTAACTTATAGCTCACAAAGAAGGGAACCTCTACCATTTCTATAACATTGCTAGAATAGTGTGTATACATTAAGAGGAATGCTTATTTTTCTTAACCCTTGGTAGTTGAAGAAGAGTAAAGTGTAAACTGAAGAGCTTCCTCTAAAATAATTTTGTAAAAGTACTTTAATGGCACCTAAGTTTCAGACATAGCCATATGAATGTGTGTTATTAAGTGGGACTTTTAAAATCCCTATTTAATATATCTGCATTACGATTCAGATCTTTCTTACATTGGGGTAAGTCAGATAATACAATTGGTCATTAAAAAATTCTTTTAAAAAACACACAGTTGGCTCATCACCACTAAACATTCTATTAGCAGTGCCAAACCTAGATGAGATGGTAAGGTATGAAAAAATATTTTCTCTTTGGGTTCCCTACTTCTCTTATCATTTGGCCGTTCTTTCCCCTCCAAGTTTTCTAGTGTCCTCTCCCAGTCTTACCTTTCTGGAAATAAAGTCATCCATAGTAAAGTGTTAGATGGTTCATGCTATCCTCCTTGGACTATTTGCATTTGTATGGAAAAGAATGGTCAAGGAAACCAATAATTGAAACCTACACACAAACAGGAAAGAAGAAGAGTGAAAGAGTGGCTTCCTGCGTGGATGGTGGATCCCTGGTGAGTGAATGTTGGTAGCTTCAGGCATGGGTAGGTTTATTTCCCCGGGACTCCCACTGGGTCAGTGATGGTCTTTCCTGTGAGAAGAGGGTCTGCCAAGAAGATTCTGCCACTATGTTGCTTTGCCATACCTCTTAGTAATTACTCTCAGCCACTGACATGCAGTGTGAACTTTACCTTTTGTCACTTGTCATACCAGCTTGAGATCAAATTCCTTTTTGTTTGATTGTCTGTTAAGGCTGAAAGACCATATTTGTTCTGTGGCAGTATTGAACACACGGCACCAGATACTGTCAGAGGGGGAGACTCAGGACATGACATGATAATGCTGCACAAGACTTCTTCCCAAATATATATTATTTATTTTTTACAGAGAGGTAGGGAGAGGGAGAGAAAGTTAGAAACATGGATGAGAGAGAAACATTAATCAGCTGCCTCCTGCACATTCCCCAATTGGGGATGTGCCCAAAATCAAGTACATACCCTTGATTGGAATCAAACCTGGGACCCTTGAGTCCGCAGGCTGATGCTCTATCCACTGAGCCAAACCAGTCAGGGCAGTATGTTCTATTTTTGACACATCTTTCTATATCTCTATAAACTGTATAATGAGAATCCTAGCTAATGACTTAGGTAGAGTCTCCAACAGAGTCTTCTTTCTGGTGTTGCCTTATCTTTACTTTTTCTCTCCTTGCTTTGTGTACATGAACACATTATGATATCTAAGGTTGTAGAGGAAAAAGATAATAGAAAGGTTAGGACATTCTGGATTTCTTTTTTTCCCAAATTTATTGGTGAGGCTAATCTTTTGTTTTATAGAGTAACACTCTTTGTTAAAGGAAACCTTAAAGACAACGAATTCTTCAAATAATAATGTTATTTCCATTAAAAGAGTCTCTATCTTGAGCAAAGCACCAGTGGTAACTCTATTTAAAACAAAAATCCCTTCATTTTCTGGCACGGGACCTGCTCTTTTAGGACTCAGCTGAGCCACAGCACAATACAGAGGTGCCACTGAATGTGAAAACTGTCCACTGCTCCTGTGTGAGTTGTGTTTGGTGACTTTGGACAGCACATATTGGCATCATTGATTTTGTAGAAAAATACATGGGACATATAGTTGGCTGTGTCACCTTAGGTTGGTATTTGCTTTCTAAGAGGGCATTGAAAAGGCAATATTTCCTATTTTCTTATTCCCAATTTCTGCTTTTAACTTTGTAGACATACTGGAGACTTTCTTAATTATCTTTTCAACAGAAATAATCATTGTAACAATCCTTGGAGAAAGAAAATAATCCAAATAGTCTCAGTTTGTTTTCCTCAAATCTATAAAGAGCTCAATGTTTTCCTCCCTACTTTCCCTTTTGTGTCCAAAGTGAAGGCTTGGAAGAAGCTTTCTAAGTAGCTATGCTATAAAATCTAGGTCACATATATTTATTTCATATATGAAAGGGTATAGACCTATTCAGTTCTTTCTTAACACATTTGCTTTATTAATAACTTTGTCCAAGTAAGGGATTCTGACTCTTTTTTGCTTTTTATCTTTCCCCTTTTACTCATCCCCTTTCAAAACCCCACATGTCCAGTCCGCTTATCTTAAGTGTGGAGATGTTCACTTATGACTTATCATATGTTCAACTTTTCACAACTAGAAGCCTTGATTGTAGGGCTGTATTTATTGATTTCCAATCCCACAGCAAAAGATTCAGATGGCCATAAAGCTACTTGTATAAATAAAAGAATTGAATTATTAGTTTAGTTTATGCCAAGGTATTCTCTGAAACTATTGGGAATTTTGGTAGGATTTTATAACTATTAAAATTGAAAATTGCCTTCTAAGACTAATGAACCCAATTTTTAAAAAATCATCACCTGAGGATATGTTTATTGATTTGAGAGAGAGAGAGAGAAAGAGAGAGGGAGAATGAATATTATCAATGTGAGATAAAAATATTGATTGGTTGCCTCCCTTAAGCATTGAACCTGCAACCTTGGTATGTGTCCTGACTGGGAATCAAAAGCACTACATTTCAGTGTATAGAATGATGTTCCAGCCAACTGAGCCACAGCAGACAGGGCCTGGAACCCATTTTCAGGAAAGAAAACCTTATATTACTCCTAGAATCTTTTCATACCCAAGGTCCAGAGTTCAGCTAAGTCAATGGGAGTTGATGGAATGACTTGAGGCGTTTGAGTTGATTGAGCTGCAATGTGTGCAACGTGCTCTTCACTGTGCCTGGCTCGCACGCACTCTATTGTGTGTCAGTCTGCCTCCTCTGTTTTCTATGTCACTGTTACGTGTTTTCTTTCTTTTTTTTATTTTTTATTTATTTTTTTTAATGAGGAAAAATTTTTTAAATTTTATTTTATTAAGGTATTATCTGAGTACATAGCTTACCATTGCCCCCCCTCCCACCTCCCATTTATGCCCTCCCTCCCCAGAGTTCTGTGTTCGTTGGTTGTATTTATGTTCATGCATACCAGTCCCTCGGTTGTTCTCCTATCTCCCCCCAGGTCTCCTTCCCCTCCCTGCTGTCATTTGACAATCTGCTTGTTTTATGGTGACCATCTCAGGACCCCATGAGTAGAATCCGCTCCTCATTTGGCAGTCTGCTTATTTTATGGTGACTATCTCAGGACCATATGAATAGAGTCCGCTGCTCCTCTGGTTTTCACCGCCCCTTCCCCTGGGTCCCACTGCTTCCCCTGGGACACACGGCTCGCCCGGGGCACACGGCCTCCTGGGACACACGGCTCACCTGGGACACCCTTCCCCTTTGGGGGGTATGGCTCACCCGGGGCACTCGGCCCCCTGGGACACTAGGCTCACCCGGGGCACTCGGCCCCCCTGGGACACTCGGCTCACCCGGGGCACATGGCCCCCTGGGACACTCGGCTCACCTGGGCCACTCGGCCCCCTGGGACACTCGGCTCACCCGGGGCACTCGGCCCCTGGGACACTCGGCTCACCCGGAGCACTCGGCCCCCTGGGACACTCGGCTCACCCGGGACACCCTTCCCCTTTGGGGGGTACGGCTCACCCGGGGCACTCGGCCCCCTGGGACACTAGGCTCACCCGGGGCACTCGGCCCCCCTGGGACACTCGGCTCACCCGGGGCACTCGGCCCCATGGGACACTCGGCTCACCCGGGGCACACGGCCCCCTGGGACACAGGGCTCACCCGGGACACCCTTCCCCTTTGGGGGGTATGGCTCACCCAGGGCACTCGGCCCCCTGGGACACTAGGCTCACCCGGGGCACTCGGCCCCCCTGGGACACTCGGCTCACCCGGGGCACTCGGCCCCATGGGACACTCGGCTCACCTGGGGCACACGGCCCCCTGGGACACACGGCTCACTCGGGACACCCTTCCCCTTTGCGGGGTACAGCTCACCCGGGGCACTCGGCCCCCTGGGACACTAGGCTCACCCGGGGCACCTGCCCCCCCTGGGACACTCGGCTCACCCGGGGCACTCGGCCCCATGGGACACTCGGCTCACTTGGGGCACATGGCCCCCTGGGACACACGGCTCACCCGGGACACCCTTCCCCTTTGCGGGGTACGGCTCACCCGGGGCACTCGGCCCCCTGGGACACTAGGCTCACCCGGGGCACTTGGCCCCCCTGGGACACTCGGCTCACCCGGGGCACCGGGCCCCTCTAGGGTGTTGGGGTCGCATATTGGAGGCGCCGCGTTAGCTCCTTGCTAGCATGGCGGGCAGGCTGGGACAGCTGCAGTTGGGCTGAGATGGTTGCAGGCAGGGGGACCACCTTCAAAGGTGTCTTGTTCGGTTTGGGAGCGGAGCAGCTGCAGACATGGAGGCTAAGTTCTGAGGTCGCCCACTCCCTAAGCCCAAGGCTTGGTGAGCTCTGTTCTCGGTGGATTTCCTTTATTCGCGGCGGCAGTGGCGGGTGGTGGTGCCAGGTGCAGCAGTGACGGTCGCTCTTGTGGTTCAATTACCACTGTAGTTTTAAAGTTCACATGGCGGTGGTGGCGAGAGCTTCGGCTCGGCCATGCGGCATCAGAGGAAGGGCTCGCCTGGGCGGCTAATGGAAGGCACCGTGCCATTTCCTCACCAGCGCGCTCCATCTACTTTTGGGCTTGTATATTATTTAAGCCCGATGAGAATTTAGTAGGGAAGTATTTGTGGTCCTTTCCCATTCAAATATGTCATGATACTTGAATGATAACTATCTTCCCATGATAATTCATGAACTTCAACATCAGCATCTCTTTAGTGTGTGCAGGAAGCAAGCCCAATGGCAGAGAGGTGTCTCCGTAGGAAGTGCTGAGTGATGCTGAGATGAGGCCCACACAACTTCACCTGTTCATCATGTTGCATTGCAAATAGACAAGCCCCACACACATCCTCCAGCTTCATCCAGCCCACATCCTGCACCTCTGTCCCGCCGCTGTGAGGAAGCATGGGACTTGGTGGACAAATTTGTAAGGAGGATTCTCCCAAAGGTCTGGAGCCGCTGGTGGGACATTGCCAAAGGCAGCATACCCTGCCTTGACTTTTCCTAACAAGCCCGATCCCCCAGGGTGTTTTGCTAGAATCTATACATTGAGTCTTTAAACCCAACCTTGTATAAGCACATGCTTTGTCAAGGATGCTTACCCTGCTGATTGTATCTAGAGGTTCATGTTAGTTCCAGCTGATATGACAATAACAGGGTACTTGTTGGCGATAGCCAAATAGTGCCCTAGCCTCTCTTTCACAGAAGCACGGGTTAGAGTCATCATTCATCTGCTCAAGGTCTGCCTGCAGCCCTGGCACGCCCCTCCTCCGTCTATTCTCAGTGTCACTTTTGATGGTCTCATACTTTTGCACAAAGGCTACCAATTTACTCAACCAACTTCCTTCCAGAGACTCAAGATTTCAATGTCTTAATAAAAATGATGCTAACCAACATCTTAGTGGTTAGGTTCTTTGGTTTTTAGAAGAAAGAAGAGCAATTCACCTTTTAAAAATGTTTTTAGAGGAAAGGGAGAGAAAGACAAACCCAAGCTGCTCACCCCCTCCTTCCCTAGCTTGAGATACAGCAGGAAACGCAGGCATGTGCCCTAACCAGGAATGAAACCAGCAACCTTTTGGTACATGGGATGATGTCCAACCAACTGACCCACACGGGCCAGGATTTAGAGCACGGGTGAGGAATGTCTGGCCGGAGGGCCATATCAGTCTCCAAAATCATTAGGCTTGGTCCTTCTGAGGCATTAGGAGTGAGTTAAACAAATGCTTGACAAAATATAGCAGCTAATTTTTAAATTGATAATTGTCTATGGCCCACGAATGATATCATACATACCCAAATGGCCCTTGGCAGAGAAAAGGTTCCCCATGCCTGGGTTGTAAAGCAGCTTCTTAATTACCTCTTTAGGGAAAACTCATCCTTCAAACCTTTCCTACTGCGGAATTTCCAAGCAAAAAGAATTTTACCATTTCATTCTCTCACAACCAACATAAGATAAGCCCAATTTCAGACCCAGACTAATACAATCATACTGCTCCTTCTCAGTTCTGCCAATCAGAGAGGACAAAAAAAAACCCACTTCATATTTCATACTCTCTCTTTGATTATGCATCTTCATGTGCTTATGTGTGCCAGCCACTTAGATCAACAGCATCATAACACTGGGCTCTAGACCTGGCTGGTTACCAGGAGCAGTGTGACCTCACCAAGCTATAGCTTGTCCTCTAGCCTCAGTTCCCATCTCTGAAATGGAGACAGCTGGCCTGGGTGATGTGCAGAGTGGTTGGGGGGGGGCGGGGATGTTTTATAATTTTCTAGATTTTTTACCATATCCTGTTCTACTCAGGGAGAAGGAAAATGACAGAAATCCATAGCATTGTTTTCTTGAAAGGCTTACCCACAACCTCTTGCTTTGTGCTAAATGGCCCAAGGTTCTACCAAAGACTCCTTGGATGAAGAAAACAAACTCGTGTCCTGAGAATGAGTGCTGTGCTTTATTTCAGATCTGGGCTGTAAGGTGTACATGGAATAATAAGTGGCCTAGTCCTCATAGCACTCAAATGAGAAATAGCTAAAAACCACCATTCCTACTATGAAGACACTATGGCGGAATATCAGATCTAGGGTCTGCACATTCACTAAAATAAACTGCACCCTCCTTGCCACCTCCCAGCCTGATAGAGGGCCGGAGAGTGATGGCTGGACCACAGAGTCCCCATGGACCATCCAGATCCCACTCTCAACAATATGCTCAACAAGGGTGGCTGCTGCAGATCCAACTACCACGCACAAAGACTTCCCTTTGCTGATAAGTGTAGAACTTGTCAGTGTTTAAAATGGAATAATTCTCAAAGACTTATGATTGTTATTTCACTTGAGGCATTTCATTTGGCCCTAAGGGCTCCAATCCATAGTCATTCATAAATATAATCACCACCCTGACTCACTTCTCTATTCATGCTGAGCTGATGATCAGCCACATTTCAGTTTTGATTTAAAAAAAGGAAGAAAAGAAAGAAAGAAAGAAAGAAAGAAAGAAAGAAAAAAGAAAGGAAGAAAGAAAGAAAGAAGAAAGAAAGAAAGAAAGGAAGGAAGAAAGAAAGAAAGGAAGAAAGAAAGGAAGGAAGGAAGGAAGAAAGAAAGAAAGAAAGAAAGAAAGAAAGAAAGAAAGAAAGAAAGAGAATGAGCATAGGAGAGTTTAAACCTCCTAATCAGTCCCAACAAAACCTTTCCATAGCCACAGAGCTCTCGCCCACCAACCAATGTGCCCATGTGACCATCCCACCCTCCATCTGTCCCCAGATGAGAGACAAGTGCCTCGTGTAAGCTTTTTGATAGATATCACAGGCACAGACCCTCCCAGCCATTGCCAGCTCCTCTTCCTACAGCAATTCACCACTCCCAGCCATGTATATGGTGCTGTAGCCAGCACAGACCTGAAACCCAGAGAGAAAGTGTTTGGAAGGCGTGGAGCAGCAGAAAGAGAAGTAAGAGTTCATACAGAAAATGTTGATGTTCATGGCAGGTGCTCTAACTGTGCCATACATTAGAATAACTCCAAAAGCTATGAGGGTCCGTGTTCCCAGCCACCGCAGAGGAAAACAGCATTAAAAATGGAAACACATGTAGGATAGACATGCTGCTAGTAGCAAGAGCATAAGCAAGGAGGAGACTGGAAACCCCATACATACAGACAGGCATAGACACACACAGACACACACAGAAACATATGAGCTTAATCTACAGTCGGAGGTGGCTCAAAGAAAGACCAAAGTGGTCCACTCTGTCATCACCAGCAGTTACACACAGTGACAGCCATGAGGCATTCATTCACTCATTCCATTTATTCATTCACACCCATCAGGCATCAAGAAAAAACCTAAATCTGATCCAGAGAGCACGGTTAGAAAAATAGAGAATTCCTGTTGGCTAAGTTTTGTTAACACCATGGAGCCATGGAGCGGAGGGGGGTTTTATAGGTAGAGAATTAATTGTAGAAACATTTTCATGGAGAAAATGATGTAAATGAGCTGTGGGCGAAGAACAGGGCACCAGGAGAGTCAGGGGGAGCAGTGCTGTGTTTGTTCTCCCCAGGGTGCGTGCTTAAAACATGTGTTGCCAACAAAGGCTTCCTGTGACTGTTTTCCCTACACAGATTTCTATGAAACTTATGAAAGGGAGAGAGAGAGAAAGAGAGGAGAGAAGTTCTCTAATTTCTTATGGGAGGCTGATTTCTCTCAGAACTTCAGGGGTAAGAAACACTGCTATTTTCCTAAATCTAACAGATTGTGGGTGTTGAATAGTTTCAAATGTACAGAAGACTCTCTAGTGGGTCCCTGTCAGCGAGATTGGCTCAGTGACAGTTAAGCAGGCAAAGAAGAAAGAAATCTACAGACAGCTCCCTTCCAGGCCCCCATGTGTTCTTGCTGCTGTGAGTTTTCTCTTAATCAACACAGCCCTAGGCTCAGACCAAGAACATGAACAATGCACAAAAGCTGGAGAGCGCCCAGGGAACCTGGAAGAAGGGCCTCTAGTCTGCGGTGAGGTCAGGCAAGGCTTCTGAAAGGACCTGACCTCTTTTGGGTGTCGGGGGCAAGGGGTGGGTTAGGACACAGTGAAGGAGAGTATGGTAGGCACAGGAATAGCATGTGTAAATCCCCAGAGGTGAGAGAATATGGTGCTTGTTCCAGAGCCCTGGTGCAGGCAGACACATAGGATGTGGCAGGAGGTGATCCACAGCCTGTGTAACTCCCCAGGTTACCTGACAAGCATGAATTCACTCTGACTTTCTGGAAGATGTCCAAGAGCACATTTCATTTGTATTTCAAAGTCACAGTGCATGTCCAATTCTAAGACTTGGAACCATTGTCATCTTAGGCCTCAGGGTGCAGTGTCAAGCATACCAGGCCCTCCTGGTGAGACCCACCAAGGACTGAAAAGGGCATCACAGTGTCCCCAGGAAGAGAGATGTGAGTTCCTCCACAGATTCTTCCTTTCTTACCAAAAGGTACCCACCCTGGAAGGTGGCCCTGACTCCACATTTACTGAGGAGGAGAGACCCCCAAGAGGCCACATGTGACTCAACCCCTAAGCCCACTGAAGCTGGGGCCTTGGCTTCCTGCCCAGAGGAATAAACCCATCCTGTAAAATCTCACTGGGATGATCCGATGTATTCACTGTGCTGGCTCCAAATTGGCAGCCAGAGCTCTGTGTCCAAAGCTGCCCAGAGCCACTGGCACTGGCCAAGCCCATGGATGAGGAGGGCCTTTAACTCACCAGACAACGGGTCTTTGCCAATCTTCAAAACATCTGGCAAGGTCATTACGATCCACTTCTTCAGAACGTCCTACAGAAACAAGGAGGAAAGATACCACTAAGATCAGAAAGGAAATAAAGAAAGACTAACAGCATGAAAGCTTATCAAGTCACTGTGTGGGTGTAGCCACTGCCCCGAAAATGGGAACATGCTGTGCAAGAGGAAGGAATAGTTAGGATGTAAATAAATGTGAAAAGTCAGAGCTACCTGTACTCTGCCCTCATCCCAACCAAATAAACATCATGTGTGCTTATGAGCACACCTTGGGAAGAAGAAGATACATTTCACATTCCAGGACAGCAGCATCAGGTGTGTGTGTGTCTTCTTAAATTTCTTTAAATATGTTTTATTGATTTCACAAAGGGAGAGGGAAGGAGTAGAGAGAAATTTCAAGGATAAGAACACCATCCATAGGCTGACTCCTTCACGCCCCCTACTGGGGTATTGAGCCCCATCCCCTGTGTGTGCCCTGACTGGGAAGCCAACTGTGACCTCCTGGTTCATAGGTTGATGCTCAACCACTGAGACACAGCGGTTGAGCTGTGTCTTTTGAAAATATTTTTTAATTTTCATGGTATGATGTGCTGGTGCAACTAAAGTAAAGAATGAAAATCAAAGGGATGCTGTGGGGTCTCCATGGGATGATTCAGGATGCTATGTCAGCAGGTCTCTGGAGACTTCTCTCCTTCACAGCAGAGCCCTCCCTGGGAGAGGGATAGATCACAGGTATGCTGCACCCCTCAGAGAGGTGGCTCAGGAATGCAGCTGCCTTCACAGAAGGGTATTTGAAAGCAGGCCCAGGCACCAGCCCCAGGTCTGGGGGTCTCAACCAGCCCTCCTAAGAGTGTGTGACTCACACTGACCCACCACTGGGTTCCCCAGAGCGCCACCAGGGCAGGTGGTCTTCCCTGTCCAGAAGGACCTTGCTGTTTATGAATCAGAAGATAGAAATCCAGTTTTTCAGAAGACAAGTAAGGGTTAAGTTTCACAGGTATTCTTGACCTTTGACAGTGGTCACTGGCGAAATTCCTCACCAACAAAGCTCTTCTTATTCCTTTTAAAACATGTTTTCAACTTTTTTCAGGAGTTGCTCTATTGCATAACTTGCTGACTGTGTTCAGTGTCCTGCCCGCTAGCAGTGATGAAGATAAGAGGGACCATTATACCATCGGTACAGTGGAACACCCCAGAAGTCTCTGTGAATCCTCACATTAGAATGGTGGCCTAGGCAAGCAGGCCAGGAGTTGAAGCACCATCAAACATTTATGCACTGACTTTATCCTCCCTTCTTGTCATCTTGTGTGGCTGCTGTCCACACCAGAACTTAGGAGGAAGGGATGCTACCCCATGAGGCATACCCACTCCCAACACACCAGGCCCCTCTCCACTCAGTGTTGGGGAGTGTTTCTTGGCGATCTGGGGTCCTATGTCACCACATCAGAGGTGATTATCATTTTCTTAATCATGTCTGTGTTCCTCCAACAATGTCAGGTGTCCATTTCCTTCTATTCTGACCTTGATACTAAAGTTTCCATTGTTTACAATGAGCATGCACATTTCTAAAGATATTTCCAATGTTTATTCCTCAGCCCCAAGCTCATCCAATACAACTGCCACTCAGAGCTGACAGGTCTCAAAAGAAAGGCAGAGTGTGGAAATGTGCAATCAGTGTATGGAAGTTTTATCTAAACCCATCACACAAAGTAATGCTAATGTGTGTGGATGTGTGTATGTACAGTCACACACACATGCACACATATATGCACACATGGCAAGAGTACAAAAATTTGAACTGGATACCCAGCAAATTGGTTATAGTGGTAAAACAAGTAAAAAATACTTGGACTCAGTAGAGGCATCCTGGAGACTTCTATAAAAAAATCTTTCCGTTTATTAAAAAACACACAAAATCTTTCCTTTTATTAAAAAAACATATTTGAATTGATTTCAGAAAGGAAGAGAGAGATAGAAACATCAATGATGTGAGAGAATCATTGACTGGCTGCCTCCTGCATGCCCCTTACAAAAAAACAAGCCCTCAACCCAGGCATATGCCTTGACTGGGAATCAAACAGTGACTTTTTGGTTAATAGGTTGACTCTCCACAGCACCTAGGCACAAAAGTTATTTCTTTAAAAAAATATAAAACAAACATTTAAAAAAATCACATCTATAAAAAAGGGTAATATGCTCATTAGACCATACATACTTCTGGCACAAAGCCGGGGCTGGAGGGAAGCCACCAAGCCCCGGGTGCCACACGGAAGCAAGGTACTGGCCCTATTATGGAGTGGACTTCTGCTTCAGGTTAGGACTCCAGTTTTGACTGCACTGAACCCCACTTCTGGGTGAGACGATGGGGACCCAGGCTTATATGGGGGGATTCTGGATTGTCAGGCAGAAACTCAGGGTTGCTGCAAAAGGCAGCGGCTTGGAGGCACATGCATGATTGCGCTAAGAGAAGGTCTCCCAGCATGGACACAGCTGATCCTCACAGCCAATTGGCCTGAAGCTCTATTCCTCCCGTTGATACTAACAACAATCAAGACTTAACTACAACCAGGCTGTACACAAAGGGGTGCCCAAGAATGTCCACCTCAGGTAACTGGGGTGGCCGTGCCCCTGGGACATATAGGACACTTAGCACACAAAGCTACCCTACCAGCTCAGGAAAGCAGCAAAAATTTGAAGACAAAGAAACAGATTACAAATGAAATGAATGGAGGAAAGCAAAAGACTGGATATAGAGTTCAAAACCACAGTTATAAGGTTTTTCAAGAATTTCCTAGAAAAGGCCAATAAATTTAGTGAAACCCTCGAGGATATGAAAAAGTACCAACTAGAAATTAAACATACACTGAAATAATAAATATTTTACAGAGACACAGCAGAAGACTAGAGGAACTCAAACAGCAAGTCAAAGATTGAAAATAGGAAGAAGCAATAAACACTCAAGCAGAAAAGCAAAACGAAAACAGGATCCTAAAATTTGAAGATAGTTAAGAAGCCTCTGGGACAACTTCAAGCATATCAGCATCAGGATAATGGGGGTGACAGAAGAATAGAGAGCAAGATACTGTAAGCCTATTGGAAGAAATCATGACTGAAAAATTCCCTACCTGGTGAAAAAAATAGACTTACAAGTCCAGGAAGTGCACAGTGCCCCAAACCAAAGGAATCCAAAGAGGACCATACCAAGACACATCATAACTAAAATGCCAAGAACAAAAGACAAAGAGAGAATATTAAAAGCAGCAAGAGAAAAACAGTTAATAACCTACAAGGGAGCACCCATATGATTGTCAGCTGATTTCTCAGCAGAAACTATGCAGGCCAGACGGGAGTGGCAAGAAATATTCAAAGTGATGAATAGCAAGAACCTATGACCAAGATTACTCTACCCAGTAAGGCTATCATTCAGAATTGAAGGGCAGATAAAGAGCTTCACAGATAAGAAAAAGCTAAAGTAGTTCATCAACACCAAACCAGAATTATATGAAATGCTGAAAGGTATTCCTTAAGAAGAGGAAGAAGAAGAAAAAGGGAAAGATAAAAATTATGAACAACGCCGAAACCGGTTTGGCTCAGTGGATAGAGCGTCGGTCTGCGGACTGAAAGGTCCCAGGTTCGATTCCGGTCAAGGGCATGTACCTTAGTTGCGGGCACATCCCCGGTAGGGGGTGTGCAAGAGGTAGCTGGTCGGTGTTTCTTTCTCATTGATGTTTCTACCTCTCTATCTCTCCCCCTTCCTCTCTGTGAAATATTAATAAAATATATTTTAAAAAAAATTATGAACAACAAATACATATCTACCAACAAGTGAATCTAAAAATCAAGTGAATTAAAAATCTGATGAACAGAATGAACTGGGGAATATAATAAAATCAGGGGCATAGAATGGGAGTGGACTGACAATTCTCATGGGGAAAGGGGTGTTGGGTGTGTGTGAAGAGACTGGACAAAAATTGTACACCTGTGGATGAGGAAGGTGGGGTGGCAGGTAAGGACAGAGCATGGGGTGGGAACCGGGTGGAGGGCAGCTCTGGGGAGAAAAGGGGGAACAATTGTAATAATATGAACAATAAAGATTTATTAATTTTTTAAAAGGTTAAAAAATTGGGGCGCTCTAAGACAGATCTCTTGTATGAACAAAAAAAAAATAAGGTTTCAAGAAGAGGTGATTGTTTGGTAACCTCTTTCTCCCCCTCATCAAGCTGCTGCAGCTGCCAGAAGAGATGCCTACAACTGCCAACAGAAAGCCAGTGGAGTGCAGAACATTGCCCGAATTGCCTGTTAGTACACTGACACCTCTCCACCCTTCCCTCTCCTCTCACCCAGATAAGGTGGTAGGAATGGAAAAGGATTCTTTACAGGAAGCTTGGGAGACTAAATCAGAGAAAAAAATGATAGATTATTTCATGGTTTTTCTTGAATTCAAGAAGCAAGACTCTTTCCACATTGACAAGTTCTCTCTACACCAAGCGCTTCTAAAACAGAAATATTACCATGTCGGTGATCTTTTGACTCTAAAACTACCCGTGATCTTACAGCAGCTCTGATGGCAGTTGTCTTTGATGGAACATCAGCAGTGGGGTAGGCAGCTCTCAGAACAATAAATGTGGGCATTTAATCTTGAAATTCCAACCAGGTGGTGCTGGCTCATGTTCTAAGAAATTGGAAACCCTTTCTGTTGCTATTGTATTAATAACGATGGTGTTTATTTTCTGGTTAAAAAAAGAAAAAAAGACAGAGGCCGGACCTCCACAGCAGGTCTTGGGGGCGCTGCGTAGAGAAGCAGACCCAGATGGTTGCTGACAAGTTCTCAGGTGCAGCAGCTACTGCTGCTGCTGAGCTAGGCAGCCCTTTTGAGAACCATTGCTCCAGCCAACTGACTCCCAGTGAGACAGGAAGCACGTAAGACTCATCATCCGGGAACTTATGAAAAACCAGAATTCTGGCCCCAACCCCAGAGGCCACCAAGAAGCAGGCCAGGAGGAGGCAGGAGACCCTGGCTGAACACTGCTGCTCAGTCTGAGCCTGGACATGCTGCTTCTAACCCCTCCTGTCCTCTGAAACAGGTCAAGGACAAAGTCTCCCCAGGTTTTCAGAGGCAACACTGAAGTTTCTTAAATAGCTGGACCTATTCAAGAGGGGCCTCTGGTATCCCCAAGTTCCCTGCCCTGATGCCTCAGAAGAGAACAGCCAGGGTGGCAGAAGCATTGCCTGGCAAACAAGACCAGGACTGGATTCTGTGGATTTGAGGTGTCTCCCTGAAAAGCCACGGGCAGAGGGATCCCACTCTACGTGGAATGACCTCTCACCCTCCCTGGTCAGAGTAAGGAATGACTGCCTAGCCTCCTCCAAGCCCTCCAAGCCCTCACAACAAGGGCATGCTGGTGGTACTTCTGTTGGAAAACTTCCTTCCCTTCACCTCTCAAGTCACCTCAGAATTGCTTGAAAGGCAAATATGTCAGTAATAAACCATTTTATTCTCTCTTGGTTTGTGTGGTGTCTTCAGTCTCAACATCTGAAACTAATTTGAAGTAAGGATTCACCTGATTCTGAAGCTAACAATAACAATAAATCTATCTGCTATTGCCTTTGGATATCTTCTTCACACAATATTTGCAGGGTTTTAAGAAAGAAGCACAATGAATTAACAAGGCATAAAAATGGTCAGATTAAATCTACAAGTGGTGAAAATTCAAGGCATTATGGTATTACATAGATTCTAAGATACAACATTGTTCAAAATAAGAACACAAATCTACATTTTCTAATTAATTATACTAAGCAATTAAAATATTTGTAAGTTTTTTCTTCTCTAGAGATGCATAAATGAATAGTGCATTTAAAAATGTTAATGAAATTAAAGAGCTACTAGTTATATAATAAACATATATACCTAACATATACATTGTCTTTTTTGTGAGAATTGATGTTTTTAATGTAAAGTATTTAGCATAGGGTAACCCATGCAAAGAATTAAATGATATTGTTATTATTAACAATATGAGAGCAGCATAAGGGTTTATACTACATAATTGCATGCAGTGAATTCTGGACTTATTTGAATCAAAGTGACTTAGTGTGCTTTTTTAATTAAATAAAGTAGTCATATGAAATTTGAAGAACTTCATTTTCAGCAGACACAGTCTATGTCTGAGAAGAGCCTGTGTTGTAATCAGGAAAGGGGATTGTGTTTAGTGACTACATATTTTTAAGGCCACAGCTTGTCCAGATTCAGAAGCCTAGACAGTACAAAGATGATGAAACTTGCCTTAGAAAGGCAGAAGTTCTGATCATTAGTCATTAAAGATAGCAACATGGTGTGAAGGGATAAAAATGAAACCTCTCCCAGATGTTATGAATACAGCACAAGGGTTAGGAAACCTTATCTGGAGTAAACACTTCAAAATGTGTAGTTATGTCAAGATAGAGCTTCCAAAGGGTAAAATAAGTTGACATAATGATTTGTTCAACTGACTGAATGGTTCCCAGCTTCAGGTAATGAGGTGGAGCTCAAGAGACTTCTGGACCTAATTTGAGTTTTTTGCTTATAGGTAATCTAAATGTCAAGACTCCCAATGCAATATCCTATATAATAAAGACGTAATATGCAAATGGTCATTACGCCATGAAGTGTAACGACCAACCACGTAGACCGACCGCATAAGGACCGGATCATGGATCAGCAGGAGGGTGGAGCAGTGAGCTACAAGTGAGCAGTGGAAAGCTACAAGAGAGGACAGGGCAGCAAGCTAGGGGGGGCGGGGTTGGGGAGACTGAGGAAGCTACAGGAGGGCGGGCCAGCGGGTGGAGAGCTACAGGAGGACAGGAGGGTCACAATGAACTATTACCTACAGGTGTGCAGTGGAGAGCTACAGGAGGGGCCAGGGCAACAAACTATGAGTTTGGGTGGTGGGGAGGGGGGCGCTGGGGAGGAGTTTGGGAGAGCTACAGGAAGGTGGGGCAGTAGCTGGAAAGCTACTGGAAGGTGACAGTGAGCTACTGGCGAGCTATTGGCATACAGATGCATGCTCAGAGCTACTAGTTATATAATAAACATATATACCTAGCATATACATTGTCTTTTTTGTGAGAATTGATGTTTTTAATGTAAAGTATTTAGCATAGGGTAACCCATGCAAAGAATTAAATGATATTGTTATTATTAACAATATGAGAGCAGCATAAGGGTTTATACCACATAATTGCATGCAGTGAATTCTGGACTTATTTGAATCAAAGTGACTTGTTGAAGAATGGTGAGGAACAAAAACCAGCATTTGTGACTCAGGCTTTTAATTCAGGTCACAACAACTGACTTAATTTTAAGACCCATTATATGGCAGGTTAACAGAGTTGGCACATTTATTATTTAGATCAGAATTGTTTCCCAGATGAACTATATAGCAGTGAAGAATCAATGCCATGTTGTACATTCATTGAACAGGTTTTGTTGTTCAAGAGGATGAACCCAACAAATTGAAAGTTAAAGATCTTGAAAACCTAATTTATACTAGCTACTTCTTCTCAAGTAGAAAAAACGATAATAGGCCTATATGATTTTTTCGCAAATTTCCAAATGAGTTAGGAACTGAGAGAGAGAAAGGATAAATTTGAACCATGAAAACTCTAAGCATTTGTTTTCCTGTGGCTAAATGGTTCCACAGCAATCCCTTTCAGCCTCTCAACTTCACCATGTTTAAAACCAACCTCCTTTATTCTTTTGAAATTGTTTCTTCCTCTTGGTTAGAGGAATACCATCTATTGCAGTGACATTTTTTAAAATTTGATATCTCTCCATTGCTCTACCTCAGAACAGAACAAGCATGAAACAAATGTTTCTAACTGCAAGAATTCCTGAAATATATTTCCATATTTTTGTTCTATCCCATCCAAATCCTAGTTACCTGACTCTTAAGATTTTGCATTTTCATTTTAGCTAGTCATTTTGGCCCTAGATTTTTACTTTTCTGTTTCGTTCTGCTCTTCACCACAACTAATCTTACTCAAAGTTCTGATTGTCCCTTTCCTTATCAGTGAGTGCACAGCAAGGTTGAAGCTCTGTGTCACAGGTTTCTTTTGTTTGCTTCTTTTTTATTGATTTCAGAGAGGAAAGGAGAAGGAGAGAGAGAGAGATAGAAACATCAATGATGAGAGATAATCATTGATCCACTACCTCCTGCATATCCCCTACTGAGGATTGAGCCCACAACCTGGGCATGTGCCCTTGACTGGAATCAAACCTGGGACCCTTCAGTCTGCAGGCCTATGCTGTATCCACTGAGCCAAGCCAGCTAGGGCTGTATCTCAGATTTAAGTCTTTCACAATATGACCCTGGTTGTCCTCAGACATTTCCCCATTCATTGCCTTTTCTTTAAAACATTAAGATCAATATTTGGCAGCCATCTTATTTAACTTTTCACACCTTGTTGCACTACCTTCTCTAACCTAAATTCTTTCATTGATTTCAATTACGGTATCTGTACATAATAATTTTGTTGTTGTTGTTGTTAAACTGTGAGCCCTCAAGAACAGAGACCTATATTTCAGTAGGGAAACTGCTTAATACATGACTATGGAGTTGACATTTAATTAATGAAGTAGGCGGCTTTGTCTAAAATTATACATTCACTAAACTATACTAGTTAATTCAGGAACAGGAAGCAGGTTCTAACTCACAGCTGATGCTGTCTGAATGGTAGCCAAATTGAGTGCTGTGATGAGAAGGAGCCCAGGTGGTATCAACAGCAGCTGGAGAATGTGCCATTCTCAGTTACCTATACCAGGTATGTGTGCAGGATTTGGGAGAGATGCTCTTGCTATATAGTTTCCATTCTTGCTGAAAAAAATGACCTTTTTAAAGTTATTGTTCATTATATCATTTTGTTCTTTCTTCCAACATATGTATATTATGTGTTAATTCTTTGCCAAGTATGTGTGTGTTTTTTTCTAGCCATGGTTAAAAATTTAAGATAGTGGTAAATACTATGAATAATTTAAAACAAGGTGATAAAATACAAAGTTATAAAGCATTCGGTATTATAAATAGGGATAGCCTGAGAAAATATGTTTAAACCAAACCTTGAAAGATGAGAAGAACTCAACAACATTAAGATTGGGGCCAGTGGCTCCCAGGAGAAAGAATATAGACAGAATGACCTGAACACGTGAACAAAATTAATTATTAGAGAAAAGCAAAATTGAATTTATAGAATATAAGAGATCTTGGTAAAGCATAACAATAGAGAAGTAGTTGGACTTCAAATCAGGCAAGGCTTTGAAAGTTATAGTAACATGTTTGGATTTTATTCTAAGTGTAAATAAGAGGGGATGGGTAGTAAACTATACAGGGACTGGCAAAATGAGGTTCTCAGTTGTAAGTAAATGAAAAAAATCATTCTAGTATTGTTATTTATTAATTATTGTATTATTTTCCACAGGAACAACTTTAAACCAACTTTTGCCCACCGCTGTATTCTAAGTGAGAAATAAAGTGGCTTGACTTAGAATGCTAAGAGCTTAATTTAAAACTGTGGGTCCATACAGGGTGTATTAACTATTGATGGATTGTTTGTACTTAAGTAGTATGTGGTATGTATGGTAGATGTTACTGAAGGCTGGTTTATAGGCATAGAAATATTAAAGATAATTATATAATTTTGCCTTAATGGATAGATGATTGGGGGTGGGGACCGTTTTAGAGAGGAAATTCAAGAATTCTGCCTTTCACACCTGTAACTGAAACTCCGATGGAGGCCTTTTAGAGATACTGATGTAGAGCTCAGAGGAGAAGGAGAAAGTCATAGATTTGAAGTGAATTGTATGTAAATGTGATTTAAATCAATGAAATATAATTGTTTTATCTGAAGGGTATGTATATAAAGGAGGCTGCTCTATATTAACCCTAACAATATTTAAATTCTTAATTATCAACTGAAAAACAATAATTTTTAGTGAAATAAAAAACATTTAGTGACAGAATCAGAGAACGGGCAGCCATTGAATAAGGAGAAACACTCTGGAATTGGGGAGATAGAACACAACTGGTCTTTTCAGAGTAATGATACACAACAAAGAAGTGGAGAAAGTAATCATTATCTCTCTTAATATATTTTCCTGTGAAGGATAGTGGAGGGTTATAGAAGTAGGTGGACATGAGATCAAAGGAGAAGATTTTTGTCTGTGTTTTTTAAAATCTTTTTAATGGGATACACTTAAGTACCTCTGTTTGTTGATGGAATGATCCAGGAGAAAGGGATAAGCTGAGAGCATAAAAAATGTGTCTGCAGAAATAGGTTAGTTAGAATGTGAAAAGGACAAAGTGACCTTTATATAAAGAGACAAAATTATTCTATTCTAACATGAAAAACTAAAGAGATTTTACAACAAATGATTAAGCAATTAGCATAGCAATTTCATTTTAGAATGAAGAGTTATAAAATATTTTTAAAAGCTTCTTTTTTATTTTTAGTGATATAAATGTTCACACATAGTGGAAGGATGAATTATCAAAAAAAGGAATTCTTTTACTTCATTTTTGTATTTTCCATCAAGGATCACTGATTTGGCAGGTAACCCTTATCTGTGAAATGATAGGAATAGCAAAAAAAAAAAAAAAAACACAACAAAAAAACAAAACAAAAAAAGCAAAAAAAACCCTAAAATATATCTTGTGTCTTCAAGGTTTTTAGAAGACAGTTTTAACGATAATGTATTTCCTGAAACTGCCTATAATCATTGTCCTTTCATTGCGCAGTTTTAACTTCAGAGTCCTCATACAATTCATTTTTCTAAAGTTAAGATTTGGAAGCTTAAAAGTTACTATTACACAAGAATAAACTCAAAATGGATAAAAGACCTAAATATAAATCTTAAAACCATGAAAAATATAAAAGAAAACACAGGAGGCAAAATATCATATATCTTACATAGCAGAACTTTCACTGATACAATGCCTGGGGTGGGGGGAAGAGAGAAACAAAATTAAAAATGAACAAATGAAACTACATCAAAATAAAAAGCTTCTGCACAGCAAAAGAAACTAGCATCACAATGAGAACTCCTACCCTAGCTAATATGGCTCAATCCATAGAGCATTGGCCTGTGGATTGAAGAATCCTAGGCTTGATTCTGATCAAGGGCACATACCTGGGTTGCGAGTTTGATCCTCAGTAGGGAGCGTGCAGAAGGCAGCCTATCAATGATTCTCTCTCATCATTGATGTTCCTGTCTCTCTCCTTTCCTCCTGAAATCATTAAAAATATATATTCAAAAGTGATAACTCTACATTGTGTCAGAGAATAATATATTTAATGAAAGGTTATTTTCAAAAATATATAAATTATTCACACATTTCAAAAAAAGAACAACCTAAATAGACATACAAATGGCCAAGAGATATGGGGGGGGGGGGAGCTCAGTGTCACTAATCATCCGAGAGATGCAAATTAAAACAACAATGAGATACCACCAAACATGTGCTGGAATAAGTACCATCAATAAATCAACCAATAACAAGTGCCAGGGATAATGTGGTGAAAAGGGAACCCTAGTACACTGCTGGTGGGAATGCAGACTGGTACAGTCACTATGGATAACAGTGTAGAGTTTCCTAAAAATAAATATTGAACTTCCATTTGACCAGGGATCCCACTTCTAGGGATTTTTCCTAAGAAACACAGAACACCAATCAGAAAAAAAATGTATTCACCCCCTATGTTCATCGCACCAAAATTACAATAGCTAAGATCTGGAAGCAACCCAAATGCCCATCAGTAGACCAGTGGATAAAAGCTGTTACAAATTTACACCATGGAATACTGGTGCAGAAAGGAAGGATCTTTTACCCTTTGAGACAACATGGAGGGACCTGGAGAGTGTTATGCTAAGCAAAACAAGCCAGTCCAAGAAAAACAAATATCATATGATCTCCCTTATATGTGGAATCAAATAAACAAAATAAACTGACCAAAAAAAAAAAAAATAGATCCAGAGACATGGAAGCATGCAACAGACTGGTGTTGGATTCTCAGAGGCGAGAGGAGCAGGAATAAATTAATCAAAGAACATAAATGCATATATATGCATAAGCCATGGTCATAGACAATAAATAGTGCAGTGAAGGGCTGTGGTGGTGGTAGGAGGTGTTGAAGATTAGTGGAGGCATTGAGGAAAAAAATTAAAAAATATTAATAACTCATGAACAATGGACATGGGCAAAAGTGAGGTGATTTCTGAGAGAGGGGAGGAGGTGGGTAGAGAGAGCATTAAGGGGATCAGTGGTGATAGGAAAAATTAAATAAAGAAAATATGATGCCTAACAAATTTTAAAATAAATGAATTAATTTTAAATTTTGGCTAGCAGCTCTTCTGTTATGGTACCCTGAACAAAAGTTTACATGAGGGTTTGGCAAACCGCTGCCCCAAAACCAAAATCCTGCCTGTTGCCAGTTTTATAAATAAGACATGCCCATTGAGACAGATGTTACCCGTGATTACTTTCACAATACAACAACAAAGTTGAATAGCTACAAAGGAGATGATATAGCTTTAAAAAAAACAAAAACAAGTATCTAAGATACATCCTGTGCAGAGCATTTGAATACTCCTAGTTTAGTTGTTTCTTTCTCTCCCTCATTTCTGGCCCTTCTTCTCCTATTCCTTCTTGTAACTCAAAGCAATGAGGGAAATATGTGACTTTGCTAAAATTGCTTGTCATGAGTTGAAAGGAAATTGTATGGGTTACTTACTGGGAACAGTTTTTGAAAATTACAAAGTAGCATATTCCAAATCTTGAAAAACCCTGCGCAGTGCTGCAATTCAGCTTATTTATTACTAGAGACCCGGTGCACGAATTTGTGCATCAGTGGAATCACTCTGCCTGGTCTGTAGGATCGGGCCAAATCTAGTTCTCCGACATCCCCCAAGGGGTCCCCTATTGCAAGAGTGCAGAGGCCAGGTCAAGGGACCCCACCAGTGTATAATTGGGGCCAGGGAGGGATGCAGAAGGTTGGCCACCCAAGGAGGGACCCTGGGAGGGCTCTAGGGCATGTCCAGCCTGTCTTGCTCAGTCCTAATCAGCTGGACCCCAGCTAACCTACAGGTTTACTGTCTTCCCTCTGGGGGTCAGTGCACATCAATGCAAGCAGTTGAGTGGCCTTAGCATATCATTAGCATATTATGCTTTGGTTGATTGAACAGATGATCAGGTGACTAGACACTTTGCATATTAGGCTTTTATTATCTAGGGCTAGAGGCCCAGTGAATAAAATCCATTCACTCAGCAGAGAAAGTCCTTCAGCCCAGATTGCAAAGGGGTACAGTCCAGGCCAAAAGACCCTACTGGTGCATAATTGGGGCAAAAAGGATGTGGGGTGTTGGCCAGGTGGGGAGGGACTGCAGGAGGGCTCTAGGGCATGTCCAGCATGTCTTGATCAGTCTTGATTGACCAGATCCCAGCAGCAAGCTAACCTATTGGTTGGAACATCTGCCCCCTGGTGGTCAGTGCACATTATAGTGAGCAAGTTGAGTGGCCTTAGCATATCCTTAGCATATGAAGCTTTGATTGGTTGAATGGCTGACTGGATGACAGGGCACTTAACATATTAGGCTTTTATTATATAGGTCTAGTGGCCTGCTGCATGAAATTTGTGCATGGAGGCGGGGTTCCATCAGCCAGCCTGCATTCTTTCCAATCAGGAACTCCTTCAGGGATGTCCAACTACCACAGGGATCAGGCCTAAACCAGCAGTCGGATATCCCTCTCGCAATCTGGGACCACTGCTCCTAACCACTCACCAACCTGCCTACCTGATCGCCCCTAACTGCCTCTGCCTGCCTGCCTCATTGCCTCTAACCACCTCTGCCTCCTTACAGCCCTAGCTACTCCTCTGTTGGCATGATTGCCCCCAACTGCCTCTGCCTCGCTCCACACCCAGGTCTCGGGCTTCCCTCCTTCTGGCCAACCACAGGCACCTGCGATCTGAGCCGGCTTCACCAAGGCCAGCCACGGCCACAGGGGACCATGGGAGGGTAGCTTTGTCCGAGCTGCAGCTGCAGGCACCCAGCACCACAGGGCATGTGGCTTGTCCCTCTCCTGGGCTGCAGGCACCGGTTAATCTGCTGGCACCTAAGACCACTGGCCGGGCAGTTTATAATTCTCCTAGGCTGCAGCTCCAGCTGCAGGTGCCCAGGATTGTGGGCAGGTGGCTTGTTCTTCTCCGGGGCCAGAGGCACAGGTGAAGTTGCTGGCACCCAGGACAATGGAGTGGGTGGCTTGATCCTCTCCAGGCTGCAGCCTGGCTAATCCCCATTTCCCTCTCTACAGTGTTGAGTGTCTGAGCCATTATGGTGTGATGGCATGAGGGCGTAATGATTTTTTGCATATTAGCTCTTTATTATATAGGATTTTAACTTGTCACAGTCTATCTTCAAGTAGATATTATACCACTTTACATCTTGTATAGAAACTTCACTGTAACAAAATTGCATTTATCCTGGGCAATTTTTGTGCTATTGTTGTCATGTATTTTACTTTCACAGATATTGTAAAACAGACATTACATCATTATTTGTTTCAATAGTTAATTATCTTTAAATATATTTACATAAAAAGGAACTTATATTTATTTTCTTATGCATTTACTGTCTTTGGTGTTTTTCATTTCTTGGCATAGATCATTATTTGTATCTGGCAAAAATTTATTTCTGCTTGCAGGACTTTTTTTTTTTTTTAACACTTCTTGCACTACAAATCTGCTGGTCATAAAAAAAATTCAATCTTTTCTACATGAAAAATATACTTTACTTATTTTAAAAAATATTTTCACTCAGTCTAGAATTATGTTAAGTCTGTCTACACCGAATGCCTGCAAAAGTACCTTGACTTCCTGAACTCAGTTTTATTTTATATTTAAACCACTCTAAAGCATAGGTAGATTCATATCTCAAATATTATTTGTTGTGTTTGCAGGCAGAATTCAGTGAATTTAAAGGTTGTTTTCATGACAAATTATGTATATTAGAAATAATTTGTGCTCTAAAGATAGACATTAATTTAAAAACATGTCTGAGGAAAACTGTTAAAATGACGCTATTCAATATAAAGAAATGAAATGAAATATATATATATATATATATATTTTACCTTTTTCAGTTTTTAAAATCCATTATGTGAAGCTGTATAATTTATGACTGTGTGGGTTATAAATAGAAAGGATGAAGCTATGGATTACAAACAGAAACATCAGAGTAGTAATGGTAGTAAGAGAGTAATGGAATCAATCTATATGATGTAACTATATGTGCAGAGGAAGGTCACTGGATTTATATTGTGTTGATCACTTTTAGTTAATTGTTTTTATTACTCTGCCACAGATACAATTTCCTTTACCAACTGTGACCCAAACCTATTAATTTTTATTCTTCTTTGTTAGATACACACACACACACACACAAACGTGTGTGTGTGAGTGTATAAGCTCAATATAATTTCCAATAGACTAACTGTTCTTTGTTGCATCTGTCTTTCTTATTTTTTTACTCACATTGGTGGTAGAAATAATTTACATAAGAGACAGTTCATATAATTTGGAAATCAATTCTAAGATTTTCTCATATACTAGAAGAGTGTTCATCTAGAGCAAGCATGTCAAACTCAAAGGCTAACATAAGCCAAATAAACAAGGTTTAAGTTTATGTGGGAAGCAAAAAAAAACAGAAGCTTCAATTTTCATGGAAAGGTAGGTTTATTTAGATAGAGACATGCTGACTACAAAGGGCTGGAATAAATGAGTTATCATTAACATAAAATAATAGAACATTTTAATAAAAATTAATATTTTTTCGTAAACATTAACTTACCAGAGACTGAATAACTGCACAAATTAATAAGTGTAATGCAAATAAACTTATTTTTCTTATTCTTCAAAAGAGAAATATTTCCTGTTGTGCACACCAAACAAGTCAGTCCAAGACTATTGAGGTGGCAATGGGCTGCTAAAAAATTCATTGCTGGTATTAGTGGAGAGAAATAGTGTGTTTGTGCATAAGGCATGTAAGAGAAATAAATGCAACACGATGATAGTAATCAGTCATTAGAGAATATTGTAGTTCATTATTAATAACTAGAGGTCCAATGCAATGGGCCTTCCTACTCCTGCCTGATAGCACCGGTTACCGGTTGTCCTCTGGCACTCAGGACCCAGGCCTTCACTCTGGCCACTGCCTTCTGTCTTCGCTTCAGCCTGAGTCTTCACTCCAGCCAGAGCCTTTAGTTTTCTCCGCTCCAGCCAGAGGTCCCCTCCTGTAGCTCCCTCTGTCCCCCACCTCTCAAAACAGGCTTCTTGTCCCTCCTGGCCACTCTGTGCCTGCATATACAAATTAACCTGCAATCTTTGTTGTGTTAATTTGCATACTCACCCTTGATTGGCTGGTGGGCATCACAGAGGTATGGTAAATTTGCATATTTTATTATTAGTGTAGTTATGTATATCAGGGTATTGTAAAAATTAAGCTGAAACCGGTTTGGCTCAGTGGATAGAGTGTCGGCCTGTGGACTGAAGGGTCCCAGGTTTGATTCCAGTCAAGGAAGGGCATGTACCTTGGTTGTGGGCACATCCCCAGTTGGGGGTGTGCAAGAGGCAGCTGATGGATGATTCTCTCTCATCGATGTTTCTAACCCTCCATTCCTCTCTCTTCCTCTCTGTATAAAATCAATAAAATATATTTTAAAAAATTAAGTTACAAAATTTTTATTAAAATATTTCTTACATGCTGTTATATTGGCTGGACCACAAATATATATATATATATTATGGGCTGACAGTTTGACATGCTTGGTCTATAGACAATATAAATCAAGACATTGAGCAGCAGCACCCTTACATACCTTAGCTAACATTTTCTTTTGAAGATGATAACAGGTGTTAGGAGTCCTGAAACTTTAGGTTTCCCAGATAACACTCTCTGATCTCTCTCTACCTCTTTTTCTCTCTCTTTCAGTCCCTCACTGTGTGTCTCCTTCTCTTCTTTCTCCAAGATAAGGATGTGGTCTTCTACATGGTAAGATTACTTTAAATTCCCACTTCTCTATTATAAAATGGGCTATTGATCTGCTTGACAATATCATTTGATCTACAGCTCTATCATCATTAAATACAAGTCTGTGCTTGCTAGTGTGCCTAACTAAAAATCCTCTCATGGCACATTGCGAAGCAGATAAGTCTTTTGGTGATTGACTAACATTCAAATAGGTAAAGAAGATAGGAAGTATCAATCTATTCCAATGCTATGGTTCACTGGTAATGAATATTTTTAGCATCTGTTAGGGTGTTTGTGAAAATATCCATTAGCCCATCTGTTTCTAGCTGATAGGGAGTTTTCTGCAAAGGAATAATTTTTAAAAGTTTGCAAACCTCATTTAACAGACACAGAATTAGAGCCTGGGTTGTTACATTTTCTCAGAGGAGCCCACTGATTGATTTACAGCACTAATCAATTTGTTAGCAATTCCCATGAAGTTTAAATGCTTACAAGACTACCATAGACTCAAGCCAAAGTTATGCAAATTATGTGAAAGAATACAAGTAAGAACCCTAACTAGTTAACAGCCAGCATGCCTTCTTGATCAGAACATCTTGATTTGAAATCGTGTCAGGAAAAATTGTTCTGTGAGTCTCTGTGGCTCCTTTAAATTGCTTTTTAGAATAAGCTATTGTAATGGGTTGCATAACAGGTTCCCAATACTTTGATTTCCCTTTCTCACATTTTTGTCTTCTCTAGTCAACTTGTATGTTCATTTAATAAAGGTAATAGAATATTCTCACTCTATTCATTAAAAGATTAAATAACCAGTTCTAAATACAGCTTCTCAGTTTCTTATTTACTGTTTGATAGTGGGCAAGTTAGTTACTATGTTTCAATTCATTTACCTGTAACATAATAATAACTTTAATTACTTAACAATGATTATAATGATTAATTGAAATAGTCAAGATGAATTTATCTCAGGAACTCAAGTTTTGTTTGACATTGAAATAACAATCAATGTACTTCAACACAATGATCAAGTACAGAGAAAAACATGTAAACATCTCAAAAGATAATTTTTTATATAAAATATAACAACCACTCAGGAAGAAAATAATATATATATATTTGAAAGAGTTACCTTCTCAAACTGTAAGGGGCAATCTATACATAGTCCATAGCTCTCATTTTACATCTTACAATAGTGAAATATTGAACACTCTCCTTCTCCCCTCCCTCCCTACACTCAAGCAAGGATTTTTGCTCTCTAAAGTTGAGATTAAAACAGAGGTGCTAACAATTATAATACAGGAGAAAATAAACCAAAACATAAAAATTGAAAGAAAGAAGATTTGTCTTTATTTACAGACTAGAGGCCTGGTGCACAAAATTTGTGGACTCAGGGCAGGGTGGGAGGCTGTTCCCTCAGCTCATCCTGCATCCTCTCACAGTGCAGGAGTCCTTGGGGTTCATGCTTAGCACTGAGGATGAACCTCTACCACCACTGTCTCTATGCTCACCAGCTGTGAGCCCCACTTCTGGCTGAGCAGCACTCCCCAGTGGGAATGCAGTGACCACCATTGGGCAGCTCCTTGGTTGAGTGTCTGACCACTGGTTGTCAGTGAGCATCATAGCAACTAGATGTTCCGCCATTCAGTCAGTTTGCATACAGTATTAGACTTTTATTATACAGGCTTCTATACTCTTATTGTAGAAAATCCTAGGGGTTCTGTTATAAAGTATTCTAGATGTAATAAGAGCATCAAAATATTTATGATTACAAAAAGAAAAATCTATTTCTATTATTAGCATCAAACAAATGAAAAATTAAATAATGGAAAAATTATAGCAGCAACAAAACAATAAAATAATTAAGAATAAATATATGAAAGGCTTGTCATAAGTCCATACTGAAAACCATTGAATATTGGTGAAAATTATATAACTCATTAAACATAGAGAAATAAACTACTTTAATTAGAAGGAAAATGACATGTACATTCTCTCAACTTGCTTTCCATTCTCTCTAATTTGACTTTAAAAATTCTAGCAGTTTTGAAACAAAATTACAACAAAAATGCAAAGGATCTGGACTAGCTAACATAATATTAACTTTTAAAAGTTATACTATCTGATTTCAGACTACCCATTCATTTTTAGTAATCAAGACAGTACAGTTTTTTTTCCATAATATGCTTCAATTGTTAGAACATGTTAGAAAGGAACAAAAAAATATGACACATTTGCATAATTAATCTAGTTTATACAAAGTTGTTAAAATATTAATGGTGAAAAGAAAACTTTCAAAAATTGCGCTGGGACAATTTAATATATATGTAATAAAAGGGTGAAAACCTTCAGTCATACCTCATACCATCCCTAAAATTAATTTAAATTGATTATAATCATAGAATCTTTTAATATAAGGTGCCTAGAAAGAAGCAGAAGGAAACCTCTATTGAGAACAGCAACAGCGTTTGGACAGGTTCAAGCCTCAGACTAATGAGAGATAATGGTTTTCTCATAGCAAAGCAACGTGCAGGTCGCAGCTTGGAGAGAAAAGCCCTCCTAGCACAATTATAGCCAAAGGCTATGGTTGTAAACTTGACTTTATGATCCAAACTTGTGGTCCCAGGTGGCTGAGTGATGTAGGCTGTAGGAGGTGCTGCCAAACAGTTTGATAGAATTCTCAGGTGCATGTAATTAAGTAGATTTGAAACTCAGGAAAACATTGTAAACATCTTGACCACACTCTTGCTTTGTCACATGGGATCCAAATATAAAATAAAGACTAGACTTACAGGCTGTGACACTGTTTTTCCATCTGAGAACAGTGTTCCACCTAGCCTCAACTGTATTCTCTTGTCTGTCTTCCTTAATCCATCATAGCCCCATCTCAGGTTCACCCATGGACATGCTGGATGTGATTCATATGGTGCCCAAACAGAGACCCGAGTATGGGGAAATTATAATTGTAAAGGGAAAGGACGTTCCAGTGAAGCACATGCAGAAAGCAAAAGTAAGGTAGGGAGCAAGGTTTGGTAGCAGCTGGGTGTAAAACATGGGAAATTCAGGATCTCAAGAAGAGGATCTCTAAAACATGCTCAGAGAAGTGTAGTCAAATTCTTAATTTATTAAATTTGTCTAAGGATTGTAAAGCAAGAAATGGAAGTCCTGATAGTGATGCTTAAATCTAAACCAGGGCATTTGCTAAGGACTATAAAGCTAAAAATGGAAGTCAAAAGAACTGAAATGTAAATAGTGAAGGTACAGAGATATTGATTAGCATTACAATTGTAGCCTTTATAACAGAGATCTTATTTAAGAGAGGATTCAGAAAGGAAGAGAGAATAAAAATATTTCCAGAACAACATGATGGAGACTAAGAGATGAAACTTCTTTACAAAATAAACAATTTTCAAAGAAATGGCTGATAGGACTGCAAAGTCTGAACTAAAAAAAAAGTCTTAAACAATTAAATGGAAAAATTTTAAAAATGCCATTAGACTGTAAGTGACATAAGTAGAATATTTAAAAGAGCAAATTAAATGCGATTTAAAAGAAGCCTTCCAATACACGGAGCAGGAAAGTTTGAGTCATCTGAAGCTGAAATTGGTCTTAGTGGCATTATTAGCCCTGGTGACCCACTGTACCTGGCCCAGAATTTCTAATACCTATCTAACTATCTCCTGAAGTGGGGTAAATCAAATGTAAACTGAGAACCACAAAATGTATTTCTCTATCTAGATATATATGGATGTACATATATTTACATGTTTGTGGGAAATTACACTTCTTTTCAAATTTATGTCAAGTTTGCTCCTGAGCTCTGTGAGGTAGCAGAGTCTATTTTCAGTCCCAAAGATCAAAATCTTTCATTTCGCCATCTGTTTAAAAACACTTTTTTTCATTATCTTTTCTCTGGCTGAGTAAAATCAGAGAAGACAGATTGTAGTCTGCTGAATTCTTAGCAAGTAAATTCATTCTAGAAATGAAATCTAAACAAGGCAGTGACCCTATTATATCAACCAGTTCTGTGGTTGAAAGTGAGAGTGGAAATGTTGATATTTTCTTAAGCTTTTTGTTGGAAAATGAATCTGGTCCTTCAAGTCACTGCTATCTGTCTTTGCTACAACTGTAGTTCTACAACTGCTCTGTCAACAGCCAGTGGATTAGGCTCAGTTGAAGGCAGGCAGTCCACTAGAACTGTAAATGCACGTGTCAGGGATTCAGATATGCAAGAGTTCCCTTTGCCCCCTGCTCCCCAGGTGCTGAGCTGAAACTAAAGGCCTGTGTGGAGGAGGGGGCAGAGACTTTCCATGAAGCATTTATGGGCTGCCCTGGCTGGTCTGGTGGCTCAGTTGGTTGGAGCCTTGTCCTATACACTAAAAAAATAAAGGCAGGAAGGAAGGCAAGAAGACAGGAATGGAGGAAGGGAGGAAGGGAGGGAGAGGGGAGAAGAGAGGGAGGGAGGAAGGGAGGGAGGAAGGGAGGGAGAAAGGGAGGGAGGGAGGGAGGAAAGGTTGGTGAGGGTTCCATTCCCAGTCAAGGCACATACCTAGGTTTTGGGTTCAATCTCTGATCCAGATGCTTTCAGGAGGCAACTGATCAATGTTTCTCTCTCACATCAATGTCTCCCCCTCCCTTTCTCTCTCTCACAAATCAATAAACATATCCAAAGGTGTAAATAAAGTAAAAAGAAGAAGAAGAAAAGCATGTATGCTTTATTTAGAGAGCTGTCCCCCAGAAGAAACCCTACAGAGTGAAATCAGATGAGTGTCTCCTGCAAGACTCAGGGATAGACTGCAAAAAGATAGTTGCTGTTCTGCCTGTGTAGCACCTCCATTACCATTCCAAAATTTTAATGGCTCATATCTGTCTTTCAAATAAACCTTTTGTTTTGGAAAAAAACCCCAGATAAGACCTGACTCATAAGCACTAGAGAAATTGTGAGAGTGCCGCTCTTTGTAAATTTGCCAAGGTCCACTGATAAACTTTATAAGAAGTACCCGAACATGGAATGGAAAACCACTTTAGTCTGGGATTCTCGGAATGGAAAACCACTTTAGTCTGGGATTCTCATCAAATTAGATTTTGGTGCAAAGCAAAGGATAGGTGTCCCGGCTGCCATTTCAAGTGTCTCCACAAAAAAAACAACAACAACAACAACAAAAAAAAAACAAAAAAAAAAACAAAAAAAACCAAAAAACCACAAAAAAGGGAAATGAATGTTCATGAAATCCTTAAGTGGTTGAAGGATTTTTAATAGGAAGGTGATCAGAAACAGGGTTGCTAAATAATGTTCCTCCATTAAATGTTACAATTTCTTTGTCTTTCTTACCTTTCCCTTATTTGATATGCAGAAGATGCCTGGTTGGCCCAGTCTAAGTAGCATATTACACTTTTATTACTATAGATTATTATAGATGTTATATGGAGGACTAAGAGGCAAGATGGCTTTGAGAGGAAAAACTTCAAGGTATTGGTGTAATGACAAAGATAATTTTAGAAGCACAAAGACAGATGATAAATCTCAAGCATGCTTGCATATTGATACACACTAGGTATATAATACAAGATCCTAAAATAAAGAGTAAGATGTAAGACAGTTGTGTCTCTAAGATAAACAGAATCTCTAACTAAAAACACTTGAAAAAAATCAATCTATTAGGATTAAATTCCTACATTAAAAACTGAGCTTTATAATAAAAGGCAAAAATATGTATAAGCATTTATGTTTAAGACCTTCTAAACATTCTGAAGAGGTTTGATGGTGCTAAATAAATGTCCATTCAGAGATTTAAAAAAACACACACATGTACAGAAGAACATCTGATTACACTGGCCCACCTTGCTGACCTCAGTGGTTGCCAGGTTACCTCCATGACCTGCCCTACCATTGTGACCTTTCTTAACTCTATGACCCGTTGCCAGCTTATACCCCACACACCTAGGTTGAGGCCTCTTCAGTGTGATGCCCCAAGAGACTGAGGGAAGGGCTCCCCAAATTCTTGTCATATCAAACTCAGACTTGGCTGTTGGGACAGAGCCTGCTACATGGAGAACTCAGGAATCCACCACCAAAGGGACAGCAAGTGCCTCCAGGACAGGGAGAGCCAGGCTGGGGCAGGAGATGGCAGGCAGGAGAGGGTGGGTGGGCAAATAAAGGTGGGTTGAAAATGCTGTCAAAGTCATGAAGGCTTTTAGGCACAAGAATAGGGTCATAAGATTTAAAGATGAGTTGGTGATTTGACATTTGAAATGCTATTTGACATGTGTCCTGAGAGCCAGGCAGGATTTCAGCAGATGAAGACGGTGAGATGTGCTTCAGGTACAGACGGTGGACACGGCCTGGAGGCAGGACAGATGAACACTGGGGACCGGAGCACATACCTCTCAGAGCCTGTGAGTGACGGGCCAGGGCTGGGAAACAGAAGACCCTGCATGGATGGGACAGGGGAGGGTGAGAGGGGACCCTCCATGGAGGGGACAGGATAGGGGATGAGGGGACCCTCCATGGAGAGGAGAGGGAGGGAGGAGAGAGGTCCCTCCATGGAGGAGCAAGGGCAGGGGATAGAGAACCCTCCATGGAGAGAACAGTGTAGGGGGAGAGGGGATTCTCCATGGAGGGTCAGGGTAGGAGAGAAAGGAGAGGGGACCCTCCTGGAGGGAGCAGGGAAGAGAGAGGACCCTCCATGGAGGAGACAGGATAGGGGGTGAGGAGACCCTCCATGGATAAGAGAGGGCAGGGAGGAGAGGAGATCCTCCATGGAGGAGTCAAGGCAGGGGGATAGAGAACTCTCCATGGAGGGGACAGTGTAGGGGGAGAGGGCACCCTCCATGGAGGGGGCAGAGCAGGGCAGGGTGATAGGGAATCCTCCATGAGGGGGACAGGTTAGGCAGAGAGGAGACCTTCCATGGAGGGGGAAGGAAGGAGAAGGGATCCTCCATGGAGGGGGTAGGGCAGGACAGAAAGGAGAGGGAACCAGCCATGGAGGGGGCAGAGTAGGGCAGAGGGATAGAGTATACTCCATGAGGGGACAGGTTCGGGAGAGAGGGGACCTTCCATAGAGGGGGCAGAGAAGAGAGGGAATAGTCCATAGAGGGGGTAGGACAGGGAGGAGAGGGGACCCTCCATAGAGAGGAGAGGTCAGGAAGGACAGGTGACCCTTTATATAGGGGGCAGGACAAGGATATAGGAAATTCTCCATGGATAGGACAGTGTAGGGACAGAGAGGACCCTTCATGGAGATGATAGGAAAGAGAGGGACCCTCCATGGAGGGGGCAGGGAAGGACAGAAAGAAGAGGAGACCCTCAATGGAATGGGCAAGAAGGAGAGGGGACCCTCCACTGAGGGGAGATGGTAGAGAAAAGAGGGCACCCTCCATGGGGGGCCAGAGAAGGGCAGAGGGATAGGGAATCCTCCATGGAGGGGGCAGAGAAGGGCAGAGGGATAGGGAATCCTCCATGGAGTGGGCAGAGAAGGACAAAGAAGAGAGGGAATCCTGCACAGAGGGGTTAGGTAGGACAGGGAGGAAAGAGACTCCTCCATAGAGAGGAGAGAGCAGTGAGAGAGGGGACCCTCCATGGAGGGGTCAGAGCAGGGCAGGGAAGTAGGGAATCCTCCATGGAGTGGACAGATTAGGGAGAGAGGGTCCTTCCATGAAGGATGCAGGAAAGAGAGGTGATCCTCCATGGAGGAGGGGGTAGGACAGATAGGAGAGGGGACTCTCCATTGAGAGGAGAAGTCATGAAGGAGAGGTGACCCTTTATGGAGGGGGCAGGGCAGGGATATAGGGAACTCTCTATGGATAGGACAGTGTAGGGGGAGAGAGGACCCTTCATGAAGATAGGAAAGAGAGGGGACCCTCCATGGAGGGGGCAGGGCAGGACAGAAAGAAGAGGAGACCCTCAATGGAATGGGCTGGAAGGAGGGGGGACCCTCCCTAGAGGGGAAATGGTAGAGAGAAGAGGGAACCCTCCCTGGAGGGGGCAGAGCAGGGCAGGGAAGTAGGGAATCCTCCATGGAGTGGACAGATTAGGGAGAGAGGGTCCTTCCATGGAGGGTGCAGGGAAGAGAGGTAATCCTCCATGGAGGGTGCAGGGAAGAGAGGGTATTCTCCATGGAGGGGACAGGGCAGGAAAGGGAAGAGATAAGCCCCTCCATGGAGAAAAGAGGACAAGGAAAAGGGACCCTCCATTGAGGGGGCAGGGCAGGGAGGTCAGGCAAATCTCAATGGAGGAGAGAAGGCAGGGAGGAAGGAGGACCCTCCATGGAAAGGGCAGGGCAGGGTGGATAAGGAAGTCTTCATGGAGGGGAGAGTGTAGGGAGGGAAGGGCACCCTCCATGGAGGGGTGAGGACAAGGAGGAGAGGGGATCCTCCATGGAGGGGACAGGGCAGGGGGGCAGGGAACTCTCCATGGAGGGAGTGGGGTAGGGGGACAGAGAACCTTCCATGGAGCTTACAGGATAAGGGGTAAGAGGACCCTCCATGGAGGGGGCAGAGCAGGGGGGGCAAAGAAACCTCCATGGAGGAGAGAGGGCAGGGAACAGAGATGACCCTCCATGGAGGGGCAGGGAAGAGAAGGGACCCCTCCATTGAAGGGCCAGGGCAGGGGGATAGGGAACCTTCCATGAAGGGTACAGTGTAAGGGGAGAGGAGACCCTCATGGAGGGGGAAGGCCAGGGAGCAGGGAGCCCTCCATGGTGGTGATGGAGGAGGGGGAGAGAGGACTCTCCATGGAGGGGACAGAATAGCAGAAGATGCGGTTCTCCATGGAGGGGGGGGGCAGAGGAGGGAGGACAGGGAAACCTCCATGGAGGCGACAGGGCATGGAGGAGAGGGGACTCCCAGGGCATGGAGGAGAGGGGACCCTAACCATGGAAGGGGCAGGGCAGGGGGCAGGGAACCCTCCATGGAGGGGGCAAGGTAGGGGAGACAGGGAAACCTCCATGGAGAAGGTGGTGTAGGGGGAGAGCGGACCCTCCATGGATGGAGTGGGGTAGGGGGAGAGAGAACCTCCCATGGAACTTACAGGATAAGGGGTAAGAGGACCCTCCATGGAGGGGGCAGAGCAGGGGGGTGCTAAGAAACCTCCATGGAGGAGAGAGGGCAGGGAACAAAGATGACCCTCCATGGAGGGGGGCAGGGAGGAGAAGGGACCCTCCATTGAAGGGCCAGGGCAGGGGGTTAGGGAACCTTCCATGGAGGGTACAGTGTAGGGGGAGAGGTGACCCTTCATGGAGGGGGAGGGCCAGGGGGCAGGGAGCCTCCATGGAGGGCTTGGAGGAGGGGGAGAGAGGACCCTCCATAGAGGGGACAGGATAGGAGAAGATGGGGTTCTCCATGGAGGGGGGGCGAGGGAATCCTCCATGGAGGGGACAGGGCATGGAGGAGAGGGGACCCCACCATGGAAGGGGCAGGGCAGGGGGCAGGGAACCCTCCATGGAGGGGGCAAGGTAGGGGAGACAGGGAAACCTCCATGGAGTGGATGGTATAGGGGGAGAGCGGATCCTCCATGGAGAGGTTGGGGCAGGGAGATGGGGAACCTTCCATGGAGGGTAAAGTGTAGGAGGACAGGACACCCTCCATGGAGGGGGCAGGGCAGAGAGGAGAGGGAATCCTCCATGGAGGGGCCAGAGGAGGGAGGAGAGGGGGCCTTCCATGGAGGGGCCAGAGGAGGGAGGACAGGGAATCTTCCATGGAGGGGACAGGGCAGGAAGGCAGGGAACATTCTATCGAGGGGGCAGGGTAGGGAGGAGAGGTGACCCTCCATGGAGGGGGCAGGGTAGGGAGGAGAGGGGGCCTTCCATGGAGGGGACAGGGCAGGGGGGCAGGGAAACCTCCATGGAGGGGGTGGGGTAGGGGGAGAGAGAACCTTCCATGGAGCTTACAGGATAAAAGATGAGAGGACCCTCCATGGATGGGGCAGGGCAGGGTGATAAGTAATCCTCCATGGAGGGGACAAGTTAGGGAGAGAGGTTACCATTCCTGGAGGGGTCAGGGCAGGGAGGAGAGGGGACCCTCAATGGATGGGGCAAGGAGGTGAGAGGATCCTCCATGGATGGGCAGGGCAGGGGGATAGGGAACCCTCCAAGGAGGAGACAGGATGTGGGGGGAAGGTGGCATTCCATGAGGGCCTAGGACAGAGAGAGTAGAAAATCCTCCTTGGAGGGGGCAGGGCAGAGAGGAGATGGAACCCTTCATGGAGGTGCCAGGGAGGAGTGGTGACCCTCCATGGATTGCGCAGGGAATGGAGGAGAGGGAATCCTTCATGGAGGGTATAGGGCAAGGAGAACAGGGGCCCCTCCATGAAGGGGCAGGGCAGCGGGAAGAGGGAAGCCTCCAAGGAGGGCATATATAGGGGGAGAGGGTACCCTTCATGGATGGGAAAGGCAAGGAGAGAGAACTCTCCATGGAAGGGAGAGGGCAGTGAGGTGAGGGGACCCTTCATGGAGGGGAAAGGACTGTGTGATAGGAAACCATCCATGGAGAGAATATGGTAGGAGGAAAAGTGGACCCCACATCAAGATGAATGGGTAGGGGTACAAGGAGATCCCCCTTTGAGGTAGAGAATGATGGAGGGGAACGCTCCCTGAAATGAGGTCAAAGGACTCTTCATGGAGAGAACATGGAGGGGAGACAGGGGATACTCCAAGAAGGGGAGGCTGTAGGGGGATTGGGAACCACCCTTCTCCTTAACTGGAAAGACCATGGGAGATAGGGGGATCTCCATGGCATTGTATGGGCAGGCATGCAGTGAACCCCACTGTGAGGTGACAGTGCAAGAGGGAGGGTCACCTCCATGAGGCAGAGAATCACCATGGAGGACAAAAGGAGGGAGGCAAAAGGGACCCACCAAAGAGAAGAATAGGCAGGCATTCAAAGAACCACCTCTCTTTGAGGGGACAGGGTAGGGTGGGGGAGAGAACTCTTCATGGAGGGCAATGTGCAAGTAGATACAGAACCCTCCCAGCACCTGCTTAAGTGTCAGGGTAACTGGGAGGAGGCACCTTCCATGGATTGAGGACAGGGGACCCAACACAGGGGGAAAGGGCAGGGAAGGGGTATGTGAAGGGAGACGGAACCACAGCTTTGAGAAGTTTCTTGTACCCCTGCCATTCCTCTTTCTGAAGGGTCTTTTTCCCCCCTCCCCATTCCCTCAAAGGAGGGTCACCTGTCTCAACTCACTCCCCTCTTCCCTGCAATTCAAAGGGAGGGGGGAGTATTCTCATGCATAATTCCCTCAATAGAGGGTCTTCTTCCCCCCATCTGGCCTATCTTCTCTGTGGAGGGTCCACTGCCCTCAATTCATGGTGGGTTCACCCTCTATCCCACCCTGTCCTCTCAAAGGAGAGGGGGGGTCCTTGTATGACATCCCATACAATGCCAAGGTGATTCCTCTATCTCAACTGGCCTATCCAGTCAGTTCCCAATCTCCCTGATGATTCTCCTTCATAAACCTTCCCCTGTCTCCACTCCATGTCCTGTCCATGGAGGGTCTCTTGTCCTCACTCTATGGAGGGTGCTCTCTCCTTCCTGTCCTTCCCCTCAAATGGGAGGTTCCTTGTACCTCTTCACATTCATCTCCTCGTACAGGACAGGGATGAGAGGACACCCTCCATGAAGGAAAATGGGCAGGGGGAGAGGGAACATCCCCTGGAGGGGCAGGGCAGAGGGGTGGGCCAACCTCTTCTGAGAGGAATCAGTAGGGGAGGTAGGGGACTCTCCATGGTGGTGAATGGACAGGCATATAATGAATCCCCCTTTAAGGGTACCAGGCAGGAGGGAGAGGCACCCTCCATGAGCTGGAGACAGGGGAACCTCCATGAAGGGGGATGGGAGGGAAAAGGAGATCCTCCAGGGAAAGGAATGGGCAGAGGTACAAGGAGCTCTTCCCTTTGATAGGACATGGCAGGGACATGGGGCAGCCTCCATGAAGTGAGGAGCTGGGACCCTCCACAGAGGACAGGGAATGTGGGGAAGCATTCCTTCCATGGAGGGAATAGGCAGGGGGAGAGGGAGCCCTCCTTTGAGGGGAAAGGGCAGAGTGGAAATGACACACTCCTTGGAGGGAGCCAGGCATTGAAGACAGGGGCCCCTCCATGGAGGTGAATGGGCAGGGAACAAGGAACCCCCCTCTGAAGGGACATGGCATGGGGTCGGGGGCATGCTTTATGGAGTGGGGACAGGTTACCCCCATGGAGGGGAATGGACTGGGGGATATGGAACCCCATTTGAGGTGACAGGGTCCTGGGAGGGTCAGAGCAAGGGAAAAAGGGTACCCAGAGACAGAAATGAGCAGGGGTACAAAAATCCCCTCTAAGAGGAGATTCCTTATCCCCCTGATCATACCCCATGTCCCTTCAAAGATTTGGGGGGTTTCTTTGTACCCCTGCTTATTCACCACCATGGAATGTCCCCTGTGTCCCCTCTTTGTCTCTTCCCAGAGGACCTCCTTTCCCCCCCGAGTCCTGTCCTTCCATGGTGGGTCCCCTGGCCTCATTCCATGTATAGTACCCCCTGCCCATGCATCTCAATGGAGAGGAAAATGAAGGGTTGAGAGAGCACAATCCATGGAGAGAAATGGGCAGGGCAGAGGAGGAAGGGCACCCTCCATGGGGGTTAAGGCAAGGGATAAAGGGGACTCTTCATGGAGGGGAATGGACAGGGGTGTAGGAATCCCCGTTTGAGGGAACATGGCAGAGGGAGAAGGCACCTTCCATGGATTGGTTGCAGGGAACTCTCCATGGAGGGGCCAATAAAGAGGGAATAGGGGATTCTACATGGAGGGGAATTGGCAGGGGTACAAACAACCCACCCCCCTTTTAGGGGACAGGACAGGGGCCCCTCCACAGAGGGACAGGGCAGAGGGGGGATGGGTAGAGAGATAGCTAACCACCCCTTTGAAAGGTTCCTTGTACCCCTGCCATTCCTCAGTCCCCAGGGGCCTCTTTTCCTCTCCCCATTCCCTCCATGGAGGGTCACCTGTCTCCATCTCACAGAGAGTGCCCACTCCCCTCTTCCCTGCAATTCAAAGGGAGGTCTCTAACTTCATGCATATTTCCCTCCATATGGCCTTCTTCCATGAAAGAGACACCCGATGTGAGTGTGGACAGGGCACAAAGAGGAGGACACCCTCCTTGGAGGAAGAAGGGCAAGACCCTGCTCCCTTCATGGAGGGTGCCCGCCCACCTGACTGTGGAGGGGAATGGGCAGGGGGGAGAACATCTCTCTTACTAAGGGGCACGGAAAGGGTGAACAAGGGTTTCTCCACGGAGGGAGCAGCACAAGGAGCACAAGGACCCTCCATGCAGAGGACAGAGCGGAGGAAACATGGAGTAGAATGGGGAGGGGACAAAGAACCCCCATTTGAGGGGTCAGGGAAGGGTGTCAGGGGGACCATGACAGTGGTTTCCTGTCCCCTGCACTTTCCCCTCCATGGATGGTTCCCTGTCCTCCATGTCTTGCTGCTGCCCTGGACAGTCCATTTCACCCTTTCCTCACTCCCTCAAAGGGGAAGGGGAGTCCCTATCCCTCTGCACATTCCCACCATGAAGAGTCCCCATTCCCCCAGCCCTGTCCCTCCATGGAAGGTCCCCTGTCCACACTCCATGGAGGTTTACCCCCTCCCCCGGCCCTGTCCCCACAGGGTAGGGTGCATAGGGGACTTCTCATTGAAGCAACAGGGCAGGGAAGAAGAAGACCCTTCATGGCAATGACAGTGCAGCAGGGAGGGACCCTAATTGGTGAGAACAGGGGACCATCCATGGGTGGGATAGCACAGGAGGGAAGGGCAAAAGGAACAGGTGATGGGGGACACTGACCCCTTTGTGGATGGTCCCCTGTCTTAACCAAGAAGGGTCCAATGTCCCCGCTGCCCTGTCATAGCCATGAAGGGTCTTCTTTTCCCTGCCCAGTTGCTTCAACAGAAGTTCCCTATCCACTCTTACCCATCCCTGCCCCTTCCCAGTGTCTCCTGTCCCCAGTGCCCACCCCTCTCATGCTGCCCTGTCCCCTACCCTTCCTTCCCATGGATGGCCCCTGTCTCCCCACTTGGTGGTTGGTCCCCTTTCCCCTCCATGGAGGGCCTTCTCTTTCCCTGCCCTGACCCCTCACTCACAGGCATCTCAGGGGCATATGCTCTGGTCTTTCCAGTCTTCATCTCTCCTGCCTCCAGGCATAGTGTCCGCTCTCTGTACCTGAAGCACATTCTCACCCTCTTCATTTGTCTGAATCCTACCTGAGCCCTCAAGACACATCTCAAATATCATTTCAAATGTCAAATCACAAGCAGGGGAAGGGGGAGGGGGAGGGAGGGAGGGAATGGAAGGTTGGGGTGGAGGTTTGGCTGGTGGGATGTGGGAAGTGGGTGGGTGGTGGGTGGTGGCAGGTGTGAGTGGCATGTGTGGCATTGGGAATAAGGTTGGTGGGTCAGGCATGAGGGAAAGGAGAAGAGGGCATGGGGGAAAATTATTGATGCAAAGAGACTTGGATTGAAGGCAGTGAACACAAAATATAATATACATATGATGCATTATGGAATTGCACATCTGACCTATCCAATTTGATTAATGAATGTCACCCAAATAAGGTTGATTACAAATAAAAGTGTGGACCTTTTGAGGTAGGTTATGAGGTAGAAGCCCTCATGAATATGATTCATACCCTTTTAAAAGAGACCCATGCTATACTTATCAGGAGGTCACTTTATGTATTATATGAAAGTGTAACTACTATTTTGTACACTTGAAACTAATATTGAACGTCATCTCTAATTGAAAAAAATGAATTAGTAAAACAATTTTTAATGAAAATCAGAGTGATCTAGAAAAGATATAAATGAGATCACTTCACTCTGTGCCTAAAAGCCTTCAGCGCTCCAGCAGTGGTCGCTCCCCAGGCAGCACCAGGCCTGTGATGGGGTTGCACTGCAGGGAGAGGAATGCCCTGTCTTCTTCCTCCAGCTGCTCCCTGCACTGCTCTGGTGACATGGGCACTGGTGCAAGGCAGAACTGTGCTTCCTTGAGAGCTAGATAAGCATCACTTTGGTTGCTTTGTTCTAGTGAAGGAGCAGAAACAGAAAAAAACATTTAAAAAATCATAATGGTTCTAATAGAATTGTAACCCACCCATGGGACCTTCACCAGCCCATCCCTGCCTCTAGCCAGCCTGGCTCAACCAGCCCTGAGGAAAGAATGCAGGATAGTGCTGCACAGGCTGCCAGTGAACATGCATCTGGTCAGACATCTGAAGAGAACTGCCATTATCTTAGGATGGAAATGGAGAGTCGCATCTTGGAGGAACAGGCACACAGGAGGGGACTAAACTGTGTGTGAAATAGTGACTGGATCAGAGCTTCATGACGCCATCATGCTCTCTCTCTCCAGCTGCATCTCAGGGGACCATGAATAGTCCACAACAGGAAGCAGCTCCTTGAACTCTGACAATGCACAGACCCTCTGCAAAGCCCTTAAGCTCACATGGCTGATGTCAGACTATGCTTCCCTGACAATCTAAGTCCTGCCAAGTGGACGGTTTGAACCTTTATTCTACTCTTACAAGAAAGCAGGTCTGAGTCTTTTGTACACTGCTCATAGGGATCTGACGACCCAGTAGATAGCAGCTAGACCTGGTTGGTATATCATGGGACATTTGCTCGTGGCCTCAGTCCCTAACAGTCACCAAGTTTAAACCTGTATCAATATGTTGACCACCAATTGCCCCTACCTGAGGACTCACTGAGAAACTAACTCATGCAACTCGAGTTCCTCCAGAGGATCTTTGAGAGACTGAGACTAACAGGCTCCCACATGTGGAAGTAGGCACAAGCAGAATTCAGCGGTATCTTGGGACTTTTGCTGACCTTCCCCCAGCTGAGTGCACGTAAAAGGCAGGCTTGGTACACTGCTTGCATCTTCCTGCTCTCACCCTGAACCAGCAGAGGCAGCCACCAACTGTGAATTGTTTGCAGCTCCAAATAGAATGCTAAAGGCCAGTCACAGGACGCATCTGGCATTGGCCAGCACCAGAGTCCCTCTCAGGTGCATTTAGGACCAACTCACACAGTGGCCAACAGAGCATGATGACATCAGAGTATGATCCAATTAGCTCCACAAGAGGCATATCCAAAGGGAGATCTTAGAGGACAGCAGAACCTGCTAAGGCAAATTCTGATCCATGTGATCAGCACCTGTGTATCAGCTCATACAATGTGGTCAGGGTTGATCCTCACAATCAGCCACCCCGAAAGTCAACCACATACATAGATAGGCCAATAGCAATATATACTCAAATACAACAGGAGGGTCCACATAACACACACAAGGAACATTACTGGAACCCTCAGCTCTGGAAAAAAAGAAGACTGTGCCATTAGGTCCCATAGGACACCTACTACATAAGGCCATACTACCAAAACTGGGTGTCTAATAGTCTTTGGACTATTACATACCAAGACAGCCAAAACTGGGTAGACAAAGAAAAATGCCCCACATTAAAGTACAGAAGAAAAAAAAATTATAAGAATTCTAAAGGAGCTTAGGGGAAGAATGGATGAAATCAATAAGAACTTCAATAAAAAGATAGCAGGCATTAAAAAGAAAACATAAGCCATAAAATAATAGAAGTAAAGACTATACTGTCTGATATGAACAGTACACTAGAAAAAAAATAGGCACTTGGATGAAGCAAAGGATTGAATCTTTTTGAAGAAAACGTAGCAGAAGACAATCAGATCTAAAATAAAAAAATAAAATAAAAATGAGGACTTTTTAATTAATCATTTGGTCAAAATGAATACTTACATGAATTCCATCAAATGAGTACAAGAAGGAGTAAAGGAAGAGTAATGGAACAAGAGTGTATTAAAATAATAATAATAATAATAGTGAAACTTCCCAAACCTTGAGAAAGAAAAAGACAAGTTCAGGAGGCACAGAGAGTCCCAAGCAATGAACTCAAAAAGGCCCCCACCAAACACATCATAATTAAAATGGCAAAGATTAAAATCAAAGAGAAAAATCAGTAAGAAAAAGGTAGTTAGTAACCTACAAGGGAACTCCCATAAGACTACCAGCAGATTTCTCAACAGAAAAATTTCAGGCCAGAGGGATTGGCAGAAAATATTCAGTGTGATGTAAATCAAGGAACTGCAACCAAGACACTACTCAGCAAGGCTTTCATTTAAAATTGACAGAGAAATAATTTCCCAGAAAACTAAAAGCTAAAGAAATTCATTACCACCAAAATAGCATTAAAACTGTTAAAGGGTCAAGAAGGAGTAAAAAAAAATGTTATAAGAATAGAATGGAAAATATATACATACATAGCAATAATAATTTTAAATATGAATGCTCCAATCAAACTAAATTTTAGCTGAATGGATAGGAAAATAATACCTACTTCAGAATGAGATATACAGACTAAACGGGATAGAAAAATATATTCCGTGCAAATGAGAATGAAAAAGAAAAAAAGCTGGGGAAGCAATACCAATATGTGACAAAATAGTTTTACAAAGGTTATCTAAAGAGTCAAAGAAGGACCCTACATAATGATTAAGAGAGCAATCCAACAAGGGATCATAAGCCCTATAAACATTTATGTGGCCAACGTAGGAGCACCTCAATATATAAAGCAAATCTCATTAGATATATATAGAGAGATTGATAGCTATTCATAATACTCCACTGATATCTATGGAAAGATATGCCAGAAAGAAAATCTAAAAGGAAACAGTGACCTTAAATGACATACATCGGTATCTGTAGAGCATATCACTCCAAAGCTGCAGAATATACTCTCTTTTCAAATGCACATGAAATGTTTTCTAGGATAGACTACATGCTAGAAGACAAACATTGTCTCAATAAATTTAAGAAATTGAATTCATATAAAAAATGTTCTCTGATTACAATGATATAAAACTAGAAATCAGAAGAAAAAAGCTGATATACAAGTGATATAAAATTGTACACACCTAAAACCTTTCATCTCAATAAATCAAATAAAAAAGAAAGTGAAAACATAGAGAAGAAAAACAATTAAAAATATAAACCTATCTGGAGTTGGATGATGGTACAACATCAATGTATTTAATGCTACTGAATTGAATACTTAAATTGGTTAAAATTGTAAATCTTATGTTAAATTTTGCAATAATGTTATTTATCTGAAAAAAAGAAAATGTAAAACACAAAGACATGTAGGCTAAATAACATGTACTTAAACAATAAATGCGTTAATAATGAGATTATATATTTTTAAAAAAAAGAAATCCGAAGATAACTTGCAGCAAATGAAAATGAGAGCACAACAATCACAAATCTATGGGACATCACAAAAGTATTTCTAGGAGGGAAATTCATAATATTACATGCCTACCTTAAAATACAAGAAGAATCTCAATAATCTACCTTTACTCTTAGAACTAGAAAAGAGAAAAAAAATTCAAAATGAAAACAAAGGAAATATTGAAGATTAGAACAGAAATAAATAGAACCTAAAAAAGAAAGATCAATGAAGCAAGAGTTATTCAATTGTTAGAATAACCACTCACCAAAGTGTTATGGGTTCAATTCCTGGCCAAGTGCATGAACCTAGCATGCAGTTTCAATTCCTGACCCTATTTGGGCATGTGCAGAAGAGAAACAATGATGCCTATCTCTCACAGTAACCAGGGAACCAATTAAGCAATCTCTCTCTCTCTCTCTCTCTCTCTCTCTCTCTCTCTCTCTCTCTCTGTCTCTCTCTCTTCCCCTCTCCTCATCCTTTCCATCCATCTCTTCCACTCTCTTTAAAATAATTCAATGAAAAAATTCCTCTAGTGATAATTCGCAACAACAACAAAATAATGAAAAAACACAATTGACAAAACTTTACCCAGACTCATCAAGAAAACCAAAAGTGGGGAACTGAGTTAATAAAATCAGAAATGAAAGAGGATAATTAACAAGTGACTACACAGAAATACAAAGGATTGTAAGAAGACATTACAGAAAACTATATGCCAACAAATTGAACAACATGAACAAAAGAGATAAATTTCAAGAAATATACAATCTTTCAAAACTCAATTAGGAAGAGTGAAAAAAATCTGAATAGATCTATTGAAACTAATGAAATTGAAGAAGTGATACAAAAAGCCCCAACAAAACAAAAATGCTGAACCAGATGTCTTTATAGGTAAACTTTACTACACATTCAAAGAACTATTCAAAAAATTCAAAACAAGGGAAGTCTCACAAGCACATTTTATGACTCCAGTATTTATCCTTATTCCAAAACCAAATAGAGATACTACAAAGAAATAAAATTATAAGCCTATATCCCTGATGAATATAGAAGCTAAAATCCTCAACAAATATTACCAAAATGAATCCATCAACACATTGAAAAGATCAAACTCCATGATCAAGTGGGATTTATTCCTGGGATATGCAAGGCTGTACAATATCTGCAAATCTATAAAAATGACACAGCATTAATAAAATAAGGAATAAAAATGACATGATCATATCAATAGATGCAGAAAAGGCACTTGGCAAAATCCAGTGCCCATTTATGATAAAAGCTCTTGGCAATTGTGAATAGAGCGAATAAACCTCCACATAATTAAGGTCATATATGACAAACCAACAACCAATATTATACTTCCTGGATGGAAGGAAGGAAGGAAGGAAGGAAGGAGAAAGAAAGAAAGAGAGGAAGGAAGGAAGGGAGGAAGGAAGGAAGGGAGGAAGGAAGGAAGAAAGAAAGAAAGGAAGGAAGACAGAACATCCTGATACATGCTGCAACCTGTATGCACCCTGAAGACATGAGACTCAGTGGAATAATCCAGTCACAGAAAGACAAATACTGTGTGATCCCTTTCACATGAGGTCTCTGGAGCTGTCAATCATTGAGAGAGAGGTAAGATGGAGGGTCCCAGGGGTGGGGAAGAGGGATGGGGAGCTGTTTAGAGGGGGCGGAGTTTCAGTTGGAGAAGATGGGAGCAGGGATGGAGATGATGGTGGTGACAGCTGCACATCGCTATGAACATACTTAGCACCACTGAGTTGTGCATAAAAATAGTTAAAATTGTAAATTTCATTGTGTATATTTTACTGTGGTAAAAAAATCTAAAAATCAAACAACAAAATAGAAGGTCAGTTTCACAAACAGAACCTTGGTAGGATGTGCTCAGGCTACTTGGACTGCTGCTCTCACGCAACACACAGTGGTGAGAAGAGCCTGGTGTCCGAGGTCTTCTGAGCAAACTTGGGCAATCCCCGCCTCCCTTGTGTCTACCTTACAGGGTGATTGAGAGAAGCAAAGGATGCCACGTGAAGGGAGTCACCACTGTGCAGACCAGCAACTGCCTTCTCACATTGAGGACAAGTGAGCAGCCCCACAGTGATGGATGGATCCCCTCATGGAGACTGCACCCCCAACATTCCCTGGAGACCCACGTGAAGAGGCCAGCTGACAAGTGCCAACAGGATTTAAAATGGTGACCTATTTAAAATGATGATGTTAATACATGTTTTAATATGAGGCAATTGATACCATGCAATTAATGTGCTATTATTACTTTCTAAAGTACTAACTCATAAGGATGTGTTGGTGATGAGTCCACTATAGACACACATTAGAAGAGGATGGAATCATTTTTCTGTCAGTGTGGTTGTGTTGTTATTTGTTAGTTTGATTTAAATTGTTTTCTAATTGATTTTAGAGCGAGTGGAAGGCAGGGAGAGAAACACTGATGAGATGGCTCCTGTGGAACCAGTGACCTTTCAATGCAAGGTATGATGCTCAAGCAACTGAGCCACTCTGGCCAGGGCAAGGCTGTCAGTGTTTTGCTGTGACTTTGTTTAACTTCATCTGAAAATGAGACCAAAGTCTAAATTTAAGTCCTTGTGGTTATAACGAGAAAACTCCCTGTTTGGGGCACCAGCACAGGCACACACACACCCACATTCATACACTCCCATTCACAATCATTCATAAACATTTTCATTCACACATTCACATATGCATGCACATGCACACACACACACAGTCAACTTCATACATGGATACACATATTCACCCATTGATACATTTCACATACAGTCACATCCATTCATACAAACATATCTGTTGTGAAGGGCTGGCACACACATAGATGGTGTTGGTCCCAGGGTGATTGTCCTGCTCAGTCCTCAGATCTGGGCCAAAGTCAAGGACTACATAGGAAATTTCATCAACAGTTTCCTTGGGTTTCCTCATGCTCCCTCCTGGCGTGCCGCTCCCGCAGGTGCCAGGCCACTCTGGCAGAGAATGAGCAGCACAACAATAACAAAAGTTAAAAGACATAAAGAGAAAGGAACAGAAAGCTAGTTGTGAAACCATAGGGCCATTCAGAGCTTAAGGAAATGAGGAGCTCTGCAGAATCTTCAGGTCCCATCCTCTCCTTTCTCATCAATAATTGTGTTTTCCTTTCTCTTCTAGTTGCCTGCTGAGATGCACCTCCTCTGAGAGGAGAGAGAAAAGTGGGAGCCCCGCCCCTGCCTGAGGGAGGGGAAGGCTGCAGCCTGGCTCCCTCCTCAGGATGCTCCCAGGAGAGTAAAGGCCAGCCCAGCGGACTCCCTCCCTGTCTCCTTTTACATGAATTTTCATGGACACTTCAGCGCTGTGGGAGGCAGATGTAGGACCACATTTTCATAACAGCCTTTGCCAAGCTCAGTGTTAGCAAAGGCAGATGGAAGCAGCAGTGAGAATAGCAAAGAAGGTGGAAGAGTTACACTTACTATATGTTGGTTAATAGGGATCAAGAGATAGAAAGGAAGAATGTTAAGGAAATGATTTTATTATCAAACCTGCAGATCTATGAAGCCATCTGTTTATTGCTGTGTCACATTCCTCTGAGAATAATGGTCTATTGGTTTGCTTCCTAAATAAAGTCCATATCCCATGTTATGGTAAAGGTGTCTCTTACTGTCCAGAGCATTTCTTTATGAAATACTAATATTTCTATTAATAAACAGGATTCCTTTCATTTAGAAACAGAGAACTTAGGAGAAATTACTTACCTCTATGAAGATATTTGTTATTACATTCTTATACTTTAGCTTTTGAATCACTGATCAGGCACCTGAAAACACAAATACAAAGAATTTATTAGAAAGTTACAGCCAGGAGTATTTTCCACATTGATAAGATAAAACTAGAGGCCAGGTGCATGAAATTCATAAATGAGGGGAGTGTCCCTCAGCCCAGCCTGCACTCTCTCCAATCTGGGACCCCTCAAGGGATGTCCGACTTCCTGTTTAGACCCTATCCCAAATGGCCAGTCGGACATCCCTCTCACAATCCAGGACTGCTGACACCAAACTGCTTACCTGCCTGTCTACCTGATTGTCCCTAAACACTTCTGCCTGCCAGCCTGATTACCCCTAATCACTCCCCTGCCAGTATGATTGATGCCTAACTGCTCCCCTACCAGCCCCATTGCTCATAAGTGTCCTTTCCTGCCCACATGGGCACCCCTAAATGTCCTCCCCTGCAGATATGGTTGCCCCCAACTGCCCTCTCCTGCAGTGCATCATGTAGAGGCCATTTCATGGTGGCCATCTTGTGTGTTGGAGTTACTTTCAATTTACATATTACCTCTATTTATATAGGATTTCAATGCTCTGGCTATAAAACTGCCCTAAATTGAAAATACTAAAATACACATAGACTATCAACAAATGTAACTTTATTAATGGAAACAATAGTTTAAAATTTTCTGTAGTTTTATTTTAGTAGACTTTTACTATATTTCTTATACTCTAAATATTCTACTTTACCCAGTATTTTTTTTTTATCATCTATTGATTTACCAACTACTTTTGAATTCAGGACCCCTTTCAACACTTCTGACTCCTCTATCTTGCCTTAAAACCATAATTCTCAGCACCTTCTCTCAGACCTTCTCTCAGAACTCAGTGTGTGAAATAGATGCTGACAGGAATTTAACAAATGGATCAGGGTTTTGCTCTATATAGTTCTGAGAACCTTCTTCTCCTGAAGTTAATTGATCAGAAATCTTGCTGGCTGCAATCTGCCTGCTCTTGTCATTCTAGAACACTCTATAACCCACAATACTCCCTAGGAAGCAGGGGAACCCATGAAAGTGAAGAGCCCTGAAGCTGAACTTTCATTAGTTTTGATGGTGAAAACCCCTGTGAGTGTGTTACATGTGAACGTGCTGATGCTATAAAAGGTGAAGCCAGTGAGAACTGTACGAACACACACACAGTCCAGCTTCATCCAAGCCTTCTTATCCAACAACAGAATCTTGTGCAATCTGACCCAGGCTCATTTGTGAGCTTTGTATCCCACTGGTCTCCCACCTGTCCTGTGCTTCTGTCAGTTACTCCTGTCACTTCCACGTTCTTTGAAATAGTAAGCACCACCCTACCTCAGAGTTTTTTTCTAGGAAAGGAAGGGAAGATCAGCATGGTGGCAGGACAGCCTAGGTTTGAATAGTGGCTACATAACTAGCTGACTATGAACTGAGGGTAAGTTTTTTTTTTAATTTTTAAAATGTATTTAATAATAGAGAGGAGAGAGAAAGAGAGAGAGAGAGAGAGAGAGAGAGAGAGAGAGAGAGAATGAGTTGTTCGTTCTCAGATCAGTTGTTCCATTTATTTATGCCTTCATTAGTTGATTGTTGTATGTGACCTGACTGGATATGGAACCCATAACTATAGCATACATGGATGACACTCTAACTAACTGAACTACATGGCCAAGCTCAAGGGTTAGTTCTTGACCTTTTTTTTCAGTCCACTAATCTAAAAACAGATAGTGGAAATATATTTGTGAGACAAGAACAGTACTGGGTATATAGTAATCAATCAATCAATCAATCAATATTAGATGCTGCTGCTACTGCTATTAGTACTTTAGTTAATAAAATATGTTATTTTCAAGAAAGCCTTTTCTATCTCTTACCCCAATCTAGATGTAGACCCCCCTTCAGTTTTCATGGCACCTTATATGTTTCCTTTATAGGATTTGCCCTCATTTTCATTAGGCCATTTTCTGTAATATCATCTGTTTAATATCTGCCTGGCTGCTCCCCTGTTTCCTACTATTTGGTAAGCTCCATTTAAGGAACCCTTGTGTGTAGCTCACTGCCTGATCTATACAAAGGGTTTAATAAATATTTTGTAAATGTGTAAACCCTGAAACAAAATGAAAAGACAACCCACCGAATGAAAGAATATAATCACCAAGGATACATCTAAAGGGGTTAATATTTAAAATTTATGCAGATATGAAATTCTGTTATAAAATGGAAAAATACAAATATTCAAGTTATAAAATGGAAAAATAAAACTGCATATAGTTTCCCAAATAGGACATAGAAATGGCCAAGAGACAAATGAAAAGATGCTCAACATCAGTAATCATCAGAAAAATATAAGTTAAAACCACAAAGACCCATGGCTGGTGTGGCTAAGTTGGATGAGAGTTGTCCCATGTACCAAGAGGTCCCCAGTTTTTATATCTTAAGCTTAAGCTTAAATTTTTATATCTCCTGCATGTGTCTGTCAAATTATCTGTTGGTTAAGTGGAGGATGTTATTTGAGATGAGTATTTACTGGCTCCGTAATAATTATAACATCCTAATATGCATGTTAGAGGCAGTATAACAAACAATACTATAGAGCCTTAGCATTTATCCACTTTACAAGGGACTGATGATTATCACCAAATGGCTTAGTTGATTCTGAATTCTGGTAAGTGAATAAATTCGTGAAAATTATATTCTATGATGAGCATTTAGTCTATAGGGAAGTAATTAGTTATACATACTCAGAGTTCATTTTATTGCTACCTTCTGAATTCCTCAAAATTATGTATTTTTATAATTATTAGGTATAATTAGAGCTTAATTGAAGATTTTGTTTTTGTGTGTATGTGTGTATATTTTATTTTTATTTTTATGTTTTTGGATTGTTTGAAATGGAAGAGTGCACAGAGGAATTGAAGTATGTGTCTTATTTAATAATAGGTTACAGAATCATAAAATCTTTTCTGTTCTTCATGGCTAAATAAAAATGATTTAAAATAAAAATGATTTATTATTCTTCAAATAATAAAAAATGGGATATATGGACTTTAGATGATGCTCTAAAACATAAAGCTTATTTAATATTTTATCATTCAGAATTATTTGGTTCAATGCGATTAGAATTCATTATAATTCTGTCAACTATTTCTAAAAATGTGTTTTAGAATTTTGCTGTTGATATAGTTTATACACAACAATCGAATAAAGAGAACACCCCTAAAAATGAGAAGATTAGGTGTTATCACTAAGAACCAGGTGCTCTCCTGGAATCTCCTAGCAAAGAAGTTTACCTTTCTGTTCAGATAATGTTATGAATAGTTCATTTCATATGACTGTTGTAAATATTTTACCTATATTAAAGCAACATATGCAGCATTATTATTCATAAAAATATGACTCCAAAATGCTTGGGTGAGAAATGAATATTAATCAAAAGTAGTGATAATTAGTTATAGGCATCTGAAAAATAAACTTCATATCAGGTATAATGTACTTTTGTTGATTCAGTTACCTCTTGTAATATTATAGGAGTGCTATACTTGTACTAAAATAATGTTTCTCAAGTTTCACCATAATAAAACATCTATATAAAGCATCCATCTTATATAAAAACTGCTGTTTGAAATTTTAACCCTGCTATTTGGTTCTGTAAAATCTTGCTTGCTAAGACAACTCCCACTTCAGAGAGGCCATTAAACCTTCCCCAGACAAGGTTGTCAGTGCTGGTGCCAGACCAGACCTATGGTTGTGGTCTCAAGACCTCAGTACATATGGGCCCTTTAAGAACTGGCAAAGGGGGCTAGAAACACTTTGGGAGACAAAGAAGGTAAAAACATATGATTAGGGAAAATTCCTGCATGTTGGGGCCCAGAATTTAAGAGACATGTTCCTCTGGACACATGTGTAATAAATATAACTCCATCTCTCTGAGTATTTCTTTGTTCTTCTTCAGTTTACTATAACAAAACAATTAGAAAATGAAAAGAAAATGGAGAAGAGAAACATCTTACAGTACAAAGTGTGAGAATTAAAGAAATCTTGATAACTCAAAGTATTATGAAACCATATACTATCAAATTCTAATTTATGTAAAGAAAATGAACATCCTCTATTTAGATTTTAAGGACTGAGTAGAATTTCTACAGTATTCAGTCTTAAATGTTTCTCTAATAACTAATTATCTTTTTCTTTATATTTTTATTGACTTCCTAGAGGAAAGGAGAGGGAGAGAGAGATAGAAACATCAATGATGAAAGAGAATGATTGGCTGCCCCCTGTGCACACTCCACTGGGGATCATGCTGCAACCCAGACAATATGCCCTTGACTGGAATAAAACCAGGGGCCCTTTTATAGGGTTCATTAAAAATAAATATTAATAAGGATCAAATAATTAGTTTTATATTAAAATCAACATTTTTCTATTAATAGCAAATATATTTTGCTCACATAACAGAAAATAGTTTTATTATTAATATTATCTTATTGATTGCAAAGATGTCTTTGTATGGTGGAACATCTAGAATAAATTTTCACTTATTTATAGGATCAAGTGACTATTCCTGTTTACAAGGATATTTCTAGTTAATGCCTGTTTCCCTGGAGTGATTTCATAGCTCCCTCTTTTATTCCCAAGTGTTTTTAGAAGAGTAAAATCACATGGATTGAGATTATATAATTCTGCTGGTTCTGGGGGAGAAAAATCTTTGTTATCTAAAAAAAATACTGCCTTCCACTGGTTATGACCTCCAAGAGCAAAGGCCTACCGAGGTGAGGATGCCCCTACTGTCAGCTATAGAGGGGCAGCACTGAGCTGGCCAATATTTGTGGAGGTGCTGCTTGTCCTGGCTCAGGGGAAGCGTTCCACTAAGTCTGAAAGACTAAGACATCGCGGGGACTCTCCGCCACCGCCCGCGGCCTGCTCTGCCAGGCCTTCGCGCGTGCTGTGCTGGCACTGCGCTTTCCATTGGCAGACCCGGAGAATCCTCTCTCCGCTGCCACAAGGCCAGGCCAAAGCATCAGACACTACCACCATGCGGATTTTAAAACTACAGGGGAAATGGATGTGGAGCTACCATCGCTGCCGCACCCACCGCCGCCCCCAAGAATGGGAATCCACCGAAATCAGAGCTCACTACACACCGGGCTCATGGAGAGTGTGGCTTCAGAAATTAGCCTCTGCATCCACAGCAGCTCCACATCCGGAACAAAGAGGACACCATTGAGGGCGGACTCTCCCCATGCAGCCACCACAGCCCGCCCACAATCTTCCCAGCACACCCACCATGCTGGGAGGGAAATGGAGCGCGCTGGTGAGGAAATGGCACGGTGCCTTCCATTACCCACCCAGGCGAGCCCATCCTCTGATGCCACATGGCCAAGCCGAAGCTCTCACCACCACTGCCATGTGAACTTTAAAACTACAGTGGTAATTGAACCACAGGAGCGACCGTCAATATTGCACCTGGCACCACCACCCACCACTGCCGCCGAGAATAAAGGAAATCCACCAAGAACAGAGCTCACCACACCTTGGGCTCAGGGAGTGGGCGACCTCAGAACTTAGCCTCCATGTCTGCAGCTGCTCCACTCCCACACCGAACGAGACACCTTTGAAGGTGGTCACCCCGCCTGCAACCATCTCACCCCAACTGCAGCTGTCCCAGCCTGCCCGCCATGCTAGCAAGGAGCTAGCATGGTACCTCCAATATGCGACCCCAACACCCTAGAGGGGCCGTGTGCCCCGGGTGAGCCAAGTGTCCCAGCGGCCGTGTGCCCCGGGTAAGCCGTACCCCCCAAAGGGGAAGCTTGTCCAGGGTGAGCCTTGTGTCCCAGGGGGCCGAGAGCCCCAGGGGGCCGTGTGCCCCGGGTGAGCAGAGTGTCCCAGGGGGCCATGTGTCCCGGGTAAGCCGTACCCCCCAAAGGGGAAGGGTGTCCCGGGTGAGCCATGTGTCCCAGGGGGCCGAGTGCCCCGGGTGAGCCGAGTGTCCCAGGGGGCCGAGTGCCCCAGGTGAGCCGAGTGTCCCAGGAGGCCGAGTGTCCCAGGTGAGCCGCGTGTCCCAGGGGGCCATGTGCCCCTGGTGAGCCGTAACCCCCAAAGGGGAAGGGAATCCCGGGTGATCCGTGTGTCCCAGGGGGCCGAGTGCCCCGGTTGAGCCGAGTGTCCCAGGGGGCCGTGTGCCCCGGGTAAGCCGTACCCCCCCAAAGGGGAAGCTTGTCCTGGGTGAGCTGTGTGTCCCAGGGGGCCGAGTGCCCCAGGGGGCCGTGTGCCCCAGGTGAGCAGAGTGTCCCAGGGGGCCATGTGTCCTGGGTAAGCCGTACCCCACAAAGGGGAAGGGTGTCCCGGGTGAGCCATGTGTCCCAGGGGGCCGAGTGCCCCGGGTGAGCCGAGTGTCCCAGGGGGCCGAGTGCCCCGGGTGAGTCGAGTGTCCCAGGAGGCCGAGTGCCCCGGGTGAGCCGAGTGTCCCAGGGGGCCGAGTGCCCCGGGTGAGCCGTGTGTCCCAGGGGAAGCAGTGGGACCCAGTTGAAGGGGCGGTGAAAACCAGAGGAGCGGACTCTATTCATATGGTCCTGAGATAGTCACCATAAAACAAGCAGACTGCCAAATGAGGAGCAGATTTTATTCATGGGGTCCTGAGATGGTCACCATAAAACAAGCAGATTGTCAAATGACAGCGGGGAGGGGAAGGAGACCTGGGGGGAGATAGGAGAACAATCGAGGGACTGGTATGCATGAATATAAGTACAACCAATGAACACAGAACTCTGGGGAGGGAGGGCATAAATGGGAGGTGGGGGCGGCAATGGTAAACTATGTACACAGAAAATACCTTAATAAAATAAAATTTAAAAAATAATAATAAAATAAAAAAATACTCTACCAACGACACTGAAAATTAAACATACTTGAATTAATCACAGAAGTGTTGTGACTCATAAAATCTTTTCAATTCTGTTCTTCATACCTAAATAAAAATTATTTAAATAACTTCCTCAAATAATGAATGTGGAATACATGGACTTTAATATACATAATTGAAGATAATCTAGGGGGAAAAGTGTTTTACTAATGTAGATGAGAAAGTGAAGAAAAAATAAAATGAGATGGGAGCAGGCAGGTAAGCAGGAGGTGGCAGAGATAAATTCCAGAGGCATAGGGTGGACATCTGCTATGGTTTTAATGGAATTCTCAATGCAAACTTACATGTGCAAGACAAGATCATTTAAAGAATAAATTGATAAAAGCAGCTTCTCTTGTCTTTGCTGTTCTTCTTCTCAATAAATTACTGAACCCCTCCCCCTAAAAAATGAAGAAACAAACAAACAAACAAGCAAAAACACTAAACTAGTTTGGTACCAGTTGAAAATAGTGGAATTTTATTTTGGCCACAATTTAAAGTAAACAAAAGACACATGTAAATATCATAACAGGGTGTAGAAGTTGGTGCTGAGGTATTCAAATAAGTGATTTAATTAATGTGAAAAGTTTTAAACACTCAAAACCTGGTAAAAACAAACAAACAAACAAACAAACAAAAAAAACACACAACCCAGGCAATGTGCTCTTAATTAGAATTGAACCTAGGGCCCTTTGGTCTTCAGGCTAACACTCTATCCACCAAGCCAAACCAGCTAGGTCAAAATATACATAACTTTTTATATATAACTAGAGCACTGCTTGATCAAGGCCAATCGGGGCCTGCCGGCTATGGGAGAGACTGAGGGTGGAGGGACCATGGGAGGTTGGTTGTGAGAGCACCCTGACCACCTGGTGGTGAATGCACATCATAGAGACCTGTTGACAGGTTGTTTGGTCAACTGGTCATAATGGTCACTAAAGCTTTTATATATATAGATGGTCTGCTGTCATACACATTTGTGCTCTGTGGCTATAGATAGACAGCTTTCAGGATCATTCTGAGGCATTTCATAGTACCACGTTTTATTTTCTTCAGAACAAGATTTTTCTTATCAATAAATTCTTCTGATAGTGGATGTCAACAGTTTATGAAACAATCTTTTACTTTTTTAAAATTGATTTCAGAGAGGAAGGGAGAGGGGAGAGAGATAGAAACATCAATGATGAGAATCAAGCACAGACTACCACATGGGGAGGGGGAAAGAGTCTCACTTAGTCCTTTTTTCCTACAGTTTATGAAGGCTTCAGATCTTTGTGCCTTGATATACCCTCTGATTGGTCACTATCCCTTTCTGATTTGGTCACTATAGCAACTCCATTGCTCAAAGGTCAACCTCACATGGGGCAGGCAAGACTCTCCTCCCCACCTCTCTCATTGTTTCCCTACTCCCTCTAGGCTTTCTTCTTCCCTCCTCTGAAGGAGGGGCTTCCCTCACTTTGTTTTATAAATATTGACCTTTTGCTGTTTCTTGTTCCCTTATTCTATGGTAATGTACCCTTTGCAGCTCTGTAGCCCTGTGCTTTTTTTCCATGGACCGCTAACTTTTAAAATTTTCTAAACCTGCCTATTTCACCCCTAAAAAACTTTCAATAAGAGAAGGGAATAGCTATTAGAAACCAAATATGATAGTTTTTATGGGGAGAAATCAACCATTACTCTTTCTTAAACAAAGCAACAACCCACGCAAGTTAGCAGGGGAGGAGTCAGGAAAATAAATAACCCTATTGCATTTGCTTGCCATCTTCACATGGTCTTCCAGTGCCTCCCCTTGGCCAAACACAATGGGAAGACTGAGAAATAGTCTGTTGAGGTCTATCATAAGACTTTCTCAGATATATTAGTGAGCAAATAGAAAATACTCAGCATTGACGAAACCGGTTTGGCTCAGTGGTAGAGCTTAGGTCTGCGGACTGAAAGGTCCCTGGTTTGATTCCGGTCAAGGGCATGTACCTTGGTTGGGGGCACATCCCTGGTAGGGGGTGTGTAAGAGGCAGCTGGTCGATGTTTCTCTCTCATCGACATTTCTAGCTCTCTATCTCTCTCCCTTCCTCTCTGTGAAATATCAATAAAATATATTTAAAAAAAAGAAAATACTCAGCATAATGAGGATATTTTCACCATTTTGTTTTTTTTTTCTTTATTTGAAAGTCCTAAAAAATAATATGTTGACTAATATATTGATATATGTATTTGGTGTCCTTCTGATGAATGTGGTTCCTGAATGGTTAAATTTGATATTGAATTACATGCAAAAAAAAAAAGGCATTGATATACATGGGAGATCTCCAGATGAGAAAACTGAATATTTTAATTTAAACTTTAATATCAATCAGCAAAATATTTACTTTATTGTTTATTATTTTATAATAGTTTATCAGATTCATTCTCAGGATCCTCTATTTAATTTTTACTGTTTTTTTTTAGTTCTGTGGCGTTAGTTCTCACCAACTTGCTAAGGCCTAAGTAGGTTAGCCATGTATTTCCTCATACATTATCTGTTAGTCTGGTTCAATCCAATTTGTTTTAAACTGCTTTCTAGGTAACCGGTGCCTTCATTTACCTTATGACTATCTAGAAATACTGACTGGTTGATCTTCCTACCATGGGTTCTTTCATCACTATTAGTCTTAAATATTTCCAAAATAACTTCTCCTTTCCCAAAGACAATAAAACTTTCACTATGGGAATCAGAATAAAAACACTTACCTGGACATTAAGTAGAAAACTTTTTAAAACTGGAGTATACTCATCTATAAAATATATCTTTAAAAGATCTTAGTAATAACATCATAACCTCTTCTTTTTACTGGTAAAATAGTGCCAGTAATTTGGGGCTGATATTTTGTTGTGGCCCATGTATACTTTCTTGGTGACATTCTCATTCCAATGCAGCTAGATTTATGAAAAACATTTGCCTAGTCTAGAGCAGCATCTATCTATGTATATAAAAGCCTAAGCAACCAAATGACCTAATGACTGGTCACTATGATGCACACTGACCACCAGGGGGCAGGCACTCAAAGCAGGAGCTTCCCCCCTGATGGTAAATGTGCTCTCACAGCAAACTTCCCTTGGCTGGCAGGCCCTAATCGGCCCCGATAAGGCTGGCTGGTCAACTTCCTGTGGTCCCTTCTCCTGGTTGGCCAACCACCCACAGCCCTGCCCCCTATCCCCAACCCCTGCTGGTTGGCCTAATGGCCCCAATTGGGGCTGCCAGCCTCCTGAGGTCCCTCACACCCAGCGAACCAACCTCCCACAGCCCTTCCTGCCAGCTGGCTGAACTCCACAGCCCCAATTGTGGGCCTGGTCGAGGGACCCCACCTATGCATGAATTCCTGCACTGAGCCTCTAGTATGAAATAACTTGATTGCCAAAGTCTGAAATGCATCCTTGTTTGACTAGGAAAGGTATGAGTTACAGCAATTTGTTTAGCATTCATGATGATGAAGTTTGAGATTACATTAATGGTAGAGATGAGTGTGATCATTAATGGCATGATGAAAAATCTCAGTACCTATAGAACACACATCAGTGATGCTATTCATAAGAGTGAAAAAATGTAAAAATATAAGTCAATAAGTTTTGTTACTTTTCTAGATATAAGATGTAGAATAGATATAATTTTACTCTGAAGTTAAAATATTGGATACTTTTAAAAAATATATATTTTATTGATTTTTTACAGAGAGGAAGGGAGAAAGGGATAGAGAGCTAGAGGTACTAAATGTGTGAGGTGGTGGAGGGAAAGATGAACAACAAATTAATTTTGAATAAGATGGACATTTACACACTAGTGTGTTACTGCCATGTAAATATCTGATAAATCAATCTATAAAGATATATGCAAGGAGAAGAAAATGTGATTTTGAATATTATATGAAAAGGTAGGGCTTTTCACATAATATTTCACATGATAAGAGAGACAAAGACTAGGAAATCATTCTCATGAAGGTTGTTAGTTAAGCCTAAGAATTACTTAAGCCAGAGGAAGGCTTTAGCACAGCAGATCCACTGAATATTTCTTATCAGTAGAAATCTCCAATGCCATTCAAAAGCTACAAAACGAATAAACAACTTAATATTCTTATATTACTCTTACAATTAAATTGGATCTTAATACTCCCTTCCTAAAGTGGGTGCAAAGACTTTTCTGTATTGCACATCCCTCCTCTTTTTATTTATTATTTTTATTCTCACGTGAGGATGTGTTTTTATTGATTTGAGGGTAAGTGAAGAAGGGGGAGAGAGTGAAACATGGTTGTGAGAGAGAAACATTGATCAGCTGCTTCCTGAAGACATATGGACTGGAAATTGAACCTGTAATCTAAGTATGTGCCCTGACCTGGAATCAAACCCAAAACCTTTTGGTGTACAGGATAATACTCCAACAAATTGGGCCATTTGTTCAGAGCCATCTCTCCTTTTATTAAATAAATTTATTATTTCATAAAGGTTATATAGATGTACTAAAAATTGGAAGAATGATGTAGAGATTTGTCATAGTACCATCTTATATTGGTAGGGAATATTTGTCATAATTAAACATTAAACAGTGTTATTAACTGATATCCATGTTTTACTTAGATGACATTAGTTCTCACCTAATGTTCATTTTCTTTTGCTTTTCTTGCTTCTGGTGACCTTGACAGTTTTGAGTTCTGTTGGGCCAAATAATTTGTGGAATGTCTTCTTATTAAAATGTTTGTAATTAAAACAAAATCACCATGGTTTTACCTGGTTTATGTGTTTTGGAGAGAAAGACCACATAGATAAATTTTATTTTAATTTTATTATATCAATATGACTTCATTGTAGATGTTATCCTCGATCAGTTGATCAGTTGGCCATTAGTGGTGTTTCTGTACTATGAACTTCTCCAACTTCTCCATCTCTTCTTAATGGCTCATAGATGTTAGTTACCCAATTGTGATTTGGAAAATAATGTACCTACAAGTTACCACAATTTCTTGCCCACCTGCTCTTTTCCAAAAATTATATCCTACATAATAAAGAGATAATATGCTAATTAGACCAGATAGCAGAACAACCTTCCAGAATGACCAGTAGATGGGGTCCAGAAGCAACTAGGGCCATGAGGGCTGAGCCCCTTGCATGGACTTTGTGCACCGTGTATCTAGTGTTCATATATTTCAACAAGGAATAGTTTAAAACTTATACTACATGAATTTCAATGTCAAGAATATTAGGAAATGAAAGATAAAATTATTGTGCAAACACACACACACACACACACACACACACACACACACACCTACATTTGATGAGATGAGATTTAGAATATAACAGCAAGGTGGTTTTGAAATTGTCTGCACACTGAGTTACTTGAGAAGCCATAAAAATCACTGAAAGCCAGAACCCACACCCAGGCATTCTCATGTCATTGGTCTGATATTTTTCCTCGGCATCAGGGGGAGGGGTAATCTCCCTGGTAATTCCAATAAACAATCAAGTATGAAATCCACTAGCCTGTAGCAATTAATTGACTGTGATCTATTTGCTTTATCAGCTGTACCAAAGAGGTAATTAAAGATGGGAGGGGGATTGTTTTACTTTGCTATTCGATTAAAAACACTTTGTTCAATCACCAATAGATGTAGGTGACACCTTAAAATATATTTTAGTTATGTTTCAAATATACTTTTATTATTTCAATTATATCTCAATAAAAATCAATCAAACACTTTAAAATCTTGCCTCATTTACTTAAAAAAAAGTAGAGGAATCACAAAAACCACTATTCTGAGTGAATTCACAGCTGAGGAAAATGATAAAAATTAACATATCTGTTATTAAGAACATTTTTAAATCATCAAGTTAGTTTTTAGTACCATGTAAAGGATAGGATCTCATTAAAATCACCAGTGAAATCAATCCTTTGATTGGGTCTTGACACAAGCTGTACTTGGTTAAAGTAAACATTTTCTTTACTGTAACAAGGAGATTAAAAAATGCTGGAAATAAATACCAATGGAAAACGCACTTTGTTCTATTGATGAGTATTTCTGAGTGGATGAGGAGGTCTTCATCCAGTTGCAGGAGTTGAGAGCAAAGGTTCAGTTCTTGTGGACAGCCCCTGCTTGCCGAGGATCCCCCAAGCTGAGAGGCAGCAGGCTGCAGGTGCCAGGCCTGGAGCTGGGCCAGGTGAGACTTTGGTGAAGGGCGCTCACTTAAAGATAACTTGGCATCTCTGCTCAAAGGCATCCATATCCCTTAATGAATTGGGTCAGTTGACTTGGTGCATTATCACTACACTCTACAAAGCCACCTAAGGAGGAAACAAAACTGAAATGTATACCAAAATTTAAAACCTGAGCATTTTCAGGGGAAATCAATTGTGAAAGTATGTGTTAGGGTGAACTACCCTTAATCTCTCCTGCTTGGACATGTTTTCTGAAATGTCCATTGTTATAAGCTTTCCCCCATAGCTTGGAGCAAAAGGCTGGCACCTGCAGAAGCAAGATAAGATGAAGCCCCCTTTGCTTGACCAATCTCTCAGTCTCCTCCCTTGACACCCTTGACAGACTCATGCCCTCCCTTCTGTTTAACTGACTGGCTCACCCACATCCCAACCCTATATTGCATACTTTTATCCTATAGAAGAGAACCTAACCACCCCCCCTAAGGGCTGACACTGATATAATGGTCTCAGTCCGCTGTGAGGAAATGTAACAAAATTTCTTAAATTCTCACAATGGCTTTTGTCCCGGTTTCTTTTGGTGCAGACCCAGCAGTAGGGAATGCGTCTGTTTACCAACACGTATGGAGTTTGACTTTGTGGGCACTGGGTTCTGACTGGCCACCAAGAAGTGGGCAGTGAAGCAGCCTGGACTTGAGCAGCAGTCAGGATCTGCTAGAGCTCCCGGTCAGGGCAGGGCCTGCTGCCCCGGGGTACCTCCCAGAGGCAGGAGACACTGACCAGATAGTGAGCTGAGCCCTCCAGCAAGACCAAGCTAGAGGCGCAGAACTCCATCTACACACATTCCTTTTCATAACAAGCGAGTAGGTTGCTCAAGTCCCAACCCAGTGTACTGACAGCACCTACTATGGGAGAATTCATTTTTCTTTTTGACAGAAATGATGAAGATGGAGAGGAATTTAATGTTGCATGATGACGGACTGACAGCTGAAGCTCCATGCACATCGAGGAAAGCAGGCTGCTCTTACAGCCTCCCTGGGAGGTGACCCGTGTCTCATCAAAGCTTTATCTGTCAATTTACGGTCAAGGGTGGGATGCGAGTTTCATTCAGAAGGATGGGCAGAAAAGCTGTAGCTGCAGCTCTCCAAGTGTTTAACCTTCTCCCAAAAGTCCTATATGTGACAAAATTAGAAACTTACAACTCTCATTTTTCTTTCCTTACAAATAATAAAATTTCACAGAAAGAAAATGAATTATTTGCAACATTTTCAAAGCTTTTCAGTATTCCATTATTTTCAACATCTCCGATATTGCTAATCTAGTATTCACTCTAAGACAATTGTGTTAAACAGGAATTGAATTATCATTGTTAAAAAACTCAAAACAACTAAAATCCAGAGTTTGCTGTAATTATTTTTATATTGAGCATGTATTAGTCTGTCATTATGGTAGCTGTTCATAAGCATTTATTTTAAAAAGCAACCATATTCACAATGTGGGAAAAGCTTATGAAATCAGTGTGTAAAGTCAATTGTAAAAGAATAACACTATTTGTCCAAAAACATTGTGCCTGTGGATCACATTTTCTTATCCTTGTTATAAATAAGAGACACATTATTTAAAAATATTTTTGTTAATTTAGAAGTCATAGGAAAAAGTTTTGGACAAATATTAGAAACTAAGAGATAGAAAATGAGAAGATACCAAATTTAGTAGTTTTGTAGAAGATAGAAAATAAGATACAGATTAAGTAGAAAAGTAGAAGATAGAAAATGAGATGCAGATTAGGTAGAAAACTAGAAGTAGAAGATAGTACAGGACCAAAACCGAGGAGGAAATTAAAATATTAATAATTTATATGCTCAGAAACAGTGGAACTTATGGGGCTTTGCAGGCTCAGTTAAAGTGTAAAATTTAAAAACGTTGCATCCCAGGGAAATTTAAACAAAGGCCTGCAAAGCCTGCTACAATTAACAAACCATTATCTTTCCCACCTGAGGCAAAGTGGGAGGTGAAGGAAAAAACTTTAAATTGGATATATGTGACAGTTTTTCCAAATGTGATATTTCAAGAATTAACTGAGAGGCAGCTTTCTGACATCTCAAGGGCCCTTTGGTAACACAAAGATCTACTCTCTCCCAAAAAGAAATATTTTTGGACAATGGTTTAGAGCAGATCCGGTAATGATGTGGGTCAGAAGTCATGTTTGTATCTTTCCAGAGGGAGCAGTGAAGTCAATTTAGGTGCCAGAGTGTTGCATGCATCCTTGACCGGAATCGAACCTGGGACCCTTCAGTCCTCAGACCGACGCTCTACCACTGAGCCAAACCGGTTTCGGCAAAATATAGATTATTGATTTGCGATGAGAAGTATTACTCCAGAATGCTGGAATCTTGGCACTGGGGTTCTTGTGTGGCACACTTTGTGTGTGGCTACTATGTAAAGAGTAAATTGATGTGCCTACTATGGAAACAATGTGGAGGCTCCTCAAAACATTGAACCTATGTGATCCAGTATATATATATATATATATATATATATATATATATATATATATATATATACAAATCACTGAACTCATGGGCTGATTCTGGGGATTGTCACTCTTTCTAAGCTGCCCATATTGAAAACTGACCAATGAACTAGGTGCACAAGATTTGTGCATAGAAAGATATTCCTTCAGCCCAGCCTGCCCCCTCTCACAGACTAGGAGCACTCAGGGAATGTCCTACTGATGGCCGAGGCCTGCTTCACATGGGGACCACTCCCCTAAGCCGTAATCTGGCCACCCTCTGCAGGAGGCCACTGGGGCGATCAAATATTATATAAAGCTTAAAGGGCACATCCAATGGCAAAAATATGTTGCTGATTGCATGTAGATAAGAGTTTAAATATTTTAGAGATACACAAAATAAAATTTATTCTGGATAAATCTCATTCTAGCCCACAAATATAACTGATTGTAAACCTAATGTTGTAGGCTTACCAAACAACCTTTGCACTTAATTTTCTAGTAAGTAGCAGACTGTTGAGTATTATACATGGAAAACTATAGACATGTCATATTTCTTGACTTTCAGGTTTGCTTTGAATTTTCTAGATGCTCTCCTGAGTTTAGTTAAGAATCTCAATTTCGGAGAGAAGGTAGAAGAATATGCATATTAAAACCAGTATTTACGTGTGTATTTTTCAAGCATAGCAATGATGTTACTAGTAAAGACAGAACAAGTTTCAAAGTACAGATATGTTGCATTTTATAAAAATATTTATTATAATATTTTTTGAAAATTTTTAATTCTGATTATATTTTAGACAAATTTATTGACTTATGTATGGCCTTATTTTCACTAATTTTTGTAACAATTCTTGTTCACGTATATATGTATCTTTTTTCAGATTAGCACCCCTCGCTCATAGCAAAGAGCAGAAATGCAGATACAGGCATACACAGCATCATTCACTGGTTCAGATTTCTCTCTCTGCAGCTTGAAAACCCTAGCATTGAGATGTCTGGTAGAGAATTTATAAAACAGGTAATGTTCATATTTATTCATGAGAAGAAAAATGATAGGCAACATAGTCTGCTGAATTAAATTTTTTTCTTCAAAAAGAAATCACAAAGGTTCCTTTGCTTGTGTTCTAAAAGAATTCATATTTCTTAAGGAGACCTCTAGAAATAAAAACCTACTGAACCATTTTATTTGCTGTACTCAGGAAAGAGGATATTCAACTAAAACTTAAGCAGTCCCCTGGTTAGTGTTGTTCAATAGTTCGAGCCTCTTGAATGATATAATCATGGGAAAAGTCTTTAAAAAATTATTTATACAGCTATATCACTTATTTTGATTATTATTATTTATATTATAATTATTGCTGCTGCGATATTTTCATTTTTAGGGATAATTCAAAGTTTTCTGTAGGTGAAGATCAGTTTGTAATTTAGAAAGTATATGTTCCTTCAAAGACTCCAGGAAGAGGCTCAAGCCTCACCGTCAGCACCCAAAGCTGAAACCCTGCTACGCTCTGAAGCTACCATGGGTGTTATCATGTATCCAAAAGCTTTACTGTGCCTTTTTAGCATTGAGTAAGATGGTCACTAAACTGCTTAGCAAACTTACACCCATGTACAATTCCACATTAAATTATTTCCCCCATGAGTATTAAGTAGTTACATAAATATATTAATATAACATAATACATTTTATGAGTAATCATACATACCCCATACAGACAGATAAATCCTAGTCAACACGGATATCCACAACCAACAAAAATCTTTTAGTCTACCTACCTCTGTGAAACCTACAACCCATCCTTCACGTATCCCTCTTCTCGCCCCAGGCCCATTAATTGTGGGGGTTTCTAAACTGGGTCATAAAAGGCATCCAGTCCTTACTTCAGGCCATCACATCTAAAATCGCCCACTTGTTCCCCTTAAATAAGACATCTCCATGGAATCATGACTAATCAGCCCATACTGCGGCATAACTGTATTGTCATACCTTTGGTATTTTTAAAATTTTAGATGTGCTTGGACTCGGCATGGCCACTCTTTGAAAGGAGCTTAAAATTAAAAGATGGTGAATCAAAACATTTACACACACTTCTTTCTATCCCATTTGGCCACCATCAAGCCACCCACATGAATGACAATGCCACATTGACAGTGGTGGGTTGTACACAAGTAGGAGACATTCTGTGATGATGCTATACATGATGAATAAATTCAGCAGGAGCCTTATGCTCTATTTTGAGAACTATTGAAGTTCCACCTCATGAGCTGTTCTGCTTCCCGCCCTTCTTCCTCCTTTTCCATTTTCTGTTGTTGTTTTTGTTTTGTTTTATTTTTTTACCTTTAAGAGCTATTAATCTCTAATGTTTTATTTGATTTTTATTTTTCCCTCTCTATGTCCCTGCTGATTTTTTCCATTAGATGTAAAGTACTTTTGTCCTTTTGTAGCTGAAATTTTACATCAAGCAAAATGCAGAAAAATATGTATAATCAGCTGTCCTTTAAAAATACACAACTTATTTTTCTAAACAAAGAAGTTGCATCCTGGGGTGTCTTCTAAAAGTGTTCTATTGAATTTTATTCTCAAGCTTTATTCAGCATTCTTATCAACGATGCACTTAGGATATGTATATCAAACATAAGCAATAAGATTGGCCCAGCTGGTAAAGACTGTAGCTCTTGCTGGTTGGGTAGTTTTGAGTATATAGTCCAAGAATTATTTAAGATCCTCTTAGTGAGAAAACACCCTCTCTGATGTTATCATTATAAATATTGCAGGTATCAGAAAATGTGCCCATGTAAGATGGCACACTCAATAAATGTGTGTTTCCTGCATGCTCCATTGACGAATCTTTCATTAAAAAATATATATTTTATTGATTTTTTACAGAAAGGAAGAGAGAGGGATAAAGATTTAGAAACATCGATGAGAGAGAATCATCGATCAGCTGCCTCTTGCACACCCCCTACTGGGGATGTGCCTGCAACTGAGGTACATGCCCTTGACCGGAATCGAACCTGGAACCTTTCAGTCTGCAGGTTGATGCTCTATCCACTGAGCAAAACCAGTTTGGGCAATTGATGAATCTTTCTCTCTCTCCTCAGGCTTCCCTGTTCCCTGAGATACAAGATATTGAAATCAGGCCAATTAAAACCACTACAATAGCCTCTATCAGTAAGTGTTCAAGTGAAAGGAAGAGCCACACATCTCTTATCTTAAATCAAAAGCTATAAATTATTAAGCTTAGTGAGGAAAACATGTTGAAAGTCCAGATAAACTGAAAGCTAGGTTTCTTGGACTGAATAGTTAACCAAGTTGTGAATGAAAAAAAATTTGTTGAAGGGAATGAAAAATTACTGCTCTAGTGAACACACAAAGTATAAGACATAAAAACAGTTTTGCTGATATGAATAATGTTTTACTGGTCTGGATAGAAGATCAAATCAGCCACAACATTCTCTTAAACCAAAGCATAGTCCAGAAGAAAGCCTTACCTTCAACTCCATGAAGATGGAATGAAGTTAAGAAGGATCTATCACTTGTTTAAGGAAAGAAGCCATCTCTATAACATAAAAATGGAAGGAGAGCCAGGCCTGTGTACTCAGTGAGAGTACTATGAACCAGGAGATCATGGTTCAATGCCAGTCAGGGTACATATTCAGGTGTGGGCTCCATCACCAGCAGAGGGCGTACAGGAGGCAGCTGATCAGTGATTCTTTCCCAACATTGATGTTTCTATCTCTCTCTCCCTCCAGCTTCCTCTCTGAAATCAATTAAAAATATTTTTAAAGAAATAGGAAGAGGAGACAGTCCATTCTGATGTAGCAACTATAGCAAGTTATCCAGATCTAGCTAAGCTAATAAGCAAAGAACACTAAACAACAGGTTTTCAATGTAGAATAAACAGTCTTCTATTGGATGAAAATTTCATCTAGAACATTCATTACTAGAGATATGCCAATGCCCCTTTTAAAAGCTTCAAAGGACAAGTTGTCTCTATTGTTAGGGATCAATGCAGCTGTTGACTTTAAGTTGAAACAATGGTCATTCTGAAAATCCTAGAGCCTTTAAGAAATATGCTAAATTTACTTTGCTTGCTCTCTATAAACAGAACAACAAGCAAGATGACAGCACGTCTGTTTAGAATATGGTTTACTTTATATTATAAGGCTACAGTTTAATCCTATTGTGCAGAAAAAAGAGAAAAAATATTTATTCTAAAAAATTACTGCTCATTGATAACTCACCTGTCCACCTAAGAACTTTGATGATGAGATACAATGAAACCAATGCTGTTTTTGTGCTTGCTAATGTAGCACAGATTTTTTTTGGCTCATGGATTTAACCCTTACATTCCATAAGGCTATAGCTGGCATAGACAATGATCCTTCTAATGGATCTAGGCAAAGTCAATTAAAGCTTCTGGAAAGCATTCACCATTCCAGATGCCATTAAGAACATTGGCAATTCATAGAAAGAGGTCAAAATATCAACATACATGAGGTTTTGAAGAAGTTGCTTTCCATCTCATGGATGACTTTGAGGCGTTCAAAACTTCAGTGGAGGAAGTAACTGCAGATGTGATGAAAATAACAAGATAAATAGAATGAGAAGTGAAGCCAGAAGATAGATGTGACTGAATTGCAGCAACCTCATGATTCAACTTTAATAGATGAGGAGTTATTTCTTATGAGCAATCAGAGTCATTTATTGAGATGGAATCTACTCCTGGTGAAGACTGTGAAGATCATTGTAATGACAACAAAGGATTTAGATTATTACAGAAACTTAGTTGATAAAGCAGTATCAGGGTTTGAGTAAATTGACCTTAATTTTGAAAGAAGTTCTACTGTGGCTAAAATGCTATCAAACAGCATTGCATGCTACAGAGAAATGCAATAATTTTTATTATTGTGCTATTTTCCGAAAGTGCCACAGTTACCCTAGATTATGGAACCATCACTCTGAGGCAAGACTCTCAACCAGCAAAAAGATAAGGACTTACAGCTCATATTACGGTTAGCAATAATTATTTTAAATTAAGGTATGTATATTTATTAATTAGATATAATTCTGTTTCATTTGATAAACTATAATAAAACATAAGTATCACTTTTATATGCACTGGAAAACTAAAAAGCTCACATGACTTGCTTTATTACACTGTGTGTTTTCCTGTGATGATTTTGAAGTAAAACCCCAATATGCCTGTATGCATTTCCTCCTTATAACTGTGTCTAGAGAAAGCATACTTTTGTTTTGGGCTCATTAATGTTTATAATGTTCTCATCTGATTAATTCCAGGTATTTTCTTCAGTTCTGCCTGCCTTTACAGGTCCTATCATGATCACAGATTATTTTCAATAAGGACAGAAATGTGGAACAGTTATGATGTATCTCCTGCTGCGAGCTGAGTCTTGTCAGACCTGATTGAACCTGACCATGACATTGGAGGGTACAGGTTCTTTTTCTTAACACTTTGCTACATCCTTGGAGATCCAGGAAAGCACAGAAAAGCTACAAAACAGAGTTCACGTAACTTGTGATAACCTAACATACTTGTGATGTTAGGTAATTCCATAGGAAAAACAAAGTGCCATTTTAAGCTCATCTTTAAAAAAATGGAAAAAGACATATAAACCCAATTTTATATAAATCATAAAAATACTTCTCTCCTGTGTTATTGTATGAACGAAAGTCACCGATATCTATCTTTCCTGGATTCATGCTCTATTTGATACCCAGAACACATAGTATTCCAGGACATTTTCTGAATAATTGAAGTTTCTTCTACCAAGGTCAACATGTCCTCTTGAGAACTTGAAAAGTCTTTCTCCTATGTGCAAGTGGATGCTAAGTTTCCTTCATGCACATAAAGCCTGCACATGAGGATAAACACATTTACAGACAGATATATGGGCATTTAAGATTTCCAAATTAAGTAATTATCAAAAAAAATGAGTAAGGTAAAGTAATAGTGACTGTCTTTTTTATGTCTATACAATTTACTCCCTTTTATTTAGTATTAATGCATGTTAATTTGATATAAAATATCTAAAACTAACACTTATATTGGCTAACAGTATCTTAGTAAGATCCTATTGCTACTTTTCACTACTCTCCCTCAACTTAAAGTCATTTTCAAAGTTGTTGGTTGTGAAGAATACAAATGCCCTCAGTGCAATATTGATAAGAATGCTGAAGAAGAGCAGAGAATAAAATCCAACAGAACACTTCTAGAAGACACTCCAGATGCAACAAAATAAGTTGTGTTTTTTAAAGGACAGCTGATGTACATACAATTTCCTGCATTTTGTTTGATGTAAAATTTCAGCAACAAAGGTAAAAAAAAACACTAAGGAGTTAGTATTATATTCTGACATGCAAAAGGACCTATTATTGTCAAGAAGAAAGTTGTTTACTTTATCCTATCTTTGCATAGCAGAGGTAAGACTCGACAAAAATGAGAACTTTCATCATTTGTACAAAATGCTTCAGAACTGTACTACAGTTGCTTTATCAACCCAACTAGTTTACAAGCAGCTGGAAGGGAAGAGATATGCTTGTTTTCTAAGCCATTTTCACCTCCCACTTCTATCCCACAATATCTAATAAAATAGGCCCACAAAAACATGCTATTTTAGTTAAAGGGGGGGAAGGCTGTATATTTCTTTTGAAATATAAAATCCCATTCTACTTATATTTGTCTGTTCCTTTTATGTGATCCAGGCTTCCCAATCTTGCTATCTGCAAAATAGTGGATGCAAGTTATTCAGCATTTGACTGAATAAAACCTTACTGATTAGCATTTTCTCCCTTTAAAGTGCATTACAACCAGAATACTTGTTCTGAATAGTAAGCACAGGCTTGCGCTCGGTTCAAAGGTCCCTTAGGTATCACTAAAACAATGTTATGTTTCTGCATGTTTTGGAAGCATATCACAACTTTCCATTATATTGACAATTGATTAATCAAACCAATAAATATCTTTATAATTTCAAAAAAAATGGGTGGATTGTCATTTTCTTAGTGATCTTTCTATAATCAACCCAGAGAAGGTTAGGATGGGACTGCAAGGTCCTCTAACTGATCCCACTGGCATCGCCATACCACTCAAAATATGTTACATTACAGAGCCAGTCATGTACTTTGCCCTTCTGTAAAGCTTTTTCTTGCTCCTTAAAGCTGTAGAACCAAATTCATGATATTGACAGTTTAATTAAGACATATAAATACAATAATAGTACTATGAGCAACATCTGCAAGAACAATGATAACAAAACCCTCTCAAACAATATTTTTTCCCTCTGATTGTTACCCTGGTTTTCACTGTTACAGATTTTTTAGAAATATTTTTATCTATCTGAGAGAGAGAGAGAGAGAGAGAGAGAGCGAGAGAGAGAGACTTCAATAATGAGAGAATCATTGATTGGCTGCCTCCTGCATGCCCTCTACTGGGCATTGAGTCCTTAATCTGGGCATGTGCCCTGACAGGGAATCAAATCATGGCCACCTGGTTCACAGATCGATGCTCAACCACTGAACCATGCTGGATGAGCACCTTTTTAAAAAAATATACATTTTATTCATTTTTTACAGAGAGGAAGGAAGAGGGATAGAGAGCTAGAAATGTTGATGAGAGAGAAACATCGACCAGCTGCCTCCCGCACACCTACCGGGGATGTGCCAGCAACCAAGGTACTGGAATCGAACCTGGGACCTTTTAGTCCACAGGCCCACACTCTATCCACTGAGCCAAACCAGTTTCAGTGAGGAAGAGCACTTTTACAGATTTTAGCAATCACAACCACATTTTCTTACTGATGTATGCAGAGGGCACAAGTTGGCAATTTGCATTTCCTTTTTCTTGATGTAAGTTTTATTTGTCATTCCCTAACTTGGTGCATAAACTGCATTACATTGTTTTATTCCATTTACACTGGACATGCAGATGGGAGTGACATTGGAGAACAACAACAACAATAGAAATGGACTTAAGAGTGAATATTTTCCAGGATGTTAAGAACATTCAGATCTTTCTTTAAATAAATGTAATGATTTTATGGGAATGCTACATGTCATTAGATGTTAAGAAGCCAAAGAAAGACAATATGATTTCTGATACCAAGAAGGAGCAATATCTGTTTATTGAATATGACTTTCTTGTTGGCATCTGTATTTCCTCCAATGTCTCACATGATTTTGGCCATTTTGATAGGGCTCTTATGCTCATGATAAATATAAATACATTCAAGCTCATCAAGTAAAGAGAGAATGATTAAAAGATTGTGAGAGCAGATACAAGAAAATCTTCTGAAGACATAACAGATCATATAGTAACTAAAATTAAGTCAGAGGACAAGAACTCTTATTTCTCAAACCTGCATGATGTCTAGTCTATATCTCTATCTATCTATCTATCTATCTATCTATCTATCTATCTATACATAATATGCTAATTAGACCAGACAGCTTAACAACCTTCCTAACATCATTCTGGACATTCTTTTGGACAAAGCCACAGTGGCAGGATCAAGGAAGAGGTGGTTGGGGAGATCATGAAGGCAGGCAGAGGTGGTTAGAGGTGATTAGGCAGGCAGGCAAGTGGTTAGGGATGATCAGGCAGACAGGTAGAAGCAGTTAGGACAATTAGGCAGGCAAGGCAGAGCAGTTAGGGGCAATTAGACAGGCTGGCAGAAGAGTTAGGGGTGATGAAACAGGCAGGCAAATAGTTAAGAGCCAGTGGTCCTGGATTGCAAGAGGGATATTCAACTACCATCTTAGGCCTGATCCTGCAGGGGGACATTCCCTGAGAGGTCCCAGATTGCAAGAGTGTGCAGGAGAGGCTGAGGGAACCCCCCTCCAACTCACAAATTTCATGCACTGGAGGGGGGATCTCTCAGCCTGTCCTGCCCCCTCTCACAGTCTGGGAACCCTCAGGGGTGGGAGGCGCCCTGATGATCAGGGGAAGGCAATGCCCCCATCACACCTCTGTTGCTGCTACTGCCGGCAATGCAAGCGATGGCCTGCCCTGGTTACCTAATCCTCAGTTGACCCTGGGTTATTCAGCACTTCACTGAACGAAACCTTACTGATTAGCATTTTCTCCCTTTAAAGTGCATTACAATCATAATTCTTGTTGTGAGTAAGCACAGGCTTGCACTTAATTCAAAAGTACCTTAGGTATCATTATAAGAATGTTATGTTTCTGCCTGTTTTGGAAGCATATCTGCCTGTTTGGGTGCCCTGGCCTGCAGGGCAACAACGAGGGCACGCAGAAACCACCTAAGAGAATCAATCAAACAAGGAACTCGAAAGAATGAAGGCAAGACGAAATGCCGATCAAGCCTCGTTTCTCTATTGAAGCGTTGCTGTTTTTAAAAGCTCGGGAGGGGAGGAACAGGATAAGGAGTTGCCACGGGGTGATTGGTTGGGGACTGGGTATCTGTCCTTAGCTGATTGGTCTGGCCTTTGGCATGCACGGGCTTTCTTGGCGCGCGCGCACGCGGGCTCAATCAGGAAGTAGGGCTGACCAGGAAGTGAGACCGAACACTTGTTTTTATGGCTCCCGGCATTTGGGAAGCTGCCATCTAAGGCTTGTTTTTGCCTTGGGCCCACCCCAGCCAATATCCAAGCCTGCCTGTGCCTCAGGCATCAGATAGACAGCCAACACTTTGGCTTGCCTGCACCTTGGGCCTATTCTGGGCGGCTGGGAAGCTGACATTCAAGGCTTGCCTGTGCCTTGGGCTAGCCCTGGGCAACTTGGGGGCTGAGGGCAGGTCCAGCTGCACCTTGTACCTCCCCGCCCCCAGTTGAGTTGAAAGGACCAGGGGACTTCGGTGTGGCTGAGGAACTGGGTGCCACCATCTTGTAGCTATGGGCACCACCATCTTTATGACGGGGTGATGATCAATTTGAATACTCCCTCTTTATTTGATAGGATATATACTCATCTTTATTCTCATATCAACCAGACTTCTGATTGCACACATTTTCACATAGTCATCATGGCTTTCTCAACTGGTAAGCAACAGACCTATCAATTTCATCCCTCATAGTTACCTAGAAACATCTCAGCTTCTTAAACTTAATCTTGAAACAGAAATTGGTTGAACAATTTTTTTTTTCCTTTCCGGGCATTAAGCCATTGATCAGCATATGGATGACTTCCCTGAGCTAACTATTTTCTAATAAATCATGTTCTAGTCGGTGCATTTTCTGTAAAAGATGATATTTCCATTTCTCATAGGCTGTAGGTTTACAGATAATATATTTTGTAGATTGATAATAGAGCAAATAGGTATCCAAAACATATATTGTTTTACTTTATATTAAAAGATTGATATTTAAGTAACAAGAGAGAATTCCAATGAACCATGAGAATAGACAAAAAATATTATTCACTGGAATTTATGATTTAAATGGATCTGGAGATATTAAGAGAGAGAGAGATGTTTATTTTTATACTGGAGGCCTGTCGTAGGAAGATTCTTGCAAGAATAGGGCTTACTGTGGCTGTCTCTGTCACCCTGCCCGCTTCTCTCCCATCTCCACCACCCTACCTGCTTCCTTCCCATCTCTGCAGCCATGCTTGCTTCTTCGCAGCTTCTCTCCATTCTTCAGTGCTTGGCTTCCTTCTACGTGTCTTCAGTCTTTGCTCTGCACCTGGATATGCAAATTAATCACCATCTTGGTTGGGTTAATTTGCATACTGACTCCTGATTGGCTGGTGGTAATGGCTTGTGGGCATAGTGGAGGTGTGGTCAATTTGCATGTTTCTCTTTTATTAGTGTAGATATTTTTTAATGATTTCAGAGAGGAAGGAAGAGGAAGAAAGAAACACCAATTATGGGAGAGAATCATTGATCTCTTGCTTCTTGTAGGACCCTAATTGGGATTAAGTCAGTGATCCCAATTAGGCAGGTACACTGACTGGGAATCAAACCAGTGACCTCCTGATTCATGGGTAGCTGCTCAACCACTAAACAACATCAGCTGGACAAGAAAAATATATAATTAGTATAACTTACACATTTTGGACTTGGACTACTATTTGTTTGATGATACCATTCACTGAGATAAAGAATACATAGGAAAAAAAGAGATTTAGGAAATGAATTTAAAATGATGTTGAGTTCAGTTTTGAGAATGCTTATTTTTAATGATTATAGAATTTGAAATGAGGATATCTAACTTGCAGTTGCATAAAATATAGATTGAATTTTGGGTTAAAAACAATTACTTCACCTATGAGAGTGAGATTACAAAGCTGTGTAATTTAAAAATATTACCTGAATAATTGTAGAAATTAAAGAGTGCAGGGGGCAAGAAGAGACCCTAGGACAAAATGTTAAGAGGTTGGTCAAAGAATGACATCCTACAAAAATACTATGAGTGAATAGTAAGAATAGTTAACCAATGAATAGGAAATACTGGTACATTAAAATTGATTGTAATATTTAGGATTACATTTACTTGCACAAAAAAGAAGACATCAAAATAATAGTAACTTTAAAACAACATAAGTTTATTTACTACATAAAGAATTTGAGAGATCTAGATAGTGACCAGGTTACAGAGCAGATGTTTTCTAAATGCCAATTTCTTAGTGAAAATGAGAAACTCCCAATGGTTAAGGTATCTAGGTAGAAAAAATAGTTTGGAAACCTTACTCTCTATCAAGAATTTTCAGAAATATTTAATGTGTGTGAGCTTCAACTTCAGGTGGGAAATGTAAACACACACACACACACACACACACACACACACACACACACACACAGATTTAAAATATTGTACTTAATAGAGCACAAAATATTGTTATAATGTGACTTAACTGATTTTTAAGACAACTCAAGGCCTAATCTTTATATTTCATTGTCAATATTGATTTATCTCGAGGTGACAAATATATTATTGTTTATCTAGAATGAATTCTTCTTCTCAACCATGTAGTAACCACTACTCATTCTTGCAGAAGCTGCTGAAATGCCAGAGTTTACTTTCCATTGATGATGATTTATTCACTAGAGGCCCAGTGCATGAACTTCCCACTGAGAGAGAGAGAGAGAGAGAGAGAGAGAGAGAGAGAGAGAGAGGGAGGGAGAGAGAGGAAGAGATAAACATTGATGAGAGAGAAACATCAACAATTGGCTGTCTCTTGCACATTCCCTATTGGTTATCAAGATCCCAACTGGACATGTACCCTGTCAGGGAATCAAGGTAGAGACCACCTGGCTCATGGCTCAATGCTCAACCACTAAGAAACACTGCCTGGACTCAATGCCAACCTTTAAAGCAAAAGAAACTCAAGATAGAAAACAACTTTACTTGAATTTTTTAAAGAAGAAGAAAACTATGAACATGAGTTTTATATAACTCCAATAAAACAATCTCAGGCCTACAATTAATAGGAGTCATTTGGGTAGCACTACTTGGGAAAATGCCACAAAAAATAAAGTAGTAATTCTGGGAAGTGTTCAGACCTTTCTTATAAACTATAAACCCCATTCTACTGTGAAGTTTGAAGTCACCATTAGCAAACAAGCAGCTCTCTCTATGGTTGATTGTGTTCCGATATATTTTTGCAATGGCAGACTTGCCTCCTACTCACCTAGGAAAGCAAAATGCCATCTTATTGTGACACAATGAAAGGGCATCTTTCACATGAAAACAAAGAGAATTTTTCAATATAAAAGGAATATATGAAAAAAATGTAAACAAGATGCACACTGCAATTTTGAAGTCTAACACATTGTATCCTTACACACAAAGCAACTTCTTGTTTAAACAATGCTTCTTTGAAAAAGAAAAAAATAATCTGTTTCACTCCTCTTTATATACCTCAGACTCCAATCTCTGAGGTATATAAAGAGGAGTGAAACAGATTTTCTTCCAAAGAACTCATGAACTAACTAGAGAGATGGATAAATCTCTCTCATTAGAATATCATAAAGGTAAAATAGGGTGCTTTTTGGATCTGGAAAGGAGAAATCTGACTGAATTTGGAACTGTAGGGAGAATTTTACAGAGGATAATATGAGATGCATCAAATAAGAGACTAGCAAATGATAGGTAATTCAGATTCATTAATAATAATAACTAAAAATATTATGTGGACTTGTACTTTGGCTCATTGCTTTTTTAATATCTTAATGTAACTTATCTGAATTTACAACATTTTGAGGTAGGCATTGCAATTATTCTTGTCATAAACAGGCAAACAGAAGTTAAATGACTTGCCTAAGATATCAGCTAATAATGTATGAAGTTTTCCCGATCTGTTATATAGTAGACAGTCTTCTATGGACTCTGCACCAGACCCCTGAGCAGGGTGAACACACAGTACATATATAGATGATGTATTATAGAATTGTACACCTCAAACCTTTATAATTTTATTAACCAATGTCACCTCAATAAATTCAATTTTAAAAAGGTGAAAGCATGTGCATCTTAGAACTGATTTTATGGTAAAGGAAAGTGAGGCTCAGAGAAATTAAGTGTCTTCCTAAGGTCACATAGTGGATGTTAAGAATTAGTATGTATAACAATGATTAGCTGACTCCATAACTGATGTTTTCACCACTATAGCAATGGTTCACAAAGTAACCAGACTAGCAGCATGATTATTATCTTGAAACTCAGTAAAAATGCAAACTATCAGGTCTCACCAAAGACCTTTGGAACTGGAATAGCTGAGAAATCCAGCAATCTGTTTTTACAAGACTCTGCTAGATGATTCTGAAACCAGGTAATGGTTAAGAACTACTGGCTAGAGTCCACTGTCTCCTTTGGAGAGAATCACTGATTACAGTTGCTTGCATTACAAAGCATGATATGCTTATTACCTTAATATAGAAAACCTGGAAGAAATATAAAAGCAAATAAATGAAGTCCATAAAATTAAAAAAAAGTGGTAATTAATTTGGATATGTGTCCTTCCTCTCTTATATATCTGAAATAACTTGGCCACTCAGTAGAATGGTGCTCAAGGAATAGTAAAAATACATTTTGTTTTATTTAGATTGTTCACTCTTCAATTAAGTTAATGATATGACAAAGAAGACTATTTATCCATTTTTATAATATTTATCTTTTGTATACATGTTGACTCTTTTCTCAGGCTTTATTTTTTGTTTTATTTAAGAAAACTAAAATATTTCTCTCCCTTTAACATCATGTACAAAACTTCCTACATCATTTTTATGAAACTTCTGTCATATCTTTGTATTGTAAACTCCCTAAATCATTTAATTTCTTTGTTTTATTTATTTTAAGCAAACAATATCCAGAGTTTCAAAAGTTACTTTTACAAAATAAATATAGCATGGTTCAATGTAGTTTACTTTTTAAAAATAAGAACATAATTGAGAGTTATCAAAAGTATATTTTTTCTTATAATTATTTTTCTTCACATTTTGGGTTAAATCCAACAGTTGAAACCATTAATTGACACATGGTTTGGTGTAGAACATAAAAATATTGTGGGAAGACACCTGGAGAAACCCATCCATTATGGAATTAGGTTAGTAGGTGAGTAGCAATGAATCCAAATTAAAAATGACCTAAGAGCTAATATCACCAAGGACTAGATGAAGATTAAGTTTGATCTCTATAAATAATCAGAATTAATGAGGATCTGCTCCAGTCAGTAGAGAGATTGGAGTTAACTGGTGTCATGTTTATGGAGTCTGGCTTTATGTCTGTCTCAGCCATGGTTGTTAGTCAATAACACAGGGTACAGAATCATTGCCTTTTAAGAGGGTATTTCTACTTAGGTTTCAGAGCTTCAAATAAATATATGAAGATTAATCAAATTATTTAGGCATTCTTCATCACCTTCCATTTCCCAGGGAGGTGGGGTATGGTACTTAAGTGAACACATAAATACTTGAGATTTTGGACTCTATATTTCAGATAGCAGAATCAGGCTGGTCAAACTAAATACACTTGTCAGTGATTAGTGGGAATAGGGTGCATAATGTACTTCATTACTCAATATTGACACAGGATCAGACATTTAAAGAACTAATATGTGTAGTTGAGGAGACAGGTGAAAAGCCAAGGTGGACATTAACAAAACTTTTTGGATGAGTTTCCAGTCTGAACTTCTTTAGTGCCCTTCTGAACCCACAGTTAATTGATTTGGGAAACCGAAGAAGAGGCAGCCACTGGTAATGACTTAAGGGGATTAGGGTGAGGTTATTATTCTAACATAAACATAGCTCCAACATTCATCAAATAGTAAATCTAAGACTAGGAAAGACCCTTAAATTATCATCTAGTGACTGAATAAGTCATCCTAACTACAAGACCCAGAGCAATTGTTTAAAGTTGAGGAGATGGATGCATGCTTGTGTACACACACACACACACACACACACCTGGAGGCAGGTTTAACAAATATATATATATATATATATATATATATATATATATATATATGGCAAGCAGGTGGCAGTAACGCATAATGCATACTTTCAATAAAGTATTATGGGTTCAATAGTAGACTACTAATGGACTGGAACTTGGAAGGAGTTAACTTTTCAACGCCCAAGGGTGAGAAATAGCTGGTGAAATGAGCTCTGAGTCAAAATCACATTTTCTGTTTATTTGTAAAAATAAGAATATCCTCTTCTGCAAGTATGTCTCAGTGTTCAAGTGCTGATATAAAAACCAGGAGGTCATGATTGAATTTCTGATCAGCACATGCCCAGATTGAGTGCTTGATCCCTAGTAGAGGTTGTTCAGGAGGCAGCGGATCAATGATTCTCTCTAATCATTGATGCTTCTATCTCTTTTCCTCTCCCTTCTTCTCTGTAATTAATAAGAATATATTTTAAGCTGAAATCAGTTTGGCTCAGTGGATAGAGTGTCAGCCTGTGGACTGAAACGTCCCAGGTTCCATTTCAGTCAAGGGCATGTACCTTGGTTGCGGGCACATCCCCAGTAGGGGGTGTGCAGGGAGCAGCTGATGGATGATTCTCTCTCATCAATGTTTCTAACTCTCTATCCCTCTCTCTTCATCTTTGTTCAACCCATTTTTTTTCTAAGTAAATGTTAGGTTCCTACAAATAATTAAGAAAATACTTATTTTATTTTGTGGATGCTTAATTCCATTGTACATTTTCTCTGCATGAGGGAGTGCTATCATAAGTAGCCAGAGTGTGATGACAACACTAGATTATATAATGGCGCTTTAGGTTACAGATGCTAGTATAACCTGCTATTCTATAAAATAAAAACCTAATATGTTAAGATCTGGTCGAACAGTTGGCCATTCAACCAATCAAAGCATAATATGCTAATGGTATGCTAAGGCTGCTCAACTGCTTACTATGATGTGCACTGACCATCAGGGGGCAGATGCTCCAACCAGTAGGTTAGCTTGCTGCTGGGATCCAGACAATCCGGACTGAATGAGTTGGGCTGGACATGCTTTGGAGCTCTCCCCTCCCCCTCCCCGACCCCATGCCCAGCCAACCTCCACCATACTTCCCTGGCCCTGATTGTGCACTTGCAGGGTCCCTCAGCCTGGCCTGCACCCTCTTGCAATCTGGGACCCCTTTGGGATGCTGGATAGCTGGTTTTGGCCTGATCCTGAAGGTCAGGTTGAGGGACCCTACTCCTGCATGAATTTGTGCACTGGGCCTCTAGTATTCCATACCAGCTGAGTGCAGTTTTACTTTGTTCTCTTTCTATATCATTCCCTCACCCAGGAGCACCATGTTACCCAGACCGGTCAATGAGCTCCCTTGGGCCTCTCACCAAGCATGAGATGAACTCACATTATCTCACTCTCAGCCAGGGAATGGGACGGCTAGATGAGAGGGGAAAATACTGATCAGTCTTATTTTACTAAGTTTCTACCAGTTATCACATCCTTGCATAAATTATAATTTTTATCACTCATGTGAATAGTAAGTAATAAGCTAATTTGCTGTCAGGTCTATCACTCAAGTCAAACTTCAAAATTTCTTTTCAATTTTATTTCACATTCATGGCAATTATTGTTATTAATTATCATTATTGTTATTCTATATTTTCTTATTCCTTTTGATTACTTGATCTTCACTAGTCAGATCCCTAGATTTATATTCTACTCATTCCATGTTCACTCATTCATTCATTCATTCATTCATTCAATATACATCTTTTGGACTTCTATGTGCCTTATTCTATGCACCATACTTTAAAAATGTAAATGTTAATCAGAAGTTAAAACACATAATATGAGCTAAAATTATTTAATATCAGGTCTAAAGTTATAGATAAAATCAATAGTATAAATTATAATTGTACCCCTCACAAAAAGAACCATGGGCATTTCTATTAAAAAATGGATATAATTTTTAGGAACTAAAATGAGTAATAGAGTTTGAAAATGCAGAAATGGGATATAGATATAAGTTAGTTAGTAGATAACAGGAAGGAAATATGCAAGACCTATGGAGGGAGTAGTTATTAATTCATTTATAAATGAATGAAAAATAAATTTGGAAGAATTTTTAAAGACTTAATTAAGACAAGAACCTCTCAGGGAAATAAGACTTGTTTATTAGCATTTGTGGATATATTCCTCATATTGAAAGAAGGCTACAAAATTATGTTTGATCAGCAGAAACACAATGATGTGGTTCTTAGGTTCCACAATTTATTTATTTATTTTTTCCTTAGGTTACACAATTTCTTAACACACAGCAAGTGTTAAAAACACTGCCTGAAATATTCATGCCTTTTTTTTAAATTTTATTTTATTAAGGTATTTTCTGTGTACATAGTTTACCATTGCCCCCCCCCCACCTCCCATTTATGCCCTCCCTCCCCAGAGTTCTGTGTTCATTGGTTGTACTTATGTTCATGCATACCAGTCCCTCGGTTGTTCTCCTATCTCCCCCCAGGTCTCCTTCCCCTCCCCGCTGTCATTTGGCAGTCTGTTTGTTTTATGGTGACTTAACTCAGGACCCTATGAATAGAGTCCGCTCCTCCTCTGGTTTTCACTGCCCCTTCCCCTGGGTCCCACTGCTTCCCCTGGGACACATGGCTCGCCCGGGGCACACTGCACCCTGGGACACTCGGCTCACCCGGGGCACTCGGCCCCATGGGACTCAAGGCTCACCCGGGGCACTCGGCCCAATGGGACACTCGGCTCACCCGGGGCACTCGGCCCCATGGGACACTCGGCTCACCCGGGGCACTTGGCCCCCTGGGACACACGGCTCACCCGGGACATCCTTCCCCTTTGGGGGATACGGCTTACCCGGGGCACATGGCCCCCTGGGACACTCGGCTCACCCGGGGCACTCGGCCCCCTGGGACACTCGGCTCACCCGGGGCACTCGGCCCCCTGGGACACTCGGCTCACCCGGGGCACTTGGCCCCCTGGGACACTCGGATCACCCGGGGCACTCGGCCCCATGGGACACTCGGCTCACCCGGGGCACTCGGCCCCATGGGACACTCGGCTCACCCGGGGCACTCGGCCCCCTGGGACACTCGGCTCACCCGGGGCACTCGGCCCCCTGGGACACTCGGCTCACCTGGGACACTCGGCTCACCCGCCCCCTGGGACACTCGGCTCACCCGGGGCACTTGGCCCCCTGGGACACACGGTTCACCCGGGACACCCTTCCCCTTTGGGGGATTCGGCTTACCCGGGGCACATGGCCCCCTGGGACACTCGGCTCACCCGGGGCACTCGGCCCCATGGGACACTCGGCTCACCCCGGGCACTCGGCCCCCTGGGACACTCGGCTCACCCGGGGCACTCGGCCCCCTGGGACACTCGGCTCACCCGGGGCACTCGGCCCCCTGGGACACTCGGCTCACCTGGGACACTCGGCTCACCCGCCCCCTGGGACACTCGGCTCACCCGGGGCACTCGGCCCCCTGGGACACTCGGCTCACCTGGGACACTTGGCTCACCCGGGGCACTCGGCCCCCTGGGACACTCGGCCCCATGGGACACTCGGCTCACCCGGGGCACTCGGCCCCCTGGGACACTCGGCTCACCCGGGGCACTCTGCCCCCTGGGACACTCGGCTCACCCGGGGCACTCGGCCCCCTGGGACACTCGGCTCACCCGGGGCACTCGGCCCCCTGGGACACTCGGCTCACCCGGGGCACTTGGCCCCCTGGGACACTCGGCTCACCTGGGATACTCGGCTCACCCGCCCCCTGGGACACTCGGCTCACCCGGGGCACTCGGCCCCCTGGGACACTCGGCTCACCTGGGACACTCGGCTCACCCGGGGCACTCGGCCCCCTGGGACACTCGGCTCACCCGGGGCACTCGGCCCCCTGGGACACTCGGCTCACCCGGGGCACTCGGCCCCCTGGGACACTCGGCTCACCCGGGGCACTCGGCCCCCTGGGACACACGGCTCACCCGGGATCCCCTTCCCCTTTGGGGGGTACGGTTCACCCAGGGCACATGGCCCTCTGGGACACTCGGCTCACCCGGGGCACACAGCCCAATGGGACACTCGGCTCACCCGGGGCACACGGTCTCTCTAGGGTGTTGGGGTCGCATATTGGAGGTGCCGCGCTAGCTTCTTGCTAGCATGGCGGGCAGGCTGGGACAGCTGCAGTTGGGCTGAGATGGTTGCAGGCGGGGGGACCACCTTCAAAGGTGTCTCGTTCGGTGTGGGGGCGGAGCAGCTGCAGACATGGAGGCTAAGTTCTGAGGTCACCCACTCCCTGAGCCCAAGGTGTGGTGAGCTCTGTTATTGGTGGATTTCCTTTATTCTCGGCGGCAGTGGCGGGTGGCGGTGCCAGGTGCAATATTGACGGTCGCTCCTGTGGTTCAATTACCACTGTAGTTTTAAAGTTCACATGGCGGTGGTGGTGAGAGCTTCGGCTTGGCCATGTGGCATCGGAGGATGGGCTCGCCTGGGTGGGCAATGGAAGGCACCGTGCCATTTCCTCACCAGCGCGCTCCTTTTCCCTCCCAGCATGGTGGGTGTGCTGGGAAGATTGTGGACGGGCTGTGATGGCTGTATGGGGAGAGTCCGCCCTCAATGGTGTCCTCTTTGTTGCCGATGTGGAGCTGCTGTGGATGCAGAGGCTAACCTCTGAAGCCACACTCTCTATGAGCCCGGTGTGTAGTGAGCTCTGATTTTGGTGGACTCCCATTCTTGGGTACGACAGTGGGTGCGGCAGCGATGGTAGCTCCTGTGGGTCAATTTCCCCTGTAGTTTTAAAATCCGCATGGTGGTAGTGTCTGATGCTTTGGCCTGGCCATGTGCAGCGGAGAGAGGATTCTCCGGGTCTGCCAATGGAAGGCGCAGCGCCAGCACAGCGCGCGCGAAGGTCTGGCAGAGCAGGCCGCGGGCGGTGATGGAGAGTCCCTGCGATGTCTTAGTCTTTCAGACTTAGTGGAACGCTTCCCCTGAGCCAGGACAAGCAGTACCACCACAAATATTGGCCAGCTCAGTGCTGCCCCTCTACAGGTGACAGTAGGGGCATCCTCACCTTGGTAGGCCTTTGCTCTTGGAGGTCTTAACCAGTGGAAGGCAGTACGGTACAGAACTGCCCCACCTTCTCAGTCCTCCGCTAAAAATGTTCTTAATAACAGATATGTTAATTTTTATCATTTTTCCCCAACTGCAAATTCCCTCAGAATAGTGGTTTTTGTGATTCCTCTACTTTTTTTAAGTAAATGAGGCAAGATTTTAAAGTGTTTGCTTGATTTTTATTGAGATATAATTGACATAAAGTATATTTTGAAACATAACTAAAATATATTTTAAGGTGTCGCCTACATCTACTGGTGATTGAACAAAGTGTTTTTAATAGAATAGCAAAGTAAAACAATCCCCCTCCCATTTTTAATTACCTCTTTGGTACAGTTGATAAGGCAAACTGGCCACAGTCAATTACTTGCTACAGGCTAGTGGATTTCATACTTGACTGTTTATTGGAACTACCAGGGAGATTACCCCTCCCCCTGATGCCCAGGAAAAATCTCAGACCAATGACATGAGAATGCCTGGGTGTAGGTTCTGGCTTTCAGTGATTTTTATGGCTTCTCAAATAACTCAGTGTGCAGGCAATTTCAAAATCACCTTGCTGTTATTTTCTAAATCTCATCTCATCCAAGGGAAAAGTAGGTGTGTATGTGTGTGTGTGTGTGTGTGTTTGCACAATAATTTTATCTTTCATCTCCCAATATTCTTGACATTGAAACGCATGTAGTATAAGTTTTAAACTATTGCTTGTTGAAATATATGAACACTAGATACACGGTGCACAAAGTCCATGCAAGGGGCTCAGCCCTCATGGCCCTGGTTGCTTCTCAACCCCACCCACTGGTCATTCTGAAAGGTTGTTTGCTATCTGGTCTAATTAGCATATTATCTCTTTATTATGTAGGATATAATTTTTGGAAAGCAGAAGATGGGCAAGAAATTGTGGAAACTTGTAGGTACATTATTTTCCAAATCACAACTTGGTAACTAACATCTATGAGTCATTAAGAAGAGATGGAGAAGTTGGAGAAGTTCACAGTACAGAAACACCACTAATGGCCAACTGATCAACTGATCGGGGTTAACATCTACAATGAAGTCATTTTTAATTAATAAAATTAAAATAAAATTTATCTCTGTGGTCTTTCTCTCCAAAACACATAAGCCAGGTATAACCATGGTGATTTTGTTTTAATTACAAACATTTCAATAAGAAGGCATTCCACAAATTATTTGGCCCAACAGAACTCAAAACTGTCAAGGTCACCAGAAGCAAGAAAAGCAAAAGAAAATGAACATTAGGTGAGAACTAATGTCATCTAAGTAAAACATGGATATCAGTTAATAACACTGTTTAATGTTTAATTATGACAAATATTCCATACCAATATAAGATGGCACTATGACAAATCTCTACATTATTCTTCCAATTTTTAGTACATCTATATAACCTTTATGAAATAATAAATTTATTTAATAAAAGGAGAGATGGCTCTGAACAAATGGCCCAATTTGTTGGAGTATTATCCTGTACACCAAAAGGTTTTGGGTTTGATTCCAGGTCAGGGCACATACGTAGATTACAGGTTCAATTTCCAGTCCATATGCCTTCAGGAAGCAGCTGATCAATGTTTCTCTCTCACAACCATGTTTCACTCTTTCCCCCTTCTTCACTTACCCTCAAATCAATAAAAACACATCCTCATGTGAGAATAAATATGAGGATTTTTTGCACCCACTTTAGGAAGGCAGTATTAAGATTCAATTTAATTGTAAGAATAATATAAGAATATTAAGTTGTTTATTCTTTTTGTAGCTTTTGAATGGCACTGGAGATTTCTACTGATAAGAAATATTCAGTGGATCTGCTGTGCTAAAGCCTTCCTCTGGCTTAACTAATTCTTAGGCTTAACTAACAACCTTCATGAGAATGATTTCCTAGTCTTTGTCTCTTTTATCATGTGAAATATTATGTGAAAAGCCCTACCTTTTCATATAATATTCAAAATCACATTTTCTTCTCCTTGCATATATCTTTATAGATTGATTTATCAGATATTTACATGGCAGTAACACACTAGTGTGTAAATGTCCATCTTATTCAAAATTAATTTGTTGTTCATCTTTCCCTCCCCCACCTCACGCATTTAGTACCTCTAGCTCTCTATCCCTTTCTCCCTTCCTCTCTGTAAAAAATCAATAAAATATATATATTTTAAAAGTATCCAATATTTTAACTTCAGAGTAAAATTATATCTATTCTACATCTTATATCTAGAAAAGTAACAAAACTTATTGACTTACATTTTTACATTTTTTCACTCTTATGAATAGCATCACTGATGTGTGTTCTATAGCTACTGAGATTTTTCATCATGCCATTAATGATCACACTCATCTCTACCATTAATGTAATCTCAAACTTCATCATCATGAATGCTAAACAAATTGCTGTAACTCATACCTTTCCTAGTCAAACAAGGATGCATTTCAGACTTTGGCAATCAAGTTATTTCATACTAGAGACTCAGTGCAGGAATTCATGCATAGATGGGGTCCCTCGACCAGGCCCACAATTGGGTGTGTGGAGTTCAGCCAGCTGGCAGGAAGGGCTGTGGGAGGTTGGTTCGCTGGGTGTGAGGGACCTCAGGAGGCTGGCAACCCCAATTGGGGCCATTAGGCCAACCAGCAGGGGTTGGGGATAGGGGGCAGGGCTGTGGGTGGTTGGCCAACCAGGAGAAGGGACCACAGGAAGTTGACCAGCCAGCCTTATCGGGGCCGATTAGGGCCTGCCAGCCAAGGGAAGTTTGCTGTGAGAGCACATTTACCATCAGGGGGGAAGCTCCTGCTTTGAGTGTCTGCCCCCTGGTGGTCAGTGTGCATCATAGTGACCAGTCATTAGGTCATTTGGTTGCTTAGGCTTTTATATACATAGATAGATGCTGCTCTAGACTAGGCAAATGTTTTTCATAAATCTAGCTGCATTGGAATGAGAATGTCACCAAGAAAGTATACATGGGCCACAACAAAATATCAGCCCCAAATTACTGGCACTATTTTACCAGTAAAAAGAAGAGGTTATGATGTTATTACTAAGATCTTTTAAAGATATATTTTATAGATGAGTATACTCCAGTTTTAAAAAGTTTTCTACTTAATGTCCAGGTAAGTGTTTTTATTCTGATACCCATAGTGAAAGTTTTATTGTCTTTGGGAAAGGAGAAGTTATTTTGGAAATATTTAAGACTAATAGTGATGAAAGAACCTATGGTAGGAAGATCAACCAGTCAGTATTTCTAGATAGTCATAAGGTAAATGAAGACACCGGTTACCTAGAAAGCAGTTTAAAGCAAATTGAATTGAACCACAGTAACAGATAATGTATGAGGAAATACATGGCTAACCTACTTAGGCCTTAGAAAGTTGGTGAGAACTAACGCCACAGAACTAAAAACAACAGTAAAAATTAAATAGAGGATCCTGAGAATGAATCTGATAAACTATTATAAAATAATAAACAATAAAGTAAATATTTTGCTGATTGATATTAAAGTTTAAATTAAAATATTCAGTTTTCTCATCTGGAGATCTCCCATGTATATCAATGCCTTTTTTTTTTTTGCATGTAATTCAATATCAAATTTAACCATTCAGAAACCACATTCATCAGAAAGACACCAAATACATATATCAATATATTAGTCAACATATTATTTTTTAGGACTTTCAAATAAAGAAAAAAAAACAAAATGGTGAAAATATCCTCATTATGCTGAGTATTTTCTTTTTTAAAAATATATTTTATTGATATTTCACAGAGAGGAAGGGAGAGAGATAGAGAGCTAGAAATGTCGATGAGAGAGAAACATCGACCAGCTGCCTCTTACACACCTCCTACCAGGGATGTGCCCCCAACCAAGGTACATGCCCTTGACCGGAATCAAACCAGGGACCTTTCAGTCCGCAGACCTAAGCTCTACCACTGAGCCAAACCGGTTTCGTCAATGCTGAGTATTTTCTATTTGCTCACTAGTATATCTGAGAAAGTCTTATGATAGACCTCAACAGACTATTTCTCAGTCTTCCCATTGTGTTTGGCCAAGGGGTGGCACTGGAAGACCATGTGAAGATGGCAAGCAAATGCAATAGGGTTATTTATTTTCCTGACTCCTCCCCTGCTAACTTGCGTGGGTTGTTGCTTTGTTTAAGAAAGAGTAATAGTTGATTTCTCCCCATAAAAATTATCATATTTGGTTTCTAATAGCTATTCCCTTCTCTTATTGAAAGTTTTTTAGGGGTGAAATAGGTAGGTTTAGAAAATTTTAAAAATTAGCAGTCCATGGAAAAAAAGCACAGGGCTACAGAGCTGCAAAGGGTACATTACCATAGAATAAGGGAACAAGAAACAGCAAAAGGTCAATATTTACAAAACAAAGTGAGGGAAGCCCCTCCTTCAGATGGGGGAAGAAGAAAGCCTAGAGGGAGTAGGGAAACAATGAGTGAGGTGGGGAGGAGAGTCTCACCTGCCCCATGTGAGGTTGACCTTTGAGCAATGGAGTTGCTATAGTGACCAAATCAGAAAGGGATAGTGACCAATCAGAGGGTATATCAAGACACAAAGATCTGAAGCCTTCATAAACTGTAGGAAAAAAGGACTAAGTGAGACTCTTTCCCCCTCCCCATGTGGTAGTCTGTGCTTGATTCTCATCATTGATGTTTCTATCTCTCTCCCCTCTCCCTTCCTCTCTGAAATCAATTTTAAAAAAGTAAAAGATTGTTTCATAAACTGTTGACATCCACTATCAGAAGAATTTATTGATAAAAAAAATCTTGTTCTGAAGAAAATAAAACGTGGTACTATGAAATGCCTCAGAATGATCCTGAAAGCTGTCTGTCTATAGCCACAGAGCACAAATGTGTATGACAGCAGACCATCTATATATATAAAAGCTTTAGTGACCATTATGACCAGTTGACCAAACAACCTGTCAACAGGTCTCTATGATGTGCATTCACCACCAGGTGGTCAGGGTGCTCTCACAACCAACCTCCTATGGTCCCTCCACCCTCAATCTCTCCCATAGCCGGCAGGCCCCGATTGGCCTTGATCAAGCAGTGCTCTAGTTATATATAAAAATTTATGTATATTTTGACCTAGCTGGTTTGGCTTGGTGGATAGCCTGAAGACCAAAGGGCCCTAGGTTCAATTCTAATTAAGAGCACATTGCCTGGGTTGTGGGTTTTTTTTTTTTTTTTTTTTACCAGGTTTTGAGTGTTTAAAACTTTTCACATTAAATCACTTATTTGAATACCTCAGCACCAACTTCTATACCCTGTTATGATATTTACATGTGTCTTTTGTTTACTTTAAATTGTGGCCAAAATAAAATTCCACTATTTTCAACTGGTACCAAACCAGTTTAGTGTTTTTGCTTGTTTGTTTGTTTGTTTCTTCATTTTTTGGGGGTGAGGGGTTCAGTAATTTATTGAGAAGAAGAACAGCAAAGATAAGAAAAGCTGCTTTTATCAATTTATTCTTTAAATGATCTTGGCTTGCACATGTAAGTTTGCATTGAGAATTCCATTAAAACCATAGCAGATGTCCACCCTCTGCCTCTGGAATTTATCTCTGCCACCTCCTGCTTACCTGCTCCCGTCTCATTTTATTTTTTCTTCACTTTCTCATCTACATTAGTAAAACACTTCCCCCCCTAGCTTATCTTCAATTATGTATATTAAAGTCCATGTATTCCACATTCATTATTTGAGGAAGTTATTTAAATAATTTTTATTTAGGCATGAAGAACAGAATTGAAAAGATTTTATGAGTCACAACACTTCTGTGATTAATTCAAGTATGTTTAATTTTCAGTGTCGTTGGTAGAGTATTTTTCTTAGATAACAAAGATTTTTCTCCCCCAGAACCAGCAGAATTATATAATCTCAATCCATGTCATTTTACTCTTCTAAAAACACTTGGGAATAAAAGAGGGAGCTATGAAACCACTCCAGGGAAACAGGCATTAACTAGAAACATCCTTGTAAACAGGAATAGTCACTTGATCCTATAAATAAGTGAAAATTTATTCTAGATGTTCCACCATACAAAGACATCTTTGCAATCAATAAGATAATATTAATAATAAAACTATTTTCTGTTATGTGAGCAAAATATATTTGCTACTAATAGGAAAATGTTGATTTTAATATAAAACTAATTATTTGATCCTTATTAATATTTATTTTTAATGAACCCTATAAAAGGGCCCCTGGTTTTATTCCAGTCAAGGGCATATTGTCTGGGTTGCAGCATGATCCCCAGTGGGGTGTGCACAGGGGGCAGCCAATCATTCTCTTTCATCATTGATGTTTCTATCTCTCTCTCCCTCTCCTTTCCTCTAGGAAGTCAATAAAAATATAAAGAAAAAGATGATTAGTTATTAGAGAAACATTTAAGACTGAATACTGTAGAAATTCTACTCAGTCCTTAAAATCTGAATAGAGGATGTTCATTTTCTTCACATAAATTAGAATTTGATAGTATATGGTTTCATAATACTTTGAGTTATCAAGATTTCTTTAATTTTCACACTTTGTACTGTAAGATGTTTCTCTTCTCCATTTTCTTTTCATTTTCTAATTGTTTTGTTATAGTAAACTGAAGAAGAACAAAGAAATACTCAGAGAGATGGAGTTATATTTATTATACATGTGTCCAGAGGAACATGTCTCTTAAATTCTGGGCCCCAACATGCAGGAATTTTCCCTAATCATATGTTTTTACCTTCTTTGTCTCCCAAATATGGAGTGTTTCCAGCCCCCTTTGCCAGTTCTTAAAGAGCCCATATGTACTGAGGTCTTGAGAACACAACCATAGGTCTGGTCTGGCGCCAGCACTGACAACCTTGTCTGGGGAAGATTTAATGGCCTCTCTGAAGTGGGAGTTGTCTTAGCAAGCAAGATTTTACAGAAGCCAAATAGCAGGGTTAAAATTTCAAACAGCAGTTTTTATATAAGATGGATGCTTTATATAGATGTTTTATTATGGTGAAACTTGAGAAACATTATTTTAGTACAAGTATAGCACTCCTATAATATTACAAAAGGTAACTGAATCAACAAAAGTACATTATACCTGATATGAAGTTTATTTTTCAGATGCCTATAACTAATTATCACTACTTTTGATTAATATTCATTTCTCACCCAAGCATTTTGGAGTTATATTTTTATGAATACAAAACATAATGCTGCGTATGTTGCTTTAATATAGGTAAAATATTTACAACAGTCATATGAAATGAACTATTCATAACATTATCTGAACAGAAAGGTAAACTTCTTTGCTAGGAGATTCCAGGAGAGCACCTGGTTCTTAGTGATAACACCTAATCTTCTCATTTTTAGGGGTGTTCTCTTTATTCGATTGTTGAGTATAAACTATATCAACAGCAAAATTCTAAAACACATTTTTAGAAATAGTTGACAGAATTATAATGAATTCTAATCACATTGAACCAAATAATTCTGAATGATAAAATATTAAATAAGCTTTATGTTTTAGAGCATCATCTAAAGTCCATATATTCCATTTTTTATTATTTGAAGAATAATAAATCATTTTTATTTTAAATCATTTTTATTTAGCCATGAAGAACAGAAAAGATTTTATGATTCTGTAACCTATTATTAAATAAGACACATACTTCAATTCCTCTGTGCACTCTTCCATTTCAAACAATCCAAAAACATAAAAATAAAAATAAAATACACACACATACACACAAAAACAAAATCTTCAATTAAGCTCTAATTATACCTAATAATTATAAAAATACATAATTTTGAGGAATTCAGAAGGTAGCAATAAAATGAACTCTGAGTATGTATAACTAATTACTTCCTATAGACTAAATGCTCATTATAGAATATAATTTTCACTAGTTTATTCACTTACCAGAATTCAGAATCAACTAAGCCATTTGGTGATAATCATCAGTCCTTTGTAAAGTGGATAAATGCTAAGGCTCTATAGTATTGTTTGTTATACTGCCTCTAACATGCATATTAGGATGTTATAATTATTACGGAGCCAGTAAATACTCATCTCAAATAACATCCTCCACTTAACCAACAGATAATTTGACAGACGCATGCAGGAGATATAAAAATTTAAGCTTAAGCTTAAGATATAAAAACTGGGGACCTCTTGGTACATGGGACAACTCTCATCCAACTTAGCCACACCAGCCATGGGTCTTTGTGGTTTTAACTTATATTTTTCTGATGATTACTGATGTTGAGCATCTTTTCATTTGTCTCTTGGCCATTTCTATGTCCTATTTGGGAAACTATATGCAGTTTTATTTTTCCATTTTATAACTTGAATATTTGTATTTTTCCATTTTATAACAGAATTTCATATCTGCATAAATTTTAAATATTAACCCCTTTAGATGTATCCTTGGTGATTATATTCTTTCATTCGGTGGGTTGTCTTTTCATTTTGTTTCAGGGTTTACACATTTACAAAATATTTATTAAACCCTTTGTATAGATCAGGCAGTGAGCTACACACAAGGGTTCCTTAAATGGAGCTTACCATATAGTAGGAAACAGGGGAACAGCCAGGCAGATATTAAACAGATGATATTACAGATAATAGTCTAATGAAAATTAGGGCAAATCCTATAAAGGAAACATATAAGATGCCATGAAAACTGAAGGGGGTCTACATCTAGATTGGGGTAAGAGATAGAAAAGGCTTTCTTGAAAATAACATATTTTATTAACTAAAGTACTAATAGCAATAGCAGCAGCATCTAATATTGATTGATTGATTACTATATACCCAGTACTGTTCTTGTCTCACAAATATATTTCCACTATCTGTTTTTAGATTAGTGGACTGAAAAAAAAGGAAGGTCAAGAACTAACCCTTGAGCTTGGCCATGTAGTTCAGTTAGTTAGAGTGTCATCCATGTATGCTATAGTTATGGGGTCCATATCCAGTCAGGTCACATACAACAATCAACTAATGAAGGCATAAATAAATGGAACAACTGATCTGAGAACGAACAACTCATTCTCTCTCTCTCTCTCTCTCTCTCTCTCTCTCTCTCTCTCTCTCTCTCTTAAATACATTTTAAAAATTAAAAAAAAGACAACTTACCCTCAGTTCATAGTCAGCTAGTTATGTAGCCAGTATTCAAACCTAGGCTGTCCTGCCACCATGCTGATCTTCCCTTCCTTTCCTAGAAAAAAAACTCTGAGGTAGGGTGGTGCTTAGTATTTCAAAGAATGTGGAAGTGACAGGAGTAACTGACAGAAGCACAGGACAGGTGGGAGACCAGTGGGATACAAAGCTCACAAATGAGCCTGGGTCAGATTGCACAAGATTCTGTTGTTGGATAAGAAGGCTTGGATGAAGTTGGACTGTCTGTGTTTGTACAGTTCTCACTGGCTTCACCTTTTATAGCATCAGCAGGTTCGCATGTAACACACTCACAGGGGTTTTCACCATCAAAACTAATGAAAGTTCAGCTTCAGGGCTCTTCACTTTCATGGGTTCCCGTGCTTCCTAGGGAGTATTGTGGGTTATAGAGTGTTCTAGAATGACAAGAGCAGGCAGATTGCAGCCAGAAAGATTTCTGATCAATTAACTTCAGGAGAAGAAGGTTCTCAGAACTATATAGAGCAAAACCCTGATCCATTTGTTAAATTCCTGTCAGCATCTATTTCACACACTGAGTTCTGGGAGAAGGTCTGAGAGAAGGTGCTGAGAATTATGGTTTTAAGGCAAGATAGAGGAGTCAGAAGTGTTGAAAGGGGTGCTGAATTCAAAAGTAGTTGGTAAATCAATAGATGATAAAAAAAAATACTGGGTAAAGTAGAATATTTAGAGTATAAGAAATATAGTAAAAGTCTACTAAAATAAAACTACAGAAAATTTTAAACTATTGTTTCCATTAATAAAGTTACATTTTTTGATAGTCTATGTGTATTTTAGTATTTTCAATTTAGAGCAGTTTTATAGCCAGAGCATTGAAATCCTATATAAATAGAGGTAATATGTAAATTGAAAATAACTCCAACACACAAGATGGCCACCACAAAATGGCCTCTACATGATGCACTGCAGGAGAGGGCAGTTGGGGGCAACCATATCTGCAGGGGAGGACATTTAGGGGTGCCCATGTGGGCAGGAAAGGACACTTATGAGCAATGGGGCTGGTAGGGGAGCAGTTAGGCATCAATCATACTGGCAGGGGAGTGATTAGGGGTTATCAGGCTGGCAGGCAGAAGTGTTTAGGGACAATCAGGTAGACAGGCTGGTAAGTAGTTTGGTGTCAGCAGTCCTGGATTGTGAGAGGGATGTCTGACTGGCCATTTGGGATAGGGTCTAAACAGGAAGTCGGACATCCCTTGAGGGGTCCCACATTGGAGAGAGTGCAGGCTGGGCTGAGGGTCACTCCCCTCATTTATGAATTTCATGCACCTGGCCTCTAGTTTTATCTTATCAATGTGGAAAATACTCCTGGCTATAACTTTCTAATAAATTCTTTGTATTTGTGTTTTCAGGTGCCTGATCAGTGATTCAAAAGCTAAAGTATAAGAATGTGATAACAAATATCTTCATAGAGGTAAGTAATTTCTCCTATGTTCTCTGTTTCTAAATGAAAGGAATCCTGTTTATTAATAGAAATATTAGTATTTCATAAAGAAATGCTCTGGACAGTAAGAGACACCTTTATCATAACATGGGATATGGACTTTATTTAGGAAGCAAACCAATAGACCATTATTCTCAGAGGAATGTGACACAGCAATAAACAGATGGCTTCATAGATCTGCAGGTTTGATAATAAAATCATTTCCTTAACATTCTTCCTTTCTATCTCTAGATCCATATTAACCAACACATAGTACTAAGTGTAACTCTTCCACCTTCTTTGCTATTCTCACTGCTGCTTCCATCTGCCTTTGCTGACACTGAGCTTGGCAAAGGCTGTTATGAAAATGTGGTCCTACATCAGCCTCCCACAGCGCTGAGGTGTCCATGGAAGTTCATGTGAAAGGAGACAGGGAGGGAGTCCGCTGGGGTGGCCTGGACTCTCCTGGGAGCAACCTGAGGAGGGAGCCAGGCTGCAGCCTTCCCCTCCCTCAGGCAGGGGCGGGGCTCCCACTTTTCTCTCTCCTCTCAGAGGAGGTGCATCTCAGCAGGCAACTAGAAGAGAAAGGAAAACACAATTATTGATGAGGAAGGAGAGGATGGGACCTGAAGATTCTGCAGAGCTCCTCATTTCCTTAAGCTTTGAATGGCCCTATGGTTTCACAACTAGCTTTCTGTTTCTTTCTCTTTTTGTCTTTTAACTTTTGTTACTGTGGTGCTGCTCATTCTCTGCCAGAGTGGCCTGGCACCTGCGGGAGGGGCACGCCAGGAGGGAGCATGAGGAAACCCAAGGAAACTGTTGATGAAATTTCCTATGTAGTTCTTGACTTTGGCCCAGATCTGAGGACTGAGCAGGACAATCACCCAGGGACCAACACCATCTATGTGAGTGGCAGCCCTTCACAACAGATATGTTTGTATGAATGGATGTGACTGTATGTGAAATGTATGAATGGGTGAATGTGTGTATGCATGTATGAAGTTGACTGTGTGTGTGTGCATGTGCATGCATATGTGAATGTGTGAATGAAAATGTTTATGAATGATTGTGAATGGGAGTGTATGAATGTGGGTGTGTGTGTGCCTGTGCTGGTGCCCCAAACAGGGAGTTTTCTCATTATAACCACAAGGCCTTAAATTTAGACTTTGGTCTCATTTTCAGATGAAGTTAAAGTCACAGCAATACACTAACAGCCTTGCCCTGGTCAGAGTGGCTCAGATGCTTGAGCATCATACCTTGCATTGAAAGGTCACTGGTTCCACAGGAGCCATCTCATCAATGTTTCTCTCCCTGCCTTCCACTCACTCTAAAATCAATTAGAAAACAATTTAAATCAAACTAACAAACAACAACACAACCACACTGACAGAAAAATGATTCCATCCTCTTCTAATGTGTGTCTCATCACCAACACATCCTTATGAGTTAGTACTTTAGAAAGTAATAATAGCACATTAATTGCATGGTATCAATTGCCTCATATTAAAACATGTATTAACATCATCATTTTAAATAGGTCACCATTTTAAATCCTGTTGGCACTTGTCAGCTGGCCTCTTCACGTGGGTCTCCAGGGAATGTTGGGGGTGCAGTCTCCATGAGGGGATCCATCCATCACTGTGGGGCTGCTCACTTGTCCTCAATGTGAGAAGGCAGTTGCTGGTCTGAACAGTGGTGACTCCCTTCACGTGGCATCCTTTGCTTCTCTTAATCACCCTGTAAGGTAGACACAAGGGAGCCAGGGATTGCCCAAGTTTGCTCAGAAGACCTCGGACACCAGGCTCTTCTCACCACTGTGTGTTGCGTGAGAGCAGCAGTCCAAGTAGCCTGAGCACATCCTACCAAGTTTCTGTTTGTGAAACTGACCTTCTATTTTGTTGTTTGATTTTTAGATTTTTTTACCACAGTAAAATATACACAATGAAATTTACAATTTTAACTATTTTTATGCACAACTCAGTGGTGCTAAGTATGTTCATAGCGATGTGCAGCTGTCACCACCATCATCTCCATCCCTGCTCCCATCTTCTCCAACTGAAACTCCGCCCCCTCTAAACAGCTCCCCATCCCTCTTCCCCACCCCTGGGACCCTCCATCTTACCTCTCTCTCAATGATTGACAGCTCCAGAGACCTCATGTGAAAGGGATCACACAGTATTTGTCTTTCTGTGACTGGATTATTTCACTGAGCTTCATGTCTTCAGGGTGCATGCAGGTTGCAGCATGTGTCAGGATGTTCTTTCTTTCTTTCTTTCTTTCTTTCTTTCTTTCTTTCTTTCTTTCTTTCTTTCTTTCTTTCTTTCTTTCTTTCTTCCTTTCTTCCTTTCTTCCTTTCTTCCTTTCTTCCTTTCTTCCTTTCTTCTTTCCTTCCTTCCTTCCTTCCTTCCTTCCTTCCTTCCTTCCTTCCTTCCTTCCTTCCTTCCTTCCTTTCTTTCTTTCTCCTTCCTTCCTTCCTTCCTTCCTTCCATCCAGGAAGTATAATATTGGTTGTTGGTTTGTCATATATGACCTTAATTATGTTGAGGTTTATTCGCTCTATTCACAATTGCGAAGAGCTTTTATCATAAATGGGCACTGGATTTTGCCAAGTGCCTTTTCTGCATCTATTGATATGATCATGTCATTTTTAGTCCTTATTTTATTAATGCTGTGTCATTTTTATAGATTTGCAGATATTGTACAGCCTTGCATATCCCAGGAATAAATCCCACTTGATCATGGAGTTTGATCTTTCCATTGTGTTGATGGATCCATTTTGCTAATATTTGTTGAGGATTTTAGCTTCTATATTCATCAGGGATATACCCTTATAATTTTATTTCTTTGTAGTATCTCTATTTGGTTTTGGAATAAAGATAAATACTGGTGTCATAAAATGTGCTTGTGAGACTTCCCTTGTTTTGAATTTTTTGAATAGTTCTTTGAATGTGTAGTAAAGTTTACCTATAAAGACATCTGGTTCAGCATTTTTGTTTTGTTGGGGCTTTTTGTATCACTTCTTCAATTTCATTAGTTTCAATAGATCTATTCAGATTTTTTTCACTCTTCCTAATTGAGTTTTGAAAGATTGTATATTTCTTGAAATTTATCTCTTTTGTTCATGTTGTTCAATTTGTTGGCATATAGTTTTCTGTAATGTCTTCTTACAATCCTTTGTATTTCTGTGTAGTCACTTGTTAATTATCCTCTTTCATTTCTGATTTTATTAACTCGGTTCCCCACTTTTGGTTTTCTTGATGAGTCTGGGTAAAGTTTTGTCAATTGTGTTTTTTCATTATTTTGTTGTTGTTGCGAATTATCACTAGAGGGATTTTTTCATTGAATTATGTTAAAGAGAGTGGAAGAGATGGATGGAAAGGATGAGGAGATGGGAAGAGAGAGAGACACTGAGAGAGAGAGAGAGAGAGAGAGGGAGAGAGAGAGAGAGAGAGAGATTGCTTAATTGGTTCCCTGGTTACTGTGAGAGATAGGCATCATTGTTTCTCTTCTGCACATGCCCAAATAGGGTCAGGAATTGAAACTGCATGCTAGGTTCATGCACTTGTCCAGGAATTGAACCCATAACACTTTGGTGAGTGGTTATTCTAACAATTGAATAACTCTTGCTTCATTGATCTTTCTTTTTTAGGTTCTATTTATTTCTGTTCTAATCTTCAATATTTCCTTTGTTTTCATTTTGAATTTTTTTTCTCTTTTCTAGTTCTAAGAGTAAAGGTAGATTATTGAGATTCTTCTTGTATTTTAAGGTAGGCATGTAATATTATGAATTTCCCTCCTAGAAATACTTTTGTGATATCCCATAGATTTGTGATTGTTGTGCTCTCATTTTCATTTGCTGCAGGTTATCTTCGGATTTCTTTTTAAAAAAATATATAATCTCATTATTAACGCATTTATTGTGTAAGTACATGTTATTTAGCCTACATGTCTTTGTGTTTTACATTTTTTTTTTCAGATAAATAACATTATTGCAAAATTTAACATAAGATTTACAATTTTAACCACATTTAAGTATTCAATTCAGTAGCATTAAATACATTGATGTTGTACCATCATCCAACTCCAGATAGGTTTATATTTTTAATTGTTTTTCTTCTCTATGTTTTCACTTTCTTTTTTATTTGATTCATTGAGATGACAGGTTTTAGGTGTGTACAATTTTATATCACTTGTATATCAGCTTTTTTTCTTCTGATTGATTTCTAGTTTTATATCATTGTAATCAGAGAACATTTTTTATATGAATTCAATTTCTTAAATTTATTGAGACAATGTTTGTCTTCTAGCATGTAGTCAATCCTAGAAAACTTTTCATGTGCATTTGAAAAGAGAGTATATTCTGCAGGTTTGGAGGGATATGCTCTACAGATACCGATTAAAGTATATCATTTAAAGTCACTGTTTCCTTTTAGATTTTCTTTCTGGCATATCTTTCCATAGATATCAGTGGGGTATTATGAATAGCTGTCAATCTCTCTATATATATCTAATGAGATTTGCTTTATATATTGAGGTGTTCCTACGTTGGCCACATAAATGTTTATAGGGGCTTATGATCCCTTCTTGGATTGCTCTCTTAATCATTATGTAGGGTCCTTCTTTGTCTCTTAAGATAACCTTTGTAAAACTATTTTGTCACATAATGGTATTGCTTCCCCAGCTTTTTTTTTTTTCATTCTCATTTGCACGGAATATATTTTTCTATCCCTTTTAGTCTGTATATCTCATTCTGAAGTAGGTATTATTTTCCTATCCATTCAGCTAAAATTTAGTTTGATTAGAGCATTCATATTTAAAATTATTATTGCTATGTATGTATATATTTTCCATTCTATTCTTATAACAATTTTTTTTCTCCTTCTTGACCCTTTAACAGTTTTAATGCTATTTTGGTGGTAATGAACTTCTTTAGCTTTTAGTTTTCTGGGAAATTATTTCTCTGTCAATTTTAAATGAAAGCCTTGCTGAGTAGAGTCTTGGTTGCAGTTCCTTGATTTACATCACACTGAATATTTTCTGCCAATCCCTCTGGCCTGAAATTTTTCTGTTGAGAAAACTGCTGGTAGTCTTATGGGAGTTCCCTTGTAGGTTACTAACTACCTTTTTCTTACTGAGTTTTCTCTTTGATTTTAATCTTTGCCATTTTAATTATGATGTGTTTGGTGTGGGCATTTTTGAGTTCATCTTGCTTGGGACTCTCTGTGCCTCCTGAACTTGTCTTTTTCTTTCTCAAGGTTTGGGAAGTTTCACTATTATTATTATTATTATTTTAATACACTCTTGTTCCATTACTCTTCCTTTACTCCTTCTTGTACTCATTTGATGGAATTCATGTAAGTATTCATTTTTACCAAATGATTAATTAAAAAGTCCTCATTTTTATTTTATTTTTTTATTTTAGATCTGATTGTCTTCTGCTACGTTTTCTTCAAAAAGATTCAATCCTTTGCTTCATCCAAGTGCCTATTTTTTTTCTAGTATACTGTTCATATCAGACAGTATAGTCTTTACTTCTAATATTTTATGGCTTATGTTTTCTTTTTCATGCCTGCTATCTTTTTTATTGAAGTTCTTATTGATTTCATCCATTCTTTCCCTAAGCTCCTTTAGAATTCTTATAATTTTTTTTTCTTCTGTACTTTAATGTGGGGCATTTTTATTTGTCTACCCAGTTTTGGCTGTCTTGGTATGTAATAGTCCAAAGACTATTAGACACCCAGTTTTGGTAGTGTGGCCTTATGTAGTAGGTGTCCTATGGGACCTAATGGCACAGTCTTCTTTTTTTCCAGAGCTGAGGGTTCCAATAATGTTCCTTGTGTGTGTTATGTGGACCCTCCTGTTGTATTTGAGTATATATTGCTATTGGCCTATCTATGTATGTGGTTGACTTTCGGGGTGGCTGACTGTGAGGATCAATCCTGACCACATTGTATGAGCTGATACACAGGTGCTGATCACATGGATCAGAATTTGCCTTAGCAGGTTCTGCTGTCCTCTAAGATTTCCCTTTGGATATGCCTCTTGTGAAGCTAATCGGATCATACTCTGATGTCATCATGCTCTGATGGCCACTGTGTGAGTTGGTCCTAGATGCACCTGAGAGGGACTCCGGTACTGGCCAATGCCAGATGCGTCCTGTGACTGGCCTTTAGCATTCTCTTTGGAGCTGCAAACAATTCACAGTTGGTGGCTGCCTCTGCTGGTTCAGGGTGAGAGCAGGAAGATGCAAGCAGTGTACCAAGCCTGCCTTTTACGTGCACTCAGCTGGGGGAAGGTCAGCAAAAGTCCCAAGATACCGCTGAATTCTGCTTGTGCCTACTTCCACATGTGGGAGCCTGTTAGTCTCAGTCTCTCAAAGATCCTCTGGAGGAACTCAAGTTGCATGAGTTAGTTTCTCAGTGAGTCCTCAGGTAGGGGCAATTGGTGGTCAACATATTGACACAGGTTTAAACTTGGTGACTGTTAGGGACTGAGGCCACTAGCAAATGGCCCATGATATACCAACCAGGTCTAGCTGCTATCCACTGGGTCGTCAGATCCCTATGAGCAGTGTACAAAAGACTCAGACCTGCTTTCTTGTAAGAGTAGAATAAAGGTTCAAACCGTCCACTTGGCAGGACTTAGATTGTCGGGGAAGCATAGTCTGACATCAGCCATGTGAGCTTAAGGGCTTTGCAGAGGGTCTGTGCATTGTCAGAGTTCAAGAAGCTGCTTCCTGTTGTGGACTATTCATGGTCCCCTGGGATGCAGCTGGTGAGAGAGAGCATGATGGCGTCATGCAGCTCTGATCCAGTCACTATTTCACACACAGTTTAGTCCCCTCCTGTGTGCCTGTTCCTCCAAGATGCGACTCTCCATTTCCATCCTAAGATAATGGCAGTTCTCTTCAGATGTCTGACCAGATGCATGTTTACTGGCAGCCTTTGCAGCACTATCCTGCATTCTTCCTCAGGGCTGGGTTGAACCAGGCTGGCTAGGGGCATTGACAGGCAGGTGAAGGACCCATGGATGGGTTACAATTCTATTAGAACCATTATGATTTTTTAAATGTTTTTTTCTGTTTCTGCTCCTTCACTAGAACAAAGCAACCAAAGTGATGCTTATCTAGCTCTCAAGGAAGCACAGTTCTGCCTTGCACCAGTGCCCCATGTCCCCAGAGCAGTGCAGGGAGCTGCTGGAGGAAGAAGACAGGGCATTCCCCTCCCTGCAGTGCAACCCCATCACAGGCCTGCTGCTGCCTGGGGAGCGACCACTGCTGGAGCGCTGAAGGCTTTTAGGCACAGAGTGAAGTGATCTCATTTATATCTATTCAAGATCACTCTGATTTTCATTAAAAATTGTTTTACTAATTCATTTTTTCAATTAGACATGATTTTCAATAGTAGTTTCAAGTGTACAAAATAGTAGTTACACTTTCATATAATATATAAAGTGACCCCCTGATAAGTATAGCATGGATCTCTTTTAAAAGGGCATGAATCCTATTAATGAGGGATCCTGCCTCATAGCCTACCTCAAAAGATCCACCTTTTATTTGTAATCAACCTTATTTGGGTGACATTCATTAATCAAATTGGATAGGTCAGATGTGCAATTCCATAATGCATCATCTGTATATTATATTTTGAGTCCACTGCCTTCAATCCAAGTCTCTTTGCATCACCAATTTTCCCCCATGCCGTCTTCACCTTTCCCTCATGCCTGACTTGCCAACCTTATTCCCAATGCCACACATGCCACTCATACCTGCCACCACCCACCACCCACCCACTATCCCACATCCCAACCCCCTTCCAAACCCCCACCCCAACCTCCCATTCCCACCCTCCCTCCCCCTTCCCCTGCTTGTGATTTGACATTTGAAATGATATTTGAGATGTGTCTTGAGGGCTCAGGTAGGATTCAGACAGATGAAGAGGGTGAGAATGTGCTTCAGGTACAGAGAGCAGACACTCAGCCTGGAGGCAGGAGAGTTGAAGACTGGAAAGACCAGAGCATATGCCCCTGAGATGCCTGAGAGTGAGGGGTCAGGGTAGGGAAAGAGAAGGCCCTCCATGGAGGGGAAACGGGACCAACCACAAAGTGGGGAGACAGGGGCCGTCCATGGGAAGGAAGGGTAGGGGACAGGGCAGCATGAGAGGGGTGTGCACTGGGGACAGGAGACACTTAGAAGGGGCAGGGATAGGGAAGAGTGGATAGGGAACTTCTATTGAAGCAACAGGGCAGGGAAAAGGAAGACCCTTCATGGCTATGACAGGGCAGCGGGGACAGTGGACCATCTTGGTAAGTACAGGGGATTATCCACAAAGGGGTCAGTGTCCCCCATCACCTGTTCCTTTTGCCCTTCCCTCCTGTGCTATCCCACCCATGGATGGCCCCCTGTCCTCACCAGGTAGGGTCCCTAACTGCTGCCCTGTCATTGCCATGAAGGGTGTTCTTCTCTCCTGCCCTGTTGCATCAATGGGAAGTCCCCTATGCACCCTGCCCTCTGGGATAGGGCCGGGGGAGGGGTAAACCTCCATGGAGTGTGGACAGGGGACCTTCCATGGAGGGATAGGGCTGGGGGAATGGGGACTCTTCATGATGGGAATGGACATAGGGATAGGGATCCCCCTTTTGAGGGAGCAAGGAAAGGGTGAAATGGACTGTCCAGGGCAGCAGCAAGATATGGAGGACAGCCAAAACCGGTTTGGCTCAGTGGTAGAGCCTCGGTCTGTGGACTGAAAGGTCCCGGGTTCAATTCTGGTCAAGGGCATGTACATTGGTTGCGGGCACATCCCCAGTAGGGAGTGTGCAAGAGGCAGCTGGTCGATGCTTCTTTCTCATCAACGTTTCTAACTCTCTATCTCTCTCACTTCCTCTCTGTAAAATATCAATAATATATATATATATATATATTTTTTTAAAAAAAGACATGGAGGACAGGGAACCATTCATGGTGGGGAAAGTGTGTGGGGGAAGGGGAAACCACTGTCATGGTCCCACTGACACCCCTTCCCTGACCCCTCAAAAGGGGGTTCTTTGTCCCCTGCCAATTCTACTCCATGTTTCCTCTGCTCTGTCCTCTGCATGGAGGGTTCTTGTGCTCCCTGTGCTGCTCCCTCTGTGGAGAAACCCTTGTTCACCCTTTCCTTGCCCCTTAGTAGGAGGGGTATTCTCCCCCCTCTGCCCATTCCCTCCATAGTCAGAGGGGGCGGGCATCCTCCATGAAGGGAGCAGGGTCTTGCCCTTCTTCCGCCAAGGAGGGTGCCCTCCCCTCTCTGCCCTGTCCACACTCACAGAGGGTGTCTCTTTCATGGAAGAAGGCCATATGGAGGGAAATATGCATGAGGATAGAGACCCCCCTTTGAATTGCAGGGAAGAGGGGAGTGGGCACTCTCTGTGAGGTGGAGACAGGTGACCCTCCATGGAGGGAATGGGGAGAGGAAAAGAGGACCCTCTGGACAGAGGAATGGCAGGGGTACAAGGAACCTCTCACAGGGGTGGTTCACTATCTCTCTACCCATCCCCCCTCTGTCCTTTCCCTCTGTGGAGGGGCCTCTGTCCTGTCCCCTAAAAGAGGGGTGGGTTCTTTGTACCCCTGCCAATTCCCCTCCATGTAGAATTATCTATTCCCTCTTCATTGGCCCCTCCATGGAGAGTTCCCTGCAACCAATCCATGGAAGGTGCCTTCTCCCTCTGCCCTGTCCCCTCAAAGGGGATCCCTACACCCCTGTCCATTCCCTTCCATGAAGAGTCCCCTTTATCCCTTGTCCTAACCCCCATGGGGGGTGCCCTGCCCATTTCTCTCCATGGAGTATATTCTCTCAACCCTTCATTTTCCTCTCCATTGAGATGCATGGGCAGGGTGTACTGTACATGGAATGAGGCCAGGGGACCCACCATGGAAGGACAGGACTGGGGGGGAAAGGAGGTCCTCCGGGAAGAGACAAAGAGGGGACACAGGGGACATTCCATGGTGGTGAATAAGCAGGGGTACAAGGAAAACCCCCAAATCTCTGAAGGGACATGGGGTATGATCAGGGGGATAAGGAATCTCCTCTTTGAGGGGATCTTTGTACCCCTGCCCATTTCTGTCTCTGGGTACCCTTTTTACCTTGCCCTGACCCTCCCAGGAACCTCAAATGAGGTTCCCTATCCCCCAGCCCATTCCCCTCCATGGGGGTAACCTGTCCCCACTCCAAAAAGCATGCCCTCGACCCCATGCCATGTCAGAGTGGGGTTCCTTGTTTCCTGCCCATTCACCTCCACGGAGGGGCCCCTGTCTTCAATGCCTTGCTCCCTCCAAGGAGTGTGTCATTTCCACTCTGACCTTTCCCCTCAAAGGAGGGCTCCCTCTCCCCCTGCCTATTCCCTCCATGGAAGGAATGCTTCCCCACCTGCCCTGTCCTTCTGTGGAGGGTCCCAGCTCCTCACTTCATGGAGGGTGCCCCATGTCCCTGCCATGTCCTCTCAAAGGGAAGGTCTCCTTGTACCTCTGCCCATTCCTTTCCCTGGAGGATCTCCTTTTTCCTCCCATCCCCCTTCATGGAGGTTCCCCTATCTCCAGCTTATGGAGGGTGCCCTCTCCCTCCTGCCTGGTACCCTTAAAGGGGGATTCATTATATGCCTGTCCATTCACCACCATGGAGAGTCCCCTACCTCCCCTACTGTTTCCTCTCAGAAGAGGATGGCCCACCCCTCTGCCCTGCCCCTCCAGGGGATGTTCCCTCTCCCCCTGCCCATTTTCCTTCATGGAGGGTGTCCTCTCATCCCTGTCCTGTACGAGGAGATGCATGGGATGAGGTACAAGGAAATTCCCCTTTGAGGGGAAGGACAGGAAGGAGAGAGCACCCTCCATAGAGTGAGGACAAGAGACCCTCCATGGACAGGACATGGAGTGGAGCCAGAGGATGGTTTATGAAGGAGAGTCATCAGGGGGATTGGGAACACTCCCCTTGACTGGATAGGCCAGGGGAGAAAGAGGAATCACCTTGGTATTGTATGGGATGTCATACAAGGAACCCTCTCCCCTCTCCTTTGAGGGAACAGGGCAGGATGGAGGGTGAACCCTCCATGAATTGAGGGCAGGGGACCCTCCACAGAGACACAGGCTAGATGGGGGGAAGAAGACCCTCCTTTGAGGGGATTATGCATGAGAATACTCCCCCCTGCCCTCTCAATTGCAGGGAAGAGGGGAGTGAGTAGAGACAGGTGACCCTTCATGGAGGGAATGGGGAGGGGGAAAGAAGACTCTTCAGAAAGAGGAATGGCAGGGGTACAAGGAAATTCTCAAAGTTGTGGTTCCCTGTCTTCCTACACATACCCCTTCCCTGCCCTGTCCCACTGTGTTGGGTCCCCGGTCCTCAATCCATGGAAGGTGCCTCCTCACAGTTGCCCTGACCCTTAAGCAGGTGGGAGGAGGGTTCTCTATCTTCTTGCACATTGCCCTCCATGAAGAGTTCTCTCCCCCACCCTACCCTGTCCCCTTAAAGAGAGGTGGTTCTTTGAATGCCTGCCTATTCTTCTCTTTGGCTGGTGTCTTTTGGCTCCCTCCTTTTGTCCTCCATGGTGATTTTCTGCCTCATGGAGGTGACCCTCCCTCTTGCAATGTCACCTCACAGTTGGGTTCATTGCATGCCTGCCCATACAATGCCATGGAGATCCCCCTATCTCCCATAGTCTTTCCAGTTAAGGAGAAGGGTGGTTCCCAATCCCCCTATAGCCTCCCCTTCTTGGAGTACCCTCTGTCTCCCCTCCATGTTCTCTCCAAGAAGAGTCCTTTAACTTCATTTCAGGGAGCGTTCCCCTCCATCATTCTCTACCTCAAAGGGGGATTTCCTTGTACCCCTGCCCATTCATCTTGATGTGGGGTCCACTTTTCCTTCTACCATGTTCTCTCCATGGGTGGTTTCTTATCACACAGCCCTTTCCCCTCCATGAAGGGTCCCCTCTCCTCCCTGCCCTCTCCCTTCCATGGAGAGTTCTCTCTCCTTGCCTTGCCCATCCATGAAGGGTACCCTCTCCCCATATATATGCCCTCCGTGGAGACTTCCCTCTTCCCGCTGCCCTGCCCCTTCATGGAGGGGCCCCTGTCCTCCTGGCCCTACACCCTCCATGGAGGATTCTCTCTCCTCCATTCCCTGCCCAATCCATGGAGGGTCACCACTCCTCCCTGCCACCTCCATGAAGGTTTCCATCTCCTCTCTGCCCTGCTCCCTACAAGGAGGATTTTCTACTCCCTCTGTCCTGGGCCCTCATGGAATGCCACCTTCCCCCCACATCCTGTCTTGGAGGGTTCCCTATCCCCCTGCCCTGCCCATCCATGGAGGATCCTCTCACCTCCTTGCCCCATCCATTGAGGGTCCCCTCTCCTCCCTGCCCTCCCCCCTCCAGGAAGAGTAACCTCTCTCCCTAACTTGTCCCCTCCATGGAGGATTACTTATCACTCTGCCCTGCCCCCTCCATGGAGTGTCCCCTCTCCTTGCCCTCTCCCCTCCATGGAGGATTTGCTGCCTTCTCTGCCTGTCCCCCACCATGGAGGGTCCTCTCACCCTTTATCCTGTAAACTCCATGGAAGGTTCTCTCTCCCCCTAACCCACCCCCTCCATGGATGGTTCCCTGCCCCCCCCTGCCCTGCCCCCTCCATGGAGGATTCCCTGTCCCCCTGCCCTGTCCCCTCCATGGAGGGTTCCCTGCCTTCCTGCCCTGTCCCCTCCATGGAGAATTCCCTGTCCTCCCTCCTCTGGCCCCTCGATGGAATGTCCCCTCTCTTCCCTCCCCTGCCCTGTCCATGGAGGGTCCCTCCATGGAGGGTCCCCTGTCCTCCTACACTGTACCCTCCATGGAAGGTTCTCTCTCCCCCTATACCACCCTCTCCATGGAGGTTTCCCTGTCTCCCCTACCTTTCCCCCTCCATGGAGGGTTCCCTGCCCCCTGCCCTGCCTCTTCCATGGTGGGGTCCCCTCTCCTCCATGCCCTGTCCCCTCCATGGAGGATTCCCTGTCCTTCCTCCTCTGCCCCCCCTCCACGGAGAACCCCATCTTCTCCTATCCTGTCCCCTCCATGGAGAGTCCTCTCTCCCGCTCTTCCATCACCTCCATGGAGGGCTACCTGCCCCCTGGCCTTCCCCCTCCATGAGGGTCTCCTCTCCCCCTACACTGTACCCTCCATGGAAGGTTCCCTATCCCCCTACCCTGGCCCTTCAATGGAGGGTCCCATCTCCTCCCTGTCCCTCCATGGAGGTTTCGTTGCCCCCACAGATGCTCTGCCCCCTCCATGGAGGGTCCTCTTACCCCTTATCCTGTAAGCTCCATGGAACGTTCTCTCTCCCCCTACCCCACCCCCTCCATGGAGGGTTCCCTGCCTTCCTGCCCTGCCCCTTCCATTGAGGGTCCCCTCTCCTCCTTGCCCTCACCCCTCCATGGAGGGTGCCCTTCCCTTCCTACACTCTCCCCTCCATGAAGACTTCCTTATCCTCCCTGCCCTGCCCTCTCCATGGAGGGTTCTCCTTCCTCCCTGCCTTCTCTCCTCCATTGAGATTTGCCTGACCTCCCTGCGCTGCCCCCTCAATGGAGGGTCCCTTTTCCTTGCCTTCTTTTCTCCATGGAGGGGCTTATCTCTTCCCTTTCCTGCCCTGTCCCCTCCATGGAGAATACCCTCTCTTCCCTGCACCCTCCATGGAGGATTACCTCTCTTCCCTGCACCCTCCATGGAAGGACCCTCTCTCCCTAATCTGTCCCCCACATAGAGGATTCCCTATATCCCTGCCCTGCTCTGCCCCCTCCATGGAGGGTCCCCTCTCTCACTGCTCTCTCCTCTCCATGGAGGATTCCCTTTCCTCCCTGTGCTACCTAACTCCTCCATGGAGGATTCCCTATCCCTCTGCCCTTCTCTGCCCCCTCCATGGAGGATTCCCTCTTCTCTCTACCATCTCCCCTCTATGGAGGGTTCCCTCTCTTCCTGCCCATTCCATTGAGGGTCTCCTCTTCTTTCTGTCCTGCCCTGCCCCCTCCATGGAGGGTCCCTCTCTTTCCTATCTTCTGCATGAAGTGTCCTCTCTCTCTCTACACTGTCATATCCATGTAGAGTTCCCGATATCCCTGTCCTGCCCCCTCCATAAAGGGTCACCTCTTCTTCCTGACCTCTCCTCTCAATGGAGAGTCCCCTCTCCTCTCTGTCCTACCCCCTCCATGGAGGAGTCCCTTCTCTTCCCTGCACCCTCTATGGAGGATTGCCTCTCTTTCCTGCACCCTCCATGGAAGGACCCTCTCTCTCTAACCTGTACCCTCCTCCATGGAGGATTCCCTGTATCCCTGCCCTGCTCTGCCCCATCCATAGAGGGTCCCCTCTCTCACTGCTCTCTCCTCTCCATGGAGGAGTCTCTTTCCTCCCTGTCCTACCTAACCCCTCCATTGAGGATTCCCTCTCTTCTCTGCTCTTCTCTGCCCCCTCCATGGAGGATTCCCTATCCCTCTGCCCTTCTCTGCCTCCTCCCTGGAGGGTTCCCTATCCCTCTGCCTTTCTCTGGCCCCCCATGGAGGATTCCCTCTTCTCTCTACCATCTCCCCTCCATGGAGGGTCCCCCTCTCCTTCCTGCCCATTCCATTGAGGGTCTCCTCTTCTTTCTGTCCTGCCCTGCCCCCTCCATGGAGGGTCCCTCTCTTTCCTGCCCCCTCCATGGAGTGTCCCCTCTCTCCCTATACTGTCCTATCCATGGAGAGTTCCCTATATCCTTGTCCTGCCCCCTCCATAAAGGTTCACCTCTCCTTCCTGACCTCTCCTCTCTATGGACGGTCCCCTCTCCTCCCTGTCCTACCCCTCTATGGACGATTCCCTCTCTTCTCTGCCCCCTCTATGGAAGGTCCCCTCTCTCCCTAACCTGTCCCCTCATGGAGGATACTCTATCCCTCTGCCCTGCTCTGCCCCCTCCATGGCTGGTTCCCTCTCCTTTCTGTCCTGCCCTACCCCCTCCATGGAGGATCCCCTCTCCTTCCTTCCCCCTCCATGGAAGGTCTCTCTGCCTAACCTGTCCCCCTCATGGAGAATTCCCTATCACCCTGCCCTGCTCTACCCCCTCCAAGGAGGATTCCTTGCCCTCCCTACCCCTACCCCCTCCATGGAGGGTGCCCTCTCCTTTCTCTCCTACCCTGACCCTCCATGGAGTATCCCCTCTCCCCCTACACTGTTCTCTCCAGGGAGGGGGTCTCTATCCCCTGCCCTTCCTCCTCCATGGAGGGACCTCTCTCCTCCCTCCCTCTCCTCTCCATGGAGGGTCCCCTCTCACCCTCCCCTGTCCCATCCATGCAGGGTCTTCTGTTTCCCTGCCCTGGCCCGTCACTCACAGGTTCTGAGAGGTATGTGCTCCGGTCCCCAGTGTTCATCTGTCCTGCCTCCAGGCTGTGTCCACCGTCTGTACCTGAAGCACATCTCACCATCTTCATCTGCCGAAATCCTGCCTGGCTCTCAGGACACATGTCAAATAGCATTTCAAATGTCAAATCACCAACTCATCTTTAAATCTTATGACCCTATTCTCGTGCCTAAAAGCCTTCATGTTTGTGACAGCATTTTCAACCCACCCTTTATTTGCCCACCCGTCCTCTCCTGCCTGCCATCTCCTGCCCCAGCCTGGCTCTCCCTGTCCTAGAGGCACTTGCTGTTCCTTCGGTGGTGGATTCCTGAATTCTCCATGTAGCAGGCTCTGTCCCAACAGCCAAGTCTGAGTTTGATATGACAAGAACTTGGGGAACCCTTCCCTCAGTCTCTTGGGGCATCACACTGAAGAGGCCTCAACCTAGGTGTGGGGGTATAAGCTGGCAACAGCTCATAGAGCTAAGACAGGTCACAATGGTAGGACAGGTCATAGAGGTAACCTGGCAACAATTGAGGTCAGCAAGGTGGGCCAGTGTAATCAGATGTTCTTGTGTGTGTGTGTGTGTGTGTGTGTGTGTGTGTTTAAATATCTGAATGGACATTTATTTAGCACCAAGAAACCCCAGACCCTCTACAGAATGTTCAGAAGATCTTAAACATAAATGATTATACATATTATTGTCTTTTATTACAAAACTCAGTTTTTGATTTAGGAATTTAATCCTAATAGATTGATTTTTTTCAAGTGTTTTAAGTTAGAGATTCTGTTTATCTTAGAGACACAACTGTCCACAGCACCATTTTCTTACATCTTACTCTTTATTTTAGGATCTTGCACTATACACCTAGTGTGTATCAGTATGCAAGCATGCTTGAGATTTACCATCTGTCTTTGTGCTTCTAAAATTATTTTTGCCATTACACCAATACCTTGATTTATTATTCTAGCTGAAGTATTTCCTCTCAAAGCCGTCTTGTCTCTTAGTCCTCCATATAATATCTATAATAATCTATAGTGATAAGAATGTAATATGCTACTTAGACTGGGCCAACCGGGCATCTTCTGCATATCAAATAAGGGAAAGGTAAGAAAGACAAAGAAATTGTAACATTTAATGGAGGAACATTATTTAGCAACCCTGCTTCTGATCACTTTCCTATTAAAAATCCTTCAACCACTTAAAGATTTCACGAACATTCATATCCCCTTATTATATATATTATATATATAATTTCAGTATTGACTCTGAGTACTTCTCTTAGAGAGACCTCAAGAAAGAGGTCTGAACCCAGGTTAACACCTGGTGCTAATTTTCTGACTCTAACACCAGCTACATAGGGAGGTTATTGCATTCTCAATCTACCATCTCTCTCTCTCTCTCTCTCTCTCTCTCTCTCTCTCTCTCTCTCACACACACACACACACACACACACACACACACACACACAAACACACAGATCTCACCCACCAACCAATGTGCCCATGTGACCGTCCCACCCTCCATCTGTCCCCAGATGAGAGACAAGTGCCTCGTGTAAGCCTTTTGATAGATATCACAGGCACAGACCCTCCCAGCCATTGCCAGCTCCTCTTCCTACAGCAATTCACCACTCCCAGCCATGTATATGGTGCTGTAGCCAGCACAGACCTGAAACCCAGAGAGAAAGTGTTTGGAAGGGGTGGAGCAGCAGAAAGAGAAGTAAGAGTTCATACAGAAAATGTTGATGTTCATGGCAGGTGGTCTAACTATGCCATACATTAGAAAAACTCCAAAAGCTATGAGAGTCCGTGTTCCCAGCCACCGCAGATGAAAACAGGATTAAAAATGGAAACACATGTAGGATAGACATGCTGCTAGTAGCAAGAGCATAAGCAAGGAGGAGACTGGAAACCCCATACATACAGACAGGCATAGACACACACAGACACACACAGAAACATATGAGCTTAATCTACAGTCTGAGGTGGCTCAAAGAAAGACTAAAGTTGTCCACTCTGTCATCACCAGCAGTTACACACAGTGACACCCATGAGGCATTCATTCACTCATTCAATTTATTCATTCACACCCATCAGGCATCAAGAAAAAACCTAAATCTGATCCAGAGAGCACGGTTAGAAAAATAGAGAATTCCTGTTGGCTAAGTTTTGTTAACACCATGGAGCCATGGAGCGGAGGGGGGTTTAAAGGTAGAGAATTAATTGTAGAAACATTTTCATGGAGAAAATGATGTAAATGAGCTGTGGGCGATGAACAGGGCACCAGGAGAGTCAGGGGGAGCAGTGCTGTGTTTGTTCTCCCCGGGGTGCGTGCTTAAAACATGTGTTGCAAACAAAGGCTTTCTCTGGCTGTTTTCCCTACACAGATTTCTATGAAACTTATGAAAGGGAGAGAGAGAGAACGAGAGATGAGAGAAGTTCTGTACTTTCTTATGGGTGGCTGATTTCTCTCAGAACTTCAGGAGTAAGAAACACTGCTATTTTCCTAAATCTAACAGATTGTGGGTGTTGAATAGTTTCAAACGTACAGAAGACTCTCTAGTGGGTCCCAGCCAGCGAGATTGGCTCAGTGACTGTTAAGCAGGCAAAGAAGAAACAAACCTACAGAGAGCTCCCTTCCAGGCCCCCATGTGTTCTGTCTGCTGCGAGCTTTGTCTTAATCAACACAGCCCTAGGCTCAGACCAAGAACATGAACAATGCACAGAAGCTGGAGAGCGCCCAGGGAACCTGGAAGAAGGGCCTCTAGTCTGCGGTGAGGTCAGGCAAGGCTTCTTAAAGGGCCTGACCTCTTTTGGTGTCGGGGGCAAGGGGTGGGTTAGGACACAGTGAAGGAGAGTATGGTAGGCACAGGAACAGCACGTGCAAAACCCCAGAGGTGAGAGAACATGGTGCTTGTTCCAGAGCCCTGGTGCAGGCAGACACATAGGATGTGGCAGGAGGTGATCCACAGCCTGTGGAACTCCCCAGGCAGCCACCCGACAAGCATGAATTCACTCTGACTTTCTGGAAGATGTCCAAGAGCACATTTCATTTGGATTTCAAAGTCACAGTGCATGTCCAATTCTAAGACTTGGAACCCTTGTCCTCTCGGGCCTCAGGGTGCAGTGGCAGGCATGCCAGGCCCTCCTGGTGAGACCCACCACGGACTGAAAAGGGCATCACAGGGTCCCCAGGAAGAGATGTGAGTTCCTCCACAGATTCTTCCTTTCTTACCAAAAGGTCCCCACCCTGGAAGGTGGCCCTGACTCCACATTAACCGAGGAGGAGAGACCCCCAAGTGGCCACATGGGACTCAACCCCTAAGCCCACTGAAGCTGGGGCCTTGGCTTCCTGCCCAGAGGAACAAACCCATCCTGTAAAATCTCACCGGGATGATCACGTGTTTTCACTGTGCTGGCTCCAAGTTGGCAGCCAGAGCTCTGTGTGCAACAGCTGCCCAGAGCCACTGGCACTGGCCAAGCCCATGGTTGTGGGGGACCTTTAACTCACCAGACAATGGGTCTTTGCCAATCATCTGGCAAGGTCATTACGATCCACTGCTTCAGAACTTCCTACAGAAACAAAGAGGAAAGATACCACTGAGAACAGGAAAGGAAATAAAGAAAGACTAACAGCATGAAAGCTTATCAAGTCACTGGGTGAGCGTAGCCACTGCATGGCAACTGGGAACATGCTGTGCAAGAGAAAGGAATAGTTAGGGTATAAATAAATGTTTAAAGTCAGAGCTACCTGTACTTTTGCCCTCATCCCAACCAAATAAACATCATGTGTGCTTATGAGCAGACACCTTGGGAAGAAGAAGATACATTTCACATTCCAGGACAGCAGCATCAGGTGTGTGTGTCTTCTTAAATTTCTTTAAATATGTTTTATTGATTTCACAAAGGGAGAGGGAGGAAGTGGAGAGAAATTTCAAGGATAAGAATACCATCCATAGGCTGCCTCCTTCACGCCCCCTACAGGGAATTGAGCCCCACCCCCTGTGTGTGCCCTGACTGGGAAGCCAACCATGACCTCCTGGTTCATAGGTTGATGCTCAACCACTGACACACAGCGGCTGGGCTGTGTCTTTTGAAAAGATTTCTTTATTTTCGTGGTTTGATTTGCTGGTGCAACTAAAGTAAAGGATGAAAATGAAAGAGATGCTGTGGGGTCTCCATGGGATGATTCAGGATGCTGTGTCAGCAGGTCTCTGGAGACTTCTCTCCTTCACAGCAGAGCCCTCCCTGGGAGAGGGATAGATCACAGCTATGCTGCACCCCTCAGAGAGGTGGCTCAGGAATGCAGCTGCCTTCACAGGAGGGTATTTGAAAGCAGGCCCAGGCACCAGCCCCAGGTCTGGGGGTCTCAACCAGCCCTCCTCAGAGTGTGTCACTCACACTGACCCACCACTGGGTTCCCCAGAGCGCCACCAGGGCAGGTGGTCTTCCCTGTCCAGAAGGACCTTGCTGTTTATGAATCAGAAGATAGAAATCCAGTTTTCAGAAGACAAGTAAGGGGGTAAGTTTCACAGGTATTCTTGACCTTTGACAGTGGTCACTGGAGAATTTCCTCACCAACAAAGCTCTTCTTATCCCTTTTAAAACATGTTTCCAACTTTTTTCAGGAGTCGCTCTATTGCATAACTTGCTGACTGCGTTCAGTGTCCTGCCCGCTAGCAGTGATGAAGATAAGAGGGACCATTACACCATCGGTACAGTGGAACACCCCAGAAGTCTCTTGTGAATCCTCACATTAGAATGGTGGCCTAGGCAGGCAGGCCAGGAGCACCATCAAACATTTATGCACTGACTTTATCCCCCCTTCTTGTCATCTTGTGTGGCTGCTGTCTACACCAGAACTTGGGTGGAAGGGATGCTACCCCATGAGGCATACCCACTCCCAACACACCAGGCCCCTCTCCACTCAGTGTTGGGGAGTGTTTCTTGGCTATCTGGGGTCCCATGTCACCACATCACACATGATTATCATTTTCTTTATTATGTCTATATTCCTCCAACCATGTCAGGTATCCATTTCCTTCTATTCTGACCTTGAAACTAAAGTTTCCATTGTTTGCAATGAGCGTGCCCATTTCTAAAGATAATTCCAATGTTGATTCCTCAGCCCACACTCATCCACTACAACTGCAACTCAGAGCTGACACATCTCAAAAGAAAGGCGGAGTGTGAAAATGTGCAATCAGTGTATGGAAGTTTTATTTACAGTCATCACACAAAATAATGCTAATGTGTATGGATGTGTGTATATATAGTGACACACACATGCACACATATATACACACACATGGCAAGGGTATAAAAATTTGAACTGGATACCCAGCAAATTGGTGATAGTGGTAAAACGAGGAAAAAATACTTGGACTCAGTAGAGGCAAACTGGAGACTTCTATAAAAAAAAAATCTTTCCTTTTATTAAAAAACAAACAAACAAAACATTTGAATTGATTTTAGAGAGGACGGCAGAGGAAGAGAGAGAAAGAAACATCAATGACGTGACAGAATCATTGACTGGCTGCCTCCTGCATGCCCCCTACAAGAAATCAAGCCCTCAAACCAGGCATATGCCTTGACTGGGAATAAACAGTGACTTTCTGGTTCATAGGTTGACTCTCCACACAACCCAGGCAAAAAGTTATTTCTTTAAAAAAATCTAAAGACACATTTTTTTAAAATCACATCTATAATCTGTAATAAAAAAACGGTAATGTGCTAATTAGACCATACATCCTCTGGAACAAAGCCGGGGCTGGAGGGAAGCCACCCAAGCCCCGGGTGCCACACGGAAGCAAGGTGCCTGCATCAAGGTACTGGCCCCATTTTGGAGTGAACTTCTGCTTCAGGTAAGGACTCCAGGCTCCGATGTAAAAAAATGAATCACTGCGCCCCAACATTTAGTTTTAAAAGACTCAGGTGAAAAAGAGCTTGGCTGTTGAGCAAGTACAGGAAGGGCTGTGTGGCACTGACAGAAAGCTGACCCGCAGGCAGCTGGAGGCAGCACTGGCTCTGCTCCAGGCTCAGCTTTCCTCCAGGCTTCTCACCCCTTTGGGTGTCTCTCCTAAAGCTGGTGCCCCCTCCCCCTGAACCCCACCAGCCTTTCTTCTTTAAAAGCAGAGACTGAGTGAGGCCTTCTCCCAAGGCCCTGCCCAACTGTGGCTTTCTCGGTCCCTTCCTGGCCACTCCCTCAGGGAGCCCTCTGGTCACCTGGGTATCACTGGGCCCCTCCTCACAGGGCTGCCAGGACCTCCTTCCTGCCTCAGGGCAGGTGAGATGTTTGTCCACTGTGTGTGAAGAGAGGAGTCACTGGGCCAAACGGAGCTCCTGACCCCAGGAGAACTGAGGGAAGGCGCCCCTTTCATATATCACTCCATGTGTCTGTAGCCCCAGGTTCCCATGGGAGGTGCATCAGCCCCCCCCCCCCAGGCTTGTTAAAAGGAGGTAGGGGACTTTGGAAAATGTATGAAGCTAAGGTGGATGAATTCACTGTTTGCAGTCCCTGCTTCTGTTCCTGCCCCAGACTCAAAGATGTTTTTCTAATCTTCCTCAGAATCTTATTCAAATTGCACTTTCTAACATCTTTGATCTTGCAGCCATTGGAAGACTCTGTGAAAAAAATATGATGGCCAGTGTGTGATGTGTGACTCCTATGTGCGTTCCTGCACCCCGGTGTGCATATGTGATGAGTGTAACTATGGCTCCTATCAAAGGCACTGTGTGATCTGTGGAGGCACTGGAATCCCTGATGTCTATTATTGTAAGGAGTGCACCATCCAGGAGAAGGATAGAGATGTGTTTGCTCGGAGATTATCAATTTGGGGAGCTCTGAGGAGAAACCAAGAGGATAGTATAGGTAAACACCAAAACTGCTGCCTTGCACAATAATTTCAAAACTACAACTAAAAAACAAAACGAACATCATCCAGAACCACAGGAAAGCTTGCTTGAATGGAAATTCTACAACTAGAAGGAAAGAGGGAAGCACATGGAGAATCAGAGGAGCTGTAAAAGGCTGAGGTTCAGAGACACGGGCGCGGGCGGCAGAGGGCCTGGCTGGCTTTCTGTAGCAGGGGGGAGACAAAAGCTCCAGACTTCGCTGAATGACAGTTCTGACTGCACTGAACCCCAGTTCTGGGAGAGACGATGGGGACCCAGGCTTATATGGGGGGATTCTGGATTGTCAGGCAGAAACTCAGGAGAGCTGCAAAAGGCAGAGCCTGGAGACACATGCATGATTGCGCAAAGAGAAGGTCTCCCAGTGTGGACACAGCTGATCCTCACAGCCAATTGGCCTGGAGCTCTATTCCTCCCATGGATACTAACAATCAAGACTTAACTACAACAAGGCTGTACACACAGTCCACAAAGGGGTGCCCAAGAGTGTCCACCTCAGGTAACTGGGGAGGCCAAGCCACTGGGACATATAGGACACTTAGCACACAAAGCTACCCTATCAGCTCAGGAAAGCAGCAAAAATTTGAAGACAAAGAAAGAGATTACAAATGAAATGAATGGAAGAAAGCAAAAGACTGGATATAGAGTTCAAAACCACAGTTATAATGTTTTTCAAGAATTTCCTAGAAAAATCCAATAAATTTAGCCAGATCCTTGAGAATATGAAAAACGACCAACTAGAAATTAAACATACACTGAAATAAAAAATATTATACAGAGACCTAACAGCAGACTATAGGACTACAAGAATCAAGTCAAAGATTTGAAATACAAAGAAAAAGAAGAAGAACTCAAGAAAAGCAAAAAGAAAAAGAAAGAATCCAAAAATTTGAAGATAGTGTAAGGAGTCTCTGAGACACCTCAAGCATACCAACATCAGAATTATGGGGGTGCCAAAACAGAGAAAGCAAGATACTAAAAACTTATTTGAAAAAATAATGACAGAAAACTCCCCCACCTGGTAAAAGAAATAGACTTACAAATCCAGGAAGTAGACAGAATTCCAAAGAAAAAGAACCCAAAGAGGACCACAGCAAGACACATCATAATTAAAATGCCAAAAGCAAAAGACAAAGAGAGAATATTAAAAGCAGCAAGAGAAAAACAGTTAATAACCTACAAGGGAGGACCCATATGATTGTCAGCTGATTTCTCAACAAAATTATTCAGGCCAGAAGGGAGTGGCAAGAAATATTCAAAGTAATGAATAGCAAGAACCTACAACCATGATTACTCTACCCAGCAAGAATTGAAAGTCAGATAAAGAGCTACACAGATAAGAAAAAGCTAAAGGAGTTTATCACCACCAAACCAGTATTACATAAAATGCTGAAAGGTATTCTTTAAGAAGAGGAAGAAGAGAAAAAGGTAAAGATAAAAGTGATGAACAACAAATATATGTCTATCAACAAGTGAATCTAAAAATCAAGTGAATAAGAATCTGATAAACAGAATAAATTAGTGAATATAATAGAATCAGGGGCATAGAAAGGGAGTAGAATGACAATTCTTGGGGGTGAAAAAAAAGAATAATAATAATAATCTGCAAAATAAAAATTTATTAAAATAAAATAGAAATCTAATTTAAATGATTTCTAAACTCAGTTGCTGATTGATATGTATTTATTGCCATTTTTGTTGTTCATATTTTTTATCTTTTTTCTTCTTCCTCTTCTTCTTGTTCTTAAAGAATACCCTTCAACATCTCATGTAATACTGGCTTGGTGGTGATGAACTCCTTTAGCGTTTTGTCACCTGTGAAGCTCTATCTGACCTTCAATTCTAAATGATAGCTTTGCTGTATAGAGTAATCTTGGTTGTAGTCTTACTATTCATCACTCTGAATATTTCTTGCCACTCCTTTCTGGCCTGAAAAGTTTCTGTTGAGAAATCAGCTGACAGTCACATGACTGCTCCCTTGTAGGTAACTAATTACTTTTTTCTTGTTGCTTTTAAAATCCCGTTTTTCTTTAACCCTTGGCATTTTAATTATGATGTGAGCCTCTTTGGATTCATCTTGTTTGGGGATTACTGTGCTTCCTGAACTTGTAAGACTATTTCTTTCACCCTGTGGGATAAGTTTTCTTTCATTATTACCTCAAATAAGTTTTCAAGATCTTGCTCTCTCTCTTCTCCTTCTAGTACCCCCTAATGAGGATGTTGGTCCCAGAGGCTCCTTACATTATCTCCATACCTTTTTATGCTTTTCCCTTATTTATTATTATTAGGTGATTTTTTTCTGTCTCATATTCCAAATCATTTATTTGATTCTCAGGATCCTCTATTCTACTGTTGAATTCCTGTAAATATTCTTTATTTCCATTAGTATATGCTTAATTTCTGACTGGTCCTTATTTTATGTCTTTGGCATTCTCACCAAGATTCCTGAAAGTCTCACAAAGTCCCTTGAATCTCTCATTAATTCCCTTGAAGTACTCATGAAGTCCCCTGAAACTCTCATTAAGATCCTTGACTAACCTTAGAACCATTATTTTGAAGTCTGTCTCCAATAGTTTGCTTACTTCCATTGCTTTCATTAAAAGCAAAGTGACATGTTTCTTTGTCTCTGCTTTTTGGCAGCCACACTGTGTTTGTTTCTATATATTAGGTAGAGCTATTATGTCTCCTGAAATTGGTAGAGAGAATTGGTGCATTAGGAGTCCTTTAGAGCCTAGTGGCTCAGCCTCCCCAGTCACCTGAGCTTGGAACTCTAGGTGTGTTCCTCTGTGTGCTGTGTAAACAGTCTGGTTGTAGTTAAGCCTTGATTGCTGTTGGCATAACTGGGAGGAATTGATTTCCAGGCCAATGGACTGTGAGGACCAGCTGCATTCCAAAATGGAAGAGCTTCTGTGCAGGAGAAATGTCTATGGAACAGGACTTGTTAAGTGGGGCTTTGGTGCTCACTGAGTCAACTCCTTGAGTGTATTGCTTGTGGATGTGCAGAGTTACAGTCTGTTATGATCTGAAGCTGTCCACCAGATTCATTGGATTTGAGGCCTCCAGGATGTGCAAAGTCAGCCACCTCCTGGGACCACCTGGCAGCAGTTTGAGAGATCTGCAGATGGCTGCTACTTGTTTTGAGCTAGGAAGTGCCCAGGCAAGACCCATCTGTGAAGCAAAACAGGCTGGTGCTAGTGAAGAGTCTTGGGCCTTTTATTGAAAGGTTTGATGCCAGCTGGTGCTTGTTTGAGAGACTCTAGCAAAGTCTGAAGCCTGAGCCAGAATAGGCCACTCATATGGAAAATTGGCTACAAACTGCTTAGGTAGGGAGGCAAATTGGATGGGGTGGGGTCTCAGGAAATCACCAGGGTAGAGAAAACAGTAAAGGCCATGCTGATGGAAACTCAGATATGGCTGCCTTTCGACTTTATGACTGGGGAGGTCCAGCACAGGAACAATGAACCTTATGAGCAAACACTTGACAATCGTGCTGGCAAGTTACTCTCAGGGATCCTTCTTTTCAACAAATTTAGATGTTTATTTTTTTGAAAGTCAGTAACTTAAAAATTAATGCATAAGTCCAGCCAATGTTACTCAGTGGTTGAACATTCAGCTATGAACCAGGAGGGCACAATTCAATTCCAGGCAGGGTACATGGCCAGGGTTTCTGGCTCAATTCCCAATAGGGGCCAGGCAGGAGGCAACCCATCAGTTATTCTTTCTCATTGTTGATGTTTCCCTCTCTCTCTCTCTCTCTCTCTCTCTCTCTCTCTCTCTCTCATCAACAAAAATATATTAAAACTAGTGGCCAAAGGACATGAAATTTGTGCACATTTAAAGTGGATTAATTAGAGGAAATATTTTAATATTGCTATTTGCCCTTTCTCTATAATAGAAGTCAGAGATGAAAGAAAATTAGTAAAATGTGTATGAAAATCTTCCTCTTGCCAGAGTCTGGGGCACAACATGGGACCCAGAGTCACGTCCCCACCTACTCATGTGACCCTCAAAATCGCACAAGACCCGGGTGGTCCCCCCCATACACACTGGGCTGGTTCCAGACACATTTGGTTCCACCCTTAGGGATCTCCCTTGAGGGAGATGAAGCCTCAGGGCCCCTGGCCGTGAAGGTCATGCCTTGAGGTACCCTGTCAAACCCCACCGGGTGTAGGACACGGCCTGAGATCCTGTGTCAAGCCCTATCAGGCAGGGGCGTAGCCTCAGGTCCCCCATCAAGTCCCACTGGGCCGAGGGGACTTGGGGAGGGGACAGCCTTGGGCCGAGGGGACAGCCTGAGGTCCCCTGGTCCAGTGTGAGGGAGCAGACTGAGGTCCTCAAGCCCAGAACTGAGGCAGGAGGGTGCACCTGAGGCCCCACGTCAAAGCCCACCTGGTGGGAGCACAGCCTCAGGGTCCCCAGCCTGGTGTCAAGAGAGGGGTGCAGCCTCAGGTCGCATGTCAAGCCCCACCAGGAAGGGGGCGCAGCCTCAGGTCCTCTGTCAAGCCCTGCTGGGCAGGGGGCGTGGCCTGAGGTCCCCAGGCCTGGTAATCCTCCCAACCTGTTGTGTGGCCTTGAGCAGGTTGCTTGGCCTTAGTCTCTATGTCTTTAAACAGGGGGGGGGGGGGGGGAAGAAAAACTTTGCTGGGTTGGGAGGATTAGAAATGACATATATAAAAAACTCACAGTACTTTACATACTGTGGACCATAGTGGATATTCCATAATGGAAGTGTGACATAAGGACAGAGAAAAGAGCCCTGGCCTAGGAACTGGGGCATCATGGTCCTGGTCCTTAAACCTTCATTTTACTACCCTGTTTCCCCGAAAATAAGACAGTGTCTTATATTAGTTTTTGCTCCCAAAGATGCACTAGGTCTTATTTTCAGGGGATGTCTTATTTTTCCATGAAGAAGAATACGGTACACATTTATTGTTAAATGAAAATAAAGGACATTTATTACCTGTATAACACAAACCAGACAAACTGTGAATCCTACAGTATCAAGAATTTATTCATTTACTCAATGACAATCATGTCATCATTTTCTGGAACATCATCATAACAATCCAATTCCTGAATTTCTTGGTGAATTTCTTGTGACTCCATTTCTTTCAGAATCAGTGGACCAAATCTCTCATGTTTAGCAATAGCACTGTCTTTAACTGAGTACTTCTTGTCAAGGTAGCCTGCTCACAGTGCATTTGCAATGCAACTGTCAGTGATTTTCTGCCATGAATTCTTCACCCAAGTCACAACTTCTTGCAGTTTAGGTTTTACAAAGTTTCCACGCTGATTTCTCTCCATTCACACAGCAGTGATGTCAGGACTGCGCGTAACATCACTGGTTGCTAGACGCCAGTTGGGGTGGCCCTAGCGACCAGTTTACAGTAAATTAATTTTCATTCTGAGACAGAGCCTAGTGGCCTTATTTTCGGGGGGGGGGGTGTGCCTTATATTTCACTCAGAAGGAAACCTGTAAGTAGGTCTTATTTTCGGATGATGTCTTATTTTCAGGGAAACATGGTATCAAGCAAGTAGTGTGGCCTGAGGTCCCCCATCAAGCCCAGCTGAGTTAGGGACATTGCCTGAGGTCCCCCATCAAACCCTGCTGATTAGGGGGCATGGCCTGAGGTACCCTGTCAAATCCTGCTGGCTGGGGGCGTGGCATGCGGTCCCCCAAGCCTGGCCCCAGGGTGGAGGAAGCAGCTTGAGGTCCCCTGTCAAGCCCCACAAAAGCCGGAGGAAGGGGTGCAGTCCCAGATCCCTGCTGATTGCTCATTAAGGCTCGTTATGGGAACTCCACCTCAGCTGCTGCAGCCATCTTATATCATGGAAACCCCACCTCCACTGTGGGCACTGCCATCTTTGTGGCAGAGTGATAGTCAATTTCCATATTCCCTCTTTATTATATAGGATTAACTCATAGATATACAGAAGATAGGGTGTACACTACCTCAGGGCATAATCTTTTAGAACCAGTCTGAGTGTACAGCATTGACAGACAACAGCACGGTTGGTGAATGAAGCACAGAGCAATCTGCCACAGCACTCAAACCTCCCCTATAAGTACACCCCCTCGTCCTCTAGAAGGTGGTGCACTCTGGCCAGCAGCCACCTGGTTCCCTGGCAAAACAGTACTGTTAGAAGTGTTCAAACGCATCTCAGTCTGTAATGCTGTACAAGGATGCATATCTAATAGCACTCACTCTGAAATGCAGGCTGAGACTGGAGGAGGAGGAGGTAGAAGTAGGGTGGCTTCGATGGATGTCAACGGTCCAGTCAGGAAGTGAGACCTAGACCTGGAGGAACACAGCTGTGCCAGACAACTAGCAGGTGTGACCACCAGCCACCTGGTTCCCTGGCATAAGAAAGATTTAAACATTGGGGAACAAAATCTGGAAGAGGAAACCTGGGGGGAGAGCTGGTTAGTGGGGGCTAAATTATGGGTGCAGGTGAGCACACCAGGTTAGACTGTAAAATGCACATGTCACTGCCACAGTGCAAAAACTAAATGCTAGAAGGCACAGATGGGTAGAATGGTATGATGACTTCACAGAGGCCAGCTCCCATAGACTTGGAATGTTCTTTAGTTAATAAATAAATTTAACCTGTAAACTCCCCATTCAAGCATCTTCACTAAAGATAAACCCGAAGAGGTTTATTATGTTAAATATAACTTTAAAAAGAGAAATTAGAATTCTTTAGATATCAAGGAAAACTCATGCTTAAAAGCCACTCAGGTTGGATGTCCTGAACACACGAATGGGATTATTTAATTATATAAAATTTTAAATTTATTTGATGTCTTCAAAATAAAATATAACTTAATATAGCATTTAAAAATAGCAATACCATTCCTGACAATGGAGTTATTTAAGCACATCTATTCATTCGATGGGATTTTAACACAAATCTGGAGACCTGATTTTATTTTTAAGTGACTCGAGAGCAATTCAGTGACTGATCCCAAGGGCTTTGTGACCCACTCTCAGTTCCATGAGGACCTTCCTACCCCCACGGAACTGGAGTTTAATGGGCGCAGCATCTGGAGAGCCCATGGCTGGGGCACAGGATTCAGAGGATGCCATTAGCTGAAGCACCACAATGGCTTCCCTGGAATCAGTCATATCTGGTGTCCTTCATGCCATGAGTGAAGGTTGAGAAGTGGGCCATTAACTTCTTGTGTTCACGTCCAGTGGATGCCTGGCCTGCTGTAGGTGGCCGGGTCTATGGCTTTAACCACATCTCCCTGAAATTCTGTCCCAGCCAGAACCATCTGGTGTGGAGGATCCCGGGCTCACACAGCAGCGGGAGGAGGTGGGAGTCACCGGGAAACTCTAGATCCTCATGGCATGGGGCACGAGGCAGGCCCCCGGGCCCTGTCACACTGCAGGGAGGAGCCGTGGTGAGGATGAAATAACACCCTGACTGCAGAAGACCGCTCCCTAAGCAGCTGGTGGCCGCAGAGCCGCCTGCCCCCTGCCCTGCCCTGGCCACCCTCAGGGGACCATAAGGGACTACCTGCAATGAGCTGGCCTCGCAGAGGTCCCACCGCGGACTCCTCACCGCGGGCTTAGCAGCTCCAGGGCCCTGCCCGCCGCCTGCAGCCCTCCGCCCACAGGCCCCTGCCTGCCTCGTGCTTCCTGCGGCCTTGAGCACTGGAAAGCCGCCATCTTCCCGATGCCCGAACTCTAACTTCCGGCAGGGGCGGGACTTCCTGGTGGAGGCTGGGAGCAGTGAGGGGGAGGGGCGGGTGGCGGCCCCTGCTGGCGAAGGGTGGCAACCCCGGACACGCGCAGCCGCAGTGTGTCTCCTCTCAGAGCCTGGTCCACTGACTTGGAGGGGAGGGCAGAGACATGTTCTCACTTCAATTCAGGCGGGTCTGGCTTTTCATACGTTAATAGGCTCTTAGAGACTATCTACTTTATATCTTAATAAAAAAGTATGACTTCCAAAACACTGTCTGAAATTCTGGCTTAGTAGTCCAAAGCTGAATTCCAAATGTGTTTCTTCTTCTCTGCTGTAAGAGTCCCAATCACACACATTCCTCCTGCCCAGGTGAAAGAAAATCATCCCGACCCTGCCATGCAGATGGGTGCCTGTGGGTGGAGAGAGATGGTCGTATACACAGAAATGAGCATCAACAATACCACTGCCATTCCGGTAATGTCTTCAGGGAAAAGGGTTATATTTCACTTTCTCCCTGTACTTTCTCAGGGTGCTTAGCACACAGTAGGTGCACATGTGGGGTGACCAACTTGTCCCACCGTCTGGCTCTTTGGTCTTTGGCCAGAACAACTACTGGATTTCAGAAGGTTAGAGAAATGGTTGACTGTGGTATAAAAGTGAAAGAAAGATCTGCTCTTTAATAAAATCTTGTATTCATAGTTTCACACTGTAAGTCATTGCACTGTGTGAGAAACGCCAGGACAGAGGCCTGAAGGAGGGTTTATCTTCTAATCATTAGCAATGGAAGGACATCATTGCCATGGTGCTGGGTTCAAAGCAGTGGCTCAAAGCGATGGAGATGTCCCTCGGGAGACAAGGGGTTGTGCCCTAGACTTCTGTCAGCACCACACCAGAGTGACTTCTCGGATGTTTCCACCACTGTACTAAGGCCCTCAGCGTTGGGGGCTGTGTCACTGGCACCTGCCTCATAACATAACTTCCATCCTGGCAGTCCCCTGGGAGTTACACTCTTTTCCGTGTACTTCACAATCAGAGCCACACTTCTCACTGGCACATATAGCTCCGTGGTGTCCAGCCCTCTCTCTGACCTCATCTCACCCCACCTTCCCCTGCTCAGGCGTCTCCAGACACTCTGACCTTCTCTGATTCCTTGTGCACATCAAACAGATCCTTCTCATTGCAAAAAATCAAACTAAACAAGAAAAAACTAGTAAACATTTTTCCTGTCTTCTCTATAATCCCTCTCCTTCATACTCACCAATGCTAATAGTTTTTGTGTGGGGGTATTATTCCAGATTTTTACATAAATATATGTGTTTCTTCTTTCATACATGTGTGTGCATGTGTAGATTTATATACTTGTATAAGCAGTTTTTGTTCTGTAAGTGAAAAATGTACTCAGTAACTTGCTTTTTCCACTTACTACTTTTTTTTTACTTAATAACATATCATGGCCATCCCTCCAGTTCAATACACACACACATCTCTTTATTTTTAAGAACTACATAACATTTCATAGAATAGATACCATAGTTCTTCATCTAATTTCCTATTGATGAAATGGAAGTGGTTTCCAGGGTGTTGCCATTACAAAGAACTGTACAGTAAATCTCTTTATATAATTTGTGCTTATTTACTATATTCTCAAAACGTGTGGGGAAAGCATGGGCATTTAAATTTTTTTTTAATTTTTTATTAAGGTATTATATGTGTACATAGCTTACCATTGCCCCCCAGCATGGGCATTTTTTAATAGATTCTGCCAAACTTTTCTAGGAGGGAATTAACACCCCGTTCAGCAATGTGAAGTCCTTTTCCTTTGTCTCAACTAAGCATGGATGTCATAGTTTCTAAAACTGTTTTCCAATTTCAGCTTCCTTATGGATGAGGCTTACAGGGAAGTCAGCCTCCTTCTGGAGTCCTGAGGCCTGAGCGAGGAGAGGATCCCTCCCTTCTGATGGGTTGCACAGGGACCTTGGCTAGAACACGTGCCAAGCAGGTGGTACAGGGGAGTCGGGGACAGGAAGTAAACGTGGCTAAGGATGTGAACATGGACGTGAAGGCTGTGTTAAGGAGTCTGCCTTTGAGTGCCAGTGAGGATACACAACTAGCCAGATGGAGGTCTGGGTCAAGGGCGAGTTTGTGTATGCTGAGCTACTTAAAGAAAATGCTTAATAACCAAATACCTCAGTGTGTCTCTAAAAAGTGAGGGCAGTTCCTCACCTAACCACAACATGAATATCCGCAGCAAATTGTCACACCTCTGCCAATTTTCAATGAGTCCTTCATGTCATTTAATAGTCTGTCCAAATAAATCCAGAGACACAGAAATATGGAACAGACTGTGGGGCGGGAGTGGAAGGGTGGATGGGAAGAGATCAGCCAAAGAACTTGTAAGCATATATGCATAATCCATGGACATAGCGTGGTGGAGGCCTAGGGTGCGGGGCAGGGGTGTGCTATAAGGGGTCAATGGGAGAAAAAAATGGGATACATGTAATACTTCCAACAATAAAGATTTAAAAATAATAGCCAGCCTATCTTTATATTTTGAGACCTTTATCTTAATTGAGAGAGTATGTTTTAAGGAGCACACCCAAAGCAGGGAAAGCATTGGAAATACAGGGGAGAGGGACTGACGAAGGGTAGAGTAGGTTGGGGAGAAGGAAGGTGGTGTGTATCACACACAGAGGCAGGGGTGAGCTGTGACACAGCAGGCAAATGCATGCTCCTAGCAGGTGGTTGGAGGGGAGGAGAGATGGGGTTACAGTGCTGATGGCGCTTCTCTGTGTTGGTCCTCACATAGAAAATAAAAACCCCTGTCTTTAAAGACCTTGTTGGTAAGTTGAATATATTGCAGATCCCTGTTTCAGGTTCCTGGTCTTCTGCACAACCACTCCAGGAAGAAATTGTTGGGCATTAGTGGCTTGGTTTTAAAATGAGTGAGGAAGTAGGACCTAGTATGAGAGGGGTGAGAGAGGAGAGAGGGAGAGAGGGAGAGAGAGAGAGAGAGAGAGAGAGAGAGAGAGAGAGAGAGAGAAGAGAAGAGAAGAGGAGAGGAGAGGAGAGGAGAGGAGAGGAGAGGAGAGGAGAGGAGAGGAGAGGAGAGGAGAGGAGAGGAGAGGAGAGGAGAGGACAGAGAGAAAGAGACAAAGAGAATGTTATAAGATGCCTGAGCCCCTTGACCCTTGAAGGGTTAAAATCCAAGTCTGCATTACCTTAGCAGTAGGTGACTAGCATAATATGGAAGTAAAAGAAAAAGTCCATTGATGTTAATTCAATTTACTTTGTTTCCCCTCTTCCCCCCCCCCCACCTCCCCCCCAAAAATGCTGTGTAGCTACAGTATGTAACCTTTTGAAGTGGGCTTTTTGCAGTCAGCATAATACCCTTGAGATCAGTATGGGTTATTGCATGAGTCAGTACTTTGTGTTTTTGTAACTTAATCTTTAGCTGTGTGAAGATTCAAGTGAGTAATGATAAGAACCAGCTCATCTGTGTCTCCATCACCAACATACAGGCAAAAAATGCTGCGCCAGTGAAGATAAACACAGGCACTTTTCCTGAGAACTTGAAAATCATTGTGTCATAATTTGCAGACTTTAAAATAAAATGTGTGTCCTTTTTTTAGAAGACAGACCCCATGCTGCTCCCAGAAAGCAATGGAAACCTGGTGCTGTACACACAAGTGGTTCGGGGGTCAGAAGCAGCCTTTGGTGCCTTGTGGGACTGCCTCCTCTGCTATGACTTGGTAATGTTGCTTCAGTTTGATATTTAATATTACTCATTTGTCTGTAGGATTTGACAGAAGCTGTTCTAAGAGTTGAAAATGAAGTCTTCAATGTAGGTTGGCCCTAAGTTGGAGGTGCAAGACTTACCACCTTGGATGGATTGGCACTAGGAACCTGGCACAGATGGTGAACCTGCAATGAGTACAGGTAGATAGTTTTAAAAGAGTTAAGCTGAAGTTCAACAAAGAAGATAGTTTTGAAATTGACATATGGGTAGCTTTTCTAAGTCTCAAAGGTTTTGTAAGGACTTGTTATATCAAATGTATACTATGTAGGCTGGGTCTCTTATCAATTGTAAAATTTACACACATAATCATGTAAATTTTACAAATTTAAATTATGAGGTTTAAATACATACACACAGTTTGAAGAATAATGCATGAACATTCATATAAGCTCCACCAGGTTAAGGTATAGGGGCTGCCAGTATAGGTTGTCTCCTGGGAGTCTTTCCTGACTGTACCCTCATCTCCTGCCTCCCTCAGGTAGACACCGTCCTGACTCCTACAATAAATCAGTCTCATGTTTTCATTACTCGTTGTTTTGCAATTATGTAGGGGTCACTACAGAGTGAATTTTTTAGTTTTTCTCATTTTGAATTGTTATATAAATGACACCATATCATATATTCTTCTCTGACTTGATTTTTTTGCTCAACACTGTGCTATTTTTAGATTGATCTGTCAGCTAGCTGTTATTTCCTTATTTTCTGATGCATGGTATTCCATTGTATGATACCAAAACCTTTACACTTTTACTAGCCATAGGTTGTTTGTGTTGTTTCTTCTAGTAAACAATGCTTTTATTTAATACTAGAAGCCCAGTGCACAAAATCGTGCATGGGGGGAGGGTGGGAAGGGGTGCCTCAGCCCAGCCTGTACCTTCTCCCATCTGGGACTCCTCAGGGGATGTCTGACTGCCTCTCACAATCCGGGACTACTGGCTCCTAATCCCTGGCCTACCTGCCTGGCTTATCACCCCTAACCATCTCTGCCTGCCTAATCACCCCTAACTGCTTCCCTGCTGGCCTGATCACCCCTATCCACCTTGCCTCGCCCCACACCCAAGACCCAGGATTCCCTCCTCAGGCCAGTTGCAGGCAACCAGGACCAGGACTTCCCACCCTCTGGCTGGCCACAGGAACCCAGGACCCAGGCCAGCAGGGGACCATGGATGCGCAGCTTTACCTGGGCTGCAGCCGCAGGTCCCTCTCTTGGGCTGCAGCCCCAGCCACTGGCACCACTGCAGGACAGGTGGTTTGTCCCTCTCCAGGGGTGCAGTCTGGTTGGTCCCTATTCCTCTCTCCCTGGTGTTGAATGTCTTAACAGTTCTGGAGGGTGTGAGGGTGTGAGGGCTTGAGGGCGTGATGACCGTTTGCATATTAGCTCTTTATTATATATGATTAATTAGTTATTTTTAAAGAGGATATGTTTATTGATTTTTAGGTAGAAAGGAAGGGAGAGAGAAACAGATGTGGGAAAGAAACATTGATTAGTTGCTTTCCATATACATCCTGACCAGGGATCAAACCTGTAACCTAGATATGTGCCCTGACTAGGAATCAAACTCACAACCCTTTAGTTTATGGACAACACTCCAATCAACTGAGCCCCCTGGCCAAGGCCAGTAAACAACACTTAAAAATTCTACTTATAGCTTCAGTTGCAATTAAACACCCAAGAGATCATGAAAAAAAATCTACTTATGTCCCCTAGCCTCTAGAGTCTAGAGTATATGCATATCACCTTGGCCGTGTGGTACCAGATAGTTTTCCAAAGTGTAGGCTGTACCAGTTTACATCTCCCCTTCTTCTTGGCTTTCCACAGTGTTTGAGAGTTCTGAATGCTTCCTTACCACTCATTATTGCTTTCCCTCAAGATGGTGCCTCATTTATAGCCAGGTGAGCATGGAGTCTAGGTGCCCTACCGGGCTTTGCTGACAGAGCTGAGAGGTGGGGTCCAAGCTTCTCCATGGTGTTTGTCTGGAGTAGGTTGGTTATAGTCTCAAAGGTTTATCCCTGGTTAGGCTGTCCCTTTCTTGGTTCTTTCCTCAGGAACAGCAGTATTTCTTGGGCTTTTTTTTTTTTTTTTTTGTCTGTTCCCATCATGAGGTTGCACCTCAACTTCTGTGCAACCTGGAGGCCAGTCTGAGACCCGAATGGTGTTCCAGAGCAGCGTTTAGTTTGGAGGTCTTTTGCTGTGTCCCTGCTGGTCTGTTTCATATTTGGGTTGCTGAGATCTGCCCAGGATTTCATACACATGCTTAAAACTCCATTTCTCTGTTTCCTCCCTTCCACTTTCCCCCTCACTCCTAGTTGGGACAGAGGAGTAAACTGCCTTACTACTGCAGGGTGGGGTGGAATGCAGTGCAGGAGGGAAGGGGAGAGGTGCGCTGCCTTATTACAGACAAGGATGAAAGCCAGAGCTCCTGCCCCTGCACAGCGGCTGCACACCAAGGCAGGAGGCTGCCTCCTGGCACTGCAAGCAGGGCTCTGTCCATGTCTGTGCAGCTGCAGTGCCTGAGGAGGAGAGGAGAGGTCTCCCCTCCCCTGCCAAATTTCTGCAGAGCATGCCTGGTCTGCAGTCTCAGTGGGGGAGGGAAAGCCTGCTTGGTCCTCACAGTGCAAAGGGCTCCAGACCAGAGCTCTCCAAGAGGAAGGAGGCCACTGAGACCATGGCTGTTTCGTAGTGTTGCTTGGAGTGGGACCTGCGAGGTGACAATGCTTCTGTCCTGCTTGGTCACTCTTTTCCTGACACTGGCTAGAAAGAGCAAGATCTTGGTCTGAATCTGTGGGCACTTCTGGGTTTTAGGCCAATCAAGAGCCCAAGGACAGGTTATGTAAGGAAATTAAAATACCAAAACTTAGGGAAGTCATCAGAGCTCATTCTTGGTTTCCAGTCTTCCTCACCTCTCCCTTACAAGAGAAACCACGTTAGGGAGCAGAGTTGGAGGGGGATAAAGGGAGGGGGGGCATGGCGCTCTCCACAGCGGAAGACAGTCTGCCTGTTCTCTTAATTTCCACTCAGGAGCAGATCCACGTACTCATTTCATTCAACAGCACCTTTATTGTTCTCACCACAATGCTGGGCACTAGGGATATTACACCAGAAATGACACATGGATCCCAGGTTCTCAAGATGGTCGGCGTTGGGAAGTGATGTCAGTGTCTTTAGAAGATAGAGCACAGGTGACGAGCTTTCCCTGGGATCTGGCCCAGCGTGGGCCTCCTGGGAGCTCCTGCTGTCACTGTTGTTTTGTAAAGTTGGCCTTACAGGCTGTTGCAAGATCACTGAGCAACTTCCTGGTCATTAGACATGGCTTACAGTTTGCCTTTTGGGAGAATGTACTACTTGAGGCAGTGGCAATCACTCAGGTGGCTTGGCATTTGTACTTAAATCTTCCAACAGTTAGCATTCTGATGTCAGATGGTTTCCCCGTGAGCCAGGTCAGGGTGGACTGGTGCCACATCTCAATCTGAGGCACCCCCAGAACTGAGGGATTGGGTTTCTGAGGCTGCTAGACCAAGGCCCAGTGTAAATGCAACATGGTAGGTGCCTCTCAGCAGAGACCTGACTGTAGTGGCAGCCAACCTACCCAGTGCTCCTCGTTCCTTCTTATTAAAGGTTCTCTCAAGACATCTGCAGCCCTTCCTGGAACTTAGTTCAAGCTTGGATACCTCCCCATCACTCCCCACCCTCAGACACCTTAAATACCTTCTTCCTTTGTGCCACCATGCCACCTTGTGGTGATCAATTTAACTACTGAACCGCAAATATTCATAATCTGTCACAGTAGTCTGAGCCCCAAGGCATCGTCTTTGATCACGGAACATATTAGTTGCTAGGAGTTTTTATGCTTTATACTCTTTTGGCTTAAAGGTCCTGGAAAATTGAACCCTGATCGTTGCTTATGTTCCCACAAAGAGAAACCAACAGATTTTCAAATTTTATTTGTCCCCAAATGGAGCCATATTCAGTGTAACACCTGGTTAATTCCAGGGGCTAAGATGTCTGGAAGCCTGAAAGTCATGGCTAGCCTCTGTGTGGCTGACATTCTTACCCTAGAGACCCCAATGCATGAAGTTCATGCACAGGTAGGGTCCCTAGGCCTGGCTGGCGATCAGGGCTGATTGGGGCCTTCTGGCTGCAGGCAGGGGCTTCCCTTCCCTGGCTGCTGGCTGCTGGCCAGGGACTCCCTTACTCATTCGTCAGTTCCCGGCTGGGGCTTTCCGTCATTCCACGCCACCACCTGGTGGTCAGTGCAGGTCATAGTGATCCATCAATTGAACTCCTAGTCTCGTGGTCAAACGCCTGAGTAAACATTTTGCATATTAGCCTTTTATATATATAGATCCCCACCTTCAGAACCACAAAATGAGTCAGAGACCAACCATGGTCAGTGAATGAAAATGAGAAGCCATCTCCCATTCACTGGAAGGTCAGTGCTCTTTTTGCTCCTCCTGTCCTTTGGGCTGGAACAGTGGAGCTGTGGGAGCTGGTAAGAGATGCCTTGAATCATGTTCATCTCCCTGAGCTGACAGAGGAGAAGGCCCAGCCATTCTTTATCAAGAAATCAGTCAAGAGGAGGTCAGAGACCATTTGAAAAATACAGCAAAGTATAAAATACCACATTACATTTAATTTAATTCAGGAAATGTTTATTGAGCTCTACTATGTGGCTACCACACAGTTACACATAAACAATATTACTTCATAAATTAGAGAAAATCTACTAAAATGGCTTATTCTCACTCTTATGCAATTGGTAGCATCCATTTACAAAACTCACTTTAATATAAATATATATATAGAGAGGGGGGATATGCAAATTAGGCTGGGATGCCATACAGTCATGACTGGACAAGAGAAGGTTGCACGTGCAAGTGAGGCCTGGAGCGAAGATGGAGACAGAGACAGGGGGTCCAGCCCAAGATGACACCCTGCAGCTTGGACAGGCTCCCCGGAGCCAGAGCAGACACAGACAGGGCTGGGGGGCCTGCTCGACCCTCTACACTGGGTATGGGCAGGACTCCTGGAGCCAGAGCAGACACGGGCAGGGATTGGAGAGCCAGCCTACAGTCTCTGCAGCTGAGCGCAGGCCCACAGCCTCTGTGGCTGAGCCCAGGCCCAGAGAAGGAAGGGCAAGGGTAGGGATGGGGGCAGGGGCCTGGTTCTTTCAGCACTGAGCCCTCTCCAAGTAGACACATTGAATCTAGTCCCTACCTGGGTATCTCCTCCCCTCCTTACACATGGCTGATTGGTTTTCATGCTTTTAATTCCCTGACTCAGTCCCATGCAATGACTTGACTAGTGGAGGCCTTTTATAAATCAAATCATATCTAATAAAGAGGTAATATGCTAATTGACTGTCATGCCCTCACAAAGATGGTGGCACCTACAGCCAATAAGGAGGGAATATGTTAATTGATTGCTATGCCATCAAAGATGGCAGTGCCCACAGCCACAAGATAGCAACACCCAGTCCCCTCAACCCCACCAGGGAGGGAAGCCTGGGTCCTGGGTGCTTTGGCTGGCCAGAGGAAGGGAATCCTGGGTCCTAAGTGTGGGTTGAGGCAGAGGTGGTTAGGGGCAATCAGGCCCGCAGGGAAGCAGTTGGAGGTGACCAGGCTGGTAGAGGAGCAGTTAGGGGTGATCAGGCAATCAGGCAGAGGTGTTAAAAGTGATCAGGCAGGTAGGCAGGTGATCGGTTAGGAGCCAGTGGTCCAGGATTACGAGAGGAAGTTGGATATCCCCCAAGGGGTTCTGGATTGGAGAGGGTGCAGGCCAAGCTGAGGGATCCCCCTGTGCATGAATGTCATGCGCCCGGCCTCAAAGCCCATTTAATAAAATAGTAATATGCAAATTAACATCACTCCACTACACCCACCAATCAGTCAGGAGCGAGTATGCAAATTAATCCAACCAAGATGGCTGCAGCCACAAAGCAAGCAGGAGGCTTAGGTTTCCCAGGCAATGGAGGAAGTCAAGCTTTCTGTACACTCTGGCCTGCCTTGGCCTCCACTCAAGGCTACATAGTTTCAATTATAGAAGATATATAAATCCCAACAAAAATGTCTGTGGCCAGCAGGAGGCTTGGCTCTGCTCAGGCTACAGTTTCAATTATAGAAGATAATTGGGCCTCTGCTTGGGTTGCTGGGGTGTGTGGCTGGCTTGCAAAACACCACAGGCCCCTCGCCCAGGCCATCCCATACCCCAAGGGAACTTCCACCCTGATCTGGGACACCCTTCAAGGAAAACCAGCTGGCCTCCACCCATGTACCAGGCCTCTATCCTATCTAATAAAAGAGTAATATAAAAATTGACCATCACTGCAATACACAAGATAGTTGCCCCCATGTGGACACAAGATTGCTGCCACAAGATAGCCAGCAGGGGAGGGCAGTTGGGAGGGACCAAGCTAGCAGGGAAGAGCAGTTAGGGGTCACCAGGCCTGCAGGGGAGGGCAGTTAAGGGCAAACAGGCTGGCAGAGGAGCAGTTAGGCATCAATCAGGCTGGCAGGGGGGTGGTTAGGGAGTAATCAGGCTGGCAGGCAGAAGCAGTTAAGGGCAATTAGGAAGGCAGGCAGAAGCTGTTGGGGCAATCAGGAAGGCAGGCAGGTGAGCAGTTGGGAGCCAGCAGTCTTGGATTGTGAGAGGGATGTCCGACTGCTCAAGGATTGGGCCTAAATGAGCAGTTGGACATCCCTTGAGGGGTCCCATATTGGAGAGGGTGTAGGCTGGGCTCACACACACACACACACACACACACACACACACACACACCCATGCACGAATTTCATGCACCAGGCCTCGAGTCTATATATATAAAAGCCTAAAGCGAACATTATGACCGGAACATCCAGTCAACTACTCACTATGATGCACGCTGACCACCAAGAGGCAAATGCTCAATGCAGGAGCTGCCCCCTGGTGGTCAGTGTGTTCCCACAGCCAAACTCCCATGGCTGGCCCAACCTCCTGCAGTCCCTTCCCCATGGTGGTATGTCCTCCAGCTAGCCAGCCCTTATCTGCCCTGATTGGGGCCAGCTGGCCAATCTCCCATGGTCCCTCCACCTGGCCAGCCAGTCAACCTCCCATAGTCCTATCCCTTGGTTGTCCCCCAAGCTGGAAGGTCTTGATCTGCCCAGCCTTGATTGGTCCAGCCCTGATCGGGACTAGTTGAGATGGCTCCGATTAGCCCTGATCGCTGGCCAGGCCTAGAGACCTGATTGCTGGTCAGGCCTAGGAATTCTATCTGTGCACAAATTTATGCAGCAGCCTCTAGTTATTAATAACGAACTAATGACTGATTACTATAATTGTGTTGCATTCATTTCCCTCATGCATGTTATGCTGAGGTGCACCATTTCTCTCCACTAATACTAGCAGTGAATATTTTAGCAGCCAATGGCCATGTCATTAATCTTGCACTGACTTGTTTGGTGTGAACAACAGGAAATATTTCTCTTTTAAAGAACAAGAAAAATAGGTTTACTTGTGTTACACTTATTAATGGGTACAGTTATTCAGTGTCTGGTAAGTTAATGTTCAAGAAAATATATTAATTTATTTAAATGTTCTATTATTTTATGTTAATGATGACTCATTTATTTCAGCCCTTTGTATTCTGCATGTCTCTATGGAAATAAACTTATGTTTTTATGAAAATTGAAGCTTTTGTTTTTTTTGTGGCCCACATATACTTCAACTTTGTCTATTTTGCCCGTGTTAGCCTTTAAGTTTGGCATGCTTGCACTACTTCCACATGCACCCACAGGGGCACAGCTGTGCTGTTTGCAAAGGAAAAAGTACAGAGAAGTTATTGTTAACTTTATGCCCTTTCATTCTCAGAAAGGCTCCACAAGCCTGTGAGATGAAGAACATGAGACTCAAGCAGGCTGTGTGGCTTGACGAGTTCACAGAGCTGAAGCTGAGAGTCAGGCCAGGCCTTTCTGGTTCACAGATTCATTCCCTGGGACAGTGGTTCTCACTCCCAGCATGGCCCGTGGGCCAGCAGCAACAGCACTGCTGAGAACTGGTTAGAAATGCCCCTGACCTGCTGACTCAAATATTCTCAGGCCCCTGACTTGCTGATTCAGAAACAGTGCTAATTCAGAAACAGGGCCAGCTACCTGTGTTTCAACAAGCCTCTCAGGGGAATCTGTTGGCTTCTCCAGGTGACATGAAGCTCTGAGTCATGGTTTTTGTTTTGTTTTTTAAAGAAGGAAGTCTACATTTTGCATGAGTATTTGTTAAAACAGAGCTACATGGTTTGATTGTAAGGCAGGCTAATTTTTTCTTCAGAATCCTATTATCTTGGTGCATAGCTTTTGCTCTGTAATTAACACCTGGAAATTATCAGGAGTTGAACTGCGCACAATTCCACTATGCTCACGCATTTCCTTGCAGTATGACAGAGGGCACCATATTAGAAAACGGAGCCAGAAATCTACTTGGCATTTTAAGAGCTTCCCAGGAACCATATATTGGAGGAACCAGGAACATAAAGATGGATAAAACACAGTTCATGTCCTTCTACAGTAGGTTTATTATATGAGCTGAGCATTGAAGTTCAAAAAGAAAACAAACAGGAAAAATGTTGGCATTGAACTAAGTGAATTGGCACCTAAAGAGGATTACACATTAGTTCAAAAGAGAACATTTTCCTTTTTAAAAAGCAAAGACAATTTCCCTTGGTGTGCACTAGCCTCAGGGGTCTGCATCTTCCTTTAAAAAAAAAGAGTGATGTGGTTCCAGTCTAAGGAGCTCTTCTACTCCTGAGACCTTGAAGGCTCAGCTATTTCACTGAGCAGACTTGAGTCAAACCCTGGGAATCAACAAACTTCTTTGTAATGAATTTTTTCTTTTCTTTTAAGGTAATGACAAACCAGTCTCTAGAAACTAGGTAATTTCCTGCTCCATCAATTAGGAGCCCTTTGCCACCATGCTTTATTTTATACTCTCTATGATCCATCAAATATATTTTTATCTTGGATTTTATCTGCCATGGGAAGAAAGGTAGAGCATGGCAAAGCCATGCAAGAAGAAAGAGGAGGAAAGGGCCTGTAAGAACACAGAGAGCATTGCCTTGCTTTGCCATCAGAACTAATGAGCAGCCTCATCCATGGTGTCTCAGCTTTTCATAAAATACAGAACTTATAAAGATGGCCAGAAAATTTACACACTGGAGGGGGAATCCCTCAGCCCTGCCTGCCCCCCTCTCACAGTCTGGGCGCCTGTAGGGGTGGGAGGGGTCCTGCAATTAGGGGAAGGTGATGCTCCATCACACCTCTGCTGCTGCCACTGCTGGCAGTGCAAGCCTCAGCCAGCCCTTGTTACCTGAGCCTCGGGCAGCCCTGGGTTGCTGGGCAGTCACCATCTGAGGCTTGCCTGCACTTCAAGAGTTGGCTGAGCAGCTGACATCTGAGACTTGCCTTCACCTCCTGCTGGCCCTGGGCTTCTGGGGGTGCTGAGGGGTCTGGGAAACTCCAGAGGCAGTTCTCAAAACTTAGAAAACATGTTGCTCAAGAACTCTTCCAGGTTTAAATATCTGTTATTTTAATCAGCCAAGGAAACATTTCTCTGCTTCTCCTTTATGACTCTATTGAAATCATGGGTAATGGAATTTGAAATTCTTTGAGATTGAACTAGATTTGAGTCCTGCACAACTTTCCACTTTCTCAGAAGATGCACAATGAGATGCTTCAGTCATGGGGAAGGAACAGGTGTCTTGGGAAGTATGAAGACCTGTGCCTGCGCCTTGTTCTCTCAGCACTGAGCCCTCTCCAAGTAGACACATTGAATCTGGTCCCTACCTGGGTATCTCCTCCCCTCCTTACACATTGCTGATTGGTTTTCATGTTTTTAATTCCCTGACTCAGTCCCGTGCAATGACTTGACTGGTAGAGGCCTTTTATAAATCCAATCCTATATAATAAAGAGGGAATATGCTAATTGACTGTCACACCCTCACAAAGATGGCAGCACCTACAGCCAGTAAGGAGGGAATATGCTAATTGATTGTCTGGCCCAAAGATGGCAGTGCCTACAGCCACAAGATAGAGGTGCCCAGTCCCCTCAGACCCGACAGGGTGGTAGGCAGGGAGGAGCTTCCCAGGTAGGAACCAATCAGCCATGTGTAAGGAGGGGAGGAGATACCCAGGTAGGGACCAGATTCAATGTGTCTACTCGGAGAGGGCTCAGTGCTGAGAGAACAAGGCGCAGACACAGGTCTTCATACTTCCCAAGACACCTGTTCCTTCCCCATGACTGAAGCATCTCATTGTGCATCTTCTGAGAAAGTGGAAAGTTGTGCAGGACTCAAATCTGGTTCAATCTCAAAGAATTTCAAATTCCATTACCCATGATTTCAATAGAGTCATAAAGGAGAAGCAGAGAAATGTTTCCTTGGCTGATTAAAATAACAGATATTTTAATCTGGAAAGGTTATTGAACAATACGTTTTCTAAGTTTTGTTTTAGAAACAAGGAAACTGAATTCCAGGAAAGGTGAGGACCTTGCAGAAATCTGCTTGCCCTGTGATCCCAGCAGGCTCTGCAGCAAGCCTGGCACCTGGGCACGTAGTGATCATTATAGTCCTGTCACCTGAGCACTGAAATCCCATTGATTAAAGGCAAGGTGAGACACATTGGAGTTTCTCATCTTATTTTACTTTTCAACAATACTTGTTTATTGCTTAGAAGCAGGCCAAAGTAGAATGATGTTTAAAATTCACTCTGACTCTCAACTTTGAAATAAAAGCCCTTCTCAAGACCAATTCACAGCTCTGGTTCCTTAGCACTCAGATAAGCGAGTGGTCACAATGTTTGACCACGTGACTGTTTCTATATCCAGAGAACACCTGTCCATCTAATTTCCTATCTTCATCTAATGAAAGGGAAGGCATTAATGGACCTGAAGGCACACAGCTAATTTGTAGCAGAGTCCAGACCGGATGCCCAGTCTCCTATGTCTGAGAACAGGGCTAGCTCAACAATTTCCAGCTGTGTCTCCTCTCGTGTCCCCCTGAATGGGGGAAGTGGCATGCAGAATAAATGTCAAGTAAAAAATACACCTACCATTTTCATCTTCATCCTGAATAGCATTACTGCTCTGCTTATTCATTCAGCCGCCAACCATGTTCTGACGAAGAGCTGTGTACCAAGGTGAGTGTTGGGAGGGAACTGCCTTGGTACAATGTGCCTGCCCTGCAGTGCATACTCCAGTTGGGAGGGAGGACTAAAGGGGCACCAAAAAGACTCTAGAAGCTTCCAACAAGTGAAATCTTGTGGAAAATATGTTATATGTGAAGCACCAACAAGCCAGTGCATTTAACATTGAGGGAGAAGGAAAGGACACGGGATATCAGGAGCAACATTCTTTCCGTCCCATAATCATAAACGTATGAATGTCATTTCTTTTGTTTCATTAAATTCTCTTGAAGCAAAAAGGAGCATGTTGGTCTCTAGCAAGCCCATTTCAACTCATAACATTAGTCTTGCTTAAGCCGATAGGAAAATGTGTAACTCTTCCAGGGTTGGCCCCTCATCCATAGTGACTGCCATTCACATTAGCCTGTCTTCTAAACTGCCATCCCCTAGGCTGCAGCCGTGGGCAAACTATGGGCCTCGGGCCGGATCCGGCCCGTTTGGCTGTTCTATCCGGCCCGCGGAGCCGAAAGAGTAGAGGGTTCTCTTGCTCTCCCCCTCTGCTCCTTCCCCAGCAGCCCAAGATGAGAGTGCCAGCGTGGTCAGGTTGCTTTTGTTCTGGCCCTCCGGTCTAGTTTAAGAACCCATTGTGGCCCTCGAGTCAAAAAGTTTGCCCACCCCTAGGGCCTAGGCAGAAGGAGACATACCACTTCCTGTTGCCATCCTTATTGCAACTATCATAGTGGGTTTTCAAATGCCTTGGTCTCAGGAACCCTTTTCACTCTCAAAAATTATTCAGGATTCCAAAGAGTTTTCATTTGGGTAGGGTAGTATACCTGTCAATATTTACCATAATTGAGATGAAAATTGAGAATAATTTAAACCATATACTATTAATTTATTTTTTAAAAGATGAAATTTACAATAAGTTCACATTAAAGATGCATTTCTGTAAAAATAGCTGCATTTTTCAAAATAAAAAATTAGGGAGACAAATAACAGTGTTTTACATTTTTTCAAACTTCTTTAATTGCTGTTTTCCTATATCTTTTCCTGCATCTATTTATTTTATTTTTCAAATTTTTTTCAATTACAGTTTATATTCAATATCCTTATATATTAATTTCAGGTATACAGAATAATTGTATACAATCCTATACTTTACAAAGTATTCCTCTTGATATTTCTACTACCAAACTGGTACCATACATAATTATTACAATATTATTGGCTACATTTCCTATGCTGTACTTTACATCCCCATGACTATTTTGAAATTACCAATCTGTACTTCTCAATCTCTTCACCTTTTTCACCCAGTCTTCCAACATCCCTCCCCTTTGCCAACCATCAGTATGTTCTCTGTATCCATGAGTCTTTGTCTGTTTAGTATTCCCATTTATATTGTCCTCTCGATTAAACAGGTAAGTGGAATCATATGGTATTTGTCTTTCTCTGGCTGACTTCTTTCGCTTAATATAATACACTCTAGATACATCCGTGTTGTTGTAAATGGTAAAATTTCATTATTTTTATGGCTTTTTATTAGTCATGTTTTTAATCTTTTACTTCTTCTTCTTAAAGAAGACCCTTTATATTTCTTATAATACTGGTTTGGTGGTGATGAATTCTTTAAATTTTTTTGTCTTAGAAGCTTTTTATCTGTCCTTTGATTCTAAATAATAGCTTTATTGGGTAGAGTAATCTTGGTTGTAGGTCCTTGCTTTTTATCACTTTAAATATTTTTTGCTACTCCCTTCTGGCCTGCAATATATCTATTTACTTCAACAGTTTAGGAAAGTTTTCTGTCATTATTTTTTAAAATAGGTTTTCTAATTCTTTTTAAAAAAATATATTTTATTGATTTTTTTTTTTTTTACAGAGAGGAAGAGAGAGGGCTAGAGAGTTAGAAACATCGATGAGAGGGAATCATTGATCAGTTGTCTCTTGCACATCCCCATTGGGGATGTGCCCGCAACCAAAGTACGTTCCCTTGACCAGAATCGAACCTGGGATCTTTCAGTCCGCAAGCGCTCTATCCACTGAGCCAAACCGGTTTCTGCAGTTTTCTAATTCTTGTTCGCTCTTTTGGAACCCCCAGATGCGAATGCTGATATGCTTGAAATTGTCCCAGAGGCACCTTACACTATCCTCATTTTTGTGGATTCTTTTTTCATTTTTTTTTATTCTGATTGAGATGTTTTCTTTCTGTTTCCTTATATTCCATATTGCTGGTTTGATTCTTTGCTTCATCTATTCTACAGTAGATTGCCTGTAGTTTATTCTTCATTTCAATTGGTGTATCCTTCATTTCTGATTGGTTCCTGTGTGTGTTTTTATGCTCTTGAAATTTTCACTAAGTTATTTGAGAATTGCTATAGCCATTGTCTTTAGCTCTATATCTGGTAGTTTGCTTGTCTCCATTTCACTTATTTATTTATTTTTTTCTGATGATGTGGGAACCACTTTCATGTGGTTTCTGGAGAAGGCCACACACAAATGAAAGGATTAGAAAAGTATTAATTTAGGAATATCAGGGGCCAGGTGGGAGTCCACTTCTGTGGGGAGGACTACACCCCATTCTGGCCTGGCTATTCCTTTTTATTAAGACTATGGGATACACCCATAGCCTTTAGGCAGAAAACTTCAATAATAGAATTTTACATATGACAAATAGGTTGAGGCTGCTTCAGCTAACAATGTTTCAACTAAACAGTGAGTGATTAGCTCTCACCTTTCAGAGCAATTAAGGTTGTTTACCAGCCTTTTGGGTTGCCTGTCCACATATTTCTAATTAGTGAGACAATGATGGGTTTGGGGCATGGTGATTTCTCCTGTTCTTTCATTTGGGACATATTTCTTTGTCTCCTCATTTTGGCTGCTTCATTGTGTTTGTTTCTATGTATTGGGTAGAGCTAGTACATCTCCCAGATAGAGTGGCCTCTGTAGTAGGTGTCATGTAGGACCCAGTGGTACAGCCTCCCCAGTCCCCTAAGCTAGGTGCTGCAGTTATGCCCCTTGTATGGGCTGTGTGTACTGACCTGTTGTAATTAAACCTTAATTGATGTTGGCACATCACTGGGAAGGATTGACACCACCCCCCAATCCCACTACTGCAAGGATCAGCTGCAAGAAAGAGTTGCTGTGTAGGCCCTACCCTACAGAGCAGGACTTGCTTCGGTGGGGCTTTGGGGCCCACTGAGTCTGCCCCTTGAGTGTGCTGCTTGTGAAGGTGGTAGACTTGTAATCCAACATGTTCTGAAGTTGTCCATTGAGTGAACTGGCTCTGGGGCCTCCCTGGATATGCAAAGTCAGCCACCACCTATGCCCTGCCTGAGACCACTTGACACTAGCTACAGAGCAATCTGCAAATGGCTGGGCTTATAGGTGCTCAGGGGAGGCCAAGCTGCAAACCAAGGCTAGGTGCAACTAGAACTGGGTACATTAGCAAAAGGTACAGGGTACACAAAGGCCAGATGCTGCTTGTTTGAGAGACTTTAGGAAAGTCGAAAATATTAAGCAAGAGAGGTCATTTGTATGGAAAAGCCACTGGAAATGGTTTGGGTGGACTTAAAAGTTCACCCAAAAGCAGGGTCTTGAGGAATCATGAGTGCTGGACAAACTGTGAGCCAGGTTGATGGAGACAAGTATGGCACCTGCCTACTGGCTCTGTGGGGAAGGTATCAGAAAAGGAACAATGGCCTCTGCCCCCACTTCTGTCTGGAAAAAGCTGCCACTCCAGCTCTCACCCAGTGCCAGAAAATTTACTTCCTCCATGTATGTCTTTGGTAATTTTCTAGCTGATGCCCCAGTGCTAGAGCTTAAAGGGAGTGAGTTCTAGTAAGTTCATGTGTAAGCCCTTTAAAATGAACTGCCTGGGGCCTCCAGCAGCCTCTTTCTCACTCAGCTGCAATCCCCACTGATTTTTATAGCCAGAAGTTATGGGGACTTTTCTCCCTGGCATTGAAAACCTGTGCTGGAAGGCTTGGTGTGGTTGATGTGGTTGTGGCAGATTCCCTGCACTGCATTTACCTATGCCAGAACTTCTATTCCTGCTTCTAATTTGTTTCAATATATTATTTTGGTTGAAGTAGATGAATACAATCCAGACTTACAGAAACTTGCAGTTGGAAAAGGAAGGATAATTTTAATGGCCTTTTAAAGTATTTTTGGATTTTTTCTTTAGTATTACAAGGGAATTCTACAAGTGGTAGTTTTTAACATGTAAGTTGCAGTATGGATCTGAAACTATATCAATATATTTTGTGACATTAAAATAATTGGTCTGTCTTGAATTTTGGCCAGCTTTTTCAACTATGCCTAATTTTGCAGGATCATGCATTGGTCATTTGGAAAATATTGGTTCACTGAGTTACACAGATCTCCTAAACACTAATTTATTTCTTTTTACACTATCAAAACGTCCTATGTGTTAGTACCAACACTGATCTCATCAGAAAAATCTCTAAGGACTGGAAAGCTATTCCAGTTTTCCAAACTTCTAATTTTCACTGTAAAGCTTGAATGTTATGATTGGTGGCAAATGCTTTGACTTTTTTCCTTGAAATGACAGGCTCACTTTGTTTATTTTTTAGAAAATGTCTGTCAGATGCCCAACTTTGAATAACCATAGCTTGTCTGTCAGTAAAAAATGGTGTTCTGTGAGAAAAAGCTGCTACTTGAGTTTATGAGTCAATTGCACAAATGCTTTTCCCAGGTAGCTCTAGTGTAGCTGGATTCAATTGCTGTGACTGGCACTAAGACACCAGCAGTTTTAACCCATTGCTTTTGCAACATAGGGCAAATGTCAACACACTGAAAATGAAATGCAACTTAGTATTATTATGAAAATAGTTTTTCTTTCTTAGAACTGCTGAAAGGGTCGTGGATCACACACAATTAAGAACAACTGATGTGCTATGCCCTGGATGGAGCAGAGGTCCAGCACACTGGAATTTGACCCTACAGTTCTCTCCCTTTCATCCTGAGAGAGCCCTCTCACATGACTATTGTTATGAGACTGGTCTTCAATTTTTCAGTCTTGAAATGAGAATTTGGTTGGAGGTTAGTAAAACTTCTTTTAGAAATGCTGACATAGGAAGGAAACCAAAGTCACTACACAACAATAAACACACATTTGATTCTTCACTGGGTGGAGAACTGTGTGCTTCAGAAGAGCCTAGAGCACAGGCCCCGTTCTTGAGGGATCTGCCATTGCCTGGAAGCCTGAAGCAGACACTAGGCATAAAGTCAACCACTGCAGCACTCCTGTCAAATGAGTGCAGATAAAGCATGCAGCAGCTCCTTGGGGAAAGGAGAGCTCACGCGTGCCTGGGATACTAGTTTGCTGAACAAGTTTATCGAGGGCCTACTAGGTGCTGGACACTGTTCTGGGTACAAGGGATACAGGGATAGACAAGATAATGTCTCTGACTTCATGGAATGTATTTTCCAGGACAGGAGACAGGCAATGAATAAATATATCTTATAACAACAGGCATTCATGCAGTGAAGAGAACTAAAGCTAGGCACGGGGACCGTGCCATTTCAGACAGGGTAGTGATCAAAGCCTTGGGTGACTCAGGAGGCAGTGTCTCAATAAAGAGAGGGTGAGAATATCCACAGGAAATGTGCTCCTCAGAGAAAACGGGGTGTGTAAATGCCCCGATAGCATATTATGCCTGGTATTTTGGAGGAACTGCAAAGAAGTGTGGCTGAGAGCAGGAAGGGCAAGGGTTTGATTGAATTCCAGACAGGCTGGGTTTCACCACCTATCACACAGCAGGAGCTATAAGTTGATGGGGTAAAGGACAATGGGCAAATGTTGTCACAAATTTTGGAAAAACATAACCCTCCCTTTGACCATTTCCCAACTGTGTGGTTTTGATGGATTGACCAGCTCGGTGCCTCCCTCACCCCTGACTGCAGAGGTGAAACAAAGTGATGTACCTCACATGGTCTCCTGGTGGGTAACCATACCCCACAGAGACTGTTTTACGGTAAGTTGGATTGACCAACCACACCTAGAATGAACATGTGTAAGATTCTTTGGGAGAAAAAGGGTTGGAATACTTGGCATTGGAAGTTTTTTATTTTATTAGCATTGTTTACTGTTGTTTCATTTAGTTTTATATTTTGCTACTGAATAGAAATGGAGACATCGGGATAAAATGAACTCACTTATTTAAAAAGAAGTTATATTTTTTACATGTTTGAGAAGTACATTTTTACCTCATGACAAATTTGGAAATGTGAACCAGAATATGTGAGAAAATGTAAGGGGAAAATGTTCTCATTTTTCATTGGAGAGAGTCTGATAGTGTATAACGACACTATATAAATTTGGTGTGTGCCCAGAAACAGACATCTTGATATATTTAAAATCACAAAGGTAATTATAGAACTAAAAGCCATTACAGACCTATAGCTCACATTCCACAAATAAAACAAACACACAGTTCCTATAGTAAAACTTACCTTGCTTAATGGTGACCTTGACCTTTAGAGACTTTAACTTAATACTTAATTTTTGCTGCTCTTAGTAAAAGAACTGATCAACATACCACATTGTGGCCAGTGGAAGGTATAAACACTCCCATACAGTATGGTTGGTTTCTTCTCTTCCTTCTCCCTTTGCATGTGATTACTTCCTTCTCTTCCCCCACTCCCTGTGATTGGTTCCTTCCTTCTCCCTCTCCATGTGATTGCTTCCTTCCTCCATGTGAATTGTTCCTTCTCTTTTCCCCCTCCATGTAATTGTTTTTTTCTTTTCCCTTTGTTGTGGAGCGAACACAAGTAAACGACCACTGGAGTCCAGACCAAATTAAAATTTAGGGAGCCTTTAATAACCGGCCTGCTGACTGCTCTCTCTCCACACAGCCCAGAGAGCAGCCCTGATCCTTTGTGTCCGACCGTATTTATACCCATTCACTATCTCCTGGTTTTGCAGAGCAAACAATTTTAAAACAATTTAAACAAAGTAGTTTTTCTTAGGTAAAGTCAACATGTCATTTATAGGGCCCTGGTGCCTGGTGGAGTAAGTCACTGCATCCTGTTATCAAGAAAGTTGACAGTGATCTGTCTTGTGAGGCTATTTTGTTAGTTGTATCTGGGATTTATGGCCAATTTGACTAGGAGAAAACATGCTCAAAAATTCCCACTCCTAACACCTTCATTGTGGGATTGAGAGGAAAATGGAGAAAGAAAGAGAGAAGTGAACTTTTGGAATTAAAACATTGTCAGGGCTAAGATAAAATAAAACATGCCAATTGATACTTTCCTTTTGATATGCCATGTGTTTACACCACTGACATTAAAAATTGTACGCAACAACAGAAACAACAACAAAAAATATATAAACATGCCATTGTGCTTTGAAGGCTGGCGCCCACAATCATGCTGTATTGTCCAAGGAAAAGCCTGAAAGAAACCTTTTAGGTTTGGAGGGTTGAAGAGGAAAATTATTTGGTGAGGCTACTGGGTCTGGAAAAATTAGCATGTCTGTGGGGCAAAAAGTCAGCCTGACTCCATCTGAGGATGAACTCTACTGAAAGGTAAGGCTGTGTTTGGGGAGCCAATTGAGGACACACTGGGTCACATATTCACCCAGAAGGAATGGAGCTGCTCACAGAGATGCCTGTTTGAAGGACTGTATGAGTTCATGGCAGGAGCAGACCAATGCATGAGCACTGGGTCAGAGCATCAATTATTTCATGTTGGTAGTAACAGATCATTCTGATTTATAATAGCTATATGAATAATTTCATTAGATGATAAAATAATTTATTTTATAATCTACTTAGCTCCCTATTTGATAAACATTTAGATTTTGTCTAGCATGGCACAATAAATGTCCATGTTTCATTATGTACCTATATGCATAAATATGAGCAGAATCAACTTCTAAGAGTTGAATTATCGAATTTAAAAGTATGTGCACTTCTGCCCTGACTAGGTGGCTCAGTTGTTAGAAACGTCGTCCATGCACCAAAGAGTTGCAGGTTTGATTCCCAGTCAGGATACATACCCAGGTTGTAGATTCAACCCCTGGTTGGGGCACGTTTGGGAAGCAGCCAGTGGATGTTTTTCTCTCACACTGATGTTTCTTTTTCTCTCTAAATCAATGAAGGGTTTTGCCTAGTTGCCCGATAAAGATAGTCAGACTCATACTCCCACCTTCCATGTATGGAAATGCCCAAGTCCCAGGGTATTATCTAACTTTTTGATCTTGAAATACTACCTGATGTATCTGATAGATAAAAATGGTATTCATGGAGAACCAAGATAACAAGCATACATCGGTAAATGCCAGTACTCACCACACCCCACAACCACATCAAAATTAAAACAGGAAACCAGCACCCCTAGACTCTGCAGTCCCCAGATATGTAGCTGAATTCCCTCCAGGGTCTCCTGAGACATGGGGTACTGTTTGATCCTTACAAGACCTTTTCCTGGCTTTAGCTCCACTAGGACTGGGGTCCTGTGAGCAGCTAGTCCTACCCCTCCTGTCTCTGCCCAGGCTGTGGGGAATACTTGTAGCCATCTATTCATGTTATCCTCTCTTGGGAATGCCTCCTGGTGGAGGCAGTACTCATCCTCTAGCCTCAGAGTCAGAACGTGAATGGGGTGGCCCTCACCATCGGTGACCTGAGGCCCCCCTTGTCTGAAAGTTATCTGAGCTCCAGTCTTGGTCAGTGAGTCCCGTCCTAACAGTGGGTAGGGGCATTCCAGTATTACCATGAAGGAGTGGGTTACCCGACCCATCCCTAGATCCATTGTTCTTCAGGTAGTCCATGAATACTGGTTCATACCAGCTGCCCCTTACACCCAGGACTTTTTGCTAACTACTTTTCCTTTGGAGTGCAGAGGACCAAATGCTGCGCTCCGATGTCAACAAGGAAATCAACAGGGGTCCCCTCCACTCTAAGAGTTACCCTGGGCTCAGGGAGGGGGTCCAAACCCCTACTCCCCTAATCACTTAGTTCATCAAGCTCTAAGACCTTTACTCTGTCTGTCTTGCTCCCCTTCCCACTGTCTCTCTTAGGACATTCTCAAGCCCAATGCCCTATCTTCTTGCAGCATGCACACTGATCCTTCTGCAGTCTCCAGTCTTCCCTGGAGGTCTTCTTACCCTTCTTTTGATCACTCCCAAACTGTCAGAGGCAGAGGTCCCATTTCTTGGGGGAGTCTGTAGTGGTAGCCAACAGGATCCTCTCCAGATCTCGGGTCTGCCTGTTGCTGGCAGCCATCATGGCGCGAGCCTGTTTATCTTCAGGGGGCTCCCGGTTATTGTACACCTTTTCAGCCACCACCACCAAGTCTTGCAGACTTTTCTCTCCCAGTCTATCTACTCTTTGCAGTTTTCTCCTAATATCTGCAGCAGACTGGTTTACAAAGGCTATAATAACAGCTGCCTTATTCTCAGGAGCCTCTGGATCCATGGGGGTATAGGTGCGGAATGCCTCCATGATCCGCTCTAAAAAAGCTGCTGGAGATGCATCTTTCTCCTGCTGTATGCTCCCTATCTTAGCCAGATTAGTCGGCTTTCTGGCAGCCGCCCGGAGGCCCCCATTAGAGCTTGGCAGTAGACCCAGAGCCTCTCCTTACCTTCTGCTGTGCTGAAACCCCATTCAGGCCTAGTCAGAGGAAAAGAGGTATCTATCTGAGCCTGGATGGTGGTAGAATTCCCATCCACGCCCAGAATCAGCTTCTGGGCCTCATTAAGGATCCTCTCCCTCTCCTCAGTGATGAAAAGGACCTGTAAGAGCTGCTGACAGTCAACCCAGGTTGGCTGATGGGTAAAAAGGACAGAATCTAGCAAATAAATAAACCCTACTGGCTTCTCAGAAAACTTAGGATTTTGAGCTTTCCAATTATAGAGGTTGCTAATGGCAAAAGGCCAGTAGTGATGGGCCTGATCGCCCCTCTCATCTGGGGGACCAGTGGCTCACAGGGGTGAAGTCTTAACAGTGGAGTCGGCAATGGAGGCCAATTGTTCCCTCTGGGCTCTTTGTCTGGTATATGTCAGCTTCCCGCTCTCCTTGTGGCGTCTGCTTCCCTTAATGGAGGAGGGTTAGGTCCCTCTTCCAGCACCCTAGGGAACTGATACGGGGGAGGAAAAATTAATTCTTCTTCAGTTCCCCCCTGCAAGACAGAATAGAGAGGAGCTAATGGCAGGGTGATCTTCTTTTCCTCTGTCCTCTCCATTCCCTGTAAGGCAAAAATAGGTTTCAGCTCCGAAGGGTATGGAGCCACGAAGGGCTTAAGCCAAAAGGGTGGGTTCTCTATAAGGTCCTGCCTCGTGATGATGTATGGGAGTTGATAGGGGTAACCCGTATTGGGTCTAGAGACAACACTCTAAACCCGGTGAATGGTAGGGAGATCGAATGTTCCCTCTGGTGGCCATCCAACATTGAAAGCTGGCCACTCACTAGAACAATAAGTCTGCTATCAACCTTTCCGGACCTCCATACTAAAATTGTTAGCTCTTTGCTTAACTTCCTGAAAATGATCAATCACAATGCTCAAAGGGGTACTCTGAGTCTGTCTCATAACCTCCATACAGTGAGTCCACAGAATAAAGCAGAAAATCACAACAACCAACAAGAATAGGGCATCCAACATCAACATTTTCAGTATTTTAACAATTCAATACATTTAGATGTAAGTTTTTATCATTTGATTTAGTAAACTTCTAAATTCTTTTCAAAATGGCCATAATTTTCCTGCTGGTTACTTGCCTCAGGGAGGGAAATTTCAAAAGATGCTTTAAATGCCTTGGAAAACTAACTTGTATTTCTTTCTCTTTTCATGTTCGCCATCCCCAAAGCCAAAAAACAAAACAAAACAAAACAAAAAAACAGTTAGGGTTTTCACTTTGCACACAGAAAAGAGACAAGCCCAGCTCAAAAATTATGCACACTCATTTTTAAACTGGTCTTTTCCTTTCACATGAGCACAGAAATCCCTGATGCATAAAAGCTTTAAGTTATTAGCTGGGGAAAAAATATCGAATATGAGGCCTCTTATGGTGGCTTTCTTGGGGAGTGGTATCTACATTGGATTGCCACGTGTCTCCCCTCCCCCACCTTCTGCCTGCTCTGGGGGGGAAAGAGTCAACAATGGTCTGGTATCTATTGTTAAATTTATACCTTTAAATTAACCTTAGCACTTTAAAATTTCAATTTAATATAGCAAATTTACAAACAAGAGCAAGCTGAGACCCTTACTTATACAAACATACAAACAGAGAACACAGAAACAGACAGAGTGCCCCTAAGAACAGTCTTCCAACTCCTTGGAAGCAACACCGAAAGCTAGAGGACGGCCTCATGCCGACCGGTGGAAGCAACCCACCTCCTGCCTTAGAGGGGATTCCACCTCCCTCCTGAAGGAGGATCGAAACGTCTTTCGAACCCTCCAGTTTATGGTCTTCCAGCAGTGTGTCCACCTAGACCTCTTCAGGCACTACTGACATGAGGGTATTCCACATCCCTCCAGAGCCAGCTCACACAAGCACACAGACACTCAAACACCTAACACGGCCAGTCAGGCTCTCTGGATTGGGGTCCTTCAGGGTCTTGGGGATCCTGGACGAGCCCCCAAATGTTATGCCCAGATTTCGTGATCCCCAAAGACCACCAGGGAGCTGAGTCTGATGCAATGGCAGAAAGCCTGTATTTGAACTAGTCCAAGCTGTGTCCCACTTACACCGACAGTGGCATGGCAGAAGAGAGCAAGTTTCAACAGATCAAAGGGTTTTATAGGGGTGGTGATGCCACTGCTTTGGCTGACCCTGATTGGTTGGGTGAGGGCTAGGGTCCAGTTACAAAATAGAGGATCAGGAGTTAGCCCCACCCTGTCCCACCCTCTCATTACCTACAAGAGAGCACCCATATGACTATCAGCTGATTTTTCAACTAAAACTTTGTAGGCCAGAAGGGATTGCAAGAAATATTCAAAGTGATAAAAAAAAAAAAAACAGGGACTTACAACCAAGATTATTCTACCAGCAAAGCTATCATTCAGAATTGAAGGGCAGATAAGGAGCTTCACAGACAAGAAAAAGTTAAAGGAGTTCATCACCACTAAACATGGGATGTTGAAGGGTATTCTAGAATAATAAGAAGAAATATGAACATGAAAATGGCAATAAATACGTATCTATCAACAATTGAATCTATGAATCAAAATAAATGAACAATAAATCTAATGAACAAAATGAACTGGTGAATAAAATAGAATCAGAAGCATGGAAACATGAAACAAACTTAGGAATCTCAGAGGGAAGCAGGGAGAAGGGGTGGGAAGAGATTAGCCAAAGATCTTACATGCATATATGCTTTACCTATGGACACAGACAATAGAGTGTTAAAGACCTTGGTTTGGGTGGGAACCAAGGATATGATGATAATGGGGGGAGGGAAATGAGAGACATCTATAATAACTTCAACAATAAAGATTTTTTAAAAAAGAAAAATTGTATTCATGATTTCAACTTATATTTTTTCATTTCTTTTTCAATAAATTGCTTATTAGTGTCCTTTGCATATTTTCTGAGATCTTTTTTTTCTAATGGTCATTTGAACAATTAGATAAATTTGGTGTCTCCATGGAACAATTAGATTCATGTTATATGTATTGCCAGTGTTTCTTTCTCCAGTTGAGGTTTCTAACTTTCACTTTTATATTTCCTGCTCTATAGAATGTTTTAATGTAGTCACATATATTAATGTTTTCTTTTTTCCCATTGATTTTTTCCATTTTTATTTTTATTTTATTTTTCCCCACCATTTATTTTATTAAGGTATTATATGTGTACATTGCTTACCATTGCTCCCCTCCCCCCTCCCATACACGCCCTCCCTTCCCAGAGTTTTGTGTCCATTGGTTGTACTTATGTGCATGCATACCAATCCTTCGGTTGATCTCTTATCTCCCCCAGATCACCCTCCCCTCCCCACTGTTATTTGACAATATGCTTGTTGCTTTACTGTCACTATATCTATCTTTCTGTTCATTAGTTTATAATATCTTTATTATAAACATAAAAATATTATGTTTGGGTACATAAATGAGTGAGGGCATGTGGTGTTTCTCTTTCATTGACTGGCTTATTTCATTCAGCATGATGTTCTCCATTTCCATCCAGGTTGCTGCTAATGATGAGAATTCCTTCTTTTTTATGGCAGTATAGTATTCCATTGTGTTGATGTACTATAGTTTTCTGCTCCAATCATCTGCTGACGGGCACCTAGCCTGTTTCCTAATCCTAGCTATTGCAAATTGTGCTGCTATGAACATAGGGGCTCCCCTGGGTCCCACCACTCCCCCGGGGCACAAGGCTCTCCCGGGTCCCCCCACCCTCAAGGGGCACACAGCTCTCCCGGGGCATGATGCTCCCCCAGGTCCCACCGCTTCCCTGGGGCACAAGGATCTCCCAGGGCACATGTCTCCCCCGGGTCCCACTGCTACCCTGGGGCACATGGCTCCTCCTGATCCCCCCGCTCCCTGGGGAACAAGGCTCTCCTGGGGCACACGGCTCCCCAGGGTCCCACCGGTCCCCTGGGGCACATGGCTACCCATGGTCCCACCGCTCCCCTGGGACACAAGGCCCCTCTGGGACCTTTGATTGATGCCCTCCTATCCTGGATCCCCCGGGGCCCGAGCTGCAGGAGAACAGGCGGATGACGAGGGGGAAGAACGGGGAGGCTCCAGCTGACTCCACCCTAGCAACCTCAGCAGCTCTGATTTCACACATTCAGGCTTTCAGTCCCCCGGGTTTAGGTGTTTAGAGTCCCAAGCCGCAAAGAGTGTTTGGGTACTACCTCTTGGTCCTCCGTCACGCTCCATGAGTATGCTCCGCCTTGGTGCTGGCTCTCAGGGGCTCTGCAGAGGCTCTGGCCAGGCCCGGAGTCAGAGGGACAGATGGGCGAAGGCCTCGTTCGGGCTGTAAGAGGAAGGTGCGGCCAAGGCCCTGCTCTGGCTCCCTCACCAGCAAGGAGGGCGGGCCAGGAAGTTTGCAATCGTGGAGGCTGGGCTCTGAGGTGGCCTGCTCCCTGAGCCCGGGGCGGGGCGGGCTCCACTCTCGGTGGGGCTTCCTCACTGGTGGTGGCAGTGGCTGCGGCTTTAAACTCCACATGGCAGCAGCGGCACCTCTCCTTCTTTCAGTTGTAGATTTCCCCCTCCGCCAGCTCTCCTGTGATTCAGATAGGATCCTTTTTGATTCTCGCATGGGGCACTGGCCCACTGCTGCCGGAGAGCAGGAGGATGACTAGGGGGAGGAATGAGGAGGCTCCGGCCACCTCTGCCATAGTGTCTTCCGCCGCCCACACTTCACACGTTCTGGCTTTCAGAGTCTCCTGGGTTTAGGTGTCCAGAGTCCCAGGCAGCAAAGAGTGCTCTGGGCACAACCTCTCGGTCCTCCATTACGCTCCACAAGCCTGGTGGAGGGCTCGCTGGGGCCAAGAGTGGAAGACGCGGCCGAGGCTTGGTGCCGGTTCCCTCACTCCCATGGTGAGCAGGCTGGGAAAGCTGCGTGTGCGGAGGCCAGGCTCTGCGGCAGCCCACTTCCTGGGCCCTGGGCGGGGCGATCTCTGCTCCTGTTGGGCCTCCCTCACTGGCGGCAGCTCAGGTGGTGGCAGCTGCTATGATTCCAGTTCCATTTCGGCTTTAAACTCCATACGGTGGCAGCGGTACTTTTCCTGCCCTCTAGTTGTAGCCATCCCATTCCGCCAGCTCTCCTGTGGATCTGATGTGATCCCTTTCGATTTTAGCTGTTGTTTTTTTCCAAATTGTTGATGAGACGGCAGCTTAGGAGACTACCTAGGCTCTTGTTTCCCATCTAATGTTTTCTTTTCATGACTTATGGGTAAGTATTGTTTAAAAGGACCTTCTACCTCTTGAGATTCTTTTTAAAAATATTCTCTCATGCTGAAATACATTTTTATATTTAAGTCTCTAAATCATTTGGAACAGATTTGATGTTTAATCATAACTTCTTCTTTTAAGTTGTACCAATCATTTATAGAAACAAATCTATTGCTTCCACACTACTTTGTAATTATTATACATTAAATTTACTTAAGTTTCTGTAGCTACTTCATGATTGTCTATATTATCCCAATAATTTATCTCTTCATCTGCCAGCATCAAACTTTGCTCATTGTTGAGGCTTTATGATACAGTGTCATGATTTAGAGCCTAATCCTATAATCAATAATTATTGACCATCTGTCATTTTGGTTTTAAAAGAGACATAGAGATAGTCTGGACTCCTCCCTTGGTCTCCTGAAGACAAGAAAGAGGCTCCTGCCTGGACAGCTATTCACTTGCATCTAGACCTCATAGCTGGCCCCCACCTGCTGTGTTGGTCCTCAGAGAACACCAGTAGGCAGATGGAGGTGCTGTCAGGAATAGAGAGCAAGACCATGTTCCTGTTCTTGGAGAATATCAGGTCATTCCCAGATCCTTTCTTCCCCAGTATGAATCATAACTTACAGACTTCTAAGATACATGTTTATGTGTTCTTGGCAAAAGCATTTTGAGAAGTTCTGAAATGAAGACTGCTATTTGACATTTCTTGCTTTGGATCAGGAAACAGTAATACCATAAACTCTGTATTTCATCTCTAAAGTCTATACAAAGCCTCCTAAGCACTGAGTCACCAAATCCTCTTGATTTTTTCACTGTTCAAATACAGAGAAAAGATAAACATTTTGCTCACTCTTGAAATAGCAGCCAATTAACAATCCACTCCCCCATAACTAGCTTTAAAAATAATGCTAGAAAGAAAGAGACAGCTGCTGACCTCTGGGGAACTCTGAAAAAAAAAAGAAAAAGAAAGAAAGAAAGAAAGAAAGAAAGAAAGAAAGAAAGAAAGAAAGAAAGACCCCCACACATTGTACAGGATTTAATTTTCTTCTATCCCCCCACCCCCAAACCTCAGGTCTGACTTCTGTGTCACTCCAAACACAAGGTGAGAGGAGTGAGGAGATAACGGTTTCTCAGCAGTTGTGGGTGGAAATTATGCCTGAAGCTGAAGTAAAAGCTCTAAAGTTAAGCTTTCAAGAAATCAGCAAGCCACAAAGACATAAAAGATAACAGTCAGTGACTTCCCTCTGGCAACTGTAAAAAGATCACAAGGACATCTGGCAGCTCCTGCCCATGAGAAAACTCAGACTCCACAGGTTGAGAAACTGAGTGTCACTAGATTTGAGCCTATTGAGAAGGTCTGCTGGGATTATGTGGCCCCTTTATCCTTTTGGGGGAAGCTTTTCAAAAGTTCAAAATAGCTGAAACCGGTTTGGCTCAGTGGATAGAGCGTTGGCCTGCAGACTGGAAGGTCCAGGGTTTGATTCCGGTCAAGGGCATGTGCCTTGGTTGTGGGCACATCCCCAGTAGGGGTGTGCGAGAGGCAGCTGATCGATGTTTTTAACTCTCTATCCTGTCTTCCTCTCTGTAAAAAATCAATAAAATATATATATTTTTAAAGTTCAAAATATAAACTATTTTAGAACTGGTTCCCAACAACTAGAAATATGTAAGTCAAGCCTGAAGTCAGTAGAATAAACCAGTGTTTCTCGTGTTAATAAGACAATAGGCTCAAAAAGCAGTCATTCATGCTAAGCCCCATGTCACCAAACCAAGATTTAATTCCAGTTTTGGTACTTATAAGGTCATTTAGCCAATAGACCCCTCTGTCCCCTAAAGGGGGATCAAACTGCCAACATTCCAAGAAATTAGTAAAAATGTGAATATGCTATTTGTAAAAACTGTTGAAACTGGACTTTGCCAATGAACAAATTGCTAATCAACCAGTGGAGTACAAAATCTAGCTTTTTGCCTGATGGCTAAATCTCAAGCCAATCCAGCCTTACTTCACTTAGCACTCTTCTTTAAACAAAACAAAACAAAACAAAACAAAACAAAACAAAAAAACAAAACATACAATAGCCTTCTTTGTTTTCTCTTCCTTTAGATATGAGTGTGCTTTGTTAGGGATAATGTGAGTTTTGAATCTTACAGTCTGTCCTGACTGTCATAAGCATAATCAAATGCTTAATATTAATTCTTAATAATTAATATGTTAAGTGAAAGGTTATCTCCCCCTCCCAAACTGGTGGGCGGAGTTTAACACATGACCCCTTAAGGTTCTCCCCCCCTCCCAAACTGGTGGGTGGAGCTAACAACATGACTGGCACCTGCCAAAGGGACATCTCTATGACAGTGAACCACCAATTAGCACGGGCCAGAGTGCCCTTGGGGCCCATCCCTTCCTGTTCCACCCTGGGCCCAACCCCCTCCCTTTCCGTCCTTTAAGAGGGACTCCAGGCAAGACACGTGCGCTTTTTGGAGGCCACCTCCATTGGAGGGGCACCTCCATTAGCCCGGTTGGTTCCGATGTCCTGTCCCCTCTCCCCCTAATTCTGATCTCTCTACCTCGGTGATGGGTCCTGTCCATTACCGGGGAATAAACTCTCTTTAAAACTCCCTGTTGTTCTGTTTCCTGTTTCCTTTCAAACCTAACATTAAGGACCAAATATGATGAAATGTTGAAGGATTTTCACAAGCAAATTCTACTATTCAAAGTTTGTGTTTATCTTTGTGCAGTAGGATAAGAAACTAGAAAAATCCCTGGGCAAGTGAAATGGAGAAACTGAGACAAGAAAATTAAACATGCCCAAACAGTTTGGACAGCTTACAGCCCACTAGTGGATTATAGGACCTTCTCTTCCCCAACCAAGGACACTTGAGAGCAAATGGTTTGTACCCTTCATCCTAATCAGGAAATACATAGGCTAATGTAGAGAGTGACTCTAGGGTCAAGCCTCAGGCTAAGCTGTGGCAGGGCCATAAACAAGTCCCAAACTGGAGGGCAGATCTCTCCTAATATAATTAAACCTGACCTTATAGCCTTCCCTAATTCCTTCTTAAGTTGCTAATGGGCTGTGGGAGGTGCAGCGAGTGTTGCCAAAACAAGATTTGAATACATGTTAATCTACCCTTGTTTTAATCAGACTAAATAAAATAAAGCATCAGCTTGAAGGCTGGGTCTTTTGTGTCCTCATCCAGGCATGGGAGATCCACCGAGACCCAGCTGTATTCTCTTGTCTGTCTTTTCTTTAACCCGTCACTACCCCTCCTCAGGTTCACCCTTGGCCATACTGGCAAAACACAGGTGAACTCACCCTGGCTGGAGAGATAGAGAACATAGTCCCAATTGATGTCATCTGAGCCAGCTACACCCAAGGACAGATGAAATTGGGGAGCAAATAACAAAAACCTAATAAAAGTTGGGCAGACCTAAGTTAAAAGTAAAACAAAACAAAGAATAACCCAAAACTCCCCTATACATTCATTCAGATGCATCAGTATATTAAAAATGCACCTGGAAAGCTGACAAATATTCTGCTGAAACCTACCCTGAGATTCTCACCTGCAGAAAAATAAAGTGGATAAAGAGACCTCAGGACAGACTCAGTGCAGACTGGCTCTATAGCACACCAATGCCCCGTCCTAAATTCTAAGGGTCCCCCATGAGACTTGAAAAAGGGGAGCCCTGAGCAGCAGCAGGTTGACCTGGACTCACACCCTGGTCCTGTCTCTGAGGCCCCCTTTTCTCTGACTTCCCAGTGAGTCAAAGCAGCCCCACCCAGGCTCACTCCCCAGAGAGCTAACAGCAGCCCCACCTGAGCTCATGGCTTCCCTATAACTTTCTAGGAGCTAAAGCAGCCCGCCTGGGCTCCCTCCGGTGGCTGCTTCAATTCAAATTTCTTCCTTTGTTTCCCTGTCCCGGCAAAAATACACATACTCTCAACCCCACCTGGTCTTGTGCTGGAAATATTTCTTACAGGAAGTCAAGGACCCACATCCACACACTGGCCTGAGGCAGACCTACTCTGAGCTGGCCCCTGACGAGTAACATTTGTACTCACAGTTTTACACACCAGTGACATCTGTGATGATATTACCAATGAAATTAATCCTGAACATTGAGTAAAGTGTATCAAATGAAAAATGTGCTAGGCATTAATTGAGGACTCCTGCCTTTTTGAAACTTGCTGTCTTTCTGTTAGATCTTCACAAAGTGGGACCCAGACAAAATCATTGCACTGGTACGTGAGCTAGGTGACAAGTTCTCCATGTGAAACTGTACTAGCTGCTAGTAGCTTTAGCTCTGAAAGAGATGAGGTCACCACAAAGCACTAGGCCCAACCCATGGGCCACTCAGTTCTATGATGGCAGAGTCTAATGTGAGTAATGATACAATCTCCATCTCCTGCAAGACTCTTCGTCCAAGGAGCGTGACGTGCCTGGAAGTTGTTTTCTTACTGATTTTAATAGCTCTGATGTTTTAAAGGCACCAGAGAGAAGCTGTGTGACCAAGGCTATGCAAAGTCACTAAGAGATCCAACTTAACTCCCACTGCCTAAGCCACGACTGGCTCCTTCCTGGGCATGACCCCGCCCATCCTCACTTCCCCCTAAATGAGAAGAGGCTTTGCAAATGAGAACCTCAAATTCATGACACAGTCTAGGGTTTGTATATGCTTTCAGTTTGTTCAGCTCTCAAAGACATTTAAAATGGCTGGTACTTTTTCTTGGACAGTTTTCCTGGCTAAGGATTTCTCTATTATAACAAAATTTCCCACCATCAGGGCTGCTTTCTTTGTATCTGCAGCACAACAGACAATGGCAGACACTAAAGCTCAATGAGCAATTTTTAAAATTTTTCCTTTTTTTAAAGGAGAAGAGAAAAAATTCTAGAAATTCAAAAGGAAAAACTTCTTTGATATTAGTCAGCTAAAAAGATAATGTCTTGCTGAGTGTCCCAGGGGGCCGAGTGCCCCAGGTGAGCCGTGTGTCCCAGGGGGCCGAGTGCCCCTGGTGAGCCGAGTGTCCCAGGGGGCCATGTGCCCCGGGTGAGCCGTACCCCCCAAAGGGGAAGGGTGTCCCGGGTGAGCCGAGTGTCCCAGGGGGCCGAGTGCTCCGGGTGAGCCGTGTGTCCCAGGGGGCCGAGTGCCCTGGGTGAGCCGAGTGTCCCAGGGGGCCAAGTGCCCCGGGTGAGCCGAGTGTCCCAGGGTGCAGTGTGCCCCGGGCAAGCCGTGTGTCCCTGGGGAAGCAGTGGGACCCAGGGGAAGGGGCGGTGAAAACCAGAGGAGCAGCGGACTCTATTCATATGGTCCTGAGATAGTCACCATAAAACAAGCAGACTGCCAAATGAGGAGCGGATTCTACTCATGGGGTCCTGAGATGGTCACCATAAAACAAGCAGATTGTCAAATGACAGCGGGGAGGGGAAGGAGACCTGGGGGAGATAGGAGAACAACCGAGGGACTGGTATGCATGAACATAAATACAACCAACGAACACAGAACTCTGGGGAGGGAGGGCATAAATGGGAGGTGGGGGGGGGAGGGCAATGGTAAGCTATGTACACAGATAATACCTTAATAAAATAAAAAAAAAATAAAAAAGATAATGTCTTGACCTTTCTGACAGGTTAAAAGAAAAAAGCCTAAAGCATGCAGCTTCCTGAGTTGAGGGCCAAGTGAAGGAAGCATGTCCAGGTGTGAGCTTCTTGGAGGAGACACGCGGTTAGGGGCAATCAGGAAGTTAGGCAGGTGAGCAGTTGGGAGCCAGCAGTTCTGGATTGTAAGAGGGATGTCCGACTGCCCATTTAGGCCCAATCCCATTTCGTTTAAACCCCATCCCACTGGGATTGGGTCTAAATGGGCAGTCGAATATCCTTCAAGGAGCCCAGATTGGCGAGGGGGCAGGCTGGGCTGAGGGACACACCTCCACCCCGTGCACAAATTTCATGCACCGGGCCTCTAGTGAAAATATAAACCACAATGAGATACCAAAAACATATCTACTGGACTGGTTAAAACAAAACAAAAACTACGAACCCTGATGCTAAGTGAAATAATTTAGATGGAAAAGGACAAAAACTGAATGGTTTCACTCAGATGTGGAATATAAAACAAAAAAGAAGGAAACAAACTCATGGATACAGACAATAGATTTGTGGTTAGCAGAGGGAAGAGGGTGGAGGGAGGGCAAAAGGGTAAAGGGTGGTTAAAAAACTTTTATGGTGTATATAGATATTGAATTATAATGTGTGCACCTGAAACTTACATAATGTTATTAACTAATGTTACCACAATTAAAATGTGAAATTAAAGCAATCACCTGAGGGAGGCAGACCTGCTGAGGTGGAATTCACAGCTGACAGCAGGACGATGCTGAGCACAGAGACCTTGCCATCAATCTGTGTGTTCAGGTGTTGATGAAACCTTTTTTTGGACCACTTTAACAGGTATGAAGATTTATAAAATAGGAAAGTGAAACTATTGGACATACTAAACAGAGAATACAAGATTATCTTTGAATTTTAAGATTTTAGGTTTCACAGGAAAATTGTAGACAAACTTGGTGACCACAATCCTGAGCCTTTGAAAGCTTGGCTGGAATATCAGGAGAGAGAATTTGCAAAGAACTGAAAAAATTCTTATTGGTAAGCATGCAAATCATTTGATTCAAACCATCTATGATATATTTAAAAATTTAATCACATTTATTTTTAATTTTTAAAACAATATGTTTTTACTAATTTGAGAGAGAGGAAGGGAGAGGACGAGAGAGAAACATCAATCGATTGCCTTCCACATACGCTGAATTGAACCTTAAACCTGGGCATGTGCCCTGACCAGGAATCTAACTGGGAACTTTTCTGTGCGTGAGATTATGCTCAACCAATTGAGCCACACAGGCCAGGGCTCATCTATGACTTTGACATGACTCCTTAGGTAGGCTTTTGCAAGTTTAAAAGATTTTAACAAAGTTAGTAAATTTATTGAAGATTTTTCACCAAAACCAATGACTCTCTTGGCCTCATTATGTACAGGATGATGTCTCAAAATTGGATTTGAGATGAACATTTCAAAAGAGGAGAAAAATGTTAGTTTGTTTATAGTTAAAAACATAAAATATTTAATTAAAGCAACAAATAGTTCAGAACCACGGTTACTTTATCAAGACTTCATTGTAACAATAGGACAATTACCAGAGGGAAAGAGGGTGGGAAGGTAAAAAGGGGTAAAAGGAGGATAAATGGGGATGGAAGGAGATTTGACTTGAGGTGATAAACACACAATCTTATGTAATAAAGATGTAATATGCAAATTTACCATCACTCTAACACACAAGATGGCCACCCCATGTAGTCAAAGATGGCTTCCCCCTTGTGGACACAAGATGGCTGCCACAAGATGGCCAGCAGAGGAGGGCAGTTGTGGGCGATCAGGCCAGCAGGGGAGGACAGTTGGGAGGGACCAGGCCTGTAAGGGAGGACAGTTGTGGGTGATTAGGCCTTCAGGGGAGGGCAGTTGGGTGTGGCCAGGCTGGCAGAGGAGGGCAGTTAGGGGCAATCAGGCCAGTAGGGGAGCAGTTAGGCATCAATCAGGCTGGCAGGAGAGTGGATAGGGGTGATCAGGCTGGCAGGCAGGCAAGTGGTTGGGAACCAGAAGTCTTGGATTGTGAGAGGGATGTCCAACTGCCCTCGAGGAGTCCATATTGGAGAGGGTGCAGGCTGGGCTGAGAGACACCACCCCACCCCATGCACGAATTTCATGCACTGGGCCTCTAGTACAATATAAAGATGGTGTATTATAGAATTGTAGACCTGAAACCAATGTAACCTTGTTACCTATGTCATACCAATAAATTAAATAAATTTTAAAAAATACTTCATTGTACATTCTAGGGAACATGACACAACCTGTTTGTGAACTGAGGAAGCAGAAGGAGAGCACAATCTTCTAAAGCAAATGTGATTCCTGTGAGTGGCCCTGACGGCATGAAAGAGGGCATTTAATCAGGAAAAGAAACCAGGTGCCATTTCAGCGGCTGTGAGAACAGCGGCAGAAAAGTGGGTACCAAATGTAAAATAATAGACGGGGTTATATAAAGCAGACCTAAAGAAAATGAGAGCTGGCTACCAAAAGGCAGGACACTTTGGGTAAGGCTACACCCCCCGCCACCGCTCCCTTTGTGAGATTTAAGAAACTGCATATATGGTATATATAACAGAATGAAAGCCAGCTCAGAGGACCTCTGCAGAAGAATGATGGTCTTATTTTGTGAAATGTAATTATATTTGTATTTCAGGCACAAACTGAAGCTTGCCCCCTGTTTCGTTTGTTATTTGCTTCGTTTTCCCTTTTTTCATGCTGTCTCTTAGGTTAAGTGAACTTTTTTGTTATCCATTTTAGCTCCATTACTGAGCTATTATTTATACCAGGTTGTTTTTGTTTTTACTAACTATTTCATCCAAAAAGCAACTGATTTTAAAAGCCATCAACAGATGAGTGGATTATAAACTGTGCCACATCTACACAGTGGAAGACTATGCTGCTATAAAAAAGAAGGAACTCTTACCATTCCTTCACAACAACGTGGATGGAACTGGGCAGCATTATGCTAAGTGAAATAAGCCAGTCAGAGAAAGATAAATATCACATGATCTCACTTATTTGTGTAATATAGTGAACAACATAAGCTGATGAACAAAAATAGATCCAGAGTCATAGAAGCATTGAACAGACTGTCCAACCTATGAGGAGGTGTGGGGGGGTAAAAATATAGAGATCAACCAAGGGACTTGTATGCATGCATATGTGCATAACCAATGGACACAGATGAGGGGGCGGGGAGTGAGGACATGTGCTGGGGGTTGGTTGAGGGAGGCCAGGGAGAGGTCAATGGGGGGAAAAGGAGACTCATGTAATATTTTAAACAATAAAGAATTTAAATTTTTAAAAAAGCATTTGCTAGCATGTAATGAACCTCCTTCCACATAGGTTCAAACCACCAGGACACAGCTCATTAGCCCCCTTGTTCCCCGCCCCCAGCCTAATCTTCACCTCAGCTCTTTGGTATCAGGCTGCTTTGGGGATTTTCCTCCCCCAGAGTTTGGGAGTAGCGCCATCGCACCACCTCAGTGATGGAAGCAGCTCCAGTTTTATTTTGGCAGCACCTACCTGTGCCTGCTTCCTGACCAAGGTTCGCAGTTTTCCAAGGGAGCATTTGGGGAGAGCTCAGGTTATTTAGTAAGTGGTATGCCTCATACCACCTCCTCCCCTCACCTACCCCTTCCCCCCGGGCACTATTTTTCGAAGCTGGTCCTGTGGATGCCCCTTCAATGCTACCCTGGCCTCCCAGGGCCCTGGCTGTGGCTGGCATGGCTCTGAAGTGTCCAGGTCTTCCTCAGTCTGGAGGGCATGCCAGTGGCCAAGACGAAAGAACACACTTGTTTTTAAAATTTTAGAGTTCGCTCTAGATTCTGATTCTGATTAACAATGTGTATCTTGTTAATCAGAACCTACTTTCAAATAATACTACCCCACTTTACATGTAATGAAAAGACTTTCAACAATGTGTTTCCAACACCTCCCTCTCATCTTCTGGACTATTTATTGTCATATATTTTGCTTTTACCTATTCTATAAACATATAACTGCTACCATTTTTTATTTTTTGCTCTAGACAGTCAAATGTCTCTTAGAGCAATCAAAAACAAGGAGAAAATTGTTTTACCTTTATTTATTCCATTTCCGGTGTTCTTTATTTCTCTGTGCAGATCCAAGTTTTTTAAAATATATTTTTATTGATTTCAGAGAAGAGAGAGTGAAATAGAAACATGAATGATGAGAATAATTGAGTGGCTTCCTCCTGCTCACCTATACTATGGAGCAAACCCACAACCCAGGCATGTGCCCTGACTGGGAATCAAATCCAGAACCTCTTGGTCCATGGGACAATGCTCAACCACTGAGCCACCACAGCCCAAGTTTTTGTTTTGCATCATATTCCTTCTTACTGCCTTTAATATTTCTTGTAGTGTAGATCTGTTGACAATGCATTCTCAGTTTCTGTCTGCTTGAAAAAGTCTTTATTCTCTTTCATTTTTAAATGATATTTACATAGGATTCTGGGCTGATAGGTGTGTTTTCCTTTTCAGCATGTAGAGATGTCGTCTGGCTCACTTGCTGTCTGACAAGCCATTTATTCTCATTCTTCTATTGGTCCCCTGTATGTAATGGGCCGTGTTTTCCTCTGCCTGCATTTAGAATCTTCTTTTTGTCTTTTTAGTCAGACACTTAAACATGATGTCACTTATGTTTTTGATTGTTGGTTTTTTGTTTATTTTATGTCTATTTTGCTTGGTGTTTTCTGAGCTTTCTGGTTATGTGGTTTTCTGTATACCAGTAACTTCAGAATATTTGTAGCCATTGCATCCTCCAGTGTTTCTTCTGGCCCTTTCTCTCTTTTTTTGGGTGCAGGGCTGGGGGAGGAAGAAATCCCAATAGCATAGATTATATCTACTTATGTTGATGCACAGCTCTTATGTTTTCTGTCCTGTGTTTCTACTATGTGTGTGTGCTTCAATCTAAATAATAACTATTTGCCTGTCTTCAACTTCTCTGGTTCTTTGTAGGCATTCAGCTAGGTCAAAGTGACTGCAGCACGACTGCTGTCCCTTGGAGGAGGACTGGCTTGTTTGCAGCTGGCTACACAGGTGCTGACCTTGGCCTTGCATTGCCCAGGTGAAGAGCAGCCCACTGCATGCATACCCTCAAGGTAGGCCTATGACCTTGCCTTGTGGCACTTGGGATAAGGGGAATTAACACAAGTACATTGATGCTCCTGCAGTTTGCTGGGCTGTACGTAACAAACTGCCTCACCCTGACCAACACACCTATTGTCTACCTTGGGCATATTGTCTGCCAGAATATAAGCTTAAAAGCCCTTTTTGTAAAAGTTATTTGTGCAAACTACCTACCATGTGCAAAGTATCCTAATAGGTGAGAAAAAGAAACGATGGATTGAATGCCTGCCTCAAAGTAATGTGATCCTGTGAAAAAGGAAAGAGGAAAGCCAATCTCAAACCACAAAGATGAAAGGAAAGAAACATTTACTCTCATTGTTGTTAATTCCTTAAGCTTCATAATAGCTTATTAATATTAGATTGAATCCAACTACGCCTTATATATAAGCAAACCATCACTCCATCTATATATATAAAAGCCTAAGTGACGGTTATGACTGAGCGACCAGTCTACTGGTCACTATGATGTGCACTGACCACCAGGGGGCAGACATTCAATTCAGGAGCTGCCCCCTGGTGGTCAGTGCACTTCCACAGCAGGAGTGCTGCTCAGCTGACCAATCCATCCTGGTGGCCCACCAGCCCAGTGGCAGCCACTCATTCCCTCAGTAGTCCTGCAGGTCCAATCTCTGGAGAACAGGCCAGGCACCATTGGACCAGTGCCACCAGCACAATCCCGACAGTTCTGCTGGTCTCCTAAAAGTCGGCCTCAGGCACTGTAGCTGCTTCCCCTCCCTAGACTCTCCACAAGGAAGAAACAATATATAAGTGGCCGCCAGGTGGCTCCTGGCAACTGGCAGGAATGTCAGCAGGAAGAATCTAGATCCTGGGCCTGCAAGGGCATTTCACTGCCCACCAGGAGGGCCAATCATGTCCTGGCCCATTCCCCTCCCCCCCCCCCCCCGCCTCCTCAGGAGGGGTGCCAGATGCAAAGCTAATAGCTGGCAAGCACTGCTGTGGCGTGAACCTCTCCTAATCAGGAGCCCACAGCAGGCGCAGGGGGGCCAGGATGAGCAGGAGCAGCAGGCAGGGGTGGCAGGTGGGGTTGGATTGCTGGTTTCAGCCCGATCCCCGCAGGCCACACCAAGGGAACCCACCCATGCACGATTTTGTGCAGTGGGCCTCTAGTCAATCTGATGTGTGCTGTTTCTTGTCCCTGAGTATTATGATGAATCTTGCAAAATGGCTGATATCGGACCATCATTAATCCTCAAAAATAGTAACTTTATATAGTTTGTGGACAATGAGGTGCCACATACTAAACCTGACAAGCTCATGGGAGCCCTGTGTGGAGGCCTTACAAACACAGAGACCAAATGTAATCACAAAGGACAGTCTGAAGTTAAACCTTTTTAAACTTAAAGCAGTTATGGTGGGTAGTCAAGTCCTAGCTGGCATCTTCCCTGACAAAGGTCAATCTTTACCTTACTGAGCCTATTATTTTTTTTCATCTACAGTATATCGTTGGAATGTCAAAGTAATTTTCCTTTTTCTGGGCCCCTCCAAGCACAGGCACCACTCTGTGGCGATCACAAATCCTCTCATTGTTATTGAATTCATTGTTGACTGTTTATACTGCACTCACCTAAGTAAAAGAAGACTGTGTCCATCACTTTACTTTTTATTCAGTCCCCGAGGTTTCTCTGCTTTGCCTGCTTTCCCGCCTCCCTGATCTATCACCGATGGATATCATGTAACCCACTTATGTCACCTCCTTTGATTGTAGCGTATAAAACAAAATGAAAAACTGCCATTCTCTGGAGCATTATTCCAATCTGCTTTGATTCTGCTTCCTGGCATTTATTGACAGATTGGCTCAAATTAACCTCATAAAAATTCTTCACAGGTTTGACTTTTTATGTTCAATCTAATATTAAATTTCTAGTAATTATTTCTAAATCCCTTCTTGAAATAGTTCTAGGCTGAGAGTTAAAATGTCAAATTAAGAAGGTAGACTTTAGCCCAGCCAGCATGGCTCAGAGGTTGAGTGTCAAACTATGAGCAGGAGGTCATGGTTCATTTCCCAGTCAGGGCGCATGCCCAGGTTGTGGGCTCGATCCTGTGTGGGGCGTGCAGGAGCCAGCTGATCAATGATTCTCTCTCATCATTGATGTTTTTTTTCTCTCTCATCTCTCCTTCCCTCTCTGAAATCAACAATATATATACTTAAAAAGAAATAATTTTTAACAGTAGATTTTATACTGAGGATTAGGAAACCTGGATTTTCATTCTAGATTTGCTCTTGAGGAATTTTTTGTCACAACCTCTTTGGCCTTTAGTTTTCACATATATCTTGAAAGTTATAGAGATAGAGTGATACAAAATATAAATTTGAAAAACACATAGTTATAAGAAGCAATAAGTGAGCCCTTATCTTGTCTTTTTACACAGAAAATTAGGAATTAGTAATCATGACATGATAGAAACTGCCCCAGCCCTCTGCAATATGCATCAAATCAAAGGTTAGAGGGATGCCGTCGGTGGCAGCAGCTGCATCACGTCTGTCCTACAGGACACCTGCCACATGCACACGGAGTCCTGGACACGACGCACTGCACGCTGCAAACAGTGGCGAAACTCTGGACACAGCCTGCGTGGTCATCCAGATGGGATGTTAACCAAATCGTATAGAGGCCATGTAAGAGAATTCAATGGAAGTCTCAAAAGTCTTAATAACGGTAATGTCTAGATAATGAGAACATATTCAAGGTATTTAATAGGAAAAAAACAATATTACTAAGTGATATTATAGCCAACTAAACATATCTTTTGTATTAATGTTTTAAATGCTATATGTGTTTGGAAACAGCCTAGGTGCCCGTCAGCAGATGAATGGATCAGAAAACTATGGTACATCGACACAATGGAATACTATGCGGCCATAATAAGGAAGGAATTCTCATCATTTGCAGTAACCTGGATGGAATTGGAGAGCATCATGCTGAGTGAAATAAGCCAGTCAATGAAAGAGAAACACCACATGACTTCACTCATTTATGGATATTAAAGAACATTTTAAACTAATGAATAGAAAGATAGATATAGAGACAGTAAAACAACAAGCAGACTGTCAAATGACAGCGGGGGAGGAGGGTAGGGAGATCTGGGGGAGATAAGAGATCAACCGAAGGACTGGTATGCATACATATAAGTACAACCAATGGACACAAAACTCTGGGGAGGGAGGGCATGTATGGGAGGGGAGGGCAATGGTAAGCTATGTACACATATAATACCTTAATAAATTTAAAAAATAAAATAAAATAAAAATAAAATAAAATAAATAAATGCTATATGTGTGAGATACTTGAGTGTTTATAAATGGAATGATACACACCAAACTTACTAGAGGTTAATTCTGGGGGACAAAGTGAGATTATAATAAAATTGTTGAGTGTGTGTGTGGATATGTGTGTGTCTATGTATGTGTATATGAGGGGTGTGTGTGTGTTGAGGGGTGAATTGGAAGAATATTCAAGAAGACCTGCTTTATCAGGGTTTGAGGAGGAAAACAGTAGCCACTCTATACATAGTAGGTATAAAGTATTTAAGACAGAATCAGGGACTTTGTGACTCTTGAAGAGCTGTTAGGGCAGAAATATTAATCCTGCTCGTTAACCATTACTGTTCTGTTCTGGTTAAAGAAAGCACGTTCTAGCCTGGCTGGGAGCTGTATGCTCACCTGGGAGCTCTCTTGGACATGTGGCCCATCCTCTTCACCAGAAAGCTGCCTGTTATCATGGAAAGATTAACAACCTTGCTGTGGAAGGCAGGAGCCCGCCCGCCGGTTGCAACCCCCAGCCCACACTGCCTATATTCTGTAATCATTACACCCGCTTTTATTCCTTTTGCATACTTCCCCATGTAATCTTTGTCCTTCTACCTAATATAAGCAGCTGGCTTTGGGGGCAGGGGTAGAGCAGCCTTTCATGGCTGACCTGCTGCTCTACCATGCTGCTGGCATTATTGGAATAAACACTCATTCGTGATTCAACCCTGCCTCAGCTTCAAGGAGTGACAGGCAGCCCAGACCCATTTGTTGCCCAGTTTCAGAGCTAGAGGAGTGGTTATCAGGAAAGCTGCCACCAAAGCCCAGGGAAGCCGGCAGACGGCAGGAATTAAGCTGTCACCAGGAGCAGGTTGCAGGTGGAGACCAGGTGTCCTGCCACACCCACCAAGCCGAAGTTTCTAGAAAGAGCTGCAAATCTGCTGGGTCCATGAGCTTGGTGAAGGTGCACAGGCAGGCTAAATAGCCATCTCAGATTCTGATTTAAGGAAATTGAATCTATTTAAGGAAAGGAGATGGAGGATGGGTATTTGAAGGGAAGGGCTGCACAGCACGAGACCAACGGGACACTGGGTGGCTGATGGCAGCACAGGAGCTGGCAGTTCACCCTTACATGCAGTCACTGGCGGGAAGCTCTTGTCGGTGGGTTTGAGGCTGAGGTGGGCCTGGGAGGCCGATGGATTGCAGGTGTGCGATCAGGTGCCTCAGGACAGTGTCCACTCCTTGGTGGTCTGACTCCTGGGGTTCAGTAAGTATTTCCTGGTCTTTGTCCTCCTGTGGCGGGAAGCTTACAAATAGCCATTAAGGATCATATTGCCCTACAGTCCTAACACTTGGGACTGTAATAAGATCTGTGCACCGGCTAAACTTGACCCTAACACTCTCTGAGTGATGGCTCCAACTGAACCTCACCTCCCAGGTGTCAGGAGTCTTTCTCAATGGCCAATTCTAAATCTGGGCCAAACAACACAAGGAAATGGTCCCCAGCCTCTGGCCATCCAAGGGAGATGGGAGTGATAGTATCAAAATGACCACAAGCAATTCAGCCATGAACTTGTACTTCGTTACAAATAGATTTGGATATGATTAGAATCAGGTGCTGCTAAGTCATGTTATCACATGCATAACCCCCAGAGTTCATACAATCCCTCACATTGGAACTCCACTTGGGAGAAATTGCTTCTAACACAGTTATTGTAAATATGGCCACAGTTCCTGTTAATTAACATATCCTTATTTTCATTGGAACAGAAATAGATTCCAGCAAATTGATGGGCATCCATTCAAATGAGTCACTAGCAGCCTGCTGTCAGCTGCATGCAGACGGCTGTCAATGCCTGTTGAATGATTTGTGAAGACAGGAAAGCAGACTACTTCACTGCTACTTTCATTCAAAGTAAGAAATGCACAAGGGCTTGCTCTCAGGACTGGATACCGTATATGCCATTTGGCACCATATCTCTTTTCATGACATTGAGGCAGACACACTTATTGCTGACAATGGCCACTTCCCCCTTCCATGGTGGCAGATGCCCAATTTTGCTCTGAGACTTGAGCAAAATTGTAATTGATACAAGGCAACCTGGCAATCCCTTATCAGGAATTGGTTTAGGAGTGGCTGAATGAGCCTTGAAGGGGAGTTTGCTTGGGAGCCTCTTGGCAGGTTTTCCTGTTACCAGCAGGGCCCCAGGGAAGACAGCTCCTCATCTAGCACCAGATCTGTCCCCTCTGAGTGTGATGCCTGGCAGAGCTGCGGTCATCTGGAAGCCATGCTGGAAAGCAGCGTTGGGACAAAGCCCACCCTGAGGCTGGCACAGTGAACAAAGGCACCTGCATCTGATAGAACGGAGGGGCCACTGCTGTGCCCTGTGTGCCCTTTTTCTGGACATCCAGGGATTTGACACTCACTACCTTTGCTTTAAGCCAGTTGAGTTGGGATGGCAACCACTCTTGTTATAATTCCTTATTTATGCCCATTTTGTTATAAAATGTAATGATGGTGGGAGCATTAGGTCAGATTAACTCTGCTTCACCATCACTTCAGCCGTCAGCCATGTCACTTCTGCATCCCATCCTTTGCTTCTGAATTAGATAATACGGATAGCCCATATTTTCACTTTGTCATGCTATGATTAACTACCAACTTCAATCCATTCTCAATGGATCTGAATGAAAACTCATAACTAAAGCAGATTCAACACCAAGAGGAGATATTGGAGAAGAACCAAGTTGAGTCACAAGACATTGCATCTGTGATGGAACACAAATTCATGCTGCCTTAAGATCACTAGGACCTTACCATAGCCAGCTGAGAAAGTCACTCCTATTTAATCAGTTGAACATGTTTTATTGATTTTTACTGTTTGTTTTGTTGACTTTTCCTTTTCTTTTCCCTTTAATTTACTATTGCATTAATAGGTTGCTTCAGTAATAAATATGTGAGACCTTTTGTTTAGAAAAAAAGCACAATTAATTTATTTAGGTAGCATCTTATCCCTCAGAACACATTGCATGGTGAGTGGCATATAGTATGTGCTGAATGAATGAATGAATGCATGAATGAATGAATGAATGAATGAAGTGACTAGCTATTTGATCATATAAAGCCTTGGCCCTAAGATAGTTCCATCACCTATTAGTTGGAGCTTTAATCTGGGCTAGTAACCTGTTATGACACTCAGCTGTGATATTTGGGAATGCTACTGAACTTCTTCAACAAGCTTGGACTTCCTCATCTATATAATAAGGATAATAGCAAATACTCTCACAGAGGATTGTTGTGATTATTCAACAAGCTAATATACGCTCCCTGCCCCTAAATACACACACATGAGAAGTAACATCATCTCAGGTTTGAGATGTTCTGTCTGTCCCAGGCAGAGCACAGCCAGAAGAGCAGGTCTGTATAGACTGCAGGTAGTTCTTCCTAATACCTCTGGCTCATGTGCCATCTCCCCTCCCAACCTGCTCTGTCGCAAACTAGAGAGGCAGTTACTCCCTGGTAGAAGGGCCAATGTCGGTGGCCAAGTCAAGGCCACAGTCCAGGAGGGCTACCAACATCTATACCAGGAACGTGTATGCTTTGGTTACTCTCTCCAGGCCAAGGAGAACAATGTCACAGCATCAAGCTAATGAGATGTGAGAACCTGTAACCCGAGCATTCCCACATCAGCACTGTCTAATGTGATATTGAAATATGTCCAACTGAGATGCTGACCTGAATAATTTAAAGATTTTAGAGACTGGCAAGGTAATAACCTACAAATTATTAATGTAATTATTCAGTCGAGTCTGGGGATCAAAGGGTCATCTATTCTCTGCTAAATTTCCTCCTAAAGGAAATGACAGACCATGCTTTCCAGAGACCCCTAACTAATAACGACTCCTGTGGGTAGGCCAGTGGAGTCTGGCTGCAGGGGTTCTCAAGCATCACCCGGGAACCTGCTTAATATGCAAATTCTCATTCCCCCCATAGACCTACGGAATTGGAATCCGAAACTCTGGGATGAGTCCCAGCTGCCTGTGTTTAACAAGCCCTCCACGCTATCCTCATGCTCATTCACATTTAAGAACATTGGTGCTGATGAATAGGCAGAAATCAGCAGGACAAGAAACAGCTGGCTTGAATTCTGAAAATGAAAAATCCTAAGTATGACAGCTTAAAAATCAATCTATAAGCACCCAAATTCTCATCAAGGTAAAATGAATTAAGATGCCCTTTCTCTTTGTATAAACTCCCTGGGGACATATTCTTTGGGACTTGGTTTTCAAAGATACCTTAAGCATTTAGGTTAATTCATACTAAGAGCTAACATAGAGTTATGTACTGGGTTCTATACTAATGCCTCTATTATCTCATTTACTCCTAGCAACAACCTAAGACATCAGTACTATGATTACTCTCACTTCACAAATCTAGATAATTTTAAAACTGGGGAGGGGGTGGGAGGATTGGCCCAAGGCAGATCTGTACACTCCAAGTACAGAACAGAACTGGGTCCAGTCGTCTGCCACTGGATGTTAGGGCTCCATTCTCTTAAGCATTAAAGATTCAGCTCCCAGGCTCAGAAATATTCATTGAACACTCATTACTTACAAAGCAATGCACAGCAAGCAGAGAATAAAAGCAAGAAAGAAGTATGTCCTCCCAAAGAAAGCGCAAACAACCTAGTGAGGAAGGCAGCCAGAGGCGCAGGCCTGGAATGAGATGAACGTGCCTAAATGCTATTATAGTAGCACAAGCACAGTACTGTAGAGGCTGGAGGGGGCAGTTAAATTCAATTGAGGGGGTAAGAGAGACTTCTGGGAATATTTCAATAGGCAAGGACAAGGGGGAAATCAAAACAAGAAGAGAGGGAGGATGAGTGAAAGCTGATTTGACGCTAGATGGCAGGCTCCAGATAAGCGTGAATCCCAGTGTGGAGAAGGTAAAGGACATAGCTGAGAGGTAGGAAAATCCCATCCTGAAGGGCTGAAAGAACCTTGAATCCCATGGCCAATGGTTTGTATTTCTACTTGTAGGACACAGCAAGTCATGGGAAAATTGTTGCTCAGTGAACAACATAATTTTTCCAGAAGACCTGGAAGAGGAAAGGTGGGGGGGGGGGGGCGGGGGATTGGAAGAGAAAAGGAAAAAATAAAGCGTAAGGAAACCTATATTGAAGGAGTCAGCATATTAAAAGCCACTTAGATTTCTTTGAATGAAAAGTGGACTTTTAAGTGAGGGTAACCCATATGAATGAATGAAAACAATCAGTTGACAATGTCAACTCAGAAAACTCAAAAACATAGAGACCAAAAGAGGATTTTGTTTTAGAGGTAGAAACGGCAGTGGGATTTGTCCCCAGCCCCACCCACTTCTTGGAGCAGGATTGCATTGCAGCATTTTATAAACATTGCATAATTGATGCTTATGAAATTCAGAAGTACTTTTAAAAAATATATTTTATTGATTTTTTACAGAGAGAAAGGGAGAGGGATAGAGAGTTAGAAATATCCATCAGCTTTCTCCTGCATACCCCCTACTGGGGATGTGTCCACAACCAAGGTGCATGCCCTTGACCAGAATTGAACCTGAGACCCTTCAGTCCGAAGGCCAACACTCTATCCACTGAACCAAACCAGTTAAGGCTCTGTTGTGCAGATGAGAGACTAAAGATGGACTGAAGGGTCCCAGGTTCAATTCTGGTCAAGGGCATGTACCTTGGTTGTGGGCACATCCCCAGTAGGGGGTGTGCAGGAGAAAGCTGATGGATGTTTTTAACTCTCTATCCCTCTCCCTTTCTCTCTGTAAAAAAATCAATAAAATATATTTTTTGAAAAGTACTTCTGTATTTCATACTGTTGTTGTCAGTTAAAGTGGAATACTTGGGGTGGATCCTTACAATACCTAGGGAAAAAGAATTTTCTGAGGATGAGTAATTTTCATTTCTGTGCAGTTACATCTCTGTATTTCCAAAGTCCCACTTTCCTTAATCCAATCCTAGAACCTGTGCATTTGGGGAGTCAGCAGAGCTAGAGCAAAGCCAGCATCTAAAGTTTCAGTTCCTGGTGGAGCTGGGTCCAGTGCCATGTGTGTTTCTCTCACATCAATGTTTCTCTGTCTTTACACATTCTCTAAAGATCAATGAAAAAATATATTCAGGTGAGAATAACAACAACAAAAATTTCTTCTTCTTTTAAGGACACCAGTCAGATGGAATTAGGTTCCCACCTTATAGTTTTATTCCTCCTGTTTTCCCTCCCCCCAGTTTGTTGAGATATGATGATATAAACATTGTGTAAATGCAAGGTGCACAATCTGATGATTTCCTTCTACATGTATTGTGCAACCATTCCCACTAGAGGGTTAGTTAACATCTCAATCACTTTGCATAATCACCTTTTTTGAACAGTTTAAGATCTACTCTCTTAGCAACTTTCAAGTATAAAGTATAGTACCGTGTTTCCCAGAAAATAAAACATCCTCCGAAAATAAGACCTACTTACAGGTTTCCTTCTGAGTGAAATATAAGGCTCCCCTCTCCCTGAAAATAAGGTCCCCAGGCTCTGTCTCAGAATGAAAATTAATTTACCGTAAACTGGTCGCTAGGGCCGCCCCAACTGGCGTCTAGCAACCAGTGACTTTACTTGCGGAGTCCTGACCTCACTGCTATGTGAATGGAGAGAAATCAGAGTCGAAACTTTGTGAAACCTAAACTGCAACAAGTTGTGACTTGGGTGAAGAATTCATGGGAGAAAATCACTGACAGTTGCATTGCAAATGCACTGCGAGCAGGCTACCTTGACAAGAAGTACTCATTTAAAGACAGTGCTCTTGCTAAACAGGAGAGATTTGGTCCACTGATTCTGAAAGAAATGGAGTCACAAGAAATTCACCAGGAAATTCAGGAATTGGATTGTTATGGTGATGTTCCCGAAAATGATGACATGATTGTCATTGAATAAATGAGTAAATTCTTGATACTGTAGGATTCACAGTATGTCTGGTTTGTGTTGACAACTACCGTACTACCATACCGTATACAGGTAATAAATGTCCTTTATTTTGATTTAACAATAAATGTGTACTGTATTCTTCTTCATGGAAAAATAAGACATCCCCTGAAAATAAGACCTAGCGCATCTTTAGGAGCAAAAATTAATATAAGACACTGTCTTATTTTTGGGGAAACAGGGTAGTAACAGCAGTCACCCCCTTAAAGGCACTATATTTTGCTTTTCAGAGGGGGTACAGAGTCTGTCTCAAGAGTACCATGAAATCCTTGTAAGACAATTCAAACATTTGGGTAAGACTCTGGAAGACTTCTATATATTTATAGGATCATTTAAAAATTTCCCCAGGTATGTCTTGATCTCCCCTAGATCTTGCAAAGAGAAGGAGACCTGTACCATGGAGATGCCAGATTCCCTGCCCACCTGTTCCACTAGGGCAGTGGACAGCAAACCGAGGCTCGCAAGCCACAAGCAGCTTTTTGGCCCCTTGAGTGTGGCTCTTCCACAAAATACCACAGCCTGGGCAAGTCTATTTTGAAGAAGTGGCATTAGAAGAAGTTAAAGTTTAAAAAATTTGGCTCTCAAAAGAAATTTCAATCGCTGTACTGTTGATATTTGGCTCTGTTGACTAATGAGTTTGCCGACCACTGCACTAGAGGGTAGATGCCTCATGGACGGGTTGCATCTGGGCCAAACCTTTGAGGAGGCTTCATTTTCTGAAAGGCCTTCTGTTGGGGTGGGGCTCTCACCAGGAGGCCCAGAGTAAGGAGGGCATGAGGGCTCACAAGGAGAAGCCAGGGTCCTCTTCTGCTCCTCCCCCTTTTCCTGCAGTCCTTGGGTGACCATGGCAAGGAGTGAAAGGTCTATTCTACAGTCTCTGCACAAATCTGGTTTATCTCTGAGGGAAAAGAAGGTCTGGACAAAAGGAACTTGTGACCACTTCCCTCCTTCCTACAGAAGAGGTCTAGCTGTACAATGGCATTATAATTAAGGATCCCTTCTGTGGGTCAACTTTCCCCATCTGCCAATTTATATTCTGCCTGGGTGCAGAAGAAAAGCAGGCGTTTCTTCTTTAGAGTCAAAGGAATCTCAATGCCTTAAGGGCTATTTGCATGGGGTGTGGGAGATGCACTTCCCATCTATAAGAAAAACACACCTAAACAGCATCTTCTGTGACCTTTCCCTTTGTCATTAGGGACATCCCCCTTCTAGTCAAAGAGAATGGAGAGACCACTCCCCACCCGTAGTGTCAGAAGCAGTTGCATGCCTCTTTGCACACAACCACAAAAGAGGGTCTGTTGGACTAGTCATGTTTATTGACGACACATTGGGACCCTGGGGCAGGAGCCAGGTGCCCTTCCTCCTCTCTTTCAGGAAGCCATGTACACCTATGTATGCTCAAATCTGTTGGTGTGCACCCACTAACAGAACTGACCTATTGTACTGTGTGCATTTACCAGCGTGGTCCTATTTGATTTAACTGGTGTTTGCTCCCTACAATTCCCCCAATATTATGTATATTTTTGTAAGGCCCACATTCCTTCCTGTGGGATAAGAAGTAAGATGGTCTGCAAGCAGATGGTCTGTATGGGTAGAATTCCATGTCTTGCCACCCTAGGAGATCTGAATAACCCTTTGGACCTTAGACTTGTATCCACCGAAGTCTCCCCAAAAGGAGGCCACAAACAGTGGCCTTCCAGAAAAGCGGGGTTCAATCAGGACCATTGGATGGAGACTGGCCCTCACTTTAAGATTATGTCCCCTTGCCCTAGCTGGTTTGGCTCAGTGGATAGAGCATCAGCCTGCGGACTGAAGGGTCCCAGGTTCAATTCTGGTCAAGGGCACATGCCTGGTTGCAGTCTCAATCCCCAGTAGGAGGCATGAAGGAGGAAAACAATCAATGATTCTCTCTCATCATTGATGTTTCTATCTCTCCCTCTCCCTTCCTTTCTGAAATCAATAAAAATATATTTAAAAATAAATAAAAATGAAACAGCAAATATTTTTGTTGTTGTTGTTGTTTTTAAGATTATGTCCCCTGGGTAGGGTCAAGACCTCTAGCACCGTAGTGAATAAGCTAGCATGGAAATATCCCCTCTCATTGGGGGCCACAGGTGGAGAAATGGCAGAGGGCTGCCATCACTGCTGGATTAGCTTGCTGGAAGGTCTTGGGGTAGTTGGAGTCACATGCCAGGGTTGAGGAGTGGGAGGAAAGAACTAGGTCCTCATTGCCCTAGAGAGCCATGGGCCATGCTCCATGGGTATAGGGACACAGTGAGGGGCAGGAAAAGGGCAGTCCTAAGCGCACCTGAGGAGTTCAGTCTCCAGTGGTGTAAACAAGGGCTGACAAATGGACACCATAAAGGTTAATTTAGTAGGGTCCAGCCAGAGGAGATGGCGGTCCTCATTTGGGAAGGGTGGCTCAATAAAGGGGGTTCCCATTTGAAGCCATTGGAGAGCAATAGAGGCAGCAAGTACAGTGAACAAGTCGAACCAAATAACCTACTGGAGACATAGGCCAGGAGTCGTTCAAGTGTTGTGATGCTTATGGAGGGAGTGATACCTCTGTCATCTCCCCCTTACATGCGTCGGTTTCTCTCCCCAGCTGTCTAAAACAGCCATGAGGATCTGGAGCACTGGGTGACCAGCCCTATGGGCACTCCCTCATTCTCCATGAGGCCCCTACATACCTTAGGGTTCAAACCCTGACACCTTTGTGAGGTCCTTACCTACCGAAGTTCATGTGAGAGCCTCAAATCAGAGGAAGGAATTGTGCCTTGTTGATCATCGGAGCTTGAGCACGCCCTCATGCAATTGTTGGTAGGACTTTGTCTTGCTACTTGCAGGAGCATATTGCCTTCAAACCCAGTACAACTATCAGTTTAATCCTCACAGGGGAGTCAAGAGAAACCCACCCTAGTGGTTTTTAATTGGCTGACCCAGACCTGCATCAAATGGCCATAGTTTGACATAGCTCAGAAACAAAGTAGAAAGTGAAAGAAAGGGAATTCCAGCTTCAGAACGGCAGCCAGAATTGCATGGATGACAGGTGTCTGAGGACACTCTCAGTATTATGAGGACACGAGAGAAGCGACAGGGTCCACCCTGCTCACAGATCGATGTTTGATGTCAGGAGGTGGGATCCTGGAGGAGCCCCTAAAGATGATACGGTAGCAGGTGAGCAGGAATTCTTCCAGGTGTCATGTCTCATGGAATTGAAGAATGACAGCATGGACCGGAGGAGTTAAAGCAAGGCAGGAGTTCATTGCAAGCAAACACAGGCTCCCTGCTCAGACAGGGGACCCAAATGGGTTGCCACTGAACCATTCCGCTCTTCCCTCTCATATCTGCTAAAGGCCTGCTCTTTGTCTAGTTGTGTCGCTCTCTTATTGGTCCTGACCTTTTGGAAAATATTTTATTTTGCACTTGCAGGGAAAAAGATCCTTGTCTCAAAACATCCTGTATTTTGTGACATTCTGTTTTTCTACAAAACATTTTGTGGCTTTAACTCCAACTATGATGTATATGCATCCTCCTTCTTCCCTCACCCTGTCTGCCTAATACTTCTTCTAACTCCTCTCAGTAGCACTGGTAGGTGGCCATTTTGAATCCAACAGCTGGTTTAACAGTTGTGTCTTTTCAACAATGATTTCTTGGGAATCCGTTGTATGAGCCAGGCACTATGCTCGGCAGTTGGAGGGTCGCAGTAATGGTTTATGTATGTCCGCTCCACTGGAACTAAGTGGGTCAAGACATGGTGCAAAAATCATCTGCTGCTTCTCCCTTTGCTGAGCACCTTCTGGGTCCTACAACAGGGCACTAGGCACTTCCAGATACAAGTGCCCCTTAAACTCTGCAATAGCCCTTTACAAAGCTGGGCACTGAACGTGTACTTAATCTCTAAGTTCAGACGCTAAGCCTTTTGTGTCAAAGTCTAGTACATTTTTCTTTGGATGCCTGGATTATCAGAGAGAGGGACTCCCAGGGACAGAAAGAAACAGATGCACCCTGCTTGGTTCCTCTTATGGGTTTGGATCTGGGGCACTTAGCCCTCCCCACTGAGAGTGCAAAGCCAAGGGATCTCACCACAGGCCAGGCCTGTCTACCCAGCGGCTCTGTTTCCTTCATCTTTGTTGGGCCACTGTCCTTTGCTGACTTCCTCTTCGTACCTAGGGGGCCCTAGCTCCTTTGGATCTCACTGGGATGGGGGCAGGGAAGAGTGGCTTATCTACTGTCCTTTATGGTCCTTGGTAGCTTGACCTAGGTGGACAGACTACAGGACGGGCTGCCTAGGAGTCTGCACTGATTTCGCTTCCCTTAATTTGGTTAATAAACACAAATGTGATCTCAATTTTACCACAATAAAGCTGAAAAATAAAAAAAGAACCGAGGGCTATGTATACACCTGTCAACTAGAGATTATTCTCTTAGAAAGTGTTCATGGTTAAGGAGTGATGTTACATATACTTTCACAAATAATACAATATCAGGCCATCATAAGTTAGGGTACTGTCAGTAAGTTGGGGAAAGGCAAGCAACACATGAACAAATGAATAAAAACAATTAGAGTGGAGAAGGGAGCACAGAATTGTTATATTTTATCTTACTTTGTATTCTGCAAGTCCAAGGTGGTTCAGAGTAGGAAACACATGAATAATGTAAATCTGTCCCTGAAGAAGGCATAGAATCATGTTTTCCTACTGTTAACTATAACTTTCTTTACCTCAGTTTAAAATTGTCTGTATTTTTCTATGCAAGAGAAAGACAAGAACACCTCAAATTTCGACTACCAGTAGTAATGCTGAAGTAAATTTATTTTCTTACTGGAGGCCCAGTGCACAAAATTTGTGCACTCGGGTGCGGAGGGGTGGGGGGGAGCTTCAGCCTGGCCTGTGCCCTCTCACAGACCAGGAGCCCTTGGGGATGTTTGAATGATAGGAGCAGGCCTAAGTCTTAGCCCTGCCTCGTGTGCCACTGCCACTGCACTTGCCAGCTGTGAGCCTGGCTTCTGGCACACTGACCACCAGGGCGCATGGAGCATGGTGGTCAGTGTGTGTGTCATAGCGACCAGGTTGTTCTGCTGTTTGATCTATTTGCATATTAGCCTTTTATAACATAGGATACTCAAAAGAGATATCTTTTATGTCCAAGGAATGTTAACAGTGTACAATTCATAGTTAAAATGGGAGATTTCAAGATTCGTTACCATCTTACCAGCAGCTTCCTTGGCATGGTCCTCAGACTACAAACCTAGCACTGTTACCATTTCCCTCTCCAGTAACAAAAGCTCAGAAGAAGGGGGCTCTATGCATTTAAGTGAGAGCTGATGTAATTTTCTAAATAATCTTGTCATGACAATGCACATATACCTTAGACAAAACAAGAGTCAAATGAAGCCAAAATAAATGCTAATATTCTGTCTATACATAATTTGATTGTGTTTGATGTAGAACAGAAGCAAAGTGGAGGAAATGGAAACTTACAAACAAGCTTTTAATGTCTGATTCTCATTTATTATCAAAACAAAGACAAGTCACTAATGAAAGTCCTGGACTAATAAGAATCTGATCCAAATAAAGCTATAGAAATTGTACTGAGATATAACTATATTTTCTCCTGAGCTAAATCATCTTACAGGGCTATTTTAAATATATGTATACTTATTAATTCAAAATTACATAAATCAGCATCCCTCCTGAAATAGTTTGATGGCTTTCCTATATATTTTGGGCTGTTAATTTGATGGAATTTTTAAAATATATATATTTATTGATTTTTCACAGAGAAGAAGAGAGAGGGATAGAGAATTAGAAACATCAATGAGAGAGAATCATCAATCAGCTGCCTCCTGCACATCCTCCACTGGGGATGTACCCGCAACCAAGGTACATGCCCCTGTCCAGAATCGAACCTGGGACCTTTCAGTCCGCAGGCTGGCGCTCTATCCACTGAGCCAAACCAGCTTTGGCTCTGATGGAATTTTTAACACAAAGTGTTTTTAATTCAAACAGATGTTGCCTCATGTAATTGTATTCTTTTACTTTATATTAAGAGTAGGTTGCTTGGTTAATTCTAAGTAAATTTTTAGAAGAGAATAAAAACTCAGTGAAGCATGCCTGGCCAGCATGGCTCAGTGATTGTAGGTTGACTTATGAACCAGGAGGTGATGGTTCAATTCCTGGTCAGGGCACATGCCCAGATTTTGGGCTCAGTCTCCAATGTGGGCATGCGGGAGGCAGCCAATCAATGATTCTCTCTCATCATTAATGTTTCTATCTCTCTTCTTCTCCCTTGCTGAAATCAATAAAAATATATTTAAAAAACAAAACAAAACAACTAGGTGAAGCATAATGAATTCTTTCAACAGGCATTTATTCACTGAGATAAATATAATACAACAACTTTTCTTAAGCAGTTCATTGTATAAGAAGCAGAAAAATCCTATCTAATAAAAGAGTAATATGCAAATTAACCGTCACTCCAATACACCCACCAGCCATGCCCACCAGCCAATTAGGAGCAAATATGCAAATAAACCCAACCAAGATGGCTATGGCCACAGAGAGGAAGAGGAAGGCTTAGGTTTCTCCAGCAATGGAGGAAGCCAAGCTTTCCCCTGTCCTTGCTGGCCTAGGCTTCCACTCAAGGCTATAAAGTTTCAATGTTAGAAGATACATAAATCCAAACAGAAATGGTGGCAGCCTCAAAACTGGAAAGAGCAGGAGGCTAGGGTTGCCCCCAGCAATGGAGGAAGCCAACCTTTCTGTACACCCTGGCCAGCCCAGGCCTCCGCTTAAGGCTACAAAGTTTCAATTATAGAAGATACATAAATCCCAACAGAAATAGCTGCCACCAAGGAGCAAGCAGGAGGCTTGGCTCCTCTCCAGGTTACAAAGTTTCAATTGTAGAAGACAAGTAAACCCCAGATACCAGGGCCTCTGTTTGGGTTACCAGGGGGCATGGCCAGCCTGCAAACCACCACAGACCCTTCGCCCAGGCTGCCCTATGCCTCAAGGGAACCCCCACCCTGATCTGGAACATCCTTTAGGCAAACCAGCTGGCTCCAACCCATGCACCAGGCCTCTATCCTATCTAATAAAAGAGTAATGTGAAGATTGGCCATAACTCCAACACACAAGATGGCAGCCACAAGATGGCTAGCAGGGGAGGGCAGTTGGGAGGACCAGGCCTGCAAGGGAGGACAGTTGTGGGTGATCAGGCAAGCAGGGGAGGACAATTGGGAGGGACCAGGCCTGCAAGGGAGGGCAGTTGGAGGCAATCAACCCTGTAAGGGAGGACAGTTAGGAGTGACCAGCCCACAGAGAAGGAAAATTGGGGGTGACCAGGCCTGCAGGGAAGGCAGTTGGGAGGGACCAGGCCTGATGTGGAGAGCAGTTAGGAGCAAACAGGCTGGCAGGAGAGCAGTTAGGCATCAATCTGGCTGGCACGGGAGTGGTTAGGGGGTGATCAGGCTGGCAGGTAGAAGCAGTTAGGGGCAATCAGGAAGGCAGGCGGGCGAGCAGTTAGGAGCCAGCAGTCCTGGATTGTGAGAGGGATGTCCCAGATTGGAGAGGGTACAGGCTGGGCTGAGGGACACCCCCACCCCATGCACGAAATTTGTGCACCGGGCCTCTAGTTTACATATAAGAACGAAGTTGGTGATTACTATTAAAGAGAATATTAGACTCTTACCTCATACTATATACCAAAAGTAATTCAAAATGGATAAAAATCTAAAATGTAAGGGCAAATAAATTAAAATTCTTAGGAGAAAACCTAGGTAAACATTCATTAACTTGGATTTGGCAAAGAATTCTTATATATGACAACAAAAGCAAAAGAATAAGATAAAAAAGATAAATTACATTTCTTCAAAATTTAAAACTTTTGTGCTTTAAAGGATACATCAAACAAGTAAAAAGACAACTCCCTGAACGGGAGAAAGTATTTGCAAATCATACATTGAATAAAAAATCTGTATTCATTCCTGGCCTGTGTGACTCAGTTGGTTGAGTGCCATCCCATATACTGAGAGGTCACCAGTTCAATTTCTGGTCAGAACATATGCCTCGATTGTGGGCCTGATCCCCAGTAGGCAGTGTGTGGAGGAGGCAGTCTATTGATGTTTCTCTCTTTCTCTCCCTCTCCCTTCTTTTCACTCTAAAATCAATAAAAACACATTAAAAAAGAAAGATTTTTTTTTACCCAGAATATATTAAAAATATTTACAACTCAATAATAAAAAACAAATAATTCAATAAATGGACAAAGGGTTTAAATAGAGATTTATCAAAAAAAGATATAAAAATGGACAACAAGAACATGAAAAAATGCTTACCATCATTAGTCATCAGATGTAAATCAAAACATGAATGAGCTATCACTTCACACCCACTAGAATGGCTAGAATAAAAAAGTTAGATAATAAGTGTTAACAAAAATGTGGAGAATTTGGACTCCTCACAGAGTGCTGGTAGATATGAAATGGTATAGTCATTTTGGAAAAGCTTAGTAGTTCCTCAAAAGATTAAATATAAAGTTACCATTTGACCCAGCAACTCCACTCCTTTGTATGTAGAACTAGGACCATAATGAAGAGAAATAAAAACTTGTACACAAATGTTTATAGCTCTATTTTTCATAATATTAAAAAGATAGAAATTACCCAAGAATCTATCAACTGATGAATGGATAAACAAAATGTAATATAGCCATATAATAAAATATTATTCTACCATAAAAAAAAACCAGTGTTGACCCATGCTACAGTATAGATGAACCTGGAGAACATTTTGCTAAGTACCAAAAGCTAGTCAGAGCAGACCACATATTGTATTACTTCATTCACATGAAGTACCCATAACAAAGAAATCTACAGAAACAGAAAGTAGATTAGTGTTTGCCTAGGGAGATGGTAGGTAGAGGATAGGAGATTTCTTTTTGGAGTGATAAAAATGTTCTAGAGGTGGATCCAAGGTGGTAGCATAGGGGGATGTTGCCCTCTCCCCCTTCCACAAACACACTGAATAGTCACTACATTTAGAGAAATCCTCCTGAGAGACAACTGAAGGCCAATTGAACAGTTTCTGCACAACAAAACAGAGAGAGCTTGCATAGAGAAGGTTGGGAACTCCAAGAGCTCTCTAGGATCTGAGGGTACTCTCCAGGATTGGAAGTGCTGGCCAGCACCATTGTTTATGTTCCCTCTCTACCTAGATAGCATGGCAAGAGCTTTACCCAGGTGTTGTAACCAATCTGCAAGGCCACTACAGTGCATTCCTAGAAACCCCACCCAGAGCTCACACTAGTGGTACTAAAAAGGCACTGTGGTGTACATACACTGGGCTGTGCTGCCCTGTCAACACTCCATCCAGACAAATGAGTCAACAGAGCACTGCCAAGCACCTGTGCACAAATGGCTGCACCCTTTGTGGCTTGCTCTGGCAGGAAAAACAGGGCACAGCAGTGTGCAGAAACTAGGCTATATAACATCTGAGCCCACTCCTCCTGGACAATTAGCACCCCAGAATTTGTATGCATCCACCCCAACTCCAAACAGCCAGTCAAAACCACCCAGCACATAGTCTATGTAAAGGTCACTTCTACACAAGGCCACTTCTTCAAGATCAGAAGAGATAGCTATCTTATCTAATTGCTAGTAACAAACACAGAAAGTCAAGCAAAATGGGAAGACAGAGGAAAACTTTACAAATGAAGAACAAGAAGAACCAGAGAAAAGCCCTAATGAAATGGAGATAAGTAATTTGCCTGATAAAGACTACAAAGAAGTTGTCATAAGTATGCTCAACAAAGTTAAGAGTAGAATAGAGGAACTCAGAGATAATTTCTACAAAGATAAAATATAGTAAAGAGATGAAGAGATAGAAGAGGGTGTGGAGGGATAAGTGGTGATGGAAGGAGAACTTGACTTGGGTGAACACACAATACAATATACAATTGATGTACTATAGAATTGTACACCTAAAACCGATTTAATTTTATTAGCCAATGTCACCCCAATAAATTCAAATCTTAAAAAATTTAAATCTCCAATATTTATACCCCCAATCTTTTGAACTACTGAGAGAAAACCAATTAGAGATGATGAATACAATAATTGAAGTGAAAAATACATTAGAAGGAATCAACAATAGCTAATACAGAAGAATGGATTAGTGACTTGAAAAATTAGTAGAAATCACCCAATTAGAATAACAATAAATAAATAAAGAATAGTTTAAGTGACCACTGAGACAACAACAATTGCACTAACATTAACATCAGAAGGATCCCCAAACGAAAGAAAGCAAAACAAGAAAAAAAACAAAAACTTTATTTGAAGAAGTGTGGCTAAAAATTTACCTAATCTGGGGAAGAAAACATCCAGGTCTAGGAAGCATATGGAGTTCCAAATAAGATAAATCTAAAGAAGCGAACAAGATATAAAATAAAGGAATAATCTACCCAGAAAGATTATCATTTAGAATTGAAGGAGAGATAAAATAAATAAATAAATAAATAAATAAATAAATAAATAAAAAACCAAAGAAGTTCAGCACCACTAAACTGGCTTTACAAGAAACATCAAAGGGTCTTCTATCAACAGAAAAGAAAAGGCCATAACCAGAAATAAGAAAGTACATAAAAGAAAAATATTATCATAGGTAAAGGCACATGTGTAACAAACATAGCAAACCATCCACTTAAAAAGCTACTATTAAGGTTAAAAAAATTAGTAAAATTAACTATAACTGTAACAGAGAGGATACAAAAACAAAAAGATCTAAAATATGACATAAAAAACAAATTCTGGAAAAAAAATGTAATGTGTTTGGACGTAAACATCTATTAGCTTAAAAAAGACTGCTATAAATATAGATGGATATGTATGAACCTCATGGTAACCACAAACTAAATATCTACAAAAATAAAGAGAAAACCCCCCAAAACATAACACCAAAGAAAACTAGGAAAGAGACCAAGAGAAGAAAGGACCAGGGAAGAACTATAAAAACAAGCAAAACAAAATGCCGAAACCGGTTTGCCTCAGTGGTAGAGCGTCGGTTTGTGGACTAGAAGGTCCCGGGTTCGATTCTGCTCAGGGGCATGCACATTGGTTGCGGGCACATCCCCGGTAGGGTGGTGTGCAAGAGGCAGCTGGTCAATGTTTCTCTCTCATCGACGTTTCTAGCTCTCTTATCTCTCTCCCTTCCTCTCTGTAAAATATAAAAAAATATATATCTTAAAAAATGTCAGTAAGTACACACCTATCCATAATTACTTTACATGTAAATGGACTAAGTGCCCCAATCAAAAGACATAGCTTGGCTGAATAGATAAAAATAAAGAACAAGACCTGTAGGGAGCGGTTATAGGGTTAAACCTCAGACTGACATGCTGGCAAAGTCACAACAAGTCCCAATTTGGAGGGGACAGCCCTCTAAGGATAATTAAGCTTGATCTTGTGACTGCTCCCTAGATCTTTTCTGGGGAGCTAATGTGCTGTGGGAGGGCAGCAAGTGCTGCCAAAACAAGTAGAACTTACAAGAACATTGTAAATTACCTTGTTTGCCGGTAACTATAAATAAAGCATCAGCTTTACAGTCTGGATCTGTTCTGTGGCCTCAGCAAGGCACAGAAGATCCACCTGGACCCAGCTTATTCTCTTGTCTGTCTTTTTCTTCATCCTTCACTGCCCTCCCTCAGGCTTGCCTACTGTGCTGGCGTAGCACAAAGACCCATCTAAATGCTGCCTACAACAGACTCACTTCAGATTGAAACACGTGCACAAATCGAAAGTGAAGGGATTAAGTAAAAGGTATTCCATGCAAATAGAAATAAAAAGAGAGTTGGGCCAGCAACACCCATGTCAAAGAAAATAGATTTTGGCACTTGCTGGTTTGGCTCAGTGCATAGAGTGTTGGCCTGTGGACTGAAGGGTCCCAGTTTTGATTCCCGTCAATGACATGTACCTCAGTTGCAGGCTCCTCCCCAGCCTGGGCCCTGGGAGGGGCATGTACTGGAGGCAACCAATTGATGTGCTTCTCTCACATCAACATTTCTCTGTCTTTCTCTCTCTCTTTCATAGTGTTAACAAAAAAAACAACAAAAAAAAACAACAAAAAACAAACAAACAAACAAACAAAAAAAACACATTGAAACCTGTAAAGAATTTTTGTGAGTTGATTTGAGCCAAACTGTTGACATATGCCGGGAAGCAGAACCTCAACGGATTGAGATAATGCTCTGAAGAATGGCGGGTTACATTTCTATTTATACATTGCAATCAAAGGAGGGACACAGGTGGGTTGCATGAAATTCATTGGTGATGGATTAAGGAGGCGGAAGAAAGCAAAGTGGTGGGAAACCCCTGAGATTGGATAAAAAGTAAAATGATGGACATGTACTTAGGTGAGTGCAGGGACAATTAAAATGATAACGAAGGAATTTGAGGCATCTGTCCTGGCGTCCACTACGTTTGGTTGTGCCCCAGGGGCTCCAGAAAAAAGGAAGTTACAAGTTAACCAGACATCTCACAAATATGTTATCTTAGAGGCCAGAAGACAAATGGGCTCAGTAAAGAAGATCTAAGTTGATCTTTGTTAGGTGAAATATCAGTCTAGGAAATGACTACCCACTATAACCTGTTTGTAGTTAGATATTTATTTTTCAAACCATCTTTTGTGGTTATTTTAGGTTTCTGAGTTTGCAAGACTGCCACGCAAGCCTCCCCTGAGCTTTGTCAGGTTAGTGTGTGGCTCTTTTCCTTCACAATACTCTCTAAAAACCAATGGGAAAAAATGTCCTTGGGTGAGGATTAAAAAAATAAAAAAAAAATATTTTGAAACAAAGTCTGGAAAAAGAAATAAAGAAAAGCATCCTATATAATAAAACCCTAATATGCATACTGACAGCTGAACAACCTGTGGAACGACTGGTCACAGTGATGTGCATGGACCATCAGGGGGCAGACACCCAATGTAGGAGCATTTGCCCTCAATAGGGAGGCAATTGGTGGTGGTGGAAATGGGCTGGTCAGTGGGCAACACAAGGCTGCCAGCCAAGTTGGGTGCCAGCAGTGGCTGCCCTGATCACCTCATCTGCTGGCTGCCCCACAAATGGCCCTGATCACCAGCCAGGCCAAGGGACCCTACCCCATACGTGGGGAACAGTTTCTTAAATTTAAAAATTAAAACCTGGCAAGGCTATTCTAACACTGAAAAAAATGGATGATGCAGCAGTGACATGAATAGACTCTGGCTTGCACATTTTGTAACTATGTGACAAAGCTAATTACTTAACTTCTCTTTGCTTCAGTTTTCCACCCATAAAATAGGGAAAATGGTACTATTGTCTCAGAAGGATCAGGCTATGTACTACTTTTTATAATCAGGGCAAAAAAATGTAGCTGCCCATACAACAGCAATATGCCTTTCACCTGTATGAAAAGTAAGCTTACTGGTGCATACAGCATCCATGACTAAGAGAGGGATGTCCGAGTGCTGGTTTAAGCCTACCATCCCCTAAAGCAGTGTTTCCCAAACTTTTGGCATATGTGTACCCCTTCTATAAATTTCATAATGCTGAGTACCCCTCATCAAAAAAAATAGGTGTATTTTAATAATCAAAATATTTTTATTTTTTTATTTTTTTGGTACACACACAAAATAATAATAAAGGAAAATAAAATTGTTCATAATAAAATATAAATAAAAGTTATATTATAAATAACATTTTTTGCACACTGGACCATCTCATGCCTCACAAGACTATCTTGACTTGACTCATGAGAATGTAGAATTAGGCTCAGCTAAGCACCATGCAGTGCATATCCCCACCAAACTCCCGTGCAACGGGTACCCCCACCAAACTGTTCCCGTACCCCTGGGGGTACTCGTACCACACTTTGGGAAACACTGTGGCCTAAAGGATCCCGGACTGCAAGAGGATGCTGGCCGGGCTGAGGAATTTGCCCCCCTATCCTATTAACCCCCCCCACATGCATGAATTTCATGCACCAGACCTCTAGTCACAAAATAATAAAGGGCTCAATACAAGATGAAAATACAATTTTAAACAGCTATGTGCTCAACATAGGAGCACTTAACTATATAAAGCACATTAATAAACATAAAGGAAGAAATGGACAGTTTTACAATAACAAGAAGGGATTTTAATACACCAGTTACATCAATGAATAGGTCATCTAAACATAATTAATAAGAAAAAAATGGTCTTAAACATCACATTATATCAGACCAACTTAATAGATATAGAACATTTCATTTAAAAACTTCAGAATACACATTATTTTCAAGTGCATAGAGAACACTCTTTCAGACTTATCACACATTAGCCACAAAACAAGTCTCAATAAATTGAAGAAGTCTGAAATCTTATCAAGCATATTTTCTAATAACAACTGTATGAAACAAGAAATCAGCCACAAGAAGAAAATTGAAAAAGATAAACACTTGGAGACTAAATATGTAACATACTACTAAACAACTAATGAATCAAAGAGGAAATTAAAAAAATACCTTGAAGCAATTAAAATGATAACACAACTTTCCAAAGCCTATGGCTTGTAGCAAAATCAGTTCTAATATTGATGTTCATAGCTATACAGGTCTACCTTAAGAAAAAAAAAATCCAGAATAAACAACATAACTTTGTGCATGAAGAAACTAGAAAGAGAAGAACAAACAAAACCCAAAGTAAGTAGGAGGCAGAAAATAATATAGATCAGAGTCAAAATGAACAAAATAGAGATTTAAAAAAACAAATAAGAAATCAGTAAAACTAAGAGTTGTTTCAATGAAAGGATAAACAAAATTCACAACCCTTTAGGCAGACTCATCAAAAAAAAAAATAAAGGAAGAGCCGAAACTGGTTTGGCTCAGTGGTAGAGTGCCAGTCTGCGGACTGAAAGGTCCTGGGTTCGATTCTGGTCAAGGGCATGTACATTGGTTGCAGGCACATCCCCGGTAGGGGGTGTACAAGAGACAACTGGTCAATGTTTCTCCCTCATTGATGTTTCTAGCTCTCTATCTCTTTCCCTTCCTCTCTGTAAAATATCAATAAAATATATTTAAAAAAATAAAAAATAAAGGAAGAGATCCCAAATAAATAAAATCAGAAATGAAAGAGAACTTACCGCCAACATTATGGTAATCCTATCTAATAAAAAGAGTAATATACAAATTGATGGTACCTCCCCCATACCCACCAGCCATGCCCACCAGCCAATCAGGAAAAATATGCAAATAAACCCAATCTTGATGGCTGAGGCCACGGAGAGCAGGAGGGAGGTTTGGGTTTCCCCAGCAATGGAGGAAGCCAAGCTTTCCCTCTGCCCAGGCCTCTGCTTAAGGCTACAAAGTTTCAATTATAGAAGGTAAATAAATCCCAACAGAAATGCCTGTGGCCAAGGAGCAAGCAGAAGGCTTGGCTCCACTCCAGGCTTCAAATATAAAAGATAAATAAATCCCAGATACCAGGGCCTCTGCTTGGGTCACTGTGGGGGAAGGGGGCAGAGGGGATATGTGGCTAGCCTGGAAACTACCACAGGCCCCTTGCCCAGGCCACCCCACACTCCAAGGGAACCCCCAACCTGATCCGGGACACCCTTCAGGGAAAACGAGCTGGCCCCACCCATGCACTAGGCCTCTATCCTATCTAATAAAAGAGTATTATGCATATTGACCATCACTCCAACACACAAGATGGCCAACACAAAGATCCTTCCCCCATGTGGACACAAGATGGCCACCACAAGATGGCCAGCAGGGGAAGGCAGTTGGGAGGGACCAGGCCTACAAGGGAGAGCAGTTGGGGGCTATCAGGTCAGCAGGGAAAGGCAGTTAGGGGTGACCAGGCCAGCAAAGGAGGGAAGTTGGGGGCAAATAGGCCGGCAGGGTAACAGTTAGGCATCAAGCAGGCTGGCAGGGGAGTGGTTAGGGGGTAATCAGGCTGGCAGGCAGAAGCAGTTAGGGGCAATAAAGAAGGCAGGCAAGTGAGCAGTTAGGAGCCAGGAGTCCTAGATTGAGAGAGGGATGTCCGATTGCCTTTTAGGCCCATGGGACAGGCCTAAATGGAAAGTCGGACATCCTTAGAGGGATCCCAGATTGGAGAAGGTGCAGGCGGGCCTGAGGGACACCCTTCCCACCACAGTGCATGAATTTTGTGCACTGGGCCTTTGGTATAAAAGGTATTGGGAATACTATGATCAATTATATGCCAACAAATTGGACAACCTAGAAGAAATGGATGAATTTCTAGAAAGATACAACTGAACAAGGAAGAAACAAAAAAGAAAATGTTTCAAAATTGACTGTTATGATTGCAATGTCTGTGAATATGCTAAACACCACTAAATTATACACTTCAAATAGGTAAATTTTATAGTGTGTGAATTATATATCAGTATATTTGATTTTAAAAATAACTGGAGCACATGCTCGTGTGTGTGCACGTGTACACACACACACACAACTTGGAATAGACATTGAATGTTAGCACCATAGCAGCACAGTTTTAAAATCTTTCCAAATCTCCCCATAAAAATCAAAATATCTAATATATCTAAATGAGAAATTTCTAGAAAACATTTACAACAAAACTAGGGAACAATGTGTCCTGATGACCTTCAAAATAGAAACAGATAGGGATAAGCCATAAATAGGCAGAAAATATACATGGGATTGTCAGTATCTGTGTAGGAGAAAGCAGAGGAAGTCCCACGAGCATGCATGCTCAGAGTGGCCTTGAACATCCGGTGTACTCTAAATAGGGCCTTCACACTCTAACTGGCTTTGAGCATCAGGCGTACTCTAGTCAGGGCCCCACAGCTGTTTCAGAATTAAATAAGATCCATGTGAAAGCATTCCACATAACAGGTCTTGGCACACAGTAGAAGTTTAATAAATGCTCATTTTCTACTTTTCTTAGGCTTTTTACAATATAGAAGCAGAGTCATATTATGATTCATTTTTTAATGACTTCAACTGTCAAGAACAGTGCCTTGTGACTAGAAATTGCTGGGAAATGTTGGAGAGAATAAAGTAGACAGCAAGGTCAGGGTGGAGTGGATGAGAGTCCAGAACCTGATGATGAAGAGGGGTGGGCTGGTTAAAGAAGAGGAAAGAAAGGAACACCAAGGGTGGACTGGCCTTAGCCCATGGTTTCCCTGATGAGCCCGGAGGGCCTCGTTGGCACAGCCTTTCCCTCCTGCGTTCTCACAGCCACAGGTGCACAATTACTATTGCTGACTCCGAAAATCTGGCTTTGTTGAACTGAAAACCAGAGTCTTGGGCCACTGACAGTTTTCTAGGTGGAAATAATGACAGCAGCAATATTCCTAACTGCAACAGCTGATGGTATTTCCACATATTTGGTCCAGTAGGGCAGGAGGAGTTGGCAATAGTGTGTGGTGGCAGGAGAACACTCATCTAGGAATGCTGGGTTTGAAGGAGTTTTGTACAGAAATAACATGTATTTCACAATTTCTGGCCTTCTTGAATTAATAGATACCTAATATGCTCGGAAGATGCTTACCGTTTCAATCTGACAATTTTAATAAAGTTCAAGGGCTTTAGGTTGTTAAGTTTAGCAAAGGTGCTCGGAGGCCAGCGACATTGCTGGCTTTGGTTTTTCTTTGTGGCTGAGAACAGCATATCCACCGGCAGTCAGCAGTTCCCCAATATTTTCTTGGGGGTTTCTCTTCACAACAGAGGTCTGTGGGTACCATCTTTTCTCTCTTATGGGACCAGTGTTTCTGTGGCTCTGACAATGGTATCTGTATCCCTTGAAGTGGGACTTCAATAAGTGCTTATCAAAAAAAAAAATTCAGGTCCCACATATGCAATCACTCCACCACCATAAAGCACCCCTAATTATGTTAAAATATACACATTCAACAAATTGGGATGAAATACACGATGACATGCCAGCGTTGTTTTTCTTTAGGCAAATTCAGCGTGATTTCATCCTGTCCTTTCCCTGATTTGTCCTAATTACACCACTAACATTCCTTTTTTTTAAAATATGATTTTTATTGATTTCAGAGAGGAAGGGAGATGGAGAGATGGAAACATCAATGAGAGAGAATAATTGGACTGCCTCCAGCACGCCCCCTACTGGAGATTAAACCCGCAACCCTGGCATGTGCTCTAGAGAGGAATCCAACTTGGGACCCTTCAGTTGACACTCTACCCACTGAGCCAAACCAGCTAGGGCTAGCATTAATTTTTAAAAATAATAATAATAATAAACGTTTTATTTTAAAAAAGACATCCAGTTGATCATAGCACAGAAAAATGCACGGGGTTTTGACTTCAGCGATGTTTAAGAGATTAATAATGTTCTCTGCTGCTACTGTAACTAAAAGAGCCAACAAAACAGCCAAGAGAACTGGCCAACTTTTTTAGGGGAAGCCTTCAAAGAACTTCAAAAAGACACGGCCAAATTTAGCACAAGTATTTCTTTTCATCGCCACTTTCGCCTGCCCACCGCGCGCCACCAGGTGGGTTGGGTTCGGGAACCTAGCAACCGCGGCGCCGCCCTGGGTCCCAGGCCCGCAGTCACTCCGGGGAGACACGCCCGCAGGCGCGTGCGCGCGCCCGCCCCTCCCAGCTACTTTCTTCGAAGGCGGGGCGGAGCCGCCTCAGTGCGCCCGCGGGGCGAGGCGGCGGCGCGGAGGGCGGCGGGGAGGGCGGCGAGGGGGCGGGGCGGGGCGGAGTCACACATGCGCAGTGGCTTTTCCAGGAGGAAACCCGGCGCGCGGGGGCGGGGCCTCGCGGCGGCGGGGGCGGGGCTCTCCGGGCCGCCGTCGCCGCCGCGCATTGTGCAGCAGGCGCCCCCGCGGCAGGCAGGGCCCTGGACCGGCGGGTTCCCGGGGATGGTGAGCAAGACGCTCCTGCGCCTCGTGTCTGCCGTCAACCGCCGGAGGATGAAGCTGCTGCTGGGCGTCGCGCTCCTCGCCTACGTCGCCTGTGAGTGAGCGCCGGTGCCGGCGGGAAGCCTCATTCATTCCTGGGCGCCGGCGGCGGGCGAGGGTCGGCGGGCTGTGCGCCGCCCGGGGGTGGCCCTGCAGCCCGGTCTCCCTCTCCGCGGGGCCCGCCTTTCTGCTCCACCCTTTTCCGGGGCCTTCGGACTCTCGCTCTGCACACTTTTGCGGCAAAGCAGCCGGCCAACTGGGGCGGAGACCCTCGACCGGTTAGGCCCGGCGGAGGGCCCTTGCCCCGGCGGGCAGTGCCCGGGCCCCGCGCGGCCGCCCTCCACGGCCAGCCCGCGCACCCCGGCCCCAGCCCCTGGCCCCCGATTCCCGCTCCCCGGCGCTCCCCGGCGCTCCGGACGGCCGTACACGTCGCCCCAGGGCCGCCGCGATACCGGAGCGTGCCGCGCCGGGACGCCCCGGGGACATGCGCCGCAGTGCCGGGCTGGTTAGGTAGGATACAAATACTGTTGCCATTGGCTTAGACCCGCTACGACTGTTTGCTCCACAGGAAAATTATCCAGCGTTTGACTGTAGGGGAGCCCAGTGCTGCGGCCCCGCCGGCCCGCGGCAGCTCCCGGTGTGCGGGCGCGCGGCGGGCTCTCCTGGCCGCCCGGGCCCCGCGGGCAGGCGCTCCCTGTGTGCCGTTCTCGTCGCTGTCATCACTCAAGGTCGCACCGACACAGGGCAGGTGTCGATCCCTGTGTCTTCTTAGAGACTGAAACCGTTTTTAGTTTTTTAACTTAAGATCAGCTCGGTGGGAATATATTTTAATCGTTGCTATTAGTTCTTTATCAAATACCAAAAGTGGCCAGAAATGCCACACAGTGTGAGTTCCGTTTGAATCCTGGCCACCAGACACACTGAAATAAAACCACCTGCTAACTAGTTTCCAAGCTCTGGTTCCGGGGGTGAGAGGGGACTCCAGAAAGTGACGTAGGTCCAACACCGGGAAGACCCAGCCTGCCTAGTGGAGCCCAGCTCGGCGGGAGGTGGGGCTGAGGAGCTCCCGCAAGGGCTTCTGGTTGCTAGGCCAGGAGGGCGTTAGGTGTAGTAGTTTGCCAGGGAGGAAGTGTGTGGACAATTTTAAGAAAGCTAAGACCCAAGGGAAAGACCACTTAAAGTTGCATAATTATTGTTTTGACCAACAATAATGACACCAAAATTTGCTTAGGGCTTACCTTGTATGTACAGGCATGAATCTCTCTCATTGTCTCATTTAATTATTTCAACAGCACTGGGAAGTAGGTACATAATTACTTCCATTTTAGAAGTGAGGAAAGTAAGGCCAAGATAATTAGGAAGATTTATGGACGGTCACACAGATGATAAGCTGGGGAGAGCCAAGTTTTAAACCCAGAAAGGCCAGGGAGCTGGGGCCCAGAGCCTCTCTGCCTCAGGCTCCTGCTGATTATGGGCGTTTCCAAAGTTAGACTGCGGGGTTTAGAATTAATAGGGCAGAGGATCCAGGAGAGGCATGGAAAGGTGCCATTCATTCAACCAGGGTATGCTACCAACTCCTTCCTGTGCTTGGTGCCAAGCGTCACTAAGGAGGGCAGAGCACCCAGGCTCTGCAGCATGGAGGCCAGGGCGGTGGGTCGCAGACTCCAGTGTGCATCTGAGTGGTTGGGAAGGTTTGCAAAACACTAGTTGCTGCCTTCTTCCTCCAGTTCCTGATTCTATAGGTCTGGATGTGGACCGAAAATTTGCATATCTAATAGCTTCGCTGGGAAGCCCTGGCTGTGGTTTGGGGACCCACTGAGCACTACTGGCCTAGTAGGTGAGATGGCCATACATTAGATGTAAACTGGTAGAAGGAAAGGAATGCGTAAGAGTTTATTACAGAGACTTTTGAGCTAGAGTAGTGGTCGGCAAACTCGTTAGTCAACAGAGCCAAATATCAACAGTACAACTATTGAAATTTCTTTTGAGAGCCAAATTTTTAAAAACTTAAACTTCTCGTAACGCCACTTCTTCAAAATAGACTTGCCCAGGTCGTGGTATTTTGTGGAAGAGCCACACTCAAGGGGCCAAAGAGCTGCTTGTGGCTTTCGAGCCAGTTTGCGGACCACGGCGTTAGAGCGACCAAGCATGCCTGTTTCACTGAGGAACTGAGGCTTGAGCTGAGAGCTGAAGGATGTGCAGGGGTGAACAGGGAGGTGAGGAAGGAAATGTGTGCCAGAAGGAACAGCATGCACAGAGAGAGGTCCTGTGGCGCCAAGAGCAGGGGGTGTCCTGGGGATGCGAAGCGGGTAGTGGCTTTGGCGGGTGTACATGATGTTTAGCAACGAGGCTGTCCCGCCAGATGGGCCTGAGCAGGAAGCCGGGAGAGGCCTGTGCGCCTTAGGAAGTGGGCGAAGGCAGCTGTGAGGGTAAGGCGAGGGCAGAGGCAGAGGCACTAAAGAGCCTACAGGTACAAAGATGGCAGAGCTGAGGCACTGTGCAGGAAGAGTATTACAGAGCTCCGGATAGTGTTGAAGGACACTGAAAATGTCTTCAGGTAACAGTGACTTCTGTGATTTTTAGTGTCTACTTTTTTTTTTTTTTTTTACTAATTTACCAGCCCGTTATGAGTAAAACCTCCCCTGTGTTGACAAAGCTGTCCATACTCCCATACCACACCATCGTCCCTGTTGCCAGCTCCCTCCTAGCGGCGCTCTCCCTGTTCCTCCTCAGCCTCTACTCATCTTTCCCAGCCGCCTCTTCTGGCTTTTGCCTCCCCTTTCCTCAGGCCCCAGTGCCTCCTGGGCCCAGGCTCCCTTCTTGCTACCACAAAGCTCTGCCCGCTCAGGGTGGTGAGCATATGCCCACTCGATTGCACTTGGCACTCTCTTCCAGGCTCATGTTTTCTCACCAGCCCTTGAGGACAGGGATTGTGTCGCATATGTTTCAGCCCTTGTGGCATTGACATCAGTGCTGTAAGGTCATCGGGAGCCTCTGAGGCGCGACTGTTTGAAAATCTGGTCCACCTATGAGGTAGCTCCCTTGGCAGAGACTCGGCTCTAGTTACTTTTTTTTTTTCTTTCTTTTTTTAAACATGCACATAGTTTAAAAAGTCAAATAGCCTCTACAGGCGTTAGGCGAAACAGAGTTCCCTGCCACCACTTTCCCCTCCGCAGAGGCAAGCCCTTGGCTTCTAGCTGATTCTTTTGGTATTTCTCTTTGTGCCATGGAATGCTCTGCCTCTTGACTTTTCATTTGTAGACATTTATTACCTCGTGACTTTCTTGTTTGAAAGGTGATTGTTTACCTTCTTTTTCTGTGCTCCCTTGCTCATCACCCCCTCCCCACCTTCCCCATGCGGACGTGGTGGGATTTTGGGAGATCAACATTTAACAGTCATGTGTGTGACTGAAAGCCATTCATAGTGACTCATGCTGTACTTTTTGCTTTCCTTGGAGCTAATGGTTTTTGGGGGGTGTGTGTGTGTGTGTGTGTTTAATTACTTTGCTTTTGAGGTGCTACTGCTGCTTCAACTCCAAACGCTTTGCTGGCTGCTGTCTTCCTGCAGGATGCTCAGAAGCCGCAGGGCCTCTTCCTGAAGAAGGGCCCCAGCCTTCAGACGTGCTCTGCCCATCACACACTTCCTGTCTCCTGACTTCCTTTTCCTGATGTCACACTTGCTTCATAGAGATGCTCAGGATGAGCTTTTGGAGACCTACTTCTAGAAAAGGGTTCCTTCAGGCATTGTTCCGTTCCTTTCTGGGCTCCTTGTGTTGACGGGGAGTGCCAGGCCAGTCCCTTTCTGTGGGGTTGGCATGTTTTTCTGGAGGACTGCAGGACCTTTTTGCCGCCACGACGTATTTCCAGATCTCTGACCCCGGGCCTGTCCTCACTCCTGGAGTTGGTGGCCTCATGTAACCGCCGTGTGCAGGCCTGGGCGGTGCCACTTCACTTCGGGGCCAGCAGTTGGGAAGGCAGGCTTCTCCCCGCGTTCCAGGTGGCAGTGCCCAGTGTGCAGAGCCCCTGTCTGTCTCTGAGTGTGAGTCCACCCAAAGCACCCCTCTGCTGTCCGAGCCTGAGGGCACTGGGCTGGCTGTGGCAGCAGCGGGCAGAGCCTGCCCCGACGGACCCGCCGCGGTCTCCTGGTGCTTGGAGCAGTCTAGAAACTCCAATTCTTCAGTTCTGGAAGTTTTCTTGAATTACTCTGGTTACTTCCTTCCCTCCATTTTATCATTCTGGGATGTTATTGTGCTGATGCAGAATTGACTGGTCTAGTCCTTTAATTTACAATTTTCTCCTTTTTAAATAAGTTTTGCTCTGTTTTTAGGAAACTTCCTTATCTTTGTATTCTAATTCTTCTAGTGATTTAAAATTTTTGCTATCATCTGTCACTTAGAAGAGTTCTTTTATGTTGTCTGAATATTTAAAAAAAATTAAATGTCTTTGTTTTCTCTTAGTTTTTTTTTTTTTTTAAACTAAATGTCTTTGTGGTTGTATTCTCTTTGCTCAGTTTTCTTCTCACTGAAGAGTTTCTTTCTCCCAGGTCGCTTCTCCCTTCCTTGTCCCAGGCTTTCCTCAGCTTTCTGGTTTCCCGAGCGTCTGCTAGCGTTTGGGCCGAGGACTCGGGCGGACGGGGCGCCCTGAGCTGCCCGTGACGGCAAGCTGTGCCGCTGGAGCCGCGGAGCCTCACGGCCGAGCGCATGGCTGCCCTCCGGGCTGTGGCGGCCAGGCTGTCCCCTGCCTGCAGGACGGAGGCCTGGCTGCCTGCGTGCGGGAGCCCTGGCCAGTTGGGCTTGGGCTCCCCAGTCTGCGACCTCCTGCCTGCCCTTTCCTGAGATGGACATGCCTGCCTCTGCCGAAGCAGGCCTGCAGTTCAGACAGGTTTGGAAGTTACGTTCTGTCTTAGCTGCACTGTCACCCCACGTCCACGTGCACCGGCCATGATCATTCTCAACTCCTTCAGAGCAGCGGTTCTCAGCCTTTTCCCTCTGGCGGCCCATGTAAACCAGCTACTGACATTCTGCGGCACACCAACAAATAACATGTTTTGCAGATCTGATGGGGAAAAGGGTATAATTTGGATTCATATGCACTGGACAGCTGTTGTATTGGTTTTTGCCATTTTTTATTTGACATTTTAAGGGAAAAGAGGTCAGTATCCTCCGACTAAATAGTCAGAGATTACCTGATTTGAGAAGTCTTGTGGCACACGGGTTGAATATTGCTGTTCTAAGGTATAACTTGGCCTTTCCCACTACCGGCCTCTCGTTCGTTCTCTTAATTTCTCTGCCCTCAGCGGTCCTCTTTCATCCCCAGCAACATTTCATTCCCTCTTCCTGTCCGCATCGATTTATACCTTAAACAGCAAGAATAAAAGCCAAGTTTATTTTCTGACGTTTTAATGGAGTTTAGGAGTCATCTTTTTTTGTTTTTCCATCTTTACATCTTGGAAACTGGAGTTGTGATACCTAGTAATATTCATCTAAGTTATAGAGTATCATGGATTTGGTTGTAATGACATTGTATTTACGATACCTTTCTATTATTCTACACATGTCACTGTTATTCCATTGAAATTTTTGGGAAAGATACAAAATTAAGCCCTGAAAACCATATAAAAGCGTGATTTATGTGTGTTAGCATTGCATTTATGGTAATGCAAACTTCTCTGAGTTGGGACTTTCATTGGAGTAGTTTTGCCATCTAGTCAGTCTCTCCTAAATTCACTCAGCAAGCATTTACTGGCTTGCTGCCAGGGAGGAGACTGGGAGTTAGACACCTGATGCCAGCAGCCTCCGGAGGAAAGGGGAGGACAGGCAGACTGTAGTGTAGCTGAGTTTCCCCCTCAGCCAGCCCCCGAGCCTGTCCTTCCTCCCAGCCCTCCTGGGGATCTGGGAGGGGCAACCTAGAAATTGTCTTGAACCCTTAACATTTTACTTTAAGAATTTCCATATGTATTTTCTACTGAAAGAGTAATTCAGCAAACACCCAAGGAATCGTTCGTCTGCCTAGATCTACCAGCTCTATCTTTTTTCCACATTGGTTCTTCTCTGTTTTTATATTTTTTTTCATTGAAATGTTTGCAAACATAATGATACTTCACTTTTAAATACTTTAATGTAAATCTCCCAAGGTCAAAAGCATTTTTTTCTACAATCTCATCACCTTTTACCATTCTCTAAAAATTAACATAAATATCTAATATACAGTGTATATTTGAATTTTCTCCAATTGTATATAAATGCCTTTTCTGTTTTTGTTTGAAAAACAAAATCCAGTTCAGGTTCCCACATTGCATTTGGTTGTTATGTCTCTAACTTTCCCATGTTTCTCATGACGTTTACCTTTTAAAACAAGTCCCGCATTTGGGCTTATTCATTTCTTATGATTAAATTCAGTTAAACTTTTAAAAAAGCATTTAAAAAAATTTATTTTAGAGAGAGAGAGGAAGTGGGGGGAGAGAGAGAGAGAGACGAGAGAGAAACATTGATGTGAGAGGAAAAACATCCATCGGTTGCTTCCTGCATGCACCCTGACAAGAATCGGACCCACGACCTAGGTCTGAGCTCTGACTGGAATTAACCTGACCTCTGTGTTTAGCTGGGCCACACGGGCCAGGGCTTTCCTCAGACAGTTTTATAGCAGTGCTTGTGGTTTGCATTGCATCAGAGTTGTCCCCTTGTTGGGTGCTGGAGGGCCACCACATCACTTTACTTTAAAGGCCGGTTTCCCCAGGACACAGTCGGTGGTCATGGCGCATTCAGAGCTTCTCTGGCTCTGCAGCCCGTGTGCTCACTGCCGTTGGCAGCCCTGCCTGCACTGGTTTCCGTACTGGGGATTAAGAATGCTGATTTTCTCATTCTCCGAATCCTGCTTGTGGACTGATTGGCGTTCTTCTGAAAAGAAAAGAACGACTTGTGCTCCTCTCAGTTCCCTGCCACAGACAGGTGGTGTTAGAAGGAGAAATTGCTTCTCTCCTGGTTCAGGAGGCCGCGGTCTGATTGGGGTGTGCTCTGATCGGGGTGTGCTCTGATCGGGGTGTGCTCTGATCGGGGTGTGCTCTGATCGGGGTGTGCTCTGATCGGGGTGTGCTCTGATCGGGGTGTGCTCTGATTGGGGTGTGCTCTGATCGGGGTGTGCTCTGATCGGGGTGTGCTCTGATCGGGGTGTGCTCTGATCGGGGTGTGCTCTGATCGGGGTGTGCTCTGATTGGGGTGCGTAGGGCCGGCTCCCTCCTCAGGCCCCGCAGGCCCCTGCGGGTTAGCTGTGGGTGCGTCCTCGGGGTCACAGTGCCCCTGCTTTTGTTGACTGTCACATCTCTCCTCCATCCCTTGTAAGGCACTTGTCCCTGCATTTGGGGGCTCCTGAGGGGTAATTGAGGAGAGTGATTTTCAACCAGGGTGCCTTTAAATATATATATTTTATTGATTTTTTACAGAGAGAAAGAGAGAGGGATAGAGAATTAGAAACATCGATGAATCACCGATCAGCTGCCTCTTGCACACCCCCTACTGGGGATGTGCCCGCAACCAAGGTACATGCCCTTGACCGGAATCGAACCTGGACCTTTCAGTCAGCAGGCCGACGCTCTATCCACTGAGCCAAACCGGTTTCGGCCAGGGTGCCTTTAGAACAGCTGTGGGCAAACTACAGTCCGCGGGCCGGAGCCGAAAGAGCGGAGGGTTCTCTTGCTCTCCCCTCCGCTCCTTCACCAGCAGCCCAAGATGAGAGTGCCAGCATGGTCAGGGTGCTTTTGTGCCGGCCCTCCGGTCCAGTTGAAGCAGAAATGGAAAGGAAACCCAGAGAAACGCCCCGGCAGTGTTATTGGGCTTGTGCGTGAACCTGGAGGCAGCACGGAGGAGGGTCCTCTGAGCTGGCCTGGGCTGGCCCTGCTCGGCTGCGTGTACAGCTGGGGACAAGCCGGGCTTGCCCCCAAAGGCAGGCTTTTTGAGAAAGAGGCTTGTAGAATTTTCCGTCTCAGGCTTGTGACTTACTTTCTTTCCCAGCTGCTGGTAGCTGCCTTCAAACCTGTTCTGAGTGGCCTGTGACCCACCTCTCCGGACTGCACCCTGGAAAGGCAGAAAAGTGGTCACACCCTGATAAACTGCATGTGGGTCAGTGGGTTAAGCCAGTGGTCGGCAAACTGCAGCTCGAGAATTGCCTGTGGCTCTCGGACCACACGCTGCTCTGTTGACTGATGAGTTTGCCGACCACTGGTTTAAGCAGTTAGGAGGCGAGAAAATCAGCCGCCTCTGTGTTTTCGAGTGGGGATTGGAAGAGTGGTGACGTTTTTGCTGTCGGCTTGTCCCAGTTCCTTCTGGCTGCCTGGTTTTAACTTGGCTTCCTGGCCACCTGGTATTTTCCTTTTCCGGTCCGTTCCTAAGCTGTCTTAAGGGCATGGAAGCCCCAGTCCCTTCCCCATATGGTGGGCGCCCTGTGCATCTCTTTCATTTGGCTATTCCCGACCTGTGTCCTTTACAATATGCCAGTGTCTTAATAAATGTTTCCTGAGTTATATGAGCTGTTCTGGCAAGTTATGGCATCCAAGGAGGGAGTCTGGGAACCCCTGATGTAAAGCTGGTTTGTCAAAGTGTAGGTAGCCCCTGGGACTTACGGTTGGGGCCAGAAGTGGGGGCAGTCTTGTAGGGCTGGGCCCTTAACCTGTGGGGTCTGATGCTAACTCCAGGCTGTAGATGTCGTTACTGGATTGAATTATTGGACACCCATTTGGTGTCTAGAATGTTGGGAAAGTGGCTGTTGGTGTGAAAAAGCTCACATATTTGGTGTCAGAAGTATTGTGAGAATAGAAACAGATTTTAAGACTGGGGAATTTTTATTTTCAACAGCTTTACTATTCCTGTGTAGTTTTTAAGAAACCGACCGAGGTATTTAATGAGAGAAATGAGACGAGGGACTGTGAAGGAGTGCGGAGGCCCTCAGATCTGGTATTCAGCGGGCAGAGAGGGTTGGACAGTGGAGGGGAAGGCCAGGGTGTTAGCATGACCACAGGCGCAGAGGTGACAGGGAGCAAGGAGCAGGATCATGTAGAACTTACTCAATAAGGACTTTGGATAAGTCGTCTAACTTTGGGGTTTCATGTTTTTGCTTATAAAATGAAAATCCCATGTTCTCATACCTTGTATGTAGCAATACTTGAAAAATACTATCAGAAATTAAAATAATTTATTTAAATAGGCCATAGCTTCAGGTGATGAGCAGGGACTGTTCTCAGGCGGAGGCGGTGGGAGTGGAGCTCCTCAGAGGACGGGCGAGCTTTCCTCATCTCCCTCCATCCTGAAAGGGCGAGAACTGAACTTCACGGTCATCATCACACCATCAGTTTGACTTCTTGCTCAGCTTTTCGATCGCTCTAACCAAAGTAAAGAAGTGAACTAAAACAGCAAGAGAAAACACTGGAGTGCCTTCATAGTAGTCTTTTTCAGATGAGTCTGAATTTCCCAGAAAATGAAAACCATATTTTTGTGTGGTGCGATTTGGGGATTTTATTCTTAGTATCTTTGAGCATTATTATAGTACTTTCAGAAACTGCAAACAGCATACTGGTCCTAGGTTGGCAGATAGTGGACATACCGTATTTGCCGGCGTATAAGACGATTTTTTGGCCCTGAAAAATACCGTATTTGCCGGCGTATAAGAGACTGGGTGTATAAGACGACCCCCTAACATTTCCACAAAAAATACCAAGTTTGTTATATACTCGCCGTATAAGACTACCCCCCACTTGGAGGCATATTTTTCAGGGCCAAAAAAATCATCTTATACGCTGGCAAATACAGTAATGCTGGCCGCCTGGTGGGCTAGTGGGGAGATAGCCTGGGGGCCTCGGCCAGTTGTCTGTCTTGAAGACCCCACAGGCCCAGTACTCCAGCTGGGATGGTTAGAAGGCGCATGTCGCAGGCCCGGCAGAAGCACCCTGTCTAGTCCAGGTGCTGAGCCCGCAGGGCCCTGTCTTGCCAAGTGGGAGGTTTTGTGCCTCCACCTGCTGTAGCGCCTGCACCTGCCACAAGCGCCTGTGCACCTGCCTGGCTCACAGGCCCGGTCCATCTTGCAGCTCCCTCCCCGATGCCTGCGCAGCTGACTGCTCCCCTCAGGCCTCCCGAAGCACTGTCCGCCCTCTTCCCGACCCCCGCACCTGCTCACTTACATCACCTTTCCCCTCCTCACACTCCCGCCTGTTCTTTCTCCCGTTCCACCTCCCCTGTAACCCATGCCCCCGCCTCCCGCACTTTCCACTCACCCCCCTCCTCCAGCTTCTCCTCTTGCTCTCACACCTTGCAGGAGCACCTCAGCCTCTACCTGCTCCCTCTCTTGCCCGTCCACCTGCTCCGATACCTTCCACTTCCATCTCCTCCCCCCTCTCTCTTTCTCTTCCACCCTCTCCCCATGCACACACACTCACCCATCCTCCTCACCTGCTCCTTCACCTTTCCTCTCTTGCACACTCCCACCTCTGTACTTGTCCCCTCATTCTCCTGGGCTCTGCCTTTTCTGGTAATAGCTGTGGGCCGAAGGCTGGCATTTCCAGGCCTGATATAAGTCAGCCGTTGCACGTATTCTGTCTCCGTGGATGGCCACGCCGCAGGGGGGCACCGGCCCAGAGTGCTCAGTGCCCTGGGCACCTGTGTGGTATGCTGTAGGTGGGTGGGGACTGTGGTTTGGTGATGGCTTTCCGAGATCCCTCCCACATCGCCTCCCCTCTCCCTTTAAAATAGGAAGTGAAAAGGCAAACTTAAAACATTGTTTAAAAGCTCCCATTTAAAGTATGAAATAATTGGAAATAGGAAACTAATGTTCCCAATATGAAAAAACTAGATATTAAAGTGTAGAGAAGATAACAATAAAATCACAATCCTCATAATTTTATCACATGCCTTCCCCTACAGCAGTGTTTCCCAAAGTATGGTACGTTGTACTCCCAGGGGTACTGGAAGGGTTTGGTGGGGGTACGCGTTGCACCGGAGTTTGGTGGGGATATGCACTGCACCGTGCTGCACCTAATTCTACGTTCTCATGAGTCAAGACAATCTTGTGAGGCGTGAGATGGTCCAGTGTGCAAATAAATTTTATTTATAATATAACTTTTATTTATATTTTATTATGAATAATTTTATTTTTTGTTTATTATTTTGTGTATGTACCAAAATAAAAAAATAAAAAATTTTTGATTATTAAAATACATCCTTTTTTTTTGACGAGGGGTACTCAGTGTTATGAAAATTATAGAAGGTCATATGTCAAAAGTTTGGGAAACACTGCTCTACAGAAATAGTGCTGTCTCCTAATTTAGTGAGATCTTTCTTTTTGGCCCTCAGTCATCCTATATAATAAAAGGCTAATATGCAAATTGTCCCCTCAACTGGCAGTTCAACTGGGGGCAGGGCCAGCCAACTGCCTGTGGCTCCTCCCCCTGGCCAGCTGCACCCCTGATCATCCTCCCCTTCCCTTCGTGGGCTGGGCCAGCCAGCCCACCTCCCCAGTCCCATCCCCTGATTGGCCCCATTGGGGCGTATGGCTGATCCCACCCGTGCATGAATATGTGCACCGGGCTCTGGTGCTGTTATAATTTCTCTCACATTGGTTTGGTACATGTGTTGTGAAGTTCATTTCTGTTTCTTTTGTTGTTGTTAATCCTCACCCAAGGATATTTTCCCATTGATTTTTAGGGAAAGTAGAAGAGACAGAGAGAAATATCTATGTGAGAGAAACACATGATTGCCTGCCTCCTGTGCCTGGTCTGGGAGGAGCCTGCAATCAACATACATGTCCTTGACCAGAATCGAACTCGGGACCCTTTGGCCCGCAGGCTGACATTCTATCCACTGAGCCAAACCAGCTAGGGCTGTGAAGTTCATTTCTATCAATTCTAAATAAATACCCAATAGCTAATATATTATGAACAAAACTTTTCAACTGCAAACTGCAACATTAACCCCAAAGTTTTATTTATTTTTAAAAAGTTTTTGCTTTGCCTTTTGCACGAATTCTTATATGTACATATTTTCCCCTATGTTGTTTTTAATCACAATGTCCTGCTTTCCCCAAGAAAGCTAATGTAACTTAGCATGTTACGTCCTACCTTCACACTCTGGGTTTGGCTGCGCGGTAGCTTCTCCCCTGGCTTAGAAGCTGTGGGGAGGAGCCTCCATTCGTTCACTTTTTCTTCTTAGCTGGGGGTGTTGTTGTTTCACTCCCCCCTGGCTTGCCTTGCATAGACTCATCCACCAGTATCAACCTGAGTTGACGGGGTCATGGAAGTAGCTGGAAAGAAGTGTTTGTGTGGAGCTGTTGCTGTCAGTGGTTTCCAGCAGGTTCGTGGCCGGCGGCAGCAGTTTGCCGAGGCCGCACTGTGCCGGGCCTGGCACGCACTGCCTGCGGCCTCTGCCCAGCGGCGGGTGCCCGGTCTGCAGGAGGCCTGAGCTGAGGTGGGAAGGCCGCTGCTCCCACCACTCCCGCTGCAGCCTGCCCTCATGCTGGCAAGCCTGCGAACAGGTTTCCTCTTTGTTGCTCTTTTTCTTTCACAGATTTGTTCTTTTCATCAGAAAACTAGGAGATGCATTCATTTCTGTGACAGAAAATACTGCCACATTTCCTTATGTGAGTCTTCACATGTTGAAGTGGAAAAGTGTAAAAGAACTAATTAATAATGTAGCAGCTGTTTCTACTCTGTCAGGCCAGGCATCTGGTGCTATTTCATGGGGAGGAGGAAAGGGAGAGAGGAGAGTCTTCCCCCTGTCATTTGTGTGTGTCTCTAGTAATTTGGAGACTCAAAGTGCATTTTATGTTCTGTATCTCAAGAGGTCTCTGTCATTTAAAAAAATACATTTTTATTGAATTGATTTGAGAAAGGAAGAGAGAGATAGAAACGTCAATGATGAGAGAGACTCATCAGTCGGCTGGGCTGCCTTCTACACGCCCCGTACTGGGGATGGAGCCCACAACCTGGGACCCTTCAACCTGCAGGCTGACGCTCTATCCGCTGAGCCAAACCGGCTAGGGCTGGCATTTTTCTTTCTATCTCTTTAGACTCATGTCTCCAAATTTGATGATGTTCAGTATTTCAGGTTAGAGCCTTTGGAATGCTTACTTAACTGTAATGCTGTGCAGTAGAATCTTAAGGGTATCTTTGAGTGGAACCTGTTTACAGTTTCCCTGTTGTCCTGCTGGGAGGAGGCAGCCGTGATTTCCTCGGGCGAAGGGTTGAAGACAGAGGTATCTTTTTTTTTTTTTTTTTAATTGATTTTCCACAGAGGAAGGGAGAGGGAGAGTCAGAAACCTCCCTGAGAGAGAAACATCGATCAGTTGCTTCCTGCACACTCCCCACTGGGGATGTGCCTGCAACCAAGGTACATGCCCTTGACCAGAATCAAACCCGGGACCCTTCTGTCCGCAGGCCGATGCTCTATCCATTGAGACAAACCAATTAGGGCGAGGACAGAGGTATCTTAATTCTAGCTGTAAGATGCAGTCTCATAATTGTCATATACAGAAGGTGGATCACATAGGTAGCTTTCTTCCATACCACTGCTGCCCCTGAGTACTGAGTTGAGTTGAAGAACCTGGAAACCAAGGTATCTGGTGGTTCAGGGCAGTTTACAGTTTGGATAAAAGGTACCATGGGTATTGGTGCTTTATGTCTTTTAGAGGCCTAGTTGAATTCATAATTTCAACATCCAAACAATATAGAAACATTTGGAAGATCCCCCTCTCTCCTCTTTCCCCTTCCAGTTAACCCTCTTCTCTGTGCATTAGTCTCTGGTAGACACTAGTCTGTATATATGAATGACTAGATAGTTTCCTTTGCATTAGGTGTTTATAAAGTATGTTTAGGTTCTTTTAAAATGGAAATGGGATTGTTCTGTGATTTGCTTTTTCAGTGGAGATAGTCTTTGAATGCAGAGATCTACCCATTCACCTAACTGGTTGCATGAACTCGGTGGTAGATGGTGTCACTCTATGTCTAGTTGAGAGGCAGGCTCTGCCTAGGGGAGGGCTCCCAGTAGAGAGCTCTCTTCCTTCAAACTGTTATTTTTATAGCTTTCTTGAGTCAGAGTGAAACTCCTTAAGGATATAGCTCAATATTTAGAATTTTAAAGCTTTATCTTAAAGACTGTCTTGGGTTCCCCAGGTGGGTTGTGTGGGCGTTTTGTTGTATTTTCATCCTGTGGCAGTGCTCATCGTCTTGCAGAGTGGGGACCTGTGAATGGGACAGGGACCCTGCCCTCAGTCTGGAGGCAGAGACAGAAGCAGGTGGAGGCTTCGCGGTAGCACTGAGGAAGGGTCAGAGAGGGCACCTGAGGGTGGCAAGGCCCACGCAGGCAGCAGAACAGAGCCTACTGCCTGGGAGAGACGGGGGAAGGCCTTATGAAAAGGGGAGGAGCAAGACTAAGGTTTGAAGTTGGAGCATGGGAGGCACCCTCAGACAGCAGGTGGGGTTCAGTGCTGAGAAGAATGTGGGGGCCAGTGGGTCAGGGAGATGAAGCTCAAAGGGCAGCAGGAAGCATCACTAGGCTGTCCTGTGCAGGGGCCTGGTGCCTCGGGGGCTAAGGAGCAGAGAACGTTGGCTACCGGGGTGATGCCAGGGCGTTGGAACACAGACTCCCTGCTCCTAAGCATGCCCAGGCCACCTCCCAGGCATCAGCCTGAGCAGACTTTATGTCGCCATGCTTCCCATTAGAGATGGACCGTCAGTTGCCAGTTGCTGGTTATTTCACAATCAGGAAGCACAAATAGGATATAAGAAGTCCCAAGCCATTCAGTGGGTTGGGAAGGCTGGGTGGGGATGGTTATGCTCAGAGCTGTGGTGTCAGCTTACTGCAGGTGATGGAGGCATGGAAACAGGTGAGGGGGTTGGGGTGGGGAGAGTGTGCCCCATGGAACCCCCCCATATATATTCCAGAACTTACATGTACCCACACACACACACACACACACACACACAGGGTCCCTGTCCCATTCACGATGAGCACTGCCACAGGATGAAAATACAACAAAACGCCCACACAGCCCACCTTGGGAACCCAAGACAGTCTTTAAGATAAAGCTTTAAAATTCTAAATATTGAGCTATATCCTTAACCTCATGGGAGTGTGCCTCCTGTGCTCCAACTTTAAACCTTAGTCTTGCTCCTCCCCTTTTTATAACCTCATCCTTTTAAATTTTAACCTCATCCTTTTAAATTTTCTGCCTGTGTTTTATAATGAACATAATATAGTGGTACACACATATGCACTGAGTGGCTAGATTATTATGACCACTGGATGTTTGTAGACAAACTAGCCGTACACTGTGTTGTATGGGATATGGAAGCCGAAGGCCTGTTTGAACACCTTTGCTGTGCAGTTACCAAGATAAAACATCTCCAATTCGCACGGGAGCACAAGGATTGGACAGTCAAGCATTGGAAAAGTCATGTCTTCTGATGAATCATGTTTCCAGTTGCATTTACACAGATGGCAGAGTGAGAATTTCACGGAAACAGCATGAAAGCATGCACCTCACATGCATGAGTACAGCCCTACAAGCTGGTGGAGGCAGTGTTATGGTTTGGGGCATGTTTTCCTGGCAGATTTGGGCTCTGTAATTCGTGTGGAACAACGTCTGAACAGCACAACAGACCTAAGTACCGTTGCTGATCAAGTCCATCCTGTCATGTGGATGGCGTATCCCAATGAGATGGCTTCTTCCAACAAGACACTGCACCATGCCACGGTGCTCGTATCGTGCAGGAGTGGTTTCAAGAACACGAGGGAGGCTTTACCTGGTTTAGGTGGCCCCACAATCACCAGATCTCAATCCAGTGGAGCATTTGTGGGACGAAGTTAAAAGCCGTCGGGCAGCTGGTTCCACAACCATCCAGTCTCACAGACCTGGACAGTGCTATCCATCAGGCACGGGGTCAGATTCCTCACATCACTTTTCAACATCTGGAGTCAATGCCAAGAAGAATTGCCGCAGTATTGAAGGCAAAGGTGGCCCAACAAAATGCTGATGGTCATAATACTCTGGCCACTCAATGTTTATGTGAAGTGCATATGCAAGATTTTTTGATAATTGGAGTGAGGAGTCAAAGTAGTTTGGCTAACTTGGAAATCTTGATCAAGAAAATGACAAGGACAGCAGCTTTCAGGGCACATGGTCTGGTGAGAGAGAGAGAGAACTGCCCACATGGAGATGGGCAGGAACGGGAGGGCAGTGGTGGAGGTGGTTGGGTCCTGTAGTGGCCAGAGCCTGGACGAGGGCCTGGCCCAGGGTTGGGAGGACAGGAGCTGACGGGACATGTAGAAGGAAGAAGCGTAACGGACTGCCAGCTGCCTGGGCATGTGTGGGAGGGCAGTGCCCGGGAAGGGGGCATCTAGAAGTATGTGACTAGGGTGTCTGGAGTGGGCTTATTCTGACATTGTTGTAACTGTTGTCTTAACAAAACATGGCGTGTCTTAGGATTGGAGAGGGGGGAACAAACGTGGGTTGTGTATGCAGAGGATCTCAGGCGGTAGGTGAATCCCAGATGGCTGGGGCCCACCCTGAGTTTGATTCAGAAGCCCTGGCCGGGCCTGGGAACCGGCATTTCCAAGTTCCCAGGTGCTGCTGCTCAGGGACATCCCCTGGGCTCTGGTTGAGGATGTCCTGCCGCCTGCAGGGTCCCTGAGGAAGGGAGTTCTCTTCTCGGGTTTTAAAACAGAGTGCTGGTTGTCTTGAGATGGTAGTTGAGTAAACAGTTTAGGATTCCTCAGGCTTTGCTAACTACCGGTTTGGAGGATTTTAATAGGCTTCAATACTGCCCTCCCTGGCTGGACAGCCAAATCCACGTCCTCACAAGCCTTAAAACTGTACTTCAAACTTTCTTCCTGCGAACTGCAAACATGAAAATAATACAAAAGTATGGAAAGTGTATGCCTCATGTCTCCCAGACTTCCTGTGCACGTGGTTTTACATTTTAAGCACGAACATAGTTTTAAAAAGCAAAAAAATTGATTATACTATAAGTATTCTTTTAAGTTTCCCTTGTCACTCAACGTTGACGCTTTTATGTGTAAAGACTTATAAAAAGGACGATGTCACCTACGGAGTCCACAGCTCCTTGCATTTTAAGCACGTTGTAGCACGAGGAGCGTCTTGGGGCAGGCATTTTCCCATGGGAATGTTGGTGTGATTGTATCAGGTAAGTCCTCGTTACTGGAGGCTGCTCGGCTACCCCTCCTGGCCTTTATGTCTGGGGCACTTTTCCTCCTGTGCCACCACTTAGGACAACACAGGGCTGGTCGGTCAGGGAGCTCAGCGCGCTGCTGGGGAGCGGGCTGGTCCCTTCAGTGACAGCTCCGCTAGTGGGTCACGATGCCTGTCCTTCCAGCCCTCATTCTTGTAGTGGGAGCTGGAGGGAGAGCTTCCTCCTCTTGCACTTCTCCCTTTCTTATCCGAAGAATTAAAAAACAGGGTCCCTACCTGGGACGGTCAGGCGGAAACTCAGGGAAGCCGAGGGAACATCTGAACATCAGATTCCAGGTGAGGGCATACCTGACTGTGTTTGGGTTTTGGTTAAGTCTTGCCGCTTAACTGCTTCCACACGGTGGTATACTCCGGCAGGTGTTTTTAAGCGCGTGGATCTCCGGCAGGAAGCTGAAACGGAGAGGAGTGCTTGTTTCTTGTTTCTGGGACTTTGGCTGGGAAGTCTCAAAACAGGCGGGCCTGGAGGGTCCTCTCCTGGTGGCTTCCTCATGGCGAGTGTGGCCCCTGAGTTCGGGCTCGGCTAGGCCTGGCTGCGAGGGCCTGGGGTGACCTGTCCCGCCTCGAGGTGGTCAGACTTCCACAGCAGCTCAGGGCTCCGAGAGCCAGCGTTCCCCCAAACCAGGTGGATGTGTCACTGTCTGGACGGCTTTGAAAAGTGCCACCTCGGGGGCAGGAGGGTCTGCCTTTGTGGAAGCGTGGCGTGGTGGCGGCACGGCAGCAGTGGGCACTTGGCAGCCAGCCGGGCACAGCTGTGGGGCTTCTGTCCCCTGAGGGCTGCGGTCCGGAGGCGCAGCCACGGCCACAGCGGGGTGAGGCCACGGAGCGCTGCCGGAGCCCCCAGGTGCCCTGTGTTCGTCCAGGGTTTCTGTGTTGAACACTTCTCTAAATGAAAGTAGAAGCAAGTAGGTTGGGATGGCTGTTCAGTCTTACTGCACGGGGCACATCTTCAGCATTCAGCTAACTTTGTGCTCCCCAGGCAAGGCTGTCATGAGGTTAATGGTACTCGGTTTAGAGGACAAGTTTGAAAAAACACGATGCCTTTTTTCTTTGGAGATGGATGACGGAACGCGGGCCAGTCACATGGCATGGAGTGAAGGCTCACGTTCGGAGTGTTGGCACGGGCGTGGGTGGCCACTAGTGTGACCCTGAGCTATTCCTCTTGGCTGTGGTCTCTGGCTGCGAAATGGAGGTATAACGACATGGCCTTGGGATTAGAAACTGAGTGTGGCAGGCTCACGTGGTGAGACTGGCATTGCTACACTTCCCAGACACATGCCTGGCCGTGTCACAGATTCCCCGGGGCTATGGCCTCTGCCCAGCTGGACGCAGCAGCCAGTGCCATGTTTCAGTGAACCTTCCCATGCCAGCCTCAGGGGCCCTGCCCGCACGCTGCCTAGCGCTGGCTTTCCCAGGCCTGTGCCACTAGCCCTCAGGCGCCTCGGCCTGAGTCACTGTGGGTGCCTCAGACCCAGCACTGCTCCTCCCAGGCCATTGTTCCTCCCCCGCCCTCCTCCACCCTGGCCGTCCTCCACCCCTGGCGTTGTGTTTTTTAATGATCACCCAAGGATACGTTTTTATTGATTTGTAAGGGGAGAGGGAAAGGAGAGAGAGAGAGAGAGAGAGAGAGAGAGAGAGAGAGAGAGAGAAACACACACACACACACACACACACACTAATGTGAGAGAGAAACATCAATTAGTTGCCTCCTGTATGCGACCAGGGATTGAACCCACAACCCTTTGGCTTATGGATGACACTTCAACCAGCTGTGCCCCTGGCCAGCGCCGTCTCCAGCATTCTGATCTCCCGACGTCCATGTCACTACCCTCCCTGACCTCTCACCCCCTATACACCACCGGCCCCAAGACCAGCGAGGTCTGTCCTCTGCCTTCTTCACTTCAGCCGCCTTCTGCCCTGCCCTTCTGCCCTGCTTCCTGATGTGCCAGAACCCCGGCTGCCATTTATTACACTCCGGTGCTTGCTAGTGCCCAGTAACTGGGTGTCTTAGAACACTACTAACGGTAAGACAATGGCCATCATATTTGATTCATGAATAGAATCCTCCAGGTGCTTATTAGGAAAACCTTGGTCCAACGTGACCCTGCAGACTCCTTGTCCCCTCTGCCCTTCAGCTTCGTCCTCCCCACACTTCTGTCCAAGTGCATTTCCTTCCGAGCCCAGCAGATGCCCCGTCTTCGCAGCTCAGTAACCTGCCTCCTCTGCTCCCAGAACTGGTTGCTGCAGCCTTTCCTCCTCTGATGTTGGTGTACAGGTGGCTGGTGGCTAGTTCCCCTCAAGGACAAGGGCATTGGTACCTCTTGCAGCAGGGTTGGCGAGCTGACCCATGGCCAAGTCCAGCCCACCCCTGAGCTGAGAAGGCTGTGGCAATTTTTTGAATAGTTTAAGAAAAGAATGCTTTTTTTTTCTTTCTTTTTTTTTTTTTTTTTAATCCTTACCCTGCTAAGGTCGCCGACAGTGGAACACACGTGGCCAAAGTGGTAAGGGATTATGAATTTATTAGGTCATCTGGATACCAGATGGACTGAGCCCCAGAATGGCGCCGGCCCCAGGGCCTGGGCAGGATTTTTCTGGGTGGTGGGTTCTCTGGCAGGTCCTGAGGGAGAGATAATGGTCTTAGCAAGTGGAATGCGGTCGAAGCAAGGGGGCATGTCCATTGTGAAGTGGCCTAAAGGTCAGTTCCCAGGGGTGGGGATGTCCATTCAATTATTTGATCAGACCCAGCACACCCCAGGACATATTCATTGATTTTTTTTTTCCTTTTTTTTAAAGAGAGAGAAAGAAACTTTGATTGATTGCCTCTGGGGTTCGAATCTGCAACGTGAGTGTCCAACTCACGCTCAGGTGGGAACGTTTACCTTTCAGTCTGCAGGTCTATGCTCTATCCCCTGAGCCAAACCAGTCAGGGCTGTTCCTAGTATGTTTTTATTTCGTTTTTGTTCTTTTTGGTAACCCATCCATTGTTTTATAGCATACTGTTTAGCCTCCATGTTTTTTTTTTATTGTTTTTGAGTGTTTTTATTGTAGTTGACTTCTAATTTTATGCCATTGTGACCTGAGAAGATGGTTGATATAATTTTATTCTTCTTGAGTTTGTAGAGACTTAGCCTGTGTCCTTATATGTATGTGGTCTATCTTTGAAAATGTCCCATGTGCACATGAGAGAATGTATATTCAGTGCCTTTAGGGTGAAATGTTCTGAAGATGTGAATTAGTTCCACATGATTGAGTGAGTCATTTAGGATTGCTGTTTCTTTGTTGAATTTTTGTCTAAAAGATCAAGTGGTGTCAGTGGGGTATTAAAGTCTTCTATTATGATTGTATTGCTATCCATCTCTCCCTTGATATCTTCCAAGTATTTTTTTTAATTATGTATTTGGGTGCTCCTGTTTTGGGTGCATATATGTTTATGAGAGTTATATCCTCTTACTGTATTAATCCCTTTAGTATTATGAAGTGGCCTTCCTTATCTCTTGTTATGGCCTTCACTTTGAGGTCTATTTTGTCAGATATAAGTATTGCTACCATAGCTTTTTTTTTTTTTTTTTCATTTCCATTTGCTTGAAAAAATTTTTTCCATCTCTTCACTTTCAGTCTGTGTGAGTCCTTTGTTCTGAGGTGGGTCCCTTGCAGACAGCAAATAAATGGGTCATGTTTTCTTATCTATTCAGCTATCCTATGCCTTTTATTGGAGCATTTAATTAATTTACATTTAACTTTATTATTGATAGGTACTTGTTTGTTGCCATTTTTATTCTTTATGTCTTTGTTTCTCCTTATCTTCCTATTCCTTTTTCTTATACCAATCCCTTTAGGATTTTTGGCATTGCTGGTTTGGTGGTAATAAACTTTTAGCCTTTTTTTTTTTTTAATCTAAAGGGATAATCGTTCCTTTGCTTTTAATTACTTTGTATACTTCATTTCATCCCCTTCTGGCCTGATCGGTTTTTTGTTGAAAAATCAGCTGATAGTCTAATTCAGCTCTTGTAAGAATCTTTCTTTCTGTCTCTCTTGCAGCCCTTGAGATTCTTTCTTTGTCATTAATGTTTTCCATTGTAATTACGAAGCATCTTGGTGTGTGTCTTTTTGGGGTTCCTCTTGTTTGGGACTCTCTATACTTGTGTGATATTTTTGTTCCCTGAGTCAGGAAAGTTTTGCGTCATTATTTCTTCAAGCAGGGTTCTATGCCTTGCTCAGCTTTCTCCTCCTCCTGGCATCCCTATTATGTGGGCATTGCTTTGTTTCATGTTGTCCCAAAGCTCCCTTAAATTGTCCTGCTTTTTACATTTTTTCCCAATTGCTGTTTAAATTGGATATTGTCTGCTGCAGATGCTTGGGGTCGGTGGGGGCACATGTACAGTTCTTCTGGTACATGACTCCCTGCGAGGTTTCAGAGCCCTCTGGCATGCCCGGGCTGAGGTGCCCGAGGCAGGGTTCTGCCCTAGGGACCTCTGACTCTCAGTTTCAGTGCGGCCGTGGCCCCTGGGCAGGAAGGGGTGTGGGGCCCCTCAGATTCCTGCTGATTCCTCATTCAGGCTCCTTATGGGAGCTTGGCCCCATTGGGCTAGATCCAGACCCAAACAGTCCCACCCCTGCCAGGCAGTGCGCATAGCCTCAGGTCCCGGGCCAGACACCAGGATGGGGGGCATGGTCTGAGGTCCCCCAGCCCAGACCTGGGTAGGGTGCATGCCTTGAGGTCCTCCATCAAGCCCCACTGGGTGAGGGGCACGGCCTGAGTTCCCCCGACCTAGCACTGGGGGTGCACCTTGAGGTCCCCTGTCAGGCCCGCCAGGCAGTGGGTGCGGTATGAGTTCCCTGGCCTGGTGCCAGGGTCGGGGCGTGGCCTGAAGTCCCCTGTCAATCCCCACCTGGTGGGGGAGTGGCCTGAGGTTCCCTAGCCCAGCACCGAGATGCGAAGTGCACCTTATGGTCTACCGTCAAGCCCCGCTGGGCTGGGGGCATGGCCTCAGGTTCCCTGGCCTGGCTCTGGGGTGGGGGGTGCGGCCTGAGATCCCCCAGCCTGATGCCAGGGCGGGGTCACGACCTGAGTTTCCCCTGTCAAGTCGGGGGGGGGGGGCTATGGCCTGAGGTCCCCTGTCAAGCCCTGCCGGGTGGGGGATACAGCTTGAGGTTTCCTGTGAAGCCCCACAGGGGTGGGTGAGGGCGTAGCCTCAGGTCCCTGCTGATTCCTCATTAAGGCTCCTTATGGGAACTTGGCCTCAGCTGTGGGTGCAGCCATCTTTGTGATGGAGTGATGGTCAATTAGCATATTCCCTCTTTATTGGATAAGATTTTTTGTACTCGTTCAATAGAAACTTATCTGGCCATAAAACTACTGGTCCACAATGTGTTAGCAATGTGCGTTTCTTAATAGGGGCATGATCTTGGACACAGTTCTATTCAGTAAACATTAATTAAGGCCCTACTAGGAACCAGAGAGTAGCAATGAGGGGATGCCTCGGATTAGCTCTCACCCCAAGGCTTTCTCAGGTTGGAGAAGGTGGATGGGGATGTTTGCTATTTGCTCTCCTCTTTCAGGCATCTGGAATCAGGTGGCCCCTGGGAGTTGTTCAGCATTTAAGAAGGGACCAAATAAGAGCTGAGTGTGTATAAAACTTAGGACCACTCGTTCATGGTGAAGGTTTCTGTATGATGTAACCCTCTGTTCAATAACTTACAGTGCTCGCTCATAGCCTAGTATTATTTCTCAGTTATCCATGGGGAAATTTTGCTGTTGTACCCCACTGATTAATGCACATTTGCTGACCACCAGCTGTAGACATGGTAACCCTCTCTGCGGGTGTCTTTAACCAAGGAGGCAGCCCCGGAGCCCAGACACTGCAGTCTAAATGAGATGGGATAGGTGCTGAGAAAGGATGGATGGCTCTAGATGAAATTAAGGCACAATCTCAGGCCATTGCTTAACTTCTCTGGATTTTGTTCTCATCAACACTTAAAGTAAGTGTTTGGGCTGAACTCTCTGTGTCTTTCAGGCATGTGATATTTGATTCTTGTGACTGGCTCTTCACTGTTGAGTGCCGAACTCCAAATGAGATATTTCAAAATGAGAGGGTTATGTAGGATCATGTTTTCACTTATTTTTAAAAGTATATTTTTGATTTCATAAAGGAAGGGAGAGGGAGCAAGATAGAAATATCAATGATGAGAGAAAATCATTGATTGGCTGCCTCCTGTAAGTCCCCCACTGGGGATCGAGCTCGCAACCCAGGCATGTGCCCTTGACTGGAATCGAACAGTAGACCCTTCAGTCCACAGCCCGACCCTCTATCCACTGAGCCAAACCAATTAGGGCTGCACTTACTTTTTAGTTGGACTTAATGTTTTAAAAGTGTGCATTATAATGTCATCATGAGCTATAACTTAGTTTACTTAGTGAACTTTAAAACATTGGTTAAATATTAAAATTGTATTTATTGATAGTCATGAATGTCATGAACTTAAATGTTGATCTTTTTTTTTCTTCTTTCCCTTACAGCTGTTTGGGGCAACTACGTTAATATGAGGTAATTGATTTTAATAATTTGGGTTTTGTGGACACATTTCAGTTGTTACATATACACCATTGATATCATGGCTTAATTGGATTTAATTTTTAAAATGAAGTTGAGTATTTTGCTGTTCACACATCCGGGCTGTGTCTTGTCCTCTGTGGGTCTTCTGGGGGAACGCAGCAGGTCCTTGGGCCCAGGGATCAGGCCATGTGGATGCTGAGACTACCTGTCCTTCCCCAGGAATCTTCTGGCCTCACTGGGCATTATTTGTGTTGCTAACTTGGACAGGAAGGACACTTATAAAAGTGAAATCCTTGTGTTAATTTTTAAAAAGTTATCAAAATATAATAAGTGGTCATTGTAAAAACAAATTTGGTGCAGTTAGTACAGAGTTAGTACAGTTTTATTAAAAAAAAAAAAATCACTCCATGTTGTTTTTCTTGGTAGTACAGCTAAATAAAGAAAGCAATCATGACGTGGTGATGAAACTGGATTTGGAAGTTTAATACTGCTGTGCCCCACCAGGCTTTTCATACTGGGCTGGTTTTGCAAGGCGGGTCCTTGTTGAGCTAATTCCTGCCACCAGGACTTGTGTGTTTCCCGACAAAGCCTTCTGTGTGTGGTGAGGTGGGGTGTTCCGCTCCCATTTAAAGGAGTTCTGTTTATTTCCTTGGAAAAACTCCATTTGGTATTAAATCCCCAGGAAAGCCCAGCAGTCAGAGACACACCTCCGGTAGAGACACACCTCCTGCTTTAGAATCCCTTGTTAGGTATAATGTAAAAGTGAGATTATTTTATTTAATAGAAACAATGCTAAGGCAGTAGTGAGTGTGTGAGATGGGTTTAGATTTCCTCTCCTGGTTGATTTATTTTTCTCTACTGCACCACCTCAGGAGGGAATTAGCACATCCTATCTAATAAAAGAGTAATATGCAAATTGACTATCACTCCAACACACAAAATAGCCTCCACAAGATGGCCAGCAGAGGAGGGCATTTGTGGGCGATCAGGCCAGCAGGGGAGGGCAGTTGGGATGGACTAGGCCTGCAAGGGAGGGTTGTTAGGGAGAACCAGGCCAGCAGGGGAGGGCAGTTGGGGGCGATCAGGCCTGCAGGGGAGGGCAGTTATAGGTGACCAGGCCAGCAGGGGAGGGCAGTTAGGAGCAATCAGACTGGCAGGGGAAGGCAGTTAGTGTGACCAAGCTGGCAAAGGAGGGAAGTTATGGACTACTGGGCCAGCAGGGGAGGGTAGTTGGGGGCGACCAGGCCTGCAAAGGATGCCAGTTAGGGATGACCAGGCCAGCAGGGAGGGAGGTTGGGGGTGACCAGGCCAGCAGGAGAGGGCAGTTAGGGGTGACTGGACTTGTAGGGGAGGGCATTTGAGGGGGACCAGGCCTATAGGGGAGGGCAGTTGGCGGGGAGGGACCAGGCCTTCAGGGAAGGGTAGTTGGTGACAATTAGATTGGCAGGGGAGGGCAGTTAGGGGCAACTAGGCTGGCAAGGAAGGGCAGTAAGGGGTGACCGGGCCATCAGGGGAGGGTAGTTGGGGGCGACCAGGCCTGCAGAGGAGGACAGTGGGGGTGACCAGGTCAGCAGGGGAGGGCAGTTAGGGGCAATTGGGTGGCAGGGGAGCAGTTAGGCATCAATCAGGCTGGCAGGGGAGTGTTTTAGGGGGTGGTCAGGCTGGTAGGCAGAAGCAGTTAGGAGCAATCAGGCAGGCAGGAAAGCAAGCGGTTGGGAGCCAGCAGTCCTGGATTGTGAGATGGATGTCCGACTGCCTAAACGGGCTTCAGACATCCCTCGAGGGGTCCCATATTGGAGAGGGTGCAGGCTGGACTAATGGACACCCTTCCTCCCCTGTGCATGAACTTCATGCACCGGTCCTGTGTGTGTGTGTGTGTGTGTGTGTGTGTGTGTGTGTGCATGCGCACGCCCAAGAGACCAATCGACAAGTTGACTGGTTGCTACGATGTACACTGATTACCAGGGGGCAGATGTTCAATGCAGGAGATGCTCCCTGGTGGTCAGTGTGTTCCCTTAGTCAGCTGACCAATCTCCCGCGGTCCCTCCCCATGGCCAGCTGTGCACCCCCCAACCCCGATTGCTGGCCAGGCCGGTGGACTCCACTAGGCCTCTAGTGTTACTGATATTTGGGAAGGAGAGAGAGATGGTCTCAAGCTTTGGTTTGTTTTGTGTACATTTTTTCAGAAATAACTCTTGAAGACATAAAGCCTTTCAATTGATCTCAGTTTTGTAGCTTTCTACTCAACAGGTCTATCCAGGAAAATGGCGAAATGAAACTTGAAAGGAAGATTGAAGAGGTTAGTAGTCTCCCATATTTTGCTTCTTTTTTTTATATATGTATCTACTTCAGTTCCTTTGCTTGTTCTGGTTTCTTTATTGTTGCAACTTGATGCTGATCTATGATTTTGAGTCTATTTATCAAAAACTGATCCCTGCCTGCTGGAGTGACTCAGTTGGTTGAGTGTCATCCTGTGCACTGAAAGGTTGCTGGTTCGATTCCTAGTCTCAGGGCACATACCTAGGTTGTGGGTTCAATCCCCAGTTGGGGCATGTACAGAAAGCAACTGAAAGTTTCTCTCTCACATGATTGTTTCTCTCTCCTCCTGCCCTCCACCTTCTCTAAGCATGTCCTTGAGTGAAGATTAAAAAAAAAAATCCCTTATTTAATAGGAGACTTAATAATACTTTTTATGTTGAAGATATATCTTTGTGTCAGTTTTTGTCCATTTTATGAAGGCATGCTCCATTAAAACACATCCTATCTTAAAGGCAAAATGAATTTAAACTTTTATGTGACTTTTTGGTGAGCCTTTCCAGAAATCCTTAGAGAAAGGGAAGTGATTACATGCATCGCTCACTGGAGCAGATGCTGAAAGGAAGAAGGTCTGCCTGAGATGCTAGGACTCTGGGAACATAAGAGTGTCCGTAGGTGCAGACAGGGAAACCACAGACCTCACACTCACTGAAAGCTAGTTCCTGTGGTTGATAATATACCTTATATTTTAAAGTAATTGCTTATGTTTTAGTCAAATAAATGTAGATATGAATAAACTATTGCAACATGGGTTTGGGAGGGGATGAGGAATTCCCCTTGGATTGTCCTTGTTGTCCTGTCCACGCTCAAGGTGTTAACACAGACAGGGATTGACTATGGCCTGTGATTTCTTGTTAGAGCTCCTTCCCTGGAGATAACATGCAGAAACAAGATGATACGCTTTTGTGGGCAGCAACCAGGGGATTTTTTGTTCCCAGAAAGACACCAGTGGTATTGAGCTGCCAATTTTTATGAGCTGGAACCACCTTTAATATTGTTCATAGTTAGATAGGAAAGTAAAAAGGTTAATTTTCTCAGAGACTTATGTATCTATGGAGTAAGGGTTCCAGTGTGCAGTTTATCATCTTGATTCTAGAATTGTGATTGAAGTGATATAACTTAATTTCAAACTGGAAGTGAATTGTAGGAGGAATTATGTCATATCTATCTGGAACATCAGAGCAAGGTGAAAGTGGTGAAGCACTGTTTTTGCTGATATTGCTTATTTTTATTTTAGATTGTTGAACCACTTAGAGAGAAAATAAGAGATTTGGAAAAAAGGTATGTATACTCTTTTGTTTGCATTTAGGAAAATGCTTGTATCTTTATGATTGATTTTAGAAGGTCAGTATCATATATATATATACATATATATATATATATATATATATATATATATATTTATCTCAACCGAGTAATTAATTTTATAGTATCAAAAATGTGAGGTACTGTCAAAACAAGAACCTTTTCACAACATGGTAAATTTTTACTCTAAAATTTGGATGCAGTGTTTTCTAAACTTTTTTTTATTTTGTCATTAAGAACTATTCCTTTTATTTTAAATAATTTTTAATGTTTTAATTACATGTACATTATTATATTAGTTTCATATGTTCACTCCAGTGATTAGGCATTATAACTTACTAAGTGATCATCCCAATAAATGTTACATCCTAATCAATAATACAAAGTTATTAGAATATTATTGACTATATTCCTTATGCTGTAGTTTATATCCTCATGACTAGTCTATAACAGTCAATTTGTACTTCTTAATCTCTTCATCTTTTTCATCCAGTCCTCCCAACTTCCCTTCCATCTGGCAATCATCAAAGTATTCTCTGTAGCACTGGCTGGTTTTTCTCAGTGGTTTGAGTGTCAGTTTACAGACAGAAGAGTCACAGGTTCGATTCCAGGTCAAGGGTACATAATTTAATTGCAGGTTCCCCAACCCCTGAAGGAATGCATGGTATAGGCAAGCAATTGATGTATCTCTCTCACATCAGTGCTTCTCTTACTCTCTCTCCACCTCCTCCATTTCTCCCACTTTCTCTGGGAATCAGTGGAAAAAATACACTTGGGTGAAGATTAAAAAATATATCTATATATATCCTTTCTAATAAAAGAGTAATATGCAAATTGACCACACCCCCCTAACCAACAAGCCACGCCCACTAGCCAATCAGGAGCAAATATGCAATTAAACCCAACCAAGATAGCTGAGGCCACAGAGAGCAGGAGGGAGGCTTGGGTTTCCCCAGCAATGGAGGAAGCCAAGCTTTCCGCCTGCCCTTGCTGGTCTAGGCCTCCACTCAAGGTTACAAAGTTTCAAAGATAGAAAATACATAAATCCAAACAGAAATGGCGGCAGCCATGGAGCTGAAAAGAGCAGGAGGCTAGGGTTGCCCCTGGTGATGGAGGAAGCCAAGCTTTCTGTACACCCTGGGTGATTCTATTGTAGTTTTAACTCTCTTAAACAGTTGAGCTTCAGACACTAGACATTTTCCTCTATTGTTTTAGGAAAACTTTGTTTCTGGAATAACAATTGGGTTCTAGGAGTTTACAAAAGAAAAATGATAACATTAATTAAGTCTAGTAATCTTTTTTCTTGGAATGAGTTCAGATGATGTGCGTCAGCATTGTACAAGCCTTTTATCAAGTCCGGATAAGAGGAAAGAAATGGAGAACAATTTTTTGTCTTTGATTTATGTGTTTTCATTATATGATTAAAGAGGATTAAGGATGGATAAAATTCAATCAAAATGTGTTTATTCATTTTCTTCTTTTCTTTAATTGGTAGTTTATATATAATCAGGAAATCTATTAATTTCAACTCTTAATAGAGTAAAATTTGTTAGTACTGATATTTTTAACAGATTCAGATAGTAATAAAAGATTATTTGTGCCGAACCGGTGTGGCTCAGTGGATAGAGCGTCAGCCTGCAGACTGAAAGGCCCCGGGTTCGATTCCGGTCAAGGGGACGTACCTTAGTTGTGGGCACATCCCCAGTGGGGGGGGTGTACAAGAGGCGGCTGATCAATGTTTCTCTCTCATCGATGTTTCTAACTCTCTATCCCTCTCTCTTCCTCTCTGTAAAAAAAATCAATAAAATACACACACACACACACACACATATATATATATATATATATATGTATATATATATGATTATTTGTGTTTTAAAATCAGTCTCGCCATCAATCAGTGCTAAAATTATGCTGCTTATAAAATTCCAGTGGATGAGAGCTAGAATTTGATATGACTGCATAATTTGAGATTTTAATTGAAGCTTAAAACAATAGAAATTACCCACTACAGATTTTATGTTTGTAAAAAAAAAAAAAAGAAATAAAATCTGTCCACCAGCAATAATTTTCTTTAGAGAATAATAATGTTTATATGTGAAAAGTGAAATCAATAACTTACCAATATGGCAAGGCTTACTATCCTTAAATGTGAGAATTATAGAATTTCCTTTGACATTTTCTTGATGTTCTTTGTACTTTTAAAAAATTGAGGTAAACATGGCATATAACATATAAGTTTTAGGTGTACAACTTAATAATTCAATACTTACGCACACTACAAAGTGATTGCCACAGTGAGTTAGTGAACATCCATTGCCATACACAACTGACTCTGCACCCAATGCACTCATCACCCAGTCCCCTTCCCATCTGACAAACACCTGTCTGCTCTCTGTATGTATGATTTTTGTTTTGTGTTGCTTATTCCTTTGTTTTGTTTTCATGTTCCACATATAAGTGAAATCACACAGTATTTACCTTTCTCTGCCTGACTTATCTCACTTGGCATAATAGCCTCAAGATCCATTCATGTTGTCACAAATGACAAGGTTTCATTGTTCTTAAGGTTGATTAGTATTACATTGTATGTATGTACCACGACTTCTTTTTATATTCATCCATTTTCCCCCATATCTTGGTTATTGTAAATAATGCTGCAGTGAACATAGGGGTGCATATATCTTCTTCATTTAATGTTTTTCATCTTTATAGGATAAATACCCACAAGACAAATTGCTAAATCACATGGTAATTCTACTTTTAATTTTTGGAGGAACTTGCATAATGTTCTCTACAGTGGCCACTCCAATTTACTTTCCCAGCAAAAGTGCACAACAGTCCTCTGCGTCCTCCCCAAAACTTACTTCTTGTCTTTTTGAGGATAGCCATTCTGACAGGTTTGAGGTGATCTCTCTTTGTGGTTTTGATTTTCATTTCTCTGATGATTAGTGATGTTGAGCATCTTTTCATGTATCTGCTGGCCATTTATATGTCTTCTTTCAGAAAATGTCTATTCATATCCATTGTACATTTTTAATCAGTTTGATATTTTGTTAATGAGGTGTATGAATTCTTTCTATATTTTGGATTTAATTCCTTATTAGAGACTTGAGGCCCAATGCACAAAATTCATGCAAGAGGAGGCCTTCCTTCCCCCAGCTGCCAGCACCGGCTTCCCTCTGTCCTCCAGCAGGCACCGGGGCCTGGGCTTTCCTCACAGAGGGAGGTCTCACCCATCTGCTGCAGCCCACGGGTCGGTGGCCTAGGCCTCCCTCTTTGGGGTTACTGTGGAGCCCCCCTGATTGATTGCCCTGCCGGTCAGTGGCCAGGGCCTCCCTCTGCGGGGCGATCATGGGGCGATGGCCGGGCCCTGTACTCACCTCGGCTGGCCTGGTACCAGTGGGTGTCATAGCGTGGTCATCTGGAAGGCTGTCCGGTCTAATTCACAGATTACGCTTTTATTATTATAGATATGCTTTGCAAATATCTCCCATTTAGTTTGTAACCTTTTTGTTTTGTTGATGGTTTCCTTCACTGAGCAGAAGATTTTACTTTGACGAAATCCTATTTATTTTATTTTTGCTTTTGATGCCATTGCTTTTAGAGTCAGATCCAAGAAATCATTGCCAAGAACAATGTCAGGGAGCTTACTGCCTATGTTTTCTTCTAGGAGTTTTAAGGTGTCAAGTCTTCAGTCCATTTTGAGTTGATTTTTAGTCTGTGGTGTTAGACCCGTTTTATTTTTGCATGTTGCTATTTAGTTTTCCCAACACCACTTATTAAAGAAACTGTCTCTTTTTCATTGTATATTCTTGCCTCCTTTGTCTTAAATTGATTGACCATATGTTCATGTGTTTATTTATTGCCTCTCTATTCTGTTACATTTATTTGTGTCTGTTTTTTATGCCAATACCATACTGTTTTAATTACTATGACCTTGTAGTATGTAGTGTCTTGGTCCAACTTCATTGTGTTGCAAAATCGAAGAATGAGTTCATGAGCAGAGTTAAGCGAAAGTGAAAGCCAAGTTTATTGAGCGATAGACTCCCATTAGCAGGGAAAGGACCCAAGTGGGAACTGCCAAAGCACTCTGTCTAGGATACACACACACACACACACACACACACAGTTGGGTTGCATTAGCAACTAGTCAGCAAGCTGTGTCTTGTTATTTGTGGACTTCCCATTATTTTCCTTCCCTCCCATGGTCCTGTCCCTAAGTACCTGTACCTCTTCTATCTCCGAATTCCCCCCTCCAATTTGGAAACCTCAAGTGCTTTGGTTGCAGACTATTCCCCGGGCTGGTTGCTGATTGAGGCTCATGCAGGAGGCAGCCAACCAATCGATGTGCTTCTCTCATATCAATATTTCTCTCTCTCTTTCTCTCTCTACCCTCTCTAAAAATCCTACAGGGAGGATTAAGAATAATAATCTATACTAATAAAAGGGTAATATGCTAATTAGATTGGGCATCTTCTGGGCAACCTTCCGATGTCCTTCCAAAGCCACGGTGGCGGGGCAGAGGCAATTAGGGGCAATCAGGCCGGCAGGGGAGAGCAGTTAGGGCAATCAGGCTAGCAGTTAGAGGGATCAGGCTGACAGGGGAGAGCAGTTAAGGCGATCAGGCCTACAGGGGAGGGCAGTTAGAGGTGACCAAGCCACCAAGGGAGGAAAGCTAGGGGCAATCGGGCCAGCAGGGGAGGGCAGTTAGGGGTGACCAGGTCGGCTGGGGAGGGCAGTTAGTGGCCATCGGGCCAGATGGGGAGTAGTTAGGCATTGATTAGGCTGACAGGGGAGTGGTTAGGGGGTGATCAGGCTGGCAGGCTGAAGCAGGGGCAATCAGGCAAGCAGGCGAGCAGTTGGGAGCCAGCAGTCCTGGATTGTGAGAGGGATGTCCCAGAGTGGAGAGGGTGCAGGCTGGGCTGAGGGACCTCTCCCTCCCTCCCTCCCCCCATGCACGAATTTCTTGTGCACCATTCCTCTAGTAATAAATAAAAAGGAAAGGGGTCAACCTAAACAGAACTTGGAGGTACTGGTTGTTGGGAAGGTTGCTGAGATGGTAGGCCAGGCTGAGAATGGAATGAATTTCCGAAAAGGGGCCATTTGGTGGGAGACGAAATAGTTAACCCAGTTGGAGGAAGGCTGTAGGTTGAGAGTAAAGTTGCATAAGCGTCAGTCAGCATGTCCTAAAGCCTTCCCTGCAGGGAGTGTTCTGTTGGTGTAAACAGATGGACTTTTTGGATGAGTTTTCATTTATGCTGCTTAAATATGACTCCGGTGACTGAACGGCTCTGCCTGTGAGTGTGCCTTTGTCATTTCTGTGATTTGGAAGTTATAAAGTTTATTGAGGTACATGAGTTGGAATGAGGGTCCTCCATGTTTCTTATAGAAGGATGGACTGGATTGGCCCATGTGTGTAAGGAGTTTGAGGCTGCCATGTAGCTAGTTGGTGAGAGGGGAAGACAGAGCCAACATCCTTGTCGAGAGAGAGGGTTTAGTGTTGAGGTGATGTGCTAGGTTGAGGGTTTGAGAAAGATAGTGAGGGCTTAGGAGATGTTCAAGAGGTATGGAGTAGACCTTCGTGCACAGTACTAGTAAGAAGAGGAGGAGGAGGCTTGGGCGGAGGGAGGGTGCTGTTATTAGTAAGGACTGGGGTAATCGGGACCCTGACGCTCAGTTTGGAAGATACTCTCCTGCCCTGCTTTCCACAGGCCTTCAGGAGATTAGCTAAGACATTCAGGGTCCCAGCAGGGGCAGAAAATGGGTCCCCCAGGAATTATTCTAGGGTTTCGACGACCCTCAGAAAAGAAAGATAAGAACTATTAAGATGATGAAGAGGATGATTACCCAGAGATACCAGAACATTTTACTTATCTGGCATCTGTGGATTCTCCAGGGGTCTTCCGGAAGACACATTTCAATCCCCCGGAGCTCACCCTGATCCTGTGTCACTAGCTTCTCCTCTTGGCCCTTCCTCTCCTTGGTCTCACCCGGTGTCTAAACTTTCGAGTGGTGAATCCAGGAGTCAATTCTGCTGACCTTGAATGCTGGGGTATAGACAGCATCAGTGTATGTGGCCCTTCCCAGAGAGGCTGAGGGAGGATGAGAGAGAAGGGAGAGACTTTACCAGAACTGAGTCTCAGGGGAGAAGAGGGAAATGCCGGTTTCTGCTGAGGGTTGGCCGGGGCAGGAATACCTGGCGGTGCCTATGCAGCTGCTTCCTTGTCTAACGAGTGGTCACTGGTGAGGAAGGGACGGCCATAAGCATCTCATGAGCACCAGGGCCTGAGTTTTGAGGTGTGCGTCTCACAAGCACTGTGGGCCAGAGGAGGTGAGTCTCCTGGTGAGCTTTCTGCACCTTCCTGAGGACTGTGGTCCCCGAGCACACTGTAAATGCTATTGACGCCCCAAAGCCTTTGAAACCCGCTGGGGGGCACTTTCTCTAAATGATGGACCACGGTCACTTCGCAGGGTCCTAGGAACCCAGATCGGGGAGCGATGGCCGAGACAAGGGCTTTGTAACGACTTCTTGCGCCTTCTCAGCCCGGCGAGGGCATGCTTCCACCAACCAGTGAAGGTGTCTGTCCACCGAGGAGTTCCGGATTCCCTCTTGATCGAGGCATTTGGGTCACATCAATCTGCCAGCCTTGCCCAGGGCATTTTCCTGAATGAGTTTCGGGCAGGGCAAGCTCTGTGTTGTGGGACTGTTCTGTTGGCTTGTCTCACAGGCCCTGATGACCTGCTGGCTAGTTCTCCAGAGACTCCTGCCCTGAACAACTGCTGAATCATCTCATGGGCCTCCTCACTCCCCAGGTGGAAGGCCTGGTGTAGGGTTTGAATAACTTCCATCTACTGCCCCGGGGAGGAGAAGCTCACCCTCCTCGGTTTGCCTCCGTTCCGGGGTTTGCAGAGTGTGTCCCCGAGCACGGCCCGTCCTTTCCAGCTGAGGAGAGTCCTCCCAGCGTAAAGGTCTCCCAGCTCTCGTTTACTGGTCCTGGCAGCACCTTGGCAGTCAGTCAGCTTCCTGCTTCCTTCTAAAACCCTGCCCATGCCCTTCTGATGTCCTCGCGGTGTAGACTGCCACCTCTAGGGGAGGGGAGACGGCTGATGGGGGCCTACCCATCTCCTTCTGACTGAATGGGAGATGCGCTAGCCGTCAGGAAGTGCCTTCCTCCCAAACCAAATCTGCACACTTGGGTCTGTGTAAAGGTTTGCTCTCTGACCTTGGCTTATCTCTAAGCTTCTTGTGAGCGCAGTCAGCTCTGCCAGCGGGCACCAGTCTCAGGAGAGAGGGTGCTCTTTCCATAATGGTGTCAAAGGTTACAACCACATAGCCTGCTTTCCAGACCCCTTGCTCCACAAAGGAGCGTCCGTCCGTAAAGAGCATTAACCCAGGGTTCTCTAAGGGGGTTTCTCTTAGGTCCTCCCTTGCTGCATGAGTCTGAAGTATAATCTGCTCACAGTCATGCCTGTGTCTTCACCCTCCCGGGAGGGAAGGCGGCTGGATCAGTGTGGGGCGTTTTTATTGGACAGCCAGCTCCTCTGATAAGAGTGCCCGGTATCTGAGGAGACGGCTGTCTGAGAGTCAGAGTCCGCCCGTAGGGGCTAAGAGGTGAGGCACATTATGGGGGTGGGGAGGGGGTGCAGACGGTTAAGTCTCCTCCAATGTTAATTTGGTAGCAGCAGGGACTGTCCGGAGACAGCTAGCCAGCCCTTGGCTATGACGTCTGATTCCTTACTCAGGTGTCCCACTGGCTGCTGTTCAGGGCCTAAGCTGAGACAAGACCCGAGGGCCATGCCTCCCTCTCAGCTACATGTAGATGGAAATCCGGGCCGGGGGAAGGCCTGGGCTGGAGTCTGATGGAGGGCCTGCTTGAGTCTGAAAGCCCACTCAGCTGCTGGCTCCCACTCCAGAAGAGTTACGTTCTCTTGCTGATACTTCTTTGGTCATCTCATTTAGAGGACAGGCAGGCTCTCCATATCTGGAATCCATAATCTACAACATCCAGGAATGCCCCAAGCTTCTGGGTTGTTTTAAGACATGGGGCAGAGGGCAGGAAGACATAGGCGTGGCCCTACTTCTTTTTGTTAAAACCAAGCCCACATGTGGTACAGACGGCTGGCAAAGTTGTGCTTTGGTCTTTGGGACCTTATGTGCTCTTTCTGCCAGGAAATTAAGGAAAGCTCCCGAATCTTCTTGCGAGATCTCCTCTGAGGGGCCACGTAACAGAATGTCACCAGCACACTGGATAACTGGAGTTTGTGGGTGCTCTAAATGGCATGAGCCCTAAGCTAAGGCCTGACCAAACAAGGGAACGATCTGTAAACATTGGGGCAAAACAGTCTTGAGTTAATTAGGTAGACTGGTCTGAGGGATCTCCAGACGCAGAAAGAAACTGGGAGTTGGGATACAAAGGTAGACAGAAGAAGGCATCCTTAAGGTCTGGGACTGGAACCATTCAGTATCCGCTGGCATTGGGGCCAACAGGAATATGGATTAGGAACCACCGGACGTGTAGGGATGACTGCTTCATAACGAGTCGCAGGTCTTGGAAAGCCTCCGTTCTCCATTGGGCTTGTGGACGCCCAGAGTAGGAGCGTTGCATGGGCTGTTACAAGGTCTTACCAGGCCGTGGGCCTTAAACTTGTCTGTTACAGCTTGTAATCCCGTCCTTGCCTGTGGCTTGAGAGGGCGTTGTTTCTGATGTGGAAAGGAGGCTGAATCCCTAAGGTGCTTTGAGCCGGGTTTGCCCTAACCACTCTGCCAACTTTCCCTTGTGTTGCCCACACTTTGGGGTCAATTTCAGTCTCTACCAATGATAGGCAGAGTACTTATTTTGCTGCCATGCAAATGTTGGTCCCAAAACAGGCCAAAATGTCTAGCCCCAATAGGGAAATCGGAATTTCTGGTAAAATAAGGAAGACATGTGAGAAACACTGCCCCAATTACAGCTCAGAGGCTGAGAGAAATGCCTAGGTGCCAGCCCCCCAGACAGGCCTCTAACAGCCACACGATGGGGCGATGGGGCGAGGGAAGGCCAGGGTTGGAGAGCAAAGCCAGCAGGTGGCTCAGTGTGGAGGAGGAAACTAATTTCCTTGCCCTCAGCAGTCAGGGTCCCCGGGCACCCTGTGGAGACGACAGGCATGTCAGCCAGGTGGGAGGCCCAGGGCCCATCAGTCCTGGACCATCGGAGATGCCGGATCAGCCCCTTGGACAGCCCACCGTCCAGGGGTTCCCTCTGCAGGTAGCACAGGGCGTGGGGTGGCTTGCTGCTTCCCTGCGGCAGTCTCTCCGGACATGCCTGAGCTGGCCGCGGTTGTACAAGTAACTGTGGGAGACTTGCGTCCCCGAGCCCTGATTTATGACAGCCTCTTGCAGCGCTACAACCAGGTCTGCAGTCTTCTTTTTGCCTTTGTCCTTCCTCTCCTCGGCTTCCTCTTGATTCCGGTTGTAAAAGACTGAGGTGGTGATATTTGGAGGTTCTCTAAGGTACTGTCTGGGGACATGGAAGTGTACTTGGTCAGTGCCGCCCTGAGTCTGTCCATAAAGGCCAAGGGATTCGCATCCTTCCCTCGATCTATAGTTGACAATTTAGAGAAGCTTAAGGGTTTGGAGCGGTACCTTCCTAACGCTTGAATCACACAGGCGTGAAAATGTTTCCTATTTAGGTCTCCCTGTTGGCCGTCGGGGCAATGGTCAGTCTGATCGGGGGAGGCCCCACCTGCATTTGCTAAGTGTGCATCTCCAAACTGCTGCACTGCCTCTGGCCCTGACAGAGTCTGGCTTAGGAGAAGCATTGCATCCCTCCATGACAATTCAGAGGTTTGTGTTAACTCCTGGAAAGCGTCTGTGTACTTATCAGGGTCATCTAAAAATTTCCCCAATCCGTCTTCATTTGTCTTACATCCTGTAGGAAAAGTGGTACCTGGACCCAAGTGAGTTCGAGCTCTCCCTGGGCCGCCACCTGAGGAGGCGGAGTAGCGAGGGCCGTGGTGGCCGAGGCCCCTTCAGTCTGGGCGGGACTGGTCCTCCGGGGCCTGGATAAGGAGGACAAGATGATTCACAATCACTTGATGGAGCACCAGACTCTGCTGTCTCCCTGGGGGGTTCTGATTCTCTGGAACCACTTTGGATTAGTGTTGCCAAAAGCGAGGGATCAATTCTGCACTGCTGCCACAATTTCTGATTGTTCCTTATAGCAAAGAAGGCTGAACATATAGAACCTCAGAGCACTTCCCTTCCCTCCTACAGGCAAGAGCTAGTCGTAAGATGTTTTATACTTCCCTCTGAGAGCCATGTCTCTCCACCTGCAAGCTGATATTGAGGCCACGCATGAGTACAACAGATCAGGAGCTCTTCCTTCAGGGTTCGTGGGTCAGACGAATCCCAGGTCCTCAGTATACACCCTGGGGGAGTGCTGGCCTTGATGGTAGATGAAAAGACAAAAAGAACAAAGAGGTGACCAGTGCCACCTTGTTTGGGCCTCCACAAGACATCTCCTGTTTAGGGCAAGAGGAAGATTGGATATTTTTCTGTTGATTTTTAGAGTGAAAGGTGAGGGTAGAGGGGGAGAATTGTCAATGTGAGAGAGACACATTGATTGGTTGCCTGCCACATGCGCACCAACTGAGTCCAGGGATCAAACCTCCAACCAAGGTGCATGTTCTTGACTAGGAACTGAACCTGTAGCTCTCCAGTGCATGGCCCGATGCTCTAACCACTGAGCAACAACAGCCAGGTCTGTTCCTGGACTGTTAGAAAAATTATTATTAAAGTGTTTTTGGAATTTACTGTGGTAACATTGGATAATAAAAATATATGGATTTCAAGTGTATGATTATATAATACATTATCTGTATGTTATATTGTATGATATAACATATCTGGCGTGAAATCTCCTTCCAACACCATTTATCCTCCTCTGTACCCTCTCCTATCTCCTCCCATAGCAGTCCTTTATCTCTGGTAATCAAAATACTGTTGTCTGTGAGTATGGGTTTTGTTTTGTTTTGAAAAAAATTATTATTATTATTTTTAGAGGTAGAAGATGGGAGAGAGAAAGAGAGAGAAACATATATCAGTTGCTTTCCATGTGCACTTGACTGGGAACAAACCCGCAACTTGGACATGTGCCCTGAATGGGAATCGAACTGGTGACCTTTTTGTGTATAGGAAGATGCTCAACCAACTGAGCCACACCGGCCAGGGCTATAAGTTTGTCTGTTGTTTTTCCCTCTGCTTAATCTCTGTACATATTTCACCTAGCTCCTCAACCCTCCTCATGTCTGACAGCTTACAGTCTATTTTCCATTAATCTGTTTATCTTTCATTTGTTAGTTGTTGTTTTTTTGTTGTTCATTAGATTCCACATATGAGTGAAATTATATGGTAGTTGTCTTTCTCTGACTGGCTTATTTTGCTTAGTATAATAATCTTCGGGTCTGTTCCTGCTGTCTTAAAGGGTAAGAGCTCTTCCTTTTTTACAGCTCTTGATTTCATTGATATTTTGTATTGCTATTCTGCTCTCATCTTTTAAAAAAATGTATTTTATTGATTTTTTACAGAGAGGAAGTGAGAGAGATAGTTAGAAACATCAATGAGAGAGAAACATCGATCAGCCGCCTCCTGCATCCCCCCCCCCCCCCACACACACACACACTGGGGATGTGCCCGCAGCCAAGGCACATGCCCTTGACCGGAATCGAACCTGGGATGTTTCAGTCCACAGTCTGACGCTCTGCTTACTGAGCCAAACCGGTTTCGGCATCTGCTCTCTTTTTTTAAAATCTTTTTTATTTTCTTTCTTCTACTCACTTTGTGCGTTGTTTGTTGTTTTTCTAATTCCTTGAAGTGTAAAGTTAGATTGTTCATTTGAGATTTTTCTTCCTTCTTGAGGTCGGCCTGGAAAGCTATGACTTTCCCTCTCAGGATTGCTTTCACTTTGTCTCATTGATTTTGGGTTATTTTTAATTTTAATTTCTTTCAGCGTATCTTTAGATTTCTTTTTTGATCTCACTGTTAACCCATTCTTTGTTTAGTGACATGTTATTTAGCCTCCATGCTTTTGGGAGTTTTTTGGTTTTTTATTGTGATTGATTTCTAGTTTCAATATGGTTAGAGAAGATGGTTGATATAATTTCAATATTCTTAAATTTATTGACCCTTGTTTTGTGTCCTAACATGTGTTATATGCTAGAAAGGACATGTGTACTTTGAAAAGAATGTATGTTATTCTGCTTTAGGGTGAATGCTCTGAGGATATCAATAAATCCATCTGATCTATTGTGTCATTTAAAGCTGCCATTTCCTTATTGATTTTCTTTCCAGAGGATCTCTCCATTGATGTCAGTGGGGGTGATAAAATCTCCTACTATAACTGTAATATTGTCAGTATCTTCTTTTATGTCCATAATGGTTGACTTTACATATTTCTATGTTACTACATTGGGTATATAAATGTTTATAAGGATTATATTCTCTTGTTTGATTGCTCCCTTTATCATTATGTGATGTCCTCCTTTGTCTCTTACTATAGCCTTTGTTTAAAGTCTTTTGTCAGCCTGGCCAGGGTGGCTCAGTTGGTTGAGCATTGTCCCATGCACCAGCAAGTCCCATGCTGATTTGATTTATGATCAGAGCACAATCCTAGATCGCAGGCTCAATCCCCAATAGGGGGCATGCAGGAGGCAGCCAATTGTTTTTCTTTCTTATTGGTGTTGCTATTTCTCTGAAATCAATAAAATTTTTAAATAAAGTCTAATCATCACTGTCCCAGATATTTTTTCCCCTTTCCATTTTCATCCCTGTGCTTTTAGTCTGTGCATATCTTTCGTTCTCAGGTGGGTCTCTTTTAGACAGCATGTATATGGCTCTTTTTTTTTCTTATCCTTTCAGCTACCCTATGCCTTTTGATTGAAGAACTTACACTATTTAAAGTGATTATTAATAGGTATGTATTTATTGCTATTTTATTTATTTAATTATATTCCTTAGCTTTTTTTCCCCCTCTCATTCTCTTTATTGGCCCTTTAACCTTTCTTATAATACTGGGTTGGTCTTAACAAACTCATTTAGATTTCATTTGTCTAGAAAAGATCTTTAAGTCTTCTTCAATTTTAAATTTTGGTTTTGTTGGGTAAAGTAGTCTTTGTTGAAAGTCCTTCCTTTTTATCACTGAATATTTCATTCTACTCTCTTCTGGCCTGAAATGTTTCTATTTAGAAATGAGCTAAAAGTATTATGGGAGCTTCTTTTTAGGTACTTACTTTTAATTATGTTGTTATTTTTCAGATCCTTTTTTTGTCTTTAACCTTGCTATTTTAATTAAGATGTATTTGGTGTGGGCCTCTTTGGGTTCATCTTGTTTGGGATTGTGTGTGCTTCCTGAACTTGTGTGTCTTTTTCCTTTACAAGTTAAAGAAATTTCAGTCATTATTTCTTCTAATAGGTTCTCAATTCTTTGCTGTGTCTCTTTTCTTTTCTCTACTACCATGATGTGAATATTGATACATTTCATTTTGTCCCTAAGGTTCTTTAAAGTATTTTCATTAAAAAAAATTTGTTATTCTTGCTCTGATTGGGTAGCTTTTCTACCTTGTTTTTCAAATCACTGATTCATTTGTCCACTTCGTCCAATTTTGTTTATTCCTTTCAGTGTATTCTTCATTTCATATATTATATTCTTCATTACTGATTGGTTCGTTTTATGGTTTCTGTGTCCTCTTTGCATGTTGTGGTCGTTCCTACTAAGTTCCTTGAAGGTCTCACAATGTTCCTAGGACATCCTTATAACCATTTTTTTTTTTTAATACTCTATCCTGATAAATTGCTTACCTAAATTTTACTTAGTCTTTTTCTGGGGATTTCTACTGTTCTTTCATTTGTGGCATGCTTCTTTGTCTCCCCATTTTGGCTGGATTTTTGTATTTGTTCCTATATTTTAGTCTTTGGAGGGTGGCCTTAGTAGATGTCCTGTGGTACTAGTGTTGCAGTTTCCTTGATCACCTGATCTGGGTTCTACAGGAATTTCTCATGTTTGGGTTATGTGAGCTCTTCAGTTGCAATAGAGTCTTGATTGTTATTGGCTTATTCATGTGTGGTGTCAATCTTGTTTCTGGCTGACTGTGAAGATCAACTTCAACCACAGTGTATGGCCTGCCGTGCAGGTACTGATTACATGAAGCAGAATTCACCTCAGAAAGGTCTGGTATATGCAGAGATCTCCCTTTGGATGTGTCACTAGTGAAGATAATTGGATCCCAGGCTGATGTCTGAAGCTGGCCACTGATGTGTTTAAGTTCTGGGCCTTGTCGGATGGACTGTGGTGCAGGCCAGTGTCACATGCTGCCTGTGACTGTTTGTCGGTGTCAGATGCTGCCTATGATTGGCTGCCGGCAATGTTTTTGGAGCTACAAACAATTTAGTTTGTGGCTGCCTTTGCTCAGCCTGAATGCTCACGGAAAGGACTAAGTTTCACAACAAGGCTATCTTTTATCAGCATTGGGCCTGGGACTACGTCAGTAAAAGACCTAAGGCATTTTGAAATCCACCTCCATCTGCTGCTGCCTGCTGGCTGCCTGCTAGGCCAGTCACCGAAAGAGCCTCTTGCACTGCTCGAGTTGCCTGAGCTAGATTCTCAGTGAGTAACTAGGTAGAGGTGTTCACCAGATTGATTCAGGTTCAAACTCAGTTCCAGTGCTGGGTCTGAGGCCACTCAGCAAATGTCCTAAGCTATGCCATACACCACACACACCTTTGTGGTGGGCAAGGTCTAAAGGAGTCATCAGGATGAGGCCAGCAGAGTTTTTCAGACCCAAACAGCAAAATTTGGCTGTGTAAATGTAAGGCTCTGCTCTAGTTGGGTGTGCAGGGGAGAAATGTCCCTTGTCCTAAAGCCACACAACTCAGCCTATCCCCGTTTGTGCTGGGAGGGGACAGCTCTGCAGTACACAGCCTTCAGGAGTCAGAAAGATGAGGCTAGTGGATGTCTTATGTAGGAGAGGCTCTAACCAGGCTTGTGGAAGGGATGGGGAGTGGCCTGCTTGCCAGAGCCATTCAAGTCTGTCTAGGTTCAACCCAGACCTTCGCAGAGTGGAGCCAACAGGATTCTGAAGGGTGAAGCGGTGTGGAGCCCAGGGAGTGGAGCTAGAGGATCTCCTGTGAGGGCTAAATACCAGTCAGGTTCACGGGAAATTGGGGTGCCTCAAACCCACACAACTCAGTCACTAACACTCTCTGAGTCTGCCCAGACCTCTGCATCCAGACCCAGAAGACTCCTCAGCAGGCACAAGCTCCACAGGGAGGGGTATTGTAATACCCCAGACTATTGGCATATGGAGGGAAGGGCTCCAGCTAACAAAGATGGAGTCTGCAGTGTAGGAGAGGAGCTCTTTTCTGGGATCCATGCGCTGGCTCTTCAGCTCTCTCCCCAGAGCTACAAATCCCTCCGTCTCCTCACATAAATCTAGTCTGCTCTGCCCTCCCTCCGCCAGACCCTAGGTGAGTGCCTGTGAAGGAGATTTTGTGCTTTGGGCCTTTTAGAGGACTCGTGTCTCTTTATAAGGCACAGAAATCCCTGCTTTTCTCAGCCAGATGCTATACTGGTGCCTCTTCCCAACTCTGGTTCTTTGGACTAGGGAGCATGGGTTTGTGACTCTATGCTTCTCAGGGTAAACTCCTACCGCTGAGATATCCATGCAGAATCTAAGTCACTTCCCGTGTGGACGGAGCCAGCCCTTTTGTTTCTCTGCCTTCCTACCAGTCTCAATGTGGCTTCTTCTGTAAATCCTTGGTTATAAGAGTTCTCTTTACCTAATCTTCAGTTTGTTATTCAGGATGAGTGTAGCTTCCACCTACTTTGCTGCCATCTTGGATCTCTGTGAGTGCCGTATCCATGTATCCATTTGCAGCTAAGATTCAAGTTTTGGAGAAGGGGCTGACGCACAAATGAATACACTAGACAAGAAATACAAATTTAGAAGGCGTGGGGGAGCCAGGCAGAGACCTTTCTCTAGTGGAGAGGCTCTCTGAAACCCTGACCCATCAGCTTTTATTTACTTGAATGCACATTTGCCCTTTAAGAATAGAAACAGGTATATATCAATGGCAAAGCTTGGTAAACAATAAAAGTATTATCAAGTTAGGGGATTGTCTTTAGCCATTCAGCCAACAGCAGGGCAATATGCTGACTCTCAGCCCTGCTAAATATCAAAGTCCATTCGCCTTCCAGCAGACTTCTTGCATAATTATGCTAACTACTGTCGGTCTTTGCTTCCAGCAATTCCCCCTTTTGGTTTTCTTAATAAATCTTGAAAGGTGTATGCTGCTTGCAGGTCTCGGTTCTCTTTAAGACTTTACATTCTGCACCTGCAGACTGGAATTACACATATAAGAACAGGAATGAGAAAGGTAATAGTAGTTATGCTAAAAGGCAAATGTATAAGAACAGGAATGAGACAGACAGTAGTGGTTATGCTAAAAGGCAAGTGTAGGGAGATACAATAAAAAGGATTGTGTTCTTCTGTATCCTTTTAAAAATTGTCAGGTACTTAAGGAATTAGTCTGTAGTAGGCTTCTTTCTGGGCCATCAGTTCTATACTGGTCCCCTTTCCAATCACTGTCCCCCTGTGACATGACGGCAATGATATTCAAGTTCTCGATGGTGGACAAATGGTGGGCAATGGCAATGCAGGTCTGAACTTCTTTGGCTTTGTCCAGGGCGACCTGCACTGGCGCAGGTTGATGACTGCTGATGACTGCTAGCATGGAATGGCGTCTCTACCAGACCCCATCTCCAGATTGTGTCTCCTCTGTCTTGTAAGAGTGTTGCTTGGGGCTACTGCTATCTGTGGTTGGAGTAGTCAGTCGTCTGCAGTCACAGGTACAGGGTGAGGCTCAGGGTGCAAGGTCCTCTTTTGGATTCATGTTGCGGGAATCCACGTGGGTTTGGAGGAGTTTTCTGGAAATACACAAGCATATCCTCTATCGAAGGATAGGGTCACTGGGAAGGGGCCCTTCCATAAACCAGACTCTTTTTATTTAACCAGACCATTTTCCTTTGGCTTATTCTGGCACCAGTGTAATTCCATGGGTGTCTGGCCATCAGCATTACAAGTGAAAAAATTTAAAGTAATTAAAGCTTGATGTAGTTTATTTATAGGAGATTTCTCCATTATCCCCCCTTTTTTGTTTTACAAGTTGGGATTTTAGAGGCCCAATACATTGATTTTTAATTACAGTTTTCTAGATATTTGAAGGAACGCTCCTTTTGTTTTTTTCTCCCAGATTAATTTCTAGGCCACATTTAGGGAGATTCTTTTAGAAAAAAAACACACAAAAAAACAAAAACCTTTTTCTTTCTTTTAAACAGAGTAACAAACTTGGTTGCTTTTTAGAAATACCAATAGGAGAGAGGTGTGCTGGCAATATTGCAATGCATACATATCAAGTAAAAGTAATTCCTTTTACTTGTGATATCTTATTAATGGTGAGATTTAATGCTTGAATAATAACTGTTAGTTTACTTTGTAAATATTAGTGGAAGAGATTTTAAAATTTCTCCTTTTTAATAAGCTTAAAATTTACTTTTAAACAGTATTCTTTTTGGCTAGTGCTCATTTGCATATGTATGCAAATTTTACTTTGGGCTTTGTTAGAACCAATTGTTTATAAAATTAGTTTATATGAAACCTTAATTTTATTGTAAAAAGCTAACTTATTAAGTAACTAAAGTAGGCATCTTTATTGAAAAAGCAAAGTAAGCAAACTCATATATTTAACCTATCAAGTATAGATGTTGCCCCATCCCCCTACCAGCCGTGGGCAAACTATGGCCCTGCGGCTGTTCTATCCGGCCCTTGGAGCTGAAAGAGCGGAGGGTTCTCTTGCTCTCCCCTCCACTCCTTCACTAGCAGGCCAAGATGAGAGTGCCAGCATGGTCAGGTTGCTTTTGTTCTGGCCCTCCGGTCCAGTTTAACAACCCATTGTGGCCCTCGAGTCAAAAAGTTTGCCCACCCCTGCCATAGCCTATTTGAAGAGCAGCTGTTTGAGGCTTCTTGTTTTAAAATTCTTTTGCTGAATAATCTGCTTAAGAAGTATTCAGTAACTTTGTCCTGCCTTCCCTTAGAGATTGAGACTTTGATAACATTTAAAATATATGTATATAAATAGAACACAGTTATTAATTTTTATTTGATAAACCTTCCCACGTGATTTCAAGTATATTATATTGGCCTCATTTAGTTAAAAAATATTTCTTCTAAGAAGAGAGTAAATCCCTGAATAATTTCTGGGCCCTTGGAATGTTTCAAAGCTATCTCTTGGTTAAAGTCCTGATATTTAACTTGGAAAGACTATGAAATATACATAACCCAAAGATTATATTATATACTTTTTGTAATTATTCTAGAAGGTATTAATTAAATTTAAACTGTTTTTTAATATTAAAAATTTGGTTCAGACCATGGCATTAATCCTTTTTTAATTAGGCCAATAAAATATTATATCCTAGGTTGAAATTTTATCACACGTAGTATACATAAGGACTACAATATGTTTTGAACTCCTAATTTTTCTAGAGAAAATCCAGAATTATTTTTCTCAAAAATGAATTTCTATACTTTATGCATTTGATTATAACTATATAATCTTTCCCAATTTAATTTTAACTTTTAGAAGCCTTAAATTTTAGGTTGGTTTGTTAAATATTTAGCATTTGTTAGGTTAGTAAAACCTTCACATTTTAAAGAATATATTTCAAACAAAATAGAAGACATATTTAATTAATAGATTCAAATCTATACTTTAGATTTTTCACATGAGGCAAACTCAGATTAATATTTTAGTATTTTTCCCTAGCCGGTTTGGCTCAGTGAATAGAGTGTTGGCCTGCAGATTGAAGGTCCCAGGTTTGATTCTGGCCAAGGGCACATGCCTGGGTTGCAGGCTTACCGTATTTGCCGGCGTATAAGACGATCTTTTGGCCCTGAAAAATATGCCTCCAAGTGGGGGGTAGTCTTATACGGCGAGTATATAACAAACTCTGTATTTTGAGTGGAAATATTAGGGGGTCGTCTTATAAGCCCAGTCTCTTATACGCCGGCAAATATGGTAATCTCCAGTGGGGGGGCGTGCAGGAGGCAGCCAATCAATAATTCTATCTCATCATTGATGTTCTATCTCTCTATCCCTCTCCCTTCCGCTCTGAAATCAATAAAAAATATATTTTAAAAAAATTTCAGTATTTTGTCATTTTAAAATATCTAAATATTTAATAATTTTTACCATTTAATTCAGCAGTGTTCTAACGTTTTACGTTACCAAAGACTTTGAAAAAGTATGTTTAGACATATGAGGCTGGGAAAGGGTAGGGGGAGGAGGGCTGACACACAAATGAATACACTAGACGAGAAATGTAAAGGTAGAAGGCGTGGGGGAGCCATCAGCTCTCATTTACTTGAATACGCCTTTGCCCTTTAGGCCTTTTTAGAATTGCTTTTTCTGTATTGTATTTCATATATTTTGGTGTGCTGTATTTGAATTTCCTTTTGCTCAAGGTATTTCTTATTTCACTTTTGGTTTTTTTGTTGTTGTTGTTGACCCGTTGGTTCAACAGCATGTTGTTCAGTCTTGTCATGTTTTTTATTATTTCAGTTTTCTTAAAATCGCTTTCTAGTTTTTCGGTTAGAAAAGATGCTTAATATGACTTATAGGATCTATCCTGGAGAAGGTTCCATTCTTCTGAGAAGAATATGTATCTGGTGTTCTTGGTTAGAATGTTCTGAAAATATCTACTAATGTCATCTGATTTAGTGTGTTGTGTACTGACTTTCTCTCTTGACAATGTATCCATTCACTTCAGTGTGGTATTATTGTGTTGTTCTTTCCTTCTTTAGACCTGTACTTAGGTGCTTTCTCCCATTGGTTGAATAAATATTTGTAAATGTTATATTTCCTTGATGGATTGACTATTTATCATTATGTGATAAGCATCTTTATCTCTTTTTACATTCTTTGTTTTAAAGTCTATTTTGCCTAATATAAATATAGCCACTGCAGCTTGCTTTTGGTTTCCCTTTGCATGAAACATCTTTTTCCATAACATCACTTTCATTCTGTATGTGTCTACATCTAAAGTGAATCTCTTATAAAGGGAGCATTTATACTAATTGTTACAGTGTTAGTTATTTCTATGAATCTTCTCATTTGACCTTCATATTAGCTTTATAATATACTATCTTCTTAATATACTTTTATCAGATATTTTTACTCTGTTTTCATGTTAGTGATTAGTGCCCTTTCTTTTCAGCTTAAAATTTGCATTTCTTGTAAGACCGGGTTAGTTTTGATGACCTTTAGTTTTTGTTTGTCTGGAACCCTGTCTCTCCAGTTCTGACTGGTAACGTTGCCAGGTAATGTTTTCTTGGTTGGAAGGGTATTTTTCCTGTCAGTTCTTTAAATTTATCACGTCATTCCCTTCTGGCCTACAAAGTTTTTGCTGAGAAATCTCCCGATAGTCTTATAGGGACTCCCTTATACTTAATACATGTTTTGTTTTTTTTTTCTTCCTGCTTTTAAGATTTTCCTAACGTTATCAACTTTAGACATTTTATATGTCCTTTTGGTCTCTTTGGGTTCATTTTGTTTCAAATTCTCTGACTTTCTGGATAGGGTTATCTGTTTGCTTCCCAAGTTCGGGGAAGTTTTCAGCCATTATTTCTTCAAATAACTTTTCTGACCCTTTTTTTCTCTCTCCTCCTGGGACCCCTGTAATATCAATGTTATTTCACTTGATGTTTTCTTATAGGTCCCTTAAGTCATCTTCCATTTTTAATTTGTTTTTCCTTTTTGTGGTTCTTTTGTGATGAGGTCTACTGCCCTGTCTTTGTAGATCACTGATTCTTTTTTCCCCCTGCTCCTTCGAATCTGCCATTGAACCCCCTACTGTATTTTTCAGTTCAGTTTTTTATTCTTCAGCTCTATGACATCTGTTTGGTTCTTATATTTTATCTTTGTTGATGTTTGTGCTGTATTTATAATTTTTTCTCCCGAGTTTGGTTAGCATCTTTATGATAATTGCTTTGAAATCTAATAAGGTAAATTATTTACCTTTGTTTTATTATGGGTTTTTTTCCTGGTGTTTTATTGTTTTGGAACACATTCCGTTGTTTCCTCATTTGCTTAACTCTCCGTTGTTTTGTGTGTTAGTGAAGCAGCTATCTCTGTCTGCCAGTCCTGAAGGGTGGCCACAGGCAGCAGATGAACTTTACTGTTTAGCCTGTCCCTGACACTCGGTTGTCTCTTGAACCTGGTGGTTGTCTAAACATTCTGGTTTATTCTTTGTCGGGGCCCGTGGAACGGGTGCCAAGACCTGTGGTGTTGCAGGGAGTGGGGTCTCAGTCAGCACCTGCTTCCAGGCTGATTGGAGTCTAGACCCTCAGACTCCAATCTGAGTCTGACTCAGCTAGGGCTGAGTTTTGGAACACAGTGGGACTGCAGTGGCACCTGCCGACTTCCAGACCATGTGAGTTATGGGCTTTCTCCTTGGCAATAGTTGCAAAAATGCAGGGCTCAGATAAGTGTTTGAGCTCTTTTTTAGGAGGTCCTGGCAAGCTGTAGCAAGTCCAGGGGAGAGCGCACAGTTGGCTTCCTCGGCCATGTCCTGTGAGGAGCCCTTCCTCGGCCCCTGAGCCCCAGGATGAGTCTCCCCCGAAAGCCTGCCACCCAGGCTGAAGCGGAGGATGAGTAACTAGCCCCTTTTCAAAGGAAGACTTGGGCTGTTTCAGTCTGCTGTCTGTGCTTGGGGTGTGTGTGTGTGTATGTGTGTGTGTGTGTGTGTGTGTGTGTGTGTGTGTGAGATAGTTTGCCAAGAACTGTCTCTAATTGTTTCAGATCCATGGGGCCCAGAAACACAATTCACCCTGGCCACAAGAGCCAGGTGCCTGGGCATGTCCCTGTGTGGGCTCCGTGGGGCCACTTAGACTTTGTTGGGCTATTGGAGTGGTGCGGAGCCAGGCACGCCCACTGGCATTAGCAGGTTCGAGGCAGAGTGAAAGAATGGTGCCCACCAACACTATAAAGGTGGAGGGAGAATGCAAATATGTCTCTTGCCAGTGCCTTTTCTTCCCAGAGAAAGCCCTAATTGTCTCCTGCACGAGCCTCAGCCTGGGCCTGGAATTGAGCCTGCAACCCAGGTGCCCTTGACTGGAATTGAACCTGGGACCCTTCGGTCTGCGGCTGATGCTCTAACCACTGAGCCAAACCAACTTGGGCCACACAGCCCTTTAAGAGTGAATCTCTGTTACATCCCTATGGCTCTCCTGGACACAAATCGTATTATGTTTCAAAGCCAAATTATTTGGGGGCTCATGTCTCCCAGGCAGAGTCCAAGGGCTGGGGTGCTTGATGTGGGGCACACACCCACGCTCCTCAGGGAGAAGCTCTGTACTTGTGAGCTCTCTCCTGGCATGGGTCACCACGCCCGGCTGGGTAGCGAGACCTAGTATTCTGCTTCTGCTACCCGACTCGATGTGGTCCTTTTGTCCTTGTCCTGAACGACCCGCTCAGCTAGTTTTCAGAGCAAATTGTTCCATATGTAGCTACAGTTCGTCATGCTCCGTGCGTAGCCGGGCGGAGGAGGTAAGTTCAGATCTTCCTACGCAGACTTCTTGAACGCTTTTCAAACTGGAAGGAGAAGCACAAGTGTGAACATAATCTTAAGGAATTTACCAGTAACTTATGCTTCTTGGGCAGTCAGAATTACCTTTAAAGTAGGAACAAAGGTTAAGAATTTGCCTGTTGGCTCTGCCTTACTGGTTATGCTAAAATGCTTCTGTTCTTCAGGTTGGTAAGTCAGGTGACAGATGAGCCTGAGTTAATGTTTTGGTTAGAAAGTCAAGCATGAACCTGACTTGGTGGTGGAAACCAGTGGAGCTCGGTCTGGTTTTGTTTTTCCTGGCTCTGCTCTAGGAATGGTCAGGCCACCGACTCAGCACTAGTGGGTAGGAATGTATCTGCAAATAATGTCGTCTTGGTGTGCTTGCTACTTTGAGCCCTTTCCTCTTCCCCTTACCTTGCAACATTCCTCTGTCCTCTCTGAATCTTTGCTTCCTCTTGTAACATTTCTCCATTCTCTGCAAAAGTGAGATAAGTATTCTGGCGTCTCGGAGCTATCTCCTCCCATCACTTATGCATTCCTCTCCCAGAGACCCCCTTTCCCCTAAAACTGCCTTTCTGTCTCTCAAATTCCTTTCAATATCGTTAAATGTTCTTTGAGTAGATAGCAAATAATGATACTTTGAACTCTAAGGAAAACTTCTTTACTGGCTGTCTCATTAAATAATAAGCTTGGAGTCTGAAATGGCATAAAGTAGTTACTAAAGAATTAATTTGGGGATGTAAGAAAATGTTTTTTATTTAATCCATACTTCATTCTGTTGGTGGGATTTATAACTCGGGATTGGGTCTGGAGTGGAGGACATGAGAAGACAAGGGGAATTGTGGCAGGTGTGAGGGTTGCACACAAGCATTGCTGAGGTTTACGTTGCTGTCCTGCACTTGTGTGACTGAGGAAGTATTTGCAGTGACAGAAGGTGTCACTTCCAGAGAAGGCGGCTGTTGGCTCCGCTGCCTTCCAGCATTCCTCTGGCTGCAGGTGGAGCTAGCTCTGGGCCCACAGCAGCGCACTCACCATGGCGGGGTGTGCTAAAGACAACCGCTCTCCTCTTGTGGTGATCACGTCATGGTGTATGTAATATCCAGCTACTGTGTTGTACACCTGAAACTAATATAGTATTGTACGTCCACTGTGATTGAGAAATGGGTTAAGCAAGGAGAAGGATGGCCCCTGCCTGCCGGAGCAGGAAGTGCTGAGATGCACAGAACTGAACGGGGGAGGACGGAGTTTCTCACCATTCCCTCACGTCTTCCCGCCGCCTGCCTCTGTTTGTGTAGTCTCAAGGGGCACTTGACCTTTTGAGAAACTGGAAGCTCCTAATAGGAGAATTGTCTGGATTATAAAGGAAAGCCCTCTGCTCCACCCTCCAACTTAGTGGTTCTTCCTGTGAGGAACACTTGCTTCAAGGCCTCTTTCCAACCACCTGTCATATTCTTTTCTCTTCTGCAACCACTGATGCATCCGGTATCCCAGTGGAGATGTGGAGGGCATCAAGACAGTGCCCCTGGCCCAGCAACTCTCCTATTAAGATACTAACAACAAAGCCTATTTCTTGGAATTTTAAAAAATAATTTTGTTAGGGTTTGGCTATATGTTTGTTAGGGTTTGGTGGTGAGGAATATGAAAGAATTCACAACTAAAAGAAGAGATGCAGCGAGGAAGTTTTATACTTTCCATGAAGGGGAAGGCCCAAGTATTGCTAATCAGTACAGGGGAAGAAACACAAGAGTGGCTTCCCCTTTTAATCCTTGAGTCTTGTTAAGTGACGAGGAAGGGAGGAGGATTTTGGGTGAAGTTGAGTTTGTCTTTCAGGAGATAGTCCAGACAGATGCCCTATTCCCCCCCCCCCCCCCCCCCCCCCCGAGCCTGTAAAACATGCTTCAAGCCAAAGTTATGACAGGTTCAAAAAGAGCTTGTTCAAAGGGGAGGGAGGGAGGGAACTTTCTGTTAACTAGAGATGCTTGGTAAGAATTATCCCTTAGTTGTAAAAAGAAGGGGTATGCAAGGTTACTCTCAATGTAACCTTGAGAGTAGCTTATCTTGTCTTGCAGTTTGAACAGAGGAGCTAACCACCTTGGGGTTCAATTACCAGGTGCTTCTCATAAATTGTGGAAGGCCACAGCAAACAAAAAGAAAGGCCTTTTTTAAGAAAATTATTTCAAATCTATACTTAGCAACTCTCATTTGACATCTTATATATGATTTATGCTATCCTGCTCCTGAAATATCAGTGTGGGTCAGGACCCATGCCCTGGGGCAAGAGGCATTCTATCTAATAAAAGAGTAATATGCAAATTGCATCACATCAAGACACAAGATGGCCTCCCCATGTGGTCAAAGATGGCTTCCCCCATGTGGACACAAGATGGCCACCACAAGATGGCTGCCACAAGATGGCTTGCAGGGGCGGGCAGTGGTGGCAAGTTAGGGGGGACCAGGCCTGCAGGAGAGGGCAGTTGTGGGTGATCAGGCAATCAGGGAAGGCAGTTGGGGGAGACCAGGCTGGCAGAGGAGGGCAGTTGCGGGAGACCAGTTTGGCAGGGAGGGCAGTCGGGGGCGATCAGGACAGCAGGGAGGGCAGTGGGGGGGGGAGGGGCGAGGAGGACCAGGCCAGCAGGGAGGGCAGTTGGAGGGGGGGACCAGGCCAGCAGGGAGGGCAGTTGGGGGGGGGGGGAGAGACAAGACCTGCAGGGGAGGCCAGTTGGGAGGGACCCAGGCCTGCAAGGCAGGGCTGTTGGGAGGGGGGGGGGGGGAAGACCAGGCCTGCAGGGAAAGGCAGTTAGGAGCCAGCAGTCCTGGATTGTGAGAGGGATTTCACAGTGGGATCAGGCCTAAAAAGGTTGTCGGACATCCCTCAAGAGGTCCCATATTGGAGAGGGTGCAGGCTGGGCTGTGGATACCCTTCTGTGCATGAATTTTGCGCACCAGGCCTGTAGTTGAAAGATAAGAGGAGACCGAGTAGGTTCCAAAGAGTCTGTGAGAGACAGAAGTGCTGATGCCTAGCAGTTTTGCCCAGGGGCACGAGTTGGGAAGGGGGTGCTGGAATTGTGAACCTGCCTGGGTCAGGAACATCAGCTTTGAGGTCTTTTTTCACTCCCCCGATGCTCCACTCCCACATTGGGTCTACTTTATGCAGCCACTTTCTTCTTCCTTCCAGGCCTGATACAGCATTGTGACACTCTGCCACCTTCCTTTAGTGTTTAGCTTTGGCTGCTTGTAGTCTACACATTCTTCAATTTTCCCTTCTAAGAATAGGATCTCAAGGCATACCCTTCACTTGATTTGAAACTCGGAGCAGATTAGCTATTTCTTGAATTCAAATTAGCCACTGATTGGTTTCTGCCCCAGTATTTGGAGTAACAAGAGAAGAATAAAAATAGTAGCAGTACTAAAATCTGACCTTTGCTTTGATGATAGGCAGAGAAAATACTCATGTGAGATGTTTGACTTTTTCTTCTTTAATCTCTTTGTATTATACAGCTTCACCCAGAAATACCCACCAGTAAAATTTTTATCTGAAAAGGATCGTAAAAGAATTTTGGTAAGTTTGCATATCTGATTAATATTTGTAATATTAAAGAATTTTCTTTCTAAATCAAGTTTTAATTCACACAAATTCACCCTTATAGAATACACAGTTCAGTGGTTTACCATACACAGAGTATGTTCACAAAGCTGCATACAGCACCATGTTCTATTTCTAGAATATTTTCATCACGCCAAAAAGAAATTTCTCCATGCTCATTAGCAGTCATTTTCCATACTTCTTCCCCCCCCCCCGCAACTCTTGGCAACCACTAAAATTACTTCCTGTCTTTATGGCTGTTCCTGATTTGGACATTTCATATTAACAAAATGATGGAATATGTGGTCTTTAGTATCTTATTTCTTAAACTTAGAATAATTTTCCAAGGTTCATCCATGCTGTAGCATGATTCAGTCCTTCACTCCTGAACAATATCACACTGCATGAATGTACCATATTTTGTTTATCTATTTATCAATTGATGGCATTTGGGGTTTCTACTTTGAATAATGCTTCTTTGAACATAATGTGTACAAGTGTTGGCAAGGAATAGGTTTTCAGTTCTTTTCAGTTTGTACCTATGAATGGAATTGCTGGGTGTATTACATTTTGAGGAAAATGTCAAACTTTTCTAGAGCAATGGTTTTTAAAACCTTTTCTGGTTCACAGACCACGTTAAGGGGAGAGAGAGAGAAACATTGATATGAAAGAGATACATCAACTGGTTGCCGCCTGCATGTGCCCTGACCAGGGAGCTGGGAGCGAACTCAAACCCAGGTACATGTTCTTGTCTAGGAATTGAGCACTGAGATCCTTCAGTGCGAGTGCTGGTGCTATGACCACTGAGCAACACCAGCCAGGGCTCTTCAAGCATCCACACTAATAAAAGAAATATGCAAATTGGCCATAACTCCATGGTGCTGATCAGGAGTGAGTATGCAAATTGACCCACCATCTGTGTTGGGTCAATTTGCATACTCAGGCACAAAGTGGCTAGACAGGGCTGGACACTTACTATGAGACGGGGGGGCGGGAGGTGGAGGGAGCTACAGGAAGGTGCTCCGCCGGGAATAACGACTTGCAGGCTTCCGGGTGGCCGGGAGTGAAACCAGGGGAAGGAAGGCCTATTCTTATACGAATCTTTGTACAGCGGGCCTCTAATCTATCTAATAATTGGGTAATATGCAAGTTGGTCAGGACGCTCTCACAGTAGTGACCTATCATCAGGCTGCGTTCGCAGCAGGTGAGAATGGGTGGGGACTTGCAGGGCGGGGGGCGGGGACTTGCAGTGCTGGGGGCGGGGGCTTGCAACATTCGGGACGCCATGGTGGCTGCTGCTTGCCCAGGGCCGGCCTGGGGCTCAGGCAAGCCGCTGATGGCTGCTGCTGCTGCGAGGGCCCAAGGCCCAAGCAATGAGTGCTGGGCAAGGCTCAGGCAAGCCGCAGTGGCTGTGAAGGCCAAGGCTCAGGCAGTGGCAGCAGCAGAGGTGTGATGGGGGCATCACCTTCCCCAGATCGCCTGGAGCCAGAAGCAGCAGCAAGGGGTGATGGGGGCAATGCCTTTCCCTGATCAGCCAGTCCCCTCTGGCAGAGGGAGGCCAGAAAGCCATCAGTAGGACATCCCCTGAGTGCTCCCGGACCGTGAGAGGGGCAGGCTGGGCTGAGGGACTCCTCTCCTCCCCAGTGCACCAATTCTGTGCACCGGGCCTCTAGTATTTGTGATGGTTGTTTTGAGGAACTTTGTTAAATTCATCATCCAGTCCTTACACAGGCGATGTTTGTTGGCTGTGTGTTTTTCTGTACAGATCATATATTCCTGTTTCTTTGCAGATTGCATACTTTGTATAAAATTGGACATTTATGTAGTATACTGTAGCAAGTCTGGATACTGTTCTCCTCTCCCTGGGAGACCAGTTTTACTTTTGGTTCTGCTTGTTTAGTGACTTGGCTGGTCTGTGTTAGTGACATCTGTGTCCCCTGAATTGTGAAGCTCCATGGATGCTCCTTAGCGAGCACAGACTTGGGCATGGGCACACTCACCCTGGATGACAGTGGTTCCAGCAGAGTTCTTACTAGTACTGACCATCTCGTTCCCTGATGTCGCTATTAAGCCATCTGCCTTGTGTGGTGTCACACCAATTTTTAGGTCCCAGTAATTGCCAATTGAGTGAACTGTTCTCTCAACAATGCTTTGGGTTATAAATTTCTCCTCGTCTGGTCCATTAAATTCTGGCCCCTTTGCAGAGGTGGGTTTTTGAGGCCAGTTTTGAGGTTTGCTCTGACCCCCGGAGTGCTCTTAGATGTCTCTTCCTCTGGATCTTCCTATTGAACTTTCTGGCTTGTGGTTTAGCTTTCCTCATAGAGCTACCCGCCTCCTTTGTATTGCTTGCCACCCCATCTCCACTGTTCTGAGAGCACCCTTATGCTTGAACTTCCCTATACTCTCTTTCACGTAGAGTTGATTTTGGGGGCAACTCTGGAGCTCTCTTTGTGTATTGACTGCCCCTGCCCTTGGGGAGACCCCAGCCACTGCTCTGGAGCTGGGAGGGAATGACACTGCTCTTCACAGGCCGGGAGCTGGGCAGAGACCCCATCTTCTCAACTGGCCTCCCTCAGCCTGGAATCTCCACGTATGAGCAAACAGGGACAAGGTGACCAGTCTCATTGGTCACAGCCTACTGAGCCTGGGGTGGAGCGGGCCTGGCTGGAGGGAGGGAGCTCTTTGCCGCCTGGCTGCCTGGCTGCCTGGCTCGCTTGCCAGGAATTTAGCTTCTGGCTCGCAGCTGGAGGGGATGAGAGGTGCTGGTGGCTGCCTTCCTAGTGAGATTCCATCTTTTGACTGGGAGCTCCATTTATTTTGGCCACGCCCGCCACTCTCCCACTGTGAACTGTGGGTGTGGGAGGTTGAGGTGGGGAGCGGGCCATGGCATAAGTGTCACAGACTCTTACTGAATTTTAATACATTTTCTTGCATAAATGTTTCTCCATGTGTTGTATACTCTTGTGACAATTTCTAGAGACTTTAAATGGTGGTGGTTGTTTTTTTCAAATCCTTATCCGAGGATATGTTTATTGATTTTTTTAGAGAAAGGAAGTAGGGGAGAAAGAAACATCAGTGTGAGAGAGAAACATTGATTGGCCTATCCTATATGCCCCAATCAGAGAATAAACCTACAGCTAGGGAAGTACCTTGACTGGGACTCAAACCCTTGACCTTTTGGTGCATGAGATAGTGCTCCAATCAAAGGATCCAGCTGACCAGGGGGTTTGTTTATTTGTGTGTCATATATATTGATTTCAGAGAGGAAGGGAGAGGGACAGAGAGCTAGAAACATCATTGTTGTGAGAGAATCATTGATTGGCTATCTTCTGCACACCCCACACTGGAGATGGAGTCAGCAACTGAGGCGTGTGCCCTTGACCAGAATTGAACCTGGGACCCTTCAGTCTGCAGGTCGATGCTCTATCCAATAGCCAAACCAGCTAGAGCTGGTTTGTTTGTTTTTAATTAATTTTCACCAGTTGTTTTGCTGGGGAACAGGTCTACAGAGCACCTCACACTACCATTCTGGAAAAATGTCTTATTTGTGACCTTGATATATAAAGGGTTAGTACACAAGGTTGTTTCTTGTTTTTCCACCCATCGTCTAGATTGAATTAAGGACTGTTTCAGCTGCAGAGGAAAGATAATTCTATTCTTTTTGTGTCACTGTGATCAGAAAGTATGGTGCTCTGCACTAATTTATGATCCTGCACAGTCTTCCCTGGTTATTATTACTATTTCCATGTGGGATGCTCTGCCTGGCAGTGCTGAGAATTACTGGATTGGTTTCACTCTACACATAACCACAGTAAGTGGACTCAGTGTTTTTCATTCCTCTGCCACCTCGTAGGTTAACTCACTTCGGTGCCCGAGTCTGGCATACTGTGGTGAAATTTAAAAGCCTGGCCAGTAATTGTTGAAGCCTCAGAACAAAGATAGGGTTTTGTTTTAAAAAGTTTTTGCTGGTTTACCAAGCAGCATGGCTTTGAATGCTGACCTTAAACTAGATCACTTTAGTTGCCAGTTAATTCCCGCAAGAGCAAGAACTACTGCACTGTAGGTGAGCTCACAAACTGCAGACCGCGCCAGCTGAGGAAGAGGCCTACCTACACCTCTTCTTCCCCGTCTCCTGGCGATTAGATTAGCTCCTTGGGATGCAGGCGTACGCCTGGGCCTGGTGACCCGTCTTCCTAAGCGAGCTCCCTAAGTGCTACGCTTCTGCCAGCTTTGTTTCTATTTTAAATGCTTGCTTCATGGGCTGGAGTTCCCTAGGAAAGCCATCACAACCACCCAGCTATGAGATATAAATATTTTAGTGTTTTAGATAGAAAGGCATTGTTCAAGAAAAACAGTTCAAGTCCATTTTAAACAACACTAAGGTGCTTCCAGCAGCTTTATGTTCTTCCTAAAACTAGGGAAGTGTTGAAATGTTCATGTATAATTTAACACACGGTCTGTATTTCTGAGATAGACTTAGCATAGCATAGAACATCTTATTTAACAACAGTTGCACATAGACATAGTTACAGTAGAAGTTAATTTCCTTTAAAAAGGTATGATTTTTCTCACTTAAAAACTATGGAAAACATGATAATTGCAATAAATTAAGGTAAAGTAAAATGAATTCTTACCTAGTGGTGAACCAATTTGAATTTTAGTTATTTTTTCAGAAAATTCTTTGTTCAAATCTACACAGCAGACGATAGGAGTGCTAAAGCTAAAATACAAATTGTATAGATGGACAGGTAGTGGGAGAACATGGAATTAAGACTGTGGACTTATATATCAATAGAGGCCTGGTGCACAAAATTAGTGCATGGGTGTGTGTGGGGGTGTCCCTTAGCCCGGCCTGCACCCTCTCAAAATCTGGGACTGCTGGCTCCTAACTGCTTGCCTGCCTGCTCGCCCCTAAGCACTCTCCTACCTGCCTGATAGTGCCTAACCCTTCTGCCTGCCTTCTTGATCAACCTTAACCACTTACTTGCCTTCCTGATCGCCCCTAACCACTTACCTGCCTGCCTGGTCACCCCTAACCCCTCTGCCTGCCTGCCTGCCTGATCACCCCTAACCACCCACTTGCCTGCCTGATCACCCCTAACCATTCTGCCTGCCTGCCTGATTACCCCTAATTGTTTACCTGCCTGCCTGATTGCCTCTAACCGCCTCTGCCTCAGCCCCCTGCTGTGGCAGCTTTGTCCAGAAGGACATCCGGAAGATCATTTAGCTGTCCGGTCGAATTAGCATATCACAACTTTATTATTACAGATTAGTAGTGATCGTGGATCTAGGTGAAAACCTTAGTTCCTCTGGGTCCACCTGTAAACAGAGGGACTTAGAAAACGGTGCTCTCAGTAACGAATGAGGGTAGCTGATGGAAAGCTGTTGGAGTATCAGGACTTTCTAACCCTTCACACTCTAATCCATATTGGTGTTTCCATCAGAGCACATGTCAATACCTAATCAGTGGTTGACACATGGTTCTGCTTAAGGCAGGCAGAACCCCAGCTGCTCCCCCAAATCTACCTTTTCCACCCAGAACAGCCAATTCTTATCTGTGATAAACCTGGACATGTGTCATATTTTATTTGAATAGGACTTTAAGGCAAATTAACTGTTCTAAAAGTATAGATCTAGGTCTTTTAGTACTTTTTATTTTAGGTAAAAATAATGCTTTTTTCCCCCTACTGTAAATTTTTCGCTTTGGAAGAAGGGCATGAGATGGATGCAAGTTTTAATCGAGAGAAGGAAGAGTGGAAAGTAGGACAGGGGAGCGTGTGTTTTGAGTATATTTTTTTCACTGCCACCTCCCAGAAATGAAATATGCTTTGTCTAGCCCTTCAGTTACACCACTTCATTTGAATAAAGCCTTTATTAGTTAAACAGCTTTAAATTAACTTTTCCATTGTCACGGCGTAAGTTTTAGAACAGTTGTTGCTGCTCTCCCGTCCCCTACAGGCCCTCACAGCCGCACCATTTCTCTGGTTGCCTTCCTGCTCAGACAGTGCCCAGCCAGTGGAACTTGTGCGTTTAGGGCTTTGGTCTGAAAAGAGCATCTATTGTACATTAATTGGTTTTTAAGAACGATTTGAAAGATACAAATTTTTCATGGGGTTCTTGAGTGCATTTTAAATATCACTTTTTTATTTTGCTAGTTCCCCAGATCTCTGCATTTTGCTAATCACATAAAAAATAAAAAGGTAATTCTAAAACTTGGCAGGAGTCATATTAGAACTATATAAGTGATGGTGTCAGCATACCACTCATTATAAAACATGAACTTTTTTGTGTGTTTTTTTTTTAAGGATATATTTCATTTATTTTTCCCCACCATTTTTTTAAATTAAGGTATTATATGTGTACATTGCTTACCATTGGCCCCCCTCCCATACACACCCTCCCTCCTCAGAGTTTTGTGTCCATTGGTTGTACTTATATGCCTGCATACCAGTTCTTTGCTTGATCTCTTATCTCCCCCAGATCACCCTCCCCTCCCCGCTGTCATTTGACAGTTTGCTTGTTGCTTTACTGTCACTATATTTATCTTTCTGTTCATTAGTTTATAATATTCTTTATTATCCATAAATGAGTGAGGACATGTGGTGTTTCTCTTTCATTGACTGGCTTATTTCACTCAGCATGATGCTCTCCAATTCCATCCAGGTTGCTGCTAATGATGAGAATTCCTTCTTTTTTATGGCAGCATAGTATTCCATTGTGTAGATGTACCATAGTTTTCTGCTCCAATCATCTGCTGACGGGCACCTAGCCCGTTTCCTAATCCTAGCTATTGTAAATTGTGCTCCTATGAACATAGGGGCTCCCCTGGGTCCCACTGCTTCCAAGGGGCACACGACTCCCTCGGGTCCCACTGCCCCCTCAGGTCACACGGCTCCACCGGGTCTCACCACTCCCCTGGGGCACACGGCTCTCCTGGGGCACACTGCTCCCCCGGGTCCCACTGCTCACCCGGGGAGCAAGGCACTCCCGGGGCACACAGCTTCTTCCCAAGGCCCCACCGCTCCCCATGTCACACGGGTCCCCCAGGTCCCACAGCTCCCCCAGGGTACACAGCTCCCCTGGTCCCACCGCTCCCCTGGGGCACACGGCTCTCCTGGAGCACACGGCTCCCCCTGGTCCTACCGCTCCCCCGGGGCACAAGGCTCTTCCAGGCCACACGGCCCATCTGGGGCCATCGATTGATGCCCTCCTATCCTGGATCCCCCGGGGCCCGAGCTGCAGGTGAGCAGGAGGACGACGAGGGGGAAGAATGGGGAGGCTCCGGCCGACTCCACCCTAGCAACTTCAGCAGCTCTGATTTCACACATTGAGGCTTTCAGTCCCCTGGGTTTAGGTGTTTAGAGTCCCAGGCCACAAAGAATGTTTTGGGTACTACCTCTCGGTCCTCCGTCACGCTCCATGAGTATGCTCCGCCTTGGCGCTGGCTCTCGGGGGCTCTGCAGAGGCTCCTGCCAGGCCCGGAGTCGGGGGGCGAAGGCCTTGCTTGGGCCGGGAGCGGAAGGCGAGGCCGAGGCCCTGCACTGGCTCCCTTGCCAGCACGGTGGTGGGCCGGGAAGTCTGCAATCGTGGAGGCCGGGCTCTGAGGCGGCCTGCTCCCTGGGCCCGGGGCGGGGCGGGCTCCGCTCTCCGTGGGCCTCCCTCACTGGTAGAGGCCGTGGCTGTGGCTTTAAACTCCACATGGCGGCAGCGGCGCCTCTCCTTTCAGTTGTAGATTTCCCCCTCCGCCAGCTCTCCCGAGATTCAGATAGGATCCCTTTCGTTTCTCCCCAGGGGCCCTGGCCCGCTGCTGCCAGTGAGCAGGAGGACCATGAGGGGGAGGAATGGGGAGGCTCTGGCCGCCTTTGCCACAGTGTCCTCTGCCGCCCACACTTCACACGTCTGGCTTTCAGAGTTCCCCGGGTTTAGGTGTCCAGAGTCTCTGGCTGCAGAGTGCTCTGGGCACAACCTCTCGGTCCTCCATTACTCTCCACAAGCAAGTGGGCTGGCCCGGCAGAGGGCTCGCTGGGGCCGAGAGCGGAAGGCGCAGCCGTGGCCCTGCGCCGGGCTCCCTCGCTAGCACGGCGGGCGGGCTGAGAAGGCTGGGGGCGCGGAGGCCAGGCTCCGAGGCAGCCCACTCCCTGGGCCCAGGGCCGGGGAGCTCTGCTCCCGGTGGGCCTCCCTCACTGGCAGCAGCTGCGGTGGGGGCGTCTGCGGCTCCGGTTCCATTTCGGCTTTAAACTCCACATGGTGGCAGCAGCGCTTCTCCTTCCCTCTAGTTGTAGCCATCCCATTCCGCCAGCTCTCCTGTGGATCTGAAGTGATCCCTTTCGATTTTAGCTGTTGTTGTTTTTTCCAAATTGTTGATGAGGCAGCAGCTTAGGAGACCACCTAGGCAGCCATCTTCCATACCCTCTTAATAGTGTTTTTCATTCACTGAGCTTTCCCAGAAATCAGACTAAAAGGGGTTCTTTGATGTGGGCCAGGTAGAACAGTCTCTAAAGGCACAGAACAGGATTGAGAGTGGATCCGGGCCTTTGGTGCTGGGAGACAGGACTGGGGTTAGAGGCATTGCAGGGAGACTCGGAAACAACAGCAGCCCTTTTTGTGTTTTTTTAAAATCAAGATATATTTGACATACAACATTGTGTAAATTTAAGGTGTACAACATATTGACTTCACACATTTATATTGCGTTATGGCTGCCATTGTAGCATTAACTTACACCTCTATCTTGTCACAGAGTTGTCATTTCTTCTAGTGCTGGGGACAAATTAAGATCTGGTCCCTTGCTGGCTTAGTGTTTATGTGGCAGTTCTGTTGTTTATAACTCCAGGGTTTACTCACCTAGTCGTTGCCAGTTTGTACCCTAAACCAGTCTGCCCTCCCGTCCCCGTGTGCTTTGGCCTCGGTGTGAAAGCAGAGTGAAAGCAGCACTGGTCTTCCCTGCCGGGCTCGCTCAGCAGGCCGCCCTCAGGCGTGCCCATGGCGCCGCCGCCGGGCCAGACCTCCCTTCCCTGGGGCGGATGCCCTGCACGTCACCACGCCGTCACCACGCCGGGGCATCCTTTGTGTCCTCCACACACTGAAACTTAGGTCTGCATCTTTGCTGTCTGCAACAATGCTTCAACGAGAACCTTTTAAAAATGTAAAGTTTTCTGTCAAAGATGACATTTTGAAACTTGTAATTACTACTTTTCTGACTGATTTACTGGGTGGCAGTTGCAGTTTTCACGGTTTGCGAGCTGTCCGATGGTGTGGTCTCTTGCCCTGGAGTGAACAGTAAGAATGCTGCTCTAAAGCCTTTGCCACCTTCCCTCCTCCCCTCAGCCTGAGGACGTCCTCAGTTGTGGCTGCCCCAGAAACACGTCTTCTTGAAGTTGATTGTCCCCATTCTCTTGTGCTTTCTCGGGATGTCCCGCACGCTGCAGATAACTGGAGGAGCAGGCTTCGTGGGCTCCCATCTCACCGACAAGCTCATGATGGACGGCCATGAAGTGACTGTGGTGGACAACTTCTTCACTGGCAGGAAGAGAAATGTGGAGCACTGGATCGGCCACGAGAACTTCGAGCTGATCAACCACGATGTGGTGGAGCCCCTCTACATTGAAGGTGAGTGCCACCGAGCCCTGTGTCGTCAGCCTGGCGGGTGAGCTGTCCAGCTCCGCCCCTCCCAGTTTGTGTTGCGTTTTGTGCTGGATTGGTCGTCTCGTGCACAAGACACCAGTCTAGTTCCTGTGATAGAGAATGGTTATGACGGAGCGAGTGTCTGACTTCACTTTTACATAGTCCTCCTGGTTTTGAATTTCACCGCCTGTGGCAGTGAGGCTTGTGTCATACACATCTGTCTAACAGATCTGATGCCTACCCACCCATGAGAACTTACTTCTAGCTTTCTATGGAAGGTAGCTGAATTCATAATGAAATTTCACATATAAAAGTCTCAAGCTGATAATTTGGATACTTCTGGGAATTATGGTGTGGGAGATATAGTGGGTTGGATGGTGACCCCCAACCCCTCAAAAGATATATTCATATCTCTTATTTTTTTATCCTCACCCAAGGATATGTTCTTATTGATTCTTAGAGAGGGAGGGAGGGAGGGAGAAAGAGAAAAACATAGATATGAGCAAGAAACATTGATTGGTTGCTTCCAGCACTCCCCCTGACCAGGAGTCAAATCTGCCACCTTTTTGATGAAAGTAGGTTAATAATAATAATAATAATTGTAAATAAGACAATAAATAATAATATAAGAATGATTTTTTTTCCCGCATGCTTACAACTGTAAACCTACTTTTGTCCATCCTTGAATGTAGAAAAAGAATTTTGCTATGGCCTGCCTGAAGTTCCAGAGCTGTTAAGCAACTGAGCCAGAATCCAGCCTTAGGTTGACTCCATAGCTTGTAAGCATATGCTCCTTCTCCTGCATGTATAGTGTAGCCTTCTGCTTTTTACATATCAAATCCCGAGCATTTTCCCATGTTGGTAGAATGCATCTTGAGCCATTTTAATTGTTTAACAGTGTTATTATATGGCTATACCATGGTTTATTTGTAATTGTATTCTTGTTTAAATTTCTCCAGGTTTTAAAAATATATATATCTTATTGATTTTTTACAGAGAGGAAGGGAGAGAGATAGAGATTTAGAAACATCAATGAGAGAGAATCATCAATCAGCTGCCTCTTGCCCCCCCTCCCCCCCCGGGGGATGTGCCCGCAACCAAGGTACATGCCCTTGACCGGAATCGAACCTGGGACCTTTCAGTCCGCAGGCTGACGCTCTATCCACTGAGCCAAACCGGTTTCGGCTCCAGGGTTTTATTATAAATATGTGTTCGTATTTTATTTCTTCAATAAAGAATCTATATATGAACTGTGCCGAATACTAATGTCTTCTTTGTCATTTGGTAGTGTCCATTTCGCTAATATATTAGTAACATTGAGCATTATCTTTAAAAAAATTAACAAAAAGAATTTGATAGAAAAATCCATGGCTTGATGTATAATTTTTTCGTTACTAAAAAGATTAGACTTTCTTACATGTTAATTCATACAAGAAATCTAAATCTCTTTTACCTTTTAAAAAAATTTTGCTTTTAATTTGACACTGTTTTGCATTAGAAATTGAGTGGTATAGCACATCTACCTAAAACATAATCACAAACCCAAACAGGCACCCAAAATGAAAGAACAAGAGAATTCTCCTAAAGAAGGTATAAATGAAATGGAGATAAAAAAATTTATCTTTTATAGTCAGAATAACAACGGTAAAGATGCTCAATAGCATGAGAGGAGATATAGTAACTATGAAAACAGAAATATTGAATGACATAGCACAAATAAAGAATATATTGGAAGGAATACACAGCAGATTAGGAAAAGCTGAGGATCAGATCAGTGAATTGGAAGACAGGGTAGAAAAAAAATCACTCAAATCCAAGAGAGAAAAAAAAGCAACACAGGTGGACCACTTAAGCGAGCCTTGGGACAACATGGAATGCAACAATAGGTGAATAGCAGGTGTTCCAGAAGAGGCAGAAAGGGAGGAAAGGATAGAGAATGTGTTTGAAGAAATAATGGCAGAAAACTTCCCTAATCTGGTGAAGGAGAGTCACATAAGTTCAGGAGGCACAGAGAACCCCAAACAAGAAGAACCCAAAACAGACCCATACCCAGACATATCACAATCAAAATGCCAAATATTAAAGACAAAGAGAGAATCTTAAAGGCAACAATAGGAAAGCAAACTGTTACCTGCAAACAAGTTCTCATAAATCTGTCATCTGATTTGTCATCAGAAATTCTACAAGCCAGAAGGGAATGGCGTGAAGTACTAATCCAGCAAAGCTATCAATCAAAATAGATGTTGAAATAAAGAGTTTCCCAGAAAGAAAAAAAAAGGCTAAAGGAGTTCATCACCACCAAGCCAGCATTATAAGAAATGCTGAAGAGACTGCTGTAATGAGAAGGAGAGAGAGAAACCTAGCCATACAGAATTAAAATGGCAATAAATAAGTACCTATCAATAATAACCTTAAATATATATGGATTGAATGCTCCAATAAAGAGGCATAGGGTAGCTGAATGGTTATGGAAACATGACCCAACTATATGCTATCTACAAGAGACCCACCTCAGAACAAAAGACACAGGATGAGAATGAAGGGATGGGGGGGGAAATTTTTCCATGCAAATGGAAAAGAAAAAAGCTAGAGTAGCAATAATCATATTCAACAAAATAGACTTCAAAATGAAGGCCATCACAAGAGACAGCATAGGTCACTATATAATACTAAAGGGATCAATATTCTGGTAAACATATATGCACCCAATATAAGAGCCCCTAAATATATTTTAAAACTTCTAGAGGATTTAAGGGAGAGATTGACAACAATACAATCAAATTAGGGGACTTGAACACCCTGCTGACTTCACTGGATAGATCTTCCAGACAAAGTATTAACAAGGAAACAGTGACGCTAAAGGACATAGTGGACCAGATGGATTTAATTGACATTCATAGGACATTTCACTCCAAAGCTGCAGCATATACATTCTTCAGTGCACTTGGGTTGTTCACGAAAATAGATCTCATGTTACAACACAAAACAAGTATCTACAAGTTCAAGAAGATGGAAATCATGTCAAGCATTTTCGTAGATTACAGAGGAATGAAATTAGAAATCAACTAGAGTAAAAACACCCCAAAACATTAATATACATGGAGGCTAAATAGCATGCTATTAAACAATGAATGGGTTACCAATGGGATCATGAAATAAATTTAAAAACAAACAAACAAACAAACAAACAAACAAAAAACGTCCTATAAACAAATGAAAATGAACACACAACAACCCCAAATCTCCGGGAAACAGCAAAAGCAGTTCTGAGAGGGAAGTTCATAGACCTACCCCAGAAAACAAGAAAAATTAATAATAAATGATGTAACCCTACAACTTAAAAAACTAGAAAGAGAACAATAAGAAAAGCCCAGAGTAAGTAGAAGGAAGGAAATAATAAAGATTAGAACAGAAGTTAATGGCAGAGACACTAAAAAAAAAAAAAATCAATGAAACCAAGAGCTGGTTCTTTGAAAGGATAAACAAAATTGATAAGCCATTAGCCAAACTCATCAAGAAACAAAAAGAGAGGACCCAAATAAATAAAATCAGAAATGAAAGTGGAAAATACCCACTGACACCACAGTTTATATAATGTTCTCTATGACCTATGGCCATAAGTTTGGTACTTGTATTTTTTTCTGTACAGCAATTTTTTGGGTCTTATATTTAGGTCTTTGATCCACTTTGAGTTAATTTTTGTAACTGGGGATAAAATGTAATGCAATCTCATTCATTTTCATGTGGCTTTCCAATTTTCCCAGCACCATTTATTGAGTAGGTTATCTTTACTCCAATGTCTGTTTCTGGCTCCTTTGTCAAAAATTATCTGCCCATATGCATGTGGTTTTGTAGCTGGGCTCTCTATGCTGTTCCATTGATCTGTATGTCTGTTTTTCTGCCAATACCATGTTGTGTTGATGATTGCAGCTCTGTAGCATAATTTGAAGTCAGGTAGTGCGATACCTCCAACTTTGTTCTTCTCAGTATTGCTTTGGCCATTCAGGGTCTTTTGTGGTTCCATACAAATCTGATGATTTTTTTTGTTCTATTTCTTAAAAAAAAAAAAAATGACATTGGGATTTTGATAGGGATTGCATTAAATCTGTATATTGCTTTGGGTAATATGCCCATTTTAACTATGTTGATTCTTCCAACCCATGAACACAGGATATTTTTTCCATTTCTGATAATTAGTGCAAATGTATTTTTCTTATGATTTTCTTAATAACATTTTCTTTTTTCAAGCTTACTATAAGAATAGAGATTATGCCCAAACTGTATGGCTCAGTTTGTTGGAGTATCATCCTGTACACAAAAGGTTGTATGTTTCCTAGTCAGGTAGTGTATAGGAGGCAAACAATTAATGTCTCCCTCTCACACTGATGTTTCTCTCTCCCTTCCTGTGTCTCGAAAAATCAATAAAAACATATTGTCAGTCGTTTTTTAAAACAAAGAATATAGTATATACTGTGTTTGTTCATTTTATTTTTTAATAGAGGCCCAGTGCACGAAACTTGTGCATGGGGGCAGGCAGAGGTTATCCTTCAGCCCAGCCTGCACCCTCTCCAATCTAGGACCCCTCCAGGGATATCCGACTGCCCATTTAACAGGCAGTCGGACATCCCTCTCACAGTCCAGGACTGCTGGCTCCCAACTGCTCTCCTGCCTGCCTTCCTGTTTGCCCCTAACCGCTTCTGCCTGCCAGCCTGATCACCCCCCTAACCACTCCCATGCCAGCCTGATTGATGTCTAACTGCTCCCCTGCCAGCCCATTTGCCCCCAACTTCCCTCCTCTGCCGGCCTGGTCACCCCTAACTGCCCTCCCCTGCAGGGTTAATCACCTTCAACTGCCCTCCCTTGCAGGCATGGTCCCTCCCAACTGCCCTCCCCTGCTGGCCATCTTGTGTCCACATTGAGGCAGGATCTTTGACCACATGGGTGCAACCATATTGTATATTGGAGTAATGGTCAATCTGCATATTAGTCTTTTATTAGATAGGGCAGAGGCCTGGTGCATGGGTGGGGGCCAGCTGGTTTGCTCTGAAGGATGTTCTGGATCAGGATGGGGGTTCCTTTGGTGCGTGGGCAGCCTGAGTAAGAGGCCTGTGGTGGTTTGCAGGCCAGCCACACCTCCCAACAACCCAAGCGGAGGTCCTGTTATTTGGGATATATTTACTTTCTACAATTGAAACTTTGTAGCCTTGAGCGAGAGCCTCCAAGGCCAAGCCTCCTGATCATTCCCGGGTTTCTGTTTGGATTTGTTTACCTTCTGTAATTGAAACTTTGTAGCCTTGAGTGGAGGCTTAGGTTGGCAAGGGCAGGCGGAAAACTTGGCTTCCTCTGTTGCTGGGGAAATGCCCTGCTCTCTGTGGCTTTCGCCATCTAGGTTGGGTTTATTTGCATACTCACTTTGATTGGCTTGTGGGCGTGGCTTGAAGAGCAGAGTGATGGTTAATTTGAATATCACTCCTTTATTAGGTATAATTATATGGTTGTTTTTTAATAATCCAATCTTGAGTTGTTTCAATGTGGTTTTAAAACGAGAGGGAAAATATTTTCTGCATAGTCACTGAATTTATTGAATAATTGCTGAATGTCCTATGTTCTTTAAAGTCATTTATTCTTTCATTCAATAGATATTGAAGAACTATCTCCATTTTTAAGGATACTAGCTTAACATGGAGGCTGACATGCTTGGAAAGTGAAGTAAAAAGAGAGAGTTTGATAACCAAATAAGTCAGGGAAAGAGTGTAAGAGTAAGTGCCAGAATGAGTGCAGCTTGTTCACGGAGGGAACAATAAGTAGTCAGAAAGTCTTCTTGCCTCCTAATATGATTTAATATGCAAACATGGTAATTATGTTAGAAAATTCATTTTAGAAATAGTTAATGTAATTTCTTAAAGTAGAATACAAAATTCAAAGTTGGGAAAGGAAAATCTTAAAATGTGGTAAGACCAAGAATTATGCATGGTCGCCGAAACTGGTTTGGCTTAGTGGATAGAGCGTTGGCCTGCCGACTGAGGGGTCCGTGGTTCGATTCCGGTCAAGGGCTTTTATGTTGGTTGCGGGCACATCCCCAGTGCAGGGTGTGCAGGAGGCAGCTGATCGATGATTCTCTCTCATTGATGTTTCTAACTCTCTATCCCTCTCTGTTCCTCTATATAAAAAAATCAATAAAGTATATTAAAAAAAAAAAAGAATGTCCAAAAAAAAAAAAAGAATTATGCATGGAAAAAACCCAGAGACATGCTATTTTACATCTGGCAACCATCCTAATTTCTTCTTGATCAAAAACCATTTGATTTCCATTGCTAACTTACAACTTTCTATTTTTATTTTATCCTCACCTGAGGATATGTTTTCCATTGATTTTTCAGAGAGAGTGGAAAGGAGGGGAGAGAGAGAGGGAAGTCTATGTGAGGGAGACACATCGATCAGTTGCCGCCAGCATTGGCCCCCACCAGATCAAGGATCGAACTGCAACCCAAACTGTGAACCAGGGCTGGCTGCTGCCAGTGATGATCTGGGGCCACTTAGCAAGAGGTACAGGTTGTGCTGAGGCCAGATGCAGCTTGTTTAAGAGATTTTAGGAATGTCTGGAGCATGGTCTACGTACGACAGACCATTTGTATGGAAAAGCCACTGGAAGCAGCTTGGGTGGCTCCACAAGTTGGGTGGGGCAGGGTCTCAGGGACTTTACAGGATGGGGTGAGCAGTGTGAGCCAGGTTTATGGAGATTCAGCTATGTAACCTGCCTGCCAGCTCCGTGGGGTAAGGCTCAGGAAAGGCACAGTGGCCTCTGCCAGCGCTGCTCTTTGGGAGAAAGCTGTCCCTCCAGCTCTGATGCTGGATAATTCCGCTCCTCCCCTTATTTTCCTGCTGCCTTTCAAATTGCTGCCCCAGTGCTGAAGCTCAGAAGGAGGGAGTCCTCGTAAGTCTGTGCCGGGCACTCTAAGAGGAACTGCGTGGGACTCCAGCAGCCTCAGAGTCCCGCAGCCGCACTCTTTTATATTTTATATCCAGAAGTTATGGGGACTTCTCTTCCTGGCACTGGGACCCCGGGTTGGGGGTCCTAGTGTGAGGCTAGGACCCCTCACTTCTCAGGGGCAACTTCACAGCTGGATTATCCCTCATGATTTTCAGCTGCCACAGGTGGATGAGGGGCCAGTCTGTCTGCCTCGCTGCCCCTCCTGCCAGTCTCAATGTGACTTCTTCTTTATATCCTTAGTTGTAATACTTCTGTTTAGCTAGATTTCAGATGATTCTGGATAGATTGTTATATGGTTTCCTTGTATTTTTGATGTTGTTGTGCGAGGATGCAAATACCACATTTACTTACACCACTGTGTTGACCAGAATTCCCCTCAAAGCCTTTCTAATGATCTATAATGTGCTAATTGACTGTTATGTTATCAGTAAGGTTTCTGGTTAATATAGGCTATTAGTACTTACGTGTGTATTTTCATCTGCATGGAGGGTCCACACCCCTCACCCCACATTGTTTAGAGGTCAACTGTGTATGTTTTTTTGCAAGAAACCACACTTGATATATAAAGATACAGGTAGATTTAAAATAAAGGGTTGGAGAGAAATATATTGTGCTAATACTAAGCAAAAAAAGCTGGAGCCGCCATATTAATTTCAAACTAGACTTCCGAGTAAGGAGCGTTAGCAGGGATAAAGAGTGACATTGCATACAGATAATAGGGTTGTTTCTCAGTTGACAGAGCAGAACTGAAAGGAGGAATAGATGAATGCACTATTGTAGTTGGGGACGTCAGGATCCCTGTCAGACATGGATAGATCCAGCAGGCACAAAGCCAGGACATAATTAATAATTAAGCTCAGTACTACCGCTAGCTGGATATGGTTGACATCTGTAGATGACTGCATTCAACAAAAGCAGAAAACATGTTTCTTCTCAAGTTCCCACGGAACATTCACCAGGATTACCGTATTTGCCGGCGTATAAGACGATTTTTTGGCCCTAAAAAATATGCCTCCAAGTGGGGGGTAGTCTTATACGGCGAGTATATACAAACTCTGTATTTTTAGTGGAAATGTTAGGGGGTCGTCTTATACGCCCAGTCGTCTTATACGCCGGCAAATACGTATTTTTCAGGGCCAAAAAATCGTCTTATACGCCGGCAAATATGGTAACCGCATTCTGGACCATAAAATACACATTAACAAACTTTTAAGTCTGCTAATAAAATAGAAAGTTAAATATAAATTATCCTACCAGACCTTAGTGAAATTAAACTAGAAATTAATAATAAAGATAGTTGGAAAACCAAAAAATATTTGGAGATTAAACAACATAACACATGTGTCAAGGAAGAAATTTCAAGAGAAATTTAAAAGTATTGTGAACTAAATGAAAGAATTAGGCTTCTTATTTATGTTTTTGATAAAGAATGAAGGAAAAGAATTATAATTTTTTTTTCTGTTTTCAAAGGCTGTTCTTTCCTAATGATAAAAGTAATATATACATGTTAAAGAAAATTTGGAAAAGTATAAAAAAATAGGAAGTTATACTTAATCCTCCTATCCAAAAATAGTCAATTCATGTTAACTTCCATCCTTTCTCTAAATGTGATTTTTAAAAATTAAAGACATGCTTAATGGGAGTTGTAGTTACATGGCCCAAATTTTTTTTTAAATTAAAAAGATATATTGTAAAAAGTTCCTCTATGCCTCTATCTTTTGTCTTTCTAGTTTCAACTCTCCTCAGGAAACTGCTGTTAAAATATATATATATATATACACACACACACACACACACTTTATTGATTAAGGTATTACATATGTGTCCTTATCCCCCTATTGCCCTCCCCCCGACAACCCCCATCATATCCTCACCCCTCTGGTGTCTGTGTCCATTGGTTATGCTTATATGCATGCTGATCTCTCCCCCTCCTCTCACCATCCCCTGCCTTGCCACTGAGGTTTGACGGTTTGATCGATGCTTCACTGTCTCTGGATCTGTTTTTGTTCATCAGTTTATGTTGTTCATTCATTATATCCACAAATGAGAGAGATCATATGATATTTATCTTTCTCCAACTGACTTATTTCGCTTAGCATAATGCTCTTCAGGTCCATCCATGCTGTTGCAAATGGTAGGAGTTCTTTCCTTTTTACAGCAGCGTGGTATCCCATTGTATAGATATACCACATTTTTTTTTTAATCCACTCATCTGTTGATGGGCACTTAGGCTATTTCCAAATCTTAGCTATTGTACTTTGTGCTGCTATGAGCATAGGGGTGTATATATCCTTCTGATTTGTGTTTCTAGTTTCTAGAAGTGGGATCACTGGGTTAAATGGGAGTGCCATTTTTAGTTTTTGAGGAATCTCCATGTTGTTCTCCACAGTGGCTGCACCAGTCTGCATTCCCATCAGCAGTGCATGGGGGTTCCTTTTTTTCTGCATCCTCGCTAGCACTTGTCATTTGTTGAGTTGTTGATGATAGCCATTCTGACAGGTGTGAGCTGTACCTCATTGTTGTTTTTATTTGCATCTCTCAGATTATTGGTGACTTTGAGCATGTTTTCTTATGTCCCTTGGCTTTCTGTGTGTCCTCTTTCAAAAAGTATCTATTTATACTTGCCCATTTTTTGATTGAGTTGTTTATCTTCCTTTTGTTAAGTTGTATGAGTTCCCTCTAAATGTTGGAGATTGAACCCGTATTGTTGATAACATTGGCAGATATGTTCTCCCTTGCAGTGGACTTTCTTGTTGCTTTGTTGGTGGTTTATTTTGCTTTGCAGAAGCTTTTTATTTTAATGTAGTCCCATTTGTTCATTTTTTCTTTAGTTTCCATTGCCCTAGGAGCTGTGTCAGTGAAGATAATGCTTTGGCATATGTCTGAGATTTTGCTGCCTGTGGATTCCTCTAAGATTTTTATGGTTTCCCATCTTACGTTTAAGTAACGTGTGTGTGTGTGTGTGTGTGTGTGTGTGTGTGTGTGTTTTCATCTGCCCTTTTTTTATGTGGCCCAGTAAATATAAGTAGTTATTCATAATTCTCCCTTATTGTAGGGAGTAGAATGTGCTTTTTTGCTCTACATTGTTTTGTTTTTATTTCTGCTTGTTGAATCCTGGTGATCTTTTTATAGCATGCATAGTGAGTTACTTTATCTTTTGACAGCCGCATAGTATCTGTGATGGGGGTATACCAGATCTTCTTACAAAGAGACGCTTTCCCTCCAATATTATTTTATTAGCATTTCACCATCTTACAGTATGGTATAGTTTCATTTTCCTGTGTTGTTGGATATTTTGGTTGTTGCTCTTCGGTGCCATCATAGACCTTGCTTGTGAAAGCCACCCAGGATACACATCAAAGTCCCTGTCATTTCATTAGGACACACATGTCCTGGCTCCCGATGCATGTAGCCCAGCTTCCCTACAAAACAGTTCCGGTTTACTTCCCAACAGCTGCATGAGCAGGGGTCTTGATGCCAGCATTTGTGTAGAGGACAGGAAAAGGCAGGAGTGCCAGTGTGTGGCGGGAGCCAGCTCCTGGAACTTGGACTTGGGGTGCCCAGGCTTCCCACACACAGTGACATCTCAGTGGAGCCTTGCAGGAGAACCTGAGGGTGAGGGGAGGGAACAGCTTATAAATGTCTCTGTGTCTGAAGGCAGGGAATTACGACTTCAGACACCTTTTTTTCTCTTAAGTCTTTGATGTCCTTTCTTTTGCTGCAAATGTCACCTCAGGGGTAGGAATAGTGCTGAGAATTGGTTCTGTAAGATAGGCCCTATACACTTGGATTTACAGTGGTTGTGGGGAGCGTTGGCCCCATCGGTGTGAAACTGAAACTGTACCCAGTGACTGGTGAATTGGCCAGTGAGTTCAGTTCGTTAGGACGCTTGAGTGTGCCATCTGCCACAGCGTCAGCCGGAAGGTCCGCCCCCTTTATTCTGTTTTAGAGCTGGCACAGTCCGCTCAAGAGGAGCAGTGGGTGTGATGAGGTATTTGAAGTAGAGGAACTGAGATGGCCTGCTCCTTACTCTGCAGACTTTGAGCTTTTAAAAAAGCAGGTGTGCAGGAACTGATCGTGCTCTTACGGTCACATCTGTAAGCTAGAAAGCTAAAGCAGCCTAAGGAAGACGGAGTTTTCTGAGAACTGTCCTGTCAGCTTGTAATTCGCATAGAATTTGTTTGTTTCCGCTTATTCATGCATTCATTGGCTGTTTCTTTTATGTGCTCTTTCCCGGGATCAAATCTGCAACCTTGGTGTAATGGGACAATGCTCTAACCCTGTGGTCGGCAAACTGCGGCTCCCGAGCCACATGCGGCTCTTTGGCCCCTTGAGTGTGGCTCTTCCACAAAATACCATGGCCTGGGCGAGTCTGTTTTGAAGAAGTGGCTTCAGAAGAAGTTTAAGTTTAAAAAATTTGGCTCTCGAAAAAAATTTCAATCATTGTACTGTTAATATTTGGCTCTGTTGACTAATGAGTTTGCCGACCACTGCTCAAACCAGCCGAGCTACCTGACCAGCACCTCTTTTACTTCTGTTTTTAGCTACTTATCAACTCGGAAAAAACGGTGGAGCTGGACAGCGGTCACAGGAGTGTCCTCATACTGAATTAGATTCCTTCAGTGAATTTATATATTGACAGACTAAAAACAACTTTAAAAGGTTTTTGTGTTTTTAGGTTTTTTTAAGAAAAAAGTATCAACACCAGGGGTTCTATTTTTGAGTTCACTCAGTGGTTTTCAATCATCCGTATTATAAATGCCCAGAGTCTCCCCACCTGGCGTGCCCAGGTCAGGTGCCAGGAGCCAGGCATTCAGTGCTTCCCGGGTAATTGATTAGAGCAGGGGATGATGGGGAATCTTGAACGATCTGCAGGGGCTCAGGAGCCTGATTTTGACCCCTTACATTCCCAGGGTTGAGAAAGGGAGGAGAACAAATACATAAACTAAAACCACTCATTTTTTACCTCAGCTTGCTAATAAGTGTTTTACCCATTTTCACTAACACTTATTTTTCATCTGCTTTAGTCATTCCTAAATGTCTTTGTTTTGTACCATCTTAACCATATTTTTTATTGATTTGAGAGAGAGGAGAGACAGAGAAACACTGATTTGTTGTTCCACTTAATTATGCATTCATTGAGTCTGGTGTGTGCCCTGACAAAGATCGAACTGCAACCCTGGTGTGTGGCAGGAGTGGGGAATGTCTGATCCCTATATGGTCTGTGAAATTATTTGACCTGGCCCTGCCAGGCATTATGGGTGAGTCAATTAAACTTAATTATTGAAGCTAATTTTTATTTTAATTTTTTAAAAATATATATTTTATTGATATTTTACAGAGAGGAAGGGAGAGAGATAGAGAGCTAGAAACGTCGATGAGAGAGAAACATCGACCAGCTGCCTCTTGCACACCCCCTACCGGGGATGTGCCGGCAACCAATGTACATGCCCTTGACCGGAATCGAACCCGGGACCTCTCAGTCCGCAGACCAACGCTCCACCATGGAGCCAAACCGGTTTCGGCTATTTTAATTTTTTAACATATATTTTTATTGATTTCAGAGTGGAAGGGAGGTGTGTGTGGGGGTTATCTCCTGCACGCCCCCTACTGGGGATCAAGCCTGAAAACCAGGCATGTGCCCTTGGCCAGAATCAAACTTGGACCCTTTGGTGCGTCAGGCCAACGCTCTTATCCACTGAGTCAAACCAGCTAGGGCTGAAGGCTAATTTTTAAGTTAGTAATTGTACGTGGCCTGCAAATGATATTATACATATCCAAATGGACCTTGGCAGGAAAAAGGTTTCCCACCCCCGGTGTGTGGGAACAGCCCTCTAACCAACGGAGCTACCTGGCCAGGACCCCATCAGCTGTGTTAAGTGTATTCACATTTTTGTAAAACTCATCTCCAGAACCTTTTCATCTTGTTAACCTGAAACTATCCCCATTGGACAATAATTCCTATCCCCCCCTCCCACTAGCCGCTGGTAGCCACCATTCTGCTCTCTGACTCTGTGAACTTGTCTACTCTAGGAACCTCATCTTATAGGTGGATTCCTAAGGTGCTTGTCTTCTTGTGGCTGGCTGATTTTATTTCGAGTAACGTTCTCTAGCCACAGCCAACCCTGGTAGGGCCCTTTCTCCTTTCTCCATTGAGTGACTTGGTACCCTTGTTGAGGATCGTTTGACCATATACACAAAAAGATTGTTTGGGGCTCTTTATTCCATTGGTGTATATGTCTGTCTGAATGCTAGCGCCACACCATTTTGATTACTATTGCTTTGTAATATGTTTTGAAATCATGAAGTGTGAATCCGAATAATCTTGACAAAGAAGTCTCACAAGTACCCAGGAGATGGGACCCACAGTCTTTCACATAGTCTTCGTGCCTCCCTCCACATACGGTCCTGGAACAGGAAAAAAAGTGACTGGTTATTCCGGGAACCTGTGCAGTGCCTGGAATTTCCTCCCACAGTTACTGGAACCATGCAGCGCCCCTTTTCCCTGGCCTTAGTCTCAGAATCTCTTTCTCTCAGGTTTGAAAGACTGATAATCGGAGAGAATTAAGTGGGGACCAAGCCCGCAACCTGGAGCCACCACTCCTCCTTGTCTGAGGATGAGGAATTCTCATCCGACTCTCACTCCGGGGTTGGGGAGCCTGTCAGGAAACGGCGCCAGGTCCTTCAAGGTGCCGCAGCGATTCCCACCCCTTCCTGGAGCTGACAGGAGATTATCAGGGGGACGGTTGGTGCATGGGTGTGGGTGGGAGCGTGGGAACTTGTGGGTGACCGGGATTTTCTGAGAAAGTGATAGCACAGAACTCATCATGGGGACTGCTTTTCGAGTTTGCCTGTCATCTCTGAAACAGCCCCTGCGTGCCGTTGCCTGCAAGGAGACCCTGGTCCCAGGGTGGGAGGCGGGGGAGGCCAGGGGCAGGGAGCCGGGAGGGCGGTCCTGGAGGAATCGCTGCAGGTGCCCTTGCGTGGGGCCCAGGCTGTGAGCAAGGGAGGCCTCCTGAGCAGCGGGGTTTCGGCCCCCCACTCCTCGGCTGTCTTGTGATGGTGCTTGTTTCTTTGACCTACAGTTACGGTGGCCCAGAGCGTCTGCTTGGAGGGAGGGCTTTCCTCCTCCCGGCTTGTTCATCACTCTGCTTTCACAGGAGCCCGGTGCTCTGCAGGCTGTGCCGGGTGGCTGTTGTTACTGACTTGGGAGAGCGAAGCTTTGGGGGGTGCTGAAGGGAAGCCTGTGCATGGGAGGTGGGGGGTTGGAATTGCTGAGCCATTGGTGGCTTTGAAACTCCTCCTGTGGGCTGGATGCTTAGGAGCAACGTGAAGGTTCTTTTCTTATAAACGTCTGAGCCTTTGCTTTTATGCCAGGTTTGTTTTACCAATTAAAAACGTTTACTGCGAATCAGCAGTTTTCCACTGTGTGCCGGAACAGTGTTAAAACACGTGACACCTGACCATTTAGTCTGCAGCACTGACCTCTTTTCCCTGAGATTGCCGAACAAGTGACCACAGCCAGCCAAAGACAGGCATTCCGTGTGAATGAGTCTAAATTGTACCTGTTTCTTTTGTCACATTGGCAGAAAACTACGCTTTTTGGTGTGCTGCAGATTTTAGTAATTTCTGTGTACCCGTGGGATGAAAAAAGGTTGAGAGTCGCTGCTTCAGATATCTGTGCTTCATTCTGGGTCTGAAAACTCGGGCTTCTAATTTGACTGCTTTCAGGGGCAGGTCTTCCAGCAAACAGTCAGCTCGGCACTGGAGGAGAAACGTCCAAACAATTGGCCCAGCACATGTTTTCGTTCCACATAATTAGGTTTCAGTTTTTGTTTACAGTTCATCTAATGGCAAATTAGTTTCTATGGAGAATAATAAAATAACTAAAATTTTAGTAAAGTTACACAAACACCTTCATTAATCAGTGTCTACTCAGACATTGAGTTTTTTTTAGTGTTTTCCTTGGAAATGAGATACGTGGGCTTTGTCTCCTGTAGTGGACCAGATATACCACCTGGCCTCTCCAGCCTCTCCTCCGAACTACATGTACAACCCCATCAAGACGCTGAAGACCAACACGATCGGGACGCTGAACATGCTGGGTGAGTTGCCCGCTCCTTGCTTGGTTTGGCAGCTGCTGTCGGGGCGCTGCGGCCAGCCCCGGGCAGCTCTCGGTGCCGTGGAGCCAGAGCCTGGTCTGGCACCCTCTCAGCCGCCGTGCGGGCTCTCTCTGAGGCTTCCTTTGGCATCGAATTGGTCACTGTAGTAACTAACCAGTCTGTGTTGTCCCAGTTCAGCCCCTGGGGTACCGCCTGTGCCTCTGGGGAGGACCCAGCCTCCCGCCACTGTCCCCTCGGAGTCGCGCGTGGTGCCTCCCCGCTGGAAAGGGCACTGGCGGCTCTGCTCCGATTGGGTTGGAGAGGATGACACACACACACACTCACACACACACACACACACCCTCCATAGACACACACAGACACCACACACACACACACCCTCCATAGACACACACACACACACACACCCTCCATAGACACACCACACACACACACACACACACACACTCACACTCACACACCCTCCATAGACACACCACACACACACACCCTCCATAGACACACCACACACACACACACACACACTCCATAGACACACAAAGACACCACACACACACACACTCCATAGACACACCACACACACACACACACACACACCCCTCCATAGATACACACAGACACCACACACACACATACACCCTCCATAGACACACCACACACACATACACACCCTCCATAGACACACACAGACACCACACACACACCCTCCATAGACACACCACACACACACACACACACCCTCCATAGACACACACACACACACTCTCTCACACACCCTACACACACACACACACACACACACACACACACACACACACTGTCCTTATGGGAATGTGGAAACCTAGTCCTGGCTCCAGACAGAACTGCAGGGCTCTCTGAGAAGAGCGAGCTGAGAGGGAGCCGGTTAAAGGGCCGCATGAGTGTGTTTCCACACGACGTGGGAGATGTGCACACGCCCATGCTTGAGATGGGCCGCCTGGGCTAGCGTGGCACAGATGCCCGATACACTAGGGGTTTTGATTAGTTACAAGCGGGAAGAAAGGAACCACTTTTTAAAATCTCTGTTATAAAAAAGATTTAGTTATAGGACGTGAAGCAGGTTCTATAAATGGATTTGGGAAGCTAGTACTCAGTTTGAATTTGACTGAAGCCTCAGACAAGGGTCTGAAGAGGCAGCTGGAGGTTGGTTTTCACGGCTCGTAGACCACCCTGGGAGCTGCGCTCTGTTGCTCTGTGGGAAGGGAAAGGGCATTTGTCCTCCGTGCTGTGCCCTGCTTCTGCTCAGAGATACGGTGTGTGACAGGCTGCCCCTCCACGCCAGAGCTGGACCCCACAGAGGAGAAGCCAGAGCGCAGGATCCCGGAGAGACCTCATGTAGGCTGGGCAGTCAGGTGCCCAGGGCACTGTCCTGGCCGCTGGAGGGCATTCAGATAAGGCCTGTGCTCTGGCTCTTTGCCAGGGGACTTGGCTTCTCGGGCGAGAATGTATGGGCACAGGCATCAGTGATTCCCAGGAGGAGGGGGAGGGAGAGGCCTTAAAAAAGAGGCATCCCTGCGAGTTGAAGGTGCCGGAGACTCCTGGGCTGGGCCCGAACCCTGTGTGAGGTTGGCCTGGAGGCCTTGAAGGCATGGCAGAGGGTTTCCAGGAACGACACGTCAGGAGCTGGAGAGGGACAACTGCTAGGCCAGAAAGAGACCCGAATGGGACTTGGTATTCCGAACTGAGAGGAGCTGTTGCCAGCCATCCTGCATTGAGACAGGATGCCCGGACGTCGCCTGGCTTTTCCGGTAGTGACCTCCTCTGTGCTCACTGCCTCCCTGCCCCTGTGCGTGGCGTCCTCCTGGTGCAGCCTCTGTCCAGCCTCTGCTGGACAGCACCGCCCCGGCCTCCTGGCTGCGGCCCGAGGCCCAGCGGCCCTGCGGGGGAGGCAGCCTGTCCCGAGGGCGCCCTGTCGGTGCCCTGCAAGTTTTTACCAGTGAGGGAAACTAGATTAGGAAGGGGTACATGGGATCTCTGTATTCTTTCAACTTAAAAGTTTAAAGAAGAGACCTCGGATCCTTCTCGGTGCAGCAACCACCGTTGTCTCTGTGCCGTGGTGTGTGGCCCGCCTCTCGGCTCCGCGGGTGAACTGGAGGGAAGGAGATGGGGTGGGGCCCAGTGCTGGGAGCCTATGAATCCCAGGTCACGCTTCACCCCGACCATTCCTTCCTCAACCACGGGGGCATTCGCACAGGTTGTCGCAAACCCTTACCTCCCGGCAGCTCTGTCCGCTGGTTCCCCAGGCACGTCCTAATGGCCTCCCGCTGCTGCTCGCTCCCACCCCGGCCTCCTCACCCTAGGACCTTCCCTTCCTCTGTCTGCCCGGCCTCTCCAGAAGAGGCTGCAGGCTCTGTGCTCCCCCTCCTTCTCCTCGCAGGCCTTCCTATGCCCGGGTGCTGGGTGCTGGGTGCTGAGCCCGTCTGCACAGGGCTCTGTGGTCCGGGACAATTGGGAAGCGCTGGGTGAAGTGAAGGGCCGTGGCGTACCTCCTGGACGCGGGGATGCTGACGCTGCACCTTGCGTGACCACCATAGATAGAGCTGTGCTCATCCATTCTGCATGTCGGGGCGAATGCAGGAAAACTTCAGAGCAGGGGCAGAATGTGGGGAGTTGCTTCGGGGAAAGGGGAAGGTGGTGCTGTGTAAGCCAAACCCGGAAGGAGGCGGGAGGTCGGGGTGGAGGTTTCCGGACGGGCTGGTTCAGTGCGGGCGAAGGTGCCGGGAGCCAGGTGGACCATTGGGGGGCAGTAATGGAAGGAAGTTGAAGTGCGAAGGGCCTTATCTTATGGCAGACAGGGTGGAGCTGCCTCGTTGAATAGTGGGTGGTATGTTGGGACAAAGGAATCTTTGTGAAGCTCCTCAAGTCACACGTCATCAAACCAGCAGGTCCCGCGTTTGGCCTGCTTAGTTTACTAGTATCTCACTGCGCCCTGGGCTCCTCGGGGTTCACTTGTGCTGTTCTTCCTGTTTTTATTGGTTTGTAAGTAGATGCAGTAAGAGTGGATAACTGAGGATACATGGATGTCAGATGCCATTAATGTAAGGTGACCAGACATCCCACTTTTTAACAATTTGTCCCGCGTCCCGCCCGCAGTGTGCCGGCGTTTTAAAACACCGCGGGATGCAGGACAAAAATCGGGACTGTCCCGCCAAAAGCAGGACGTCTGGTCACCTTACATTAATACTAAAAGATTGTTGAAGTTGGAGACCAAAATGTGCATGCGTGTTTTTTCTTTGTTTCCCTGAGTGACAGTTGCTCTTGTGTCCCCGCTCCCCTAGGGTTGGCGAAGCGAGTCGGTGCGCGCCTGCTCCTGGCCTCCACCTCGGAGGTGTATGGAGGTAAGTGGGGCTTCTCTGGGCCAGTGCGCACCCCGGGAACCGATTCGCTGGGGATTCTTTGCCCGTTATTCTTCAGTGTGAGCAGTGGGCGTATGAGCGACTGAGACTGCGGGTTGGCCTTGAAGAGTGCTTGGCGAAGGGACTTGCGCTCACTGTTTCATAGCCATTTCTGGAAGAATCTACCAGAACACTCAAAGGCCTTTCCTGCCAACCTGCAGCACTTCACCGCCCTTTGTGGGGAGTTGGTGACGTGACAGGCTCAGTTTACCTGGATGAACACTTCCAGCTCACGTGGCAGCAGGAGCCTGGCGTAGCTGTGGTGGAACTTACCACCTTGTGTACCGTTTGGACAGAGAAATGCGAGTGGAAGGGCACATGGAAGAGGCGAGTTTTTACTAACGGGAACCGATGGGAAGTCTGAGAAACGGAGATCCCACTCCATGTAGTCACGTTCTTTGTGATCCCATGGAAGGTGGAGCACCGTCCCCTTCTCTGAAGTCCTCTGGGGTTAAAAGGGCGGGACTGCCCCCATTCCCTCCCCTGCGGGCCCAGTTGCTTAGCAGTGGGTGGCTGAGTGGATCTGGAATTCCCCCTCCCTGTTCTGTCCATATCAAGACTCTGCAGGGGTCAGCAAGTTCCCCCACGCACCGGATGGTCCCCTTGCTCCTCGGAGGGGCTCCACGTGCCGCCTGAGGAGGGGCGTTGAAGGGTCCTCGGCCTGTGCCTTTAAGGGCCTCAGACACCAGGGGCTCTGTCCAGGAGGGCCCGTGACATCTCTGCACACCCCCGTCCTCCTCCTCCCGCCTCATCTGTTACCTGAGCATCGGCAGCAGCTTCTGGTCTTCAGGGCCGTAGATGACGTCAGGCTGCACTCCGGGGCCCGCTGGTGCTCTGCTCTGCTCTGAGGTCTCCTGACTGAGCGCTGGCCGGCGGCCGGCACACTGCGGCGGGAGCCTGGCGGGGAAGCGTGTGACGCCCTTACCTTTTGTAACTTCAAAGTGACCGCGGGAGGGGCCTTTGTAAAGCTGTGCCGTGGACCGCGGGCATTTCAGGGGTGATGGTGTGCCAGCCTTCTCATCGTTGGCCAAATTTCAGATGGTCTCCTGTGGAGTCTAGCTGGCCAGGGGAGGTCTGATGGGGACCATCTGTCCCATCTGTGTAAATTGTCGTCACTGGCTTTTCTCTGGGCCTGTTTGCCTTAGACCTTTCCTCTCAGTGGGCAGTAAAAGCGTGCCTCCTCTCGGGAGGGTAGAGCTCAGAAGCAGATAGAAGGTGTCACCTGCACTGAGCCTCCGCCGCCCTCTGAACGAGACCCCGGTGCCAGCGGGCGACCGCGGGCAGTGTGTGCCACGTCCCCTCCCTGGAGCCACACGCCCAAGTCAGATTCTGTGTGAGTTATACGAGGAGTGGACTTACAACATCGGTTCCTGGACCGGTCCACATTTCTTGGCAAAGATTTACACATTTTATACCATGGGTGTACGTGATTGTGTAAAATTCCTGGTGTACTAAATTAGTTACTAATTCACATTCCAAAATATTCTTGTGTTAAAGAATGTCACTGGGTTTTTTTAAGTAGTCATTTCTCTGGTACATCTTAACGTGTGATTGAGCTACGCACCAGACACACGGGAACCGGGGACTGTAAAACGTTTGCCAAAGGAACAAGCAGCCATTTGCCGCTGATATCCCACCAGCCCTGGACCTGCCCTGGTGTCTGAGGTTCCAGTCTGTGCTGGCGATGGCCACAGAGATGCTCTTACATTTTTTTTTCAATAAATACATGCTTTGCTTTCATCACATATTTTATAAACATAAAATTGAACCATGTATCTCTGCACATTGATTATATTTAATTATAGTTTGACAAAGATTTAAAGTTACGAACAATTTATGGGAGAGAGGGGAAGACTGAAATAGAGAGCCTTTGATCTTTTCATTTTCTCTGTAAAATACGCTATTAGCATGAGAGGTAAGAACAGCATCTCCCACTGGAACTTAGTGGAACGTGGAACACTGACTTCTCTAGATACGGGTCTTTCCACATGTAAAGTGTATTTTGGTCTTTCCACAGCTCCCTTTTATATCATAAATCATCAGTGTTCATCATGGGTATGAACTTAAAACAAGAAGGGGTGAAAACATGGTTTCGTTTCTCCTTCTCCTAGACCCTGAAGTTCACCCTCAGAGCGAGGAATACTGGGGCCACGTGAACCCGATAGGCCCCCGAGCCTGCTACGATGAAGGCAAACGGGTTGCGGAGACCATGTGCTACGCCTACATGAAGCAGGTATTGGCCACGCGCGAGCGCCGGGCGCAGACACGCAGCGCCTGCTGCGCTGGGTGTGCAGCACTGAGGAGGGAAATGCCACCATTACCACAGGGAGGCACTGGGAAGGGAGCCCAGGCTCCGCTTGTAAACGAACGGTATTAGCAACAGCTTTCTTCCTTTAAACGGTGACTTCCAGGGGATGAATTCCTCGCTTCGGAATACGACCACGAGGCTCGAAATGCCATGCTGCTTTTGCCCACGCGCCATGCCCACCTGCGGCCAGAAGTACCTGTGCTTCCCGCAGCCGCCGAGTCAGTGGCTTGTGCTTTTCACCTCCGTTCGCTGTAGGTGTGAAAGTGAGTGCATGGTTGTTCTCGTCTGGACCTCTTTAGGCGCTGTCCTTCACTATCTCCTGCTTTCCAAGTTACTCATTGCTTCCCCGGGGGCTGTCCCTGGTGGTTTCCTGCCCCAGATTTGCTCCCACACACAGAGACAGAGCAGACAGAGCCCACAGACGGAGGCAGAGGATCTGGTTCCTCCTGGCTCTGCTGCCACCTCGACCTCAGAGGTGTGGCCTGACCTGCTTGGTCACTCGGTGCTCATCTCTGATATGGGCTCCATGCACAGCCTGCCTGCCTCAGGCTGTGCGGGAGCCAGTAAGACCTCCAGACAGGCCCAAGGGACCGGGCAGAAGCCCGACTAGTCCACCCACCTCAGTGACCTTCCTGTTGTGCTCTCTGGACCTAAAGGGGCGTGGGCTTGTGTCCCTGGGCCCAGGGTTCCTTTTGCCTGCAGGGAGCTGGGAGTTCAGAGGTCATGGGCTTCGTGGGAGGGAGAGGCACCCTGGATGCCTGGTGCTGAGTGTGTGGCCAGGGTGTCCCTGTGTGTCTTTGTTGTTTCTGTTTTTAGTGAAATGCCAGCATTGAAGCCCACAAAATTGCCTTGTGATGATGTAGGTATTTAGGCCTTTCTTCCCTGTTTCTCAGCTAGAAGCAGAACTGGTTGCTGTCCAGCTCCTTCAGAAAGCTGGCTCAGAGTACCCACGTGTTTTTAAGAAGCACTAACCAGTTTTAGAAAGGATATACCATTATCATTTTTGAGCCTAGGATATCTTGATCCCAAAATATAGGATGGTCTCCTAGATAGATAGCACAACCCGTATGCATGGTGGTACTTCAGAAGCGAACCTGAATGCCAGGGACACGCAATTGCATTTTATCCCTCGGTAAGTGTGAAGAGGATGTGTCTCTCACCATTTTCTTTTACGTTCAGTCTTGTATTTCTCAGTGAATTTTTACATAGGTACAGCTGGTGGGCAAGTAGGACAATTTTATTGAAATTTTAATTTTTATTAGAGGTTTATTAGTGTAGCTTAATTGATAATTTTGTAAGCATACATACTACCTTACGGAATGAACTGATGATTACAGTATCCTATATAATAAGAGGAATATGCTAATTATCCATTACGCCCTGAGGCTTAATGACCAACCGTGTAATGACCAGATCACTGATCAGCAGGAGGCTGGGACAGCGAGCTACAAGTGGGTGGCGGAGAGCTACAGGAGGGGGCAGGACAGCAAGCTACGAGTGGGTGTCGGGGCGGAGGGAGCTACAGGAGGATGAGGCAGCGGGCCCAGAGCTACTGGAGGTTGGCAGCGAGCTACTGGCACATGGATTCATGCGCAGGGCTACTATCCTGTTTCCCCAAAAATAAGACAGTGTCTTATATTAATTTTTGCTCCCAAAGATGCGCTAGGTCTTATTTTCAGGGGATGTCTTATTTTTCCATGAAGAAGAATACAGTACACATTTATTGTTAAATAAAAATAAAGGACCTGTATACGGTACGGTAGTACGGTAGTTGTCAACACAAACCAGACAGACTGTGAATCCTACAGTATCAAGAATTTACTCATTTATTCAATGACAATCATGTCATCATCTTCTGGAACATCATCATAACAATTCAATTCCTGAATTCCCTGGTGAATTTCTTGTGACTCCATTTCTTTTAGAATCAGTGAACCAAATCTCTCATGGTTAGCAATAGCACACTGTCTTTAAATGAGTACTTCTTGTCACAGTAGCCTGCTCGCAGTGCATTTGCAATGCAACTGTCAGTGATTTTCTCCCATGAATTCTTCACCCAAGTCACAACTTCTTGCAGTTTAGGTTTTACAAAGTTTCCACGCTGATTTCTCTCCATTCTATTTTCAATGTAGTCATTAATTTCCATGCGCAAATTGTCTTTGAATGGCTTCTTTATTGCAATATCAAGAGTCTGGAGATAGGCCGTCGTTCCTGCAGGAATCATTATCTGATCTATTTTTCTTTTGTGAAGAAATGTCTTCATGTCTTTAGCGTGGTGAGTGCTGGCTGTATCCCAGACTAACAGACCTCTTTGGCTCCCTCGCATAACAAGCAGCAGCATTAAATTGACCCACTTCCTTATAACTGCTTGTGTGGCCCAGGCTTTTTCAGTTTCAAGAATAAAAACGCCCAAAACACATTCAATCTTTTTCTTCTTGCCTTTAAAAATGATTAAAGGTGGGATTTTAGTGCCATCTAGACGAATTGCCAAAATACAGGAAACACGTACATTTTCGTAAGCAGTGGAGGGAATGTACACTAAGGAGGCACCCCGCTGTTCAATTGTTGTTTGAGATGACTGGCCCATAAACACTGCAGTTTCATCCATAGCAACCATCTTGAAAAGATTGTATTTAGAGAAGTCAGCATCATCAAATAAAGGACTTGAATGCAAGTGCTCACTTAATAACTTGAGTATCTTCCAACCTAAACAATGTTGTAGATCTTAAAGACAGTTCACTTCGCTGAAGGAAATTATCCAGCCAGTGTTGTGATGCTTTGAAGTCTTCGGGGGCTATGTCAAACTGTGGTGCCATTGCAAGGACAAATTCTTGAATCTGAGCCCTATTCACAACCAAAGTCTTTGCTCTCCTGTCAACAACACATTCACAGATCAGGTCTTACAGCTCGGAAAATAATGGTTGCCAACCCGATCCACACTTGCGCTTTTTAGCATTTTCCTTGTCCACTTGTTCAATGAGGTTACCATACTCTGTTCGCCATTTTCGGACCAATAAGATACTCAACATCTTCTCTTTGCAGAAAGCAGTAAGATTTTGGCCCCAAGAGTCTTCCACGATTCCTTTCTTGTACTCCACGGAGTAGCTTTTTCTTTTTGCACTCATTTCTAGGGGTAAAAAAAAGGAATTGGGGTATCAAGGTAGGGGGAGGGGGATCACTTAAAATGACACAGGGGGGATCAGAGAGGGGAATCAAAATGGCACAGGAGAATCAGAGGGGGGATTACCATTTTAGTAACCCCTTTTGATCCTCCTGTGTCATTTTGATTATCCCCTCTGATCCTCCTGTGTCATTTTAAGTGATCCCCCTCCCCCCACCCCTGTACCACTGAACACCTTCACCAGACATCCCCCCTACCCCTTTATCAGACATTTACCCCCTGGGGCCTGCCTGGGGACTGTCACTGGGCTTGCTGGGGTCTGGATCTGGGTTGGAGCAGAGTCTGCCACTGACTGAGAACTTTCAGTCATCATGAAAGCGGCTGCGAGCATCAGGTAGCGTCACCAGAGACAGACCAGCATTCACCACCTTCGCCGCGTCCCGTCCGCTCTAATCCTCCTGTTCTTCTACACGCATCTGCAAAAGTCTCCTCCTCTCCCACCCCGCACTCACCTCTCACTTCGACCTCTGCTCCGCCTCCACACAGCAGTGACGTCAGGACTCCATGTAATGTTACTGGTTGCTAGACGCTAGTCGGGGTGGCCCTAGCGACCAGTTTACAGTAAATTAATTTTCATTCTGAGCCAGAGCCTGGGGGCCTTATTTTCGGGGAATGCCTTATATTTCACTCAGAAGGAAACCTGTAAGTTGGTCTTATTTTTGGAGGATGTGTTATTTTCGGGGAAACATGGTAGTTTAATAATGATACTAGAGGCCTGTTGCACAAATTTGTGCATGGGTGGGGTCCAGCTGGCCTGCCCTGATGGGGGCACATTGGGCCTGGCTGGTTGGGAAGAGGCCACGGGAGATCAGCTGGCCCCAATCCCAATTGGGAAAGTGGGCTGATCAGAGGCAGGGCCGGCCAGGGGAGGGGCCATGGGAGGTTGGCCAGCCAGCCCCGCCCCCGATCGGGGTAGGGAGGCTGATCATGGGCAGGACTGGCGGGGGGTGGGGTGGGGCTTTTAGGGGGAAGAGCTTTGGGCATTGGTGGACAGCCACACCCCCAATCTTAGTGGGGGTGCCGATGGGGGGCCTAGTCAGCCAGGGGAAGGGCTGCAAGAGGTTGGGGCAGTCTAATCGGGGACCTAATTGGGCAGGTTGGCTGCCACAGTGCACATCATAGCAACCAGTCATTCAGGTCATTCTGGCCGCTTGGCTTTTATATATATAGATAGAGAGCCAGCATTTGCTGAGCACTGACTGTATGCCAGGAACTGGAATGCACCTCTGGGTGCTGGCAGGGCACGCATTTCACGCACGTTAACACCGCCAGCCACATCATCAGTTGGTGTACTCCGGTGCGTAGCACCTGTATCACTCTGGACTGTCAGCATTTACACTTCTGCTCACATGGGTCCCGGGAGATGAATGGCACGGGTGGCACTGCCCTGGAAACTGAAATAAGGTGCCCATCGGAAGCCCTGTGTGGCCAGCTGTCTGTGCCTGAGTGCCCTGCTCAGCGGGTTCTTGTAAAGGACGCACTCAAGGATGATGCTCTGTGGAAGGTGTGACGTGTCTCCTCACAAGAGGCCCCAGCAGCTGATGGCTGAAAGGACGGACAAGACACACCTGTGGCCAAGGTCACAGGGCCAGCCAAGTGGGCTGATCTCTATTAGGCGCAGCCTGTGCCAAGACTCAGTCATTTTATTCTCCCCTCATTCCCACAGCCCCTTGAGGTGGAGGTGGGTCACCCATTTTACAGATGGAAGAGTGGGCCCTAAAACTTGTTTCCAGCTCCCAGGCCTATAAGCAGAGCTTCAACCCAGGCCTGGCAGCCCTCAGGGTGTGTTCGTCCCCTTTCCCTGCCATGCTGGCGGGCCGTCGGGGGTGAGGAAGCTGGGTCAGCAGGAGGAGATGCAGCTCTGAGTCCAAGGGCACCGGGTTCCTTTGGTGCACAGTGGGGCGGGGGGGGGGGGGAGGTGACCCCCAGGGCGGGTCCAGGCCAGCACTGCTCGGAATCACGCTCTCTGCAGAGCGGGGAGGCCATAGGGGGAGCTGCAGCCGCTAGCGTCGCCTCCAGCTCATGCTCTGCCTTCCAGGGCAGCAGCTTTTAGGAGGAATTCAAACTATCTGTGGACGAATGTAAAAAGTAACCCGAAAGAAGGATGAATCGGGTGGGGTTCTATGTCTTTGGCACGTTTTAATTATTTAGTAAGATATTTTTAATACATATTGACATATCCACTTTTTAAGTATAAATCACTGTTTTCTCTCCCAGATGGTATGTGGATGTATTACTCTGAATCAATATAAGGATTGAGAATTAAACAAGATAAATACAAGTAGGAATAATCTTTTTATAATTTCTCTTTTCCAAAGAATCCTCTTCTGAGTCTCTCTTCATGAAATATGCTAATATATTCAAAATAGAATTTGATTTCCCAGAACAAAAGTCTGCGGCACGTATCCATCTTAGAGCACAGAGAGACGCTGCTCCCTTGCGTTTCTTTCGGGGAATGGGGGAGATGGAAGTGAGATCAAGAGCACAGCATCTTTCGCGAATACTTTTAACTTGTCAGAGAGGCATGAAAGGGTGGCTCTGTGTGCACTGGGTGTGGTGGGTCTGTAAATGCGGGGACTTCTCCAGTGGGTCTGGCCAGCTCACTGCCCTGCGGAGCCCAATGCTGCAGATGCGTGACCCACCCACTGGGCGGGTCAGCACACAGCCGCCATTCATAACGCCAGACCAGCAGAGCAGAGGCATGAGCACCGATGGTCATCTAGCCCGTGGCTGAGGGAATGGCTTGTTTTCCTCTCTGGCATCAGAATACTTAGAAAGTAACATAGTTGGTATGTTCCTTATATTTTAGTTTTTAAAAAGCACTCAGCAGGCAGCTGAAACAAGTCAAGTGTTCTCTTGGTAGTGTTCACACCTGCCCAGCTCTGCTGCCTGCTGGCTGGGCACCCGCCCTCCATGCCCGCTGCCCTCCCAGGTGTCCCCTCCTGGCCTGGATGTGAGCTTAGCCTCTGCGTACAGCACTCAGGCCCCGTGGTTACGACAACGCAGCAGGGCTGTTGGGGAGGTTGCTAGGCGGGTGGGTGCTGCTGTCCCTGACAGGGGTGGCCTCCCCCTGCCAGGACACCGGGCGGGAATTGCGCACCCCAGAGCCTTGCTCGGCAAAGGGAGCTCTGCCTTCTGTAAGGGCCTCTTTCTGGCCGAGTGGGGAGCAGAGCCCAGTCAGATGTGGGTGCTTCTCCTCAGGGCCACGTGGCTCTGCCCTCTCAGGGGCTAGGAAGACTAAGGCAGTGTCCGAGCAGGGCCTGCTGGGCCATTGGTTCTGTCCTGTCCCGTCCCCACAGGAGATACGCCCGGGGCCTCTCTCGGGGCAGGCTGTCCACACAGGAGGGCGGGCCTCTCCCTGCCCACTGCTGCTCTGTCGCACCCGCACCTTCCGTCGGTGCAGACGGTGACGCAGTCACTGCCGGGTTCTGGCCCGGAGCCGGCTTGCCAAGCAACGGCTACGTGGGGGAACTGTAGAAGGAGAGCCATTTGATCCCTGCTGGTAACATCTCTGTCCCTGGAGATGTTGGGGAGGGAGACAGCTCTGTCCCTTCATTGCACCGCCTGCCTCCCCAGCCCCTCGCCCCTCCTGCTGAGGCAGATGCAGCAGAGGCCTTCGGACGCCCCTTCCTCGTCCAGGATTGTAGAGTACCCCGGTCCCTCCACTGTTTCCCACCCCCAGGTGTTAAAGGTCCCGGTGGAAATGTTTCTGAGATATTTCACCTGGGGTTCCCATTGCACCAAGATTTAGTGGAAACAAAGAAGGAAGTCAAAGTTCCAGGGCAGATACCAGGTTTAGAGCCATCACACTTGGAAATAGACAGGAATGATGGCGTTTCAAAGCAGATTCGTGTGTTTTCTTTAAACTCAGGCGATGGATTACTGTCCCATTCCAGAGATTATGATCTGTAATCTGGCATCTCAGGTGCCTTCCCAGGAATGTGCAGCTGGTTGGGCCTCCCGGGCTCCTTGTGTGTGCCCCAGATGTAGCCCACGCTGGTACAGGTGTGACTCACACCTGCGGAGTTATGCTGGCCCTTGATAAGCCTCTTGAGGGCTGTGGGCAGAGGGGACAGTGGGTGGGACAGAGGTGAGGGCTGTGGGCAGGGGGACAGTGGGTGGGACAGAGGTGAGGGCTATGGGCAGGTGGCCAGCCGGTGTGGGGATGGGGCTCCAGCCTCTTTGAGGCCTGACATGGACCCTTGGGACCCTGCAGCTGATTGCTTTTAGCTCACTGTCCTGGGGGGGAATTCTGCTGCACAGCCTCATTAGCTAAGGGTCTCTTGGCTCCCTGCTTGTGCCAGATTTGAGGTGGTAAAATGAGAGAAGGAAAAAGCTACTTTAACCAGGAGTGACAATAGCAACACAGAAGTGTCGCTGGGCTTGTGCAGAGGGTAGCGCCGGCTTCGTTTTGTCATAGCCCTGTAGACAGGTGCTGTCCTCGCCAGCCTTCTGCGGACAGAGGGTGAGTGGAGGCTGGGAAGCCGCGGAGCGTGGAGTCCAGTCCTCACACCATGCTGCCTGCCTCGGGCCCCGGAAATGTATGCCTGAAGTCTGGTAGATCCAACAGGTTAGAACACATACGCTGAGAGAGTCCACTAATGCATTTATAATAAAACATCTAACTTTTGTATCTATGAAAACGTCTGTGAAACTCATAATTAAAGTATTTTAAAGACCTTTAGAGTTTAAAAAATATGCTTTCTTGGTTACATACTTAAAAACACCCTCTTCCTCCTCTTGCCCGTGTGGATCCCCAGTTTGGTGTGTACAGAGACAGGCAATCGGCGTTCTCTCTCACATCCATGTTTCTGTCTCTCTCTGTCCCTCTCCCTCTCTCCTGTCCCCCTTTTTATTCTAATAAAGATAGAAGCATCTTTAAAAGTCTGTGGGAGGAATGTGTCCTCCCACCACGGAGAGAGCGTATTCAACTGTGTTGGCTCATCTTCCCGGCCCTTCAGCCAGTCGTCAGCACGGGGTGGCCTGTTGTCTTTAGTTTTGGGTGGAACAGGTGGGGTGAGGGCAGAATGTAACCCTTTAAGAATGTTTCTGTGTCCCTTTCTTCCCAAGGGGAAGATTCCTTTTTCCTCAGATCAGCTATTAAGCATTCACTGACCTTTAAGTCGCTATTGAGGGTGCTGGTCAGGTAGCGCGTTTGGTTAGAGTATCATGCTGACATGCCAAGGCTAGTGTGCCATCCCCATTCGGGGCCCATACAAGAATCAATCAATAAATGTGTAAGTAAGTGGAACAACAAGTCGGTATTTTTCTCTCCTTTCTACTCTCTAAAATCAATAAATAATTTAAAAAATTAAATCTTTGAGTGATAAATTAGCAAAATATATATATGGGCAGTGTGGACCACACCTGCAGCCCATGCCCTGTGTTTTTGGCAGGCTTTGAAAAAAATGTATCAAAGACTGAACATAACATGATCTATTTGAATAAATATTTACTGGGAGGAAATGTGGAGACACAGGTGTGCAGGGGCCCTGCCAGAGAGTTCACACTGCGGCCCTGGGTGAGATGTGCGGGGGCCCCGCCAGAGAGTTCACACTGCGGCCCTGGGTGAGATGTGCGGGGGGGCCCCCGCCAGAGAGTTCACACTGCGGCCCTGGGTGAGATGTGCAGGGGCCCCGCCAGAGAGTTCACACTGCGGCCCTGGGTGAGATGTGGGATATGTTTGACTTCCTTCAGTGTAACTGTGTAGTCTTCAAGTGTGTTTACTACAAATAAAAACAAAACAGCCATTTTCATGTGGAAGGAAAAGCAGACCGTTTCTGACATGTTTATGTGCAGGGCACTGGGGATGCAAAGCCTCCCAGCAGCACGGAACTAAGCCATCTCACTCTCTGCTCCCTGTCCAGGAGGGCGTCGAAGTGCGAGTGGCCAGGATCTTCAACACCTTTGGGCCGCGCATGCACATGAACGACGGGCGGGTCGTCAGTAACTTCATCCTGCAGGCGCTCCAGGGGGAGCCGCTCACGGTAGGTGCCGGCCTCGGGTGACGAGTGTGTGCTGGTTCAGGGGTCACGTTCCTGAAGCTGCTACGTGGGGTGTCTGTATGTCCCTGCACCCCTAATGACTGGGAGGGGAGGATCCGGGAGAGGGATGACCATTATGACTTGGGTCACCTTGCTTTTGAAGCCCGCCGAGAACATAGAGCGTGGGCCGAGGGCGTGGTCCACACTGCCCAGGCCTGGGGTCTGTCTGCTGTGCCGGCCTGCCTGCAAAGACCTTCCCGATGCTTGCTTATCCCGCTGGCTACAGCCAGGGTTGTGTCTGCTCAGGGGCCGCTCAGGTGGCTGAGAAATGGTCGTTTGTCTGGTTGGTTTGGGCGCTTCTCTGGCGGTCCGAGGGTGGTCAGAGGAGGCCCCGCTGCTCAGGGCTCTCAGGCACCCCTCAGCCTGCGAGGCTGGGGGTGTCCTGGGTAAGTTCAGGTAGCTTTCTCCGGGTTTGCCCAATCCTCAGTTCCCTCCTCCCTCTTTTTCCTGCTTCTCTCTCTGCCTTCCCCAGTCCTCTCCTGCCTCCCGCCCCGTTTCTTCGCTCTTCACGCTGGGGCTCTGGGAGCGCTCGGCGCCGGTGGGACTCGGATAGTCCTGCAGGGCAGTGTGCTTGTCAGCTGAGTGTGCTCCTGGGGGAATGTGGCTGATGGACATACGAATCCATCTGTCCATACGTCCGTCTTCCTTTCTCTGGCCGTCTACTAATGGAGTCAGTTACGTGTTAACTCATTTAGTGCTCCCCACAGGTCCCTGGGGTGCAGGCGGCTCACTGAGCCTGGTTTCCAGATGGAACACAGCAGCACGGAGATTAGATAAGGTGCCCAAGCACAGTGGCCAGATGTTGGCGGCTGTGTTTGAACCCAGAGCCTCCGTTCTTGATCACTGTTCTTAGATGTGTTTGCTGTGCCGCCACCAAATTAAACCCAAAAAGTGATGTGGGTTTTTCAGGTGAGCTTTGTTTGACACAGCGTAGGGAAGAGGTGAATTCAGACCCCAGCTGAGGTTTGGATGCCCCAGCCCGCTGCCCTCCCCCCCCCCCCCCCCCCCCCCCGCTCAGTACGCACCAGCTCTGTCTATGCCTCGGTGTCTGAGGACAGGCACGCTGATCCCACATACTCAGTCCTCTCTCCCTCACACCATGTTGGATCCACCGCACATCCTAGTGGCCTTGCTCTAAGTGGACCCAGGTGCCTTCTCACCTCTGCTCCCTCTGCCCTGGTCCACGCCTCCTCCCGCTCCCATTTTATTGCTGTGGCCCTTCATCACTCGACCCGGCAGCCAGAGGGAGCCTCAAAAGAGAAGTCGGGAGCTCCAGCCTGTGTGCCAGCGAGAGCTGGACGCGGGTGCCACCCAGGACCGCAAGTGGTCTCTTGACACCTCCTGTCGGCGGAGGGGTCCCCGGGGTCTTTCAGAACATGCTTGTTTCCTGTTAGAATGTTAACATCAAAGATCACTGCCAATGGCTCAGCTGCTTGGAGCTTCGTCCTGTGCACCAAAGGGTTGCAGGTCCAGTTCTCCATCAGGGCACACACCTGGGTTGTGGGTTAGAACTCCATTAGGGATACATGTGGGAGGCAGCTGGTCCATGTTTCTCTTTCCCTTCCTTCTTCTGTCTCTAAAAATCATTAAAAACATCCTTGGGTGAAGATTACAAAAAAAAGATCACTGATTACAGATCACTGGAACACCTAATATGTAAAAACCCTGGATCTGTCACATCCCCAGGACCGAGGCCTGACCACCCTGAAGTCAGTCCTGCAGTGAGAGGGATGTCCCCTGTGGATCGGACCTAAACCTGCAGTCAGACATCCCCCGAGGGGTTCCAGATTGGAGAGGGTGCAGGCTGGGCTGGGGGACACCCAATCCTCCCCTTCCCTCCCCTCCTGCCAGTGCACGAATTTCATGCACTGGGCCTCTAGTTTAATAATAATAAAGAAAAAGTTGTAACAGACTCAGTGAGCCGATGTTGGAATGTGCAGGGTGCCACACACCTACGGTATTAAAGGCGCAGGACAGTGGAGTGCACTGCAGCAGGCAGTGTCTGCAGCACCTGCGGGCTCAGTGAAACGCCCATGGCTGTCTGCTTGTTGCCAAGTTGTGTGAGTCACACTTGGGAGCTGCTTATTGAGTTCATTAAGCTTGTCTTGAAGAGACTTTAGTTCGAAGTTCAGTTAAAACATGGGAACACGCTAATGCTGTCAGAGCAGGGTTGCTTCTGCCGCCAGCTGTGTTTGTTCAGGTTGCAGGTGAGGAAAGAGCTTCCCTGAGGTGGTTTTCCAGGACAGCCCACGTGGGGCAGACGTAGGGTTTGAACCTGGGTCTCTGGCATTTTAACACCCTTGCTTTTCCAAAGGAAATTATGGGAAGCCATACTTCTAAGACCAGCCCAAAGTTAGCATTTATTTACTCCTTGTTTGAGTGGCGTGGGACTGTGGTGACTCCTAACTGGCCCTTTGTCCATGTGCAGGTGAGAGGCTCTTAGGCACAGGAGGCCCCGCGTGGGGTGGTGCCGTGCTCCCCGCTCTCCCTCGGGTGCTCCTCCTGGCCTGTGCACAGTGGCCCGTTTCTCCGTCTGGGAACCCCGAGTGACCAGGCTGTGACCTGCACACGGTGCTTAGTTCCCGGGCCTTGTAGTTTGCACACATTCGCTGAGCACTTCGCTGTGCTGGGCTGTAGTAGGGCAAAGGTGAGTCGACCCCGATTCCTGGCCCAGGAGCTCTCAGCCGGGGAAACTGGTATGAATCGATGAGCGGAGGACTGTCCCTGAAAGGGCAGAGCAGTGAGTTCTCCCGGGAATGAGCCAGAGGAGGTGTCCCAGGAAGTGGCGTCTGAGCTGGTCCCTGAGGCGAGGAGCACTGGCAGGTGGAAAACAGGTACGAGGCGGACACGTGGAAGCATCCAGTGGACGGGAACGGAGCGCGAGACCCTCCCTCCCGCCGCCTGGCTCTGCCCAGAGTCGCCTGGGTGGTCCTCAGCCCTGGCCACGCGTTGGGACGACCTAGGGAGCTGGTTGTACACACACCTACTGGGTCCCGGCAGAGGCTCTGTGGCCTGGCTTCCCAGCGGACAGCCCGGTGCAGGACCAGGTGGGCGGCCGCGTGCTGTGTGTGCGGCTTCCTCCTCTGTTGGCTCCTGTCCCAGAACCTGACACACTGCCTGGCACCTCACGGGCCTGATGACAGGGGACTCCTTCCGGTGATGTCTTCTGAGGAAGAACTCCATACGTGTGAATACACACATGCACGCGCAGTTCCGTCCCCTGCTCACCGCTGGGCACAGTGTTGAAGCACCCACACGAGGCCTAACTGTCTGTTTCCTCCTAGGTGTACGGATCTGGGTCACAGACCAGGGCCTTCCAGTACGTCAGGTAAGACGGCGGGCCGGCTGGGAGAGCTGGGGCTGGCGGTGGTGCAGAGGGCTGTGCAGGCCCGGCGAGCAGTGTCTGTTATAAGCAGCCTTCCTCCAATGGTCTGTTCTCCCAGTCCTGTGGGAAGCGGAAAGTGTGCATCTTGCTTCTTAGGACTCCTGTGCTAGCTCATTACTGCCACCTAGTGTCTCGTAGGTAAACTTGTCCAGCTTGAGGACAGTTGAGTTTAGTTCAGGACAACTTAAGATTCAGCTTTGATCATCCAACAGACCCACAGGTCCGAGAAGCTGACCCACTTTAACCGTGGCGTCTGGGTGGACGAGACTGTCCTCCCTGAGGCGAGGTGAGAAGGGTCTTGCTGCTGCAGTGTTGTTGCCTGAAATACATTTGAGCACTTGGTCCGCAATCTCACACGGTGATTTTCGTTGCCCTCTAGGTGTGGGGATTTTGTTGGCCCGTTCCGTCGGTGACTGATTTAAAATGCAGTTTTGGTTCTGAGAGAAGAGTCACCTTGTAAACAATTCCATAGACCCAGACCGCTCCCAGGTGGCAGTTACTGAAAATCCCCTGTAAATCCTAAATGTAAGATTCAAGGTGGTACCCTAAATTGTAAGATGCATTTGCACTGGAGAGTTTAGTTCAGGCCAACTCAATGCCTCTCAGCTGGCAAGTGCTGTTCCCGGGGTCTTGAGGCCATCCCGGTTTGCTGTGGCGGTGACTCGGCCACCCCGGTTTGCTGTGGCGGTGACTCGGCCACCCCGGTTTGCTGTGGCGGTGACTCAGCCACCCCGGTTTGCTGTGGCGGTGACTAGGTGGCCGTGGGGTGCAGTCTGGCAGCCCCCGCCCTGCCCTCAGCCAGTGTGGTCACACAGACCTGTCTGATAATGAGGGTCCAGGGCAGAGGGATATTTCTGTACCACAACCACATTAACACATCACGAGATTCTCGTTTCATATTACACAGTGTTTTACAAAGCGTCATACTTTAAAAAGATATTAGCTTGTAAGAACATGTAATAAGTAACTTCAAAATGCAGTGGGTATTTAATTTTAAAGCGTGCCTTTAATATTTATGTAAAACATTTTTGTACTCATTCAGTAGATACTTACCTGGCCACTGGGTCAAGCTGGCAATAAAACTCCTGGTCCGCATGTGTTCATGGGACTTCCTGTATGGAGTACCATCCTTCTGTGATAGTACGTTCACCCCCTGAGGGAGCCAGCAGTCTCCTTTCACTGGCTTTCCCGAACCCTCGTCAGTGTGCCCACGCTTCTCCAGCTGTGACACCTTGTGGACGCTGGTGAGAAATACAGGTGAAAGGGAAGTCCTTTAGACCCTAACCTTCTTCTACTCTCATTATTTCAAAGGCAAGAGATGCGAAGTCATTGAACATAGCCTCAGGTACTTGCTAGGGATAAAATGTTTTATGAATTTAGGGATGCACGTGTCACGTGCCATCCAGCTCGGGACATGCTGCCTGCCTGCTCTGATGGGCACGGCTCACACACGGTGGTCAGCTCAGACGCCAGCGGACAGTTTGAGGACGGGTCTCGGAAGTTTCACTGGAAATGTGACTGACAACCCTTTCCCAGAGCCCTTCCTTCGTAACGCTGCGTCGTCTTACGTCCTCCGTGGACAGCCGGGTCATGTCAGCAGAGGCCGCGGTGAGGAGGCTTTCCGGCTTCCGCTGTCAGCTGGTCAGGGCTCCGCTGAGAGCTCCCTTACCAGATGGCGCGGTTTTGAAAAGCCGTGTCTGACTCAGCAAGAATCTGCTTGAGTGCACAGTGTCTGAGCCTGCAGTTACTGCACTCCCAGCCACCTCGATGCCGCGGGCAGCACTCCGGTGCGGAGCTCGGCACAGGCACCCGCACCGCAGGAGGGCTCTGACGCTTGCGTGGCCGCACGCACGGCAAAGGCTTGCTCTAGAGAGCGGTTCTCAGCCTTCCAGTGCCGCGACCCGCAGGTGGAGAGCCGCTGCTGTGGAGCCTAAGACCATCGGAAAGCACAGATATTTACATTGTGATTCGTAACAGTAGCAAAATTACAGTTATGATAGCAACGGAATAATGTTATGGTTGGGGGTCACCACACCATGAGGAGCTGTGTTAAAGGGCCGCGGCATCAGGCAGGTTGAGAACCACTGCTCCAGAGTGTTTTAGAGTCGCTTTGTCAGAATGGCACTTTTATAGAGCCGAGCTTCAGGTTAAATGAGAGTGATCTACGAAATGTTGTATTTAAAATGTGTCAGTTATTAACATAAAAGATGCATGGCCCGCCCCGAGCTGGAGTGCAGACAGTCACCTTCAGCTTCAGAAGGCCCCTGGCTCCGCAGTTGCAGTAGCAGCTGGCACTGCTGAATGGCAGCCTGAGCGTCGCGTGCCCTGCGGGATGTGAGCCTACCAGGATGTGCCGTGAGGCTCCGCACTGCTGTGAGCGCAGGGACTTGTCCGTTTCTGGAAGAGAGATCATCCCAAGGCAGCTGTCGGCATCAGTGCTCGAAGCTGTGAGAACAGAACAGACTTCAGGGTTCTTCATACAAAATACCCTTTTGCTGTAAACAAAAACCCAGAAAATTGTTTACTAAATACCCCACCCCCCCAAAAAAAAGTGTTTTCAATGAAAGGAAAGCAAAAGCAGGTTTTCTTTTAGAAATTGGCCATGGTAACCTCTCCTTTCTGGTGATGATGGAGGAAGAGGAGGAGGAGGGAGTTTCAAATTGGCCGCATTTGGATCATCAGAACTTGAACGTCGTCTGAGACAGCGGTCGCCAGCCTTTCGGACCACCCGGGGGGACCGCTAGTGTGAGGGGGCGCGCTGAGGAAGCAGGCAGTGCGGGCAGGTGTCACTTTACAAAGTAACTTCTTTGTTTTTAGCAGAGCCGCACTTTAAAACTTGTGAAAATAAGAAACAATCCTTGGTAAGCGAAAATCTGCTTACTTATCTTCCCCTTCATGGCCGGTGGGCCACGAGCTGTTTGACGCATCCAGGCTCCTGTTCCTCAGAGTGTGCGGGGCGGGGTGGGGTGGGTGAGCTGACGACTCCGAGGTCGGAGCAGGTTCTGTGTCTCCACGCGCAGGGTCTGCTTTCCCGTGCGCTGCCTGGTGGGAATTCCACGCGGAGGGCTTGCGTTCCAGTGGGTCCTACTGTTTTCAGTCACCTTCTTCCACCGGCCAGCTGCCTGGGTTCCTGTCCCGTCACTTTCAGCAGAAATTGTGTCAACCCCATTGTTTCTGGGCATGTGCCTACTGTAGTTTATGTTTATTCTGTGAGAGTGTAAGGGTTTCAGAAATTAATAGAAGTAGAGCCTTCAGCCCCGTTGCCCAGCTTCCTCCCGTCGGCGACTGCTGTCCCGTCGGCTGTCCTTTCACCCCGTGCTCTCCAGCTCGCCGCAGCCCACGTGCAGGCTGCAGGTTGACATCGCTCTCCATCTGGGTTTGGCGTCCTCCCGGGAGGTGGCCGCCCCGATGCTCCGCGCCCGCGTGCTCCGCACAGGTGCCTGAGCGGCCTCCCTTCTCTCCTAGCGACCTGGTGAACGGCCTGGTGGTCCTCATGAACAGCAACGTGAGCAGCCCCGTCAACCTGGTGAGTGCCCCCCCCGCCCCCCAATGTCAGAGCCGGCCACACTCGCTCCTTTGTGCCCCGCGAGGAGCACCGGCTCTCCTGACTGGCCGGAACACTCGGGGCAGCGTTATTGCTTGCTGGGTCCTAGAGATAACACCCACTGTGAGACAGTAAGAGGACACAGGAGCTACGTGTCTGCAAGACGCAGAAGTGTGGTGGGATGAGCTGCGTCACTGGGCCAGCTGCGTCACCGTCGCCGGCACTGGCAGACGGGCATGTCCTGTCGTCGGTCCTCTCTGCCTCACACGCCAGTTCCCTCTTTCTTCTTTCGGGGGATGTTTGTACAGCGTATTTGGAGGCTCCCGTCTCTTGTAGAAACCCGTCTTCCTGAGTCCGAAGCACATCTGCCCACGGTCCTGATGGAGACGGGCCCACTTCCCAGGCCCAGGCCCCGCCCGCCCCTACCTCCTCCCTCGGGCAGGGAGCTGTCCCCCTTCACGGCTGACCACTGGGCGTTCGGGAGAGGAGAGGGGCCGTTTCCGCCGTGTGTGATGGAAGGAAGAAAGGGAGGCAACAGTTTCCCTTTAAGTTCCCCAGTCAGCTCCCTTATAAAATGCATAGCACCCCCTTCCCCCTGACGGGCCCAGCCCTCCCCTGTGTGTGCGAGTCCTCTGTTACCCACACTGCAGTTAGACAGGATCATTGTATCAGGGCGGTTGGGTGCCTGGTGAGAGGGGCAGGAGCCTGCGCACCCCCGGAGGCTCGGCTGGCCCAGGGCACCCACGTGTGTGGGTGGTGGTGCCGGCCCCGCCCATGCAGCTGCCGTTCTCACCAGACCCGTTTCTTCCTTAGGGGAACCCAGAAGAACACACCATCCTGGAGTTTGCCCAGTTAATCAAAGAACTTGTGGGTAAGTGGGGCACACGCTTTCCTGGGGGGAAGCGCCCGCACGTTCCTGTCAGTCAGGGCACCTGGTCTGGAGATGCGTGACGGATAGAAGCTAATGAGTTGGATGAAAAGCAGACCTTTTTCAGGAGTCCTTCATTGCTCTCTGCTTCTTTAAGAAATGGGAAGATGGAGACACGGGTGGAGAAGGAGGAGGGTTTTGTTCCCCTTTGTAATCGTAGTGGGAGTACAGCGAGTGCCCGGTGGAGACCTGGTGCCGTTAGCTCCCTCTGCACAGGTGACGGGTTTGGTTTCAGACATCGAGAGCTGCTGGCCTAAAGTCCAAGCGGCCGCAGAGTAACCGCCTGTTTCTGTGGTAGCTGTGTGACACACCCAGACCACACTTGTTGACGCAGCAATTGTATTATTTGCCCAAGGTTCTACGAAGAGGCTGACCCCTGAGCAGGTTTCTGGTGCAGGCCTGGCCGGGCTCCCTGCTATGGCTTCGTTCTGGTGGCCAGCAGGGTCTGGGTCCAGCATGGATGCTGAGCAAGCCAGGCTCGCTGTCCTGCTCGCGGCCTCCAGCGGGGCTGCTGGACATCTTAGTGTTGCTCAGGTCTCGCTTCTGCAGGCACGCAGTGCCCAGGTTTTGGTAGACATCAGCCGGAGCTGTCCCAGGGTCATTCCCCCTGCACTCAGCGGTTAGTGAGTTAAAGACACCCCCTGCCCCCCAGTTCTGGGCGAGGCCTCATCCAAGGCATGGCCGGTGCTCAGTGGGGGCAGCAGGGTCATTGGCACCTGCACGCTGCATGTGGGCACACCTGCCATGTTAGCTGATGGTGGGTGGTCTGCCTGAGAGCTGGCAGTGTCGGGCTGGCCCTCAAGTTTCACTCAGGCCTGTTAGCAGCAGAGTAGCCTGCCCGTCACCACGCTCTTGTGGGGACAGAGCACAGTCCCGCAGGCGGCTGAAATACTCCATGAGATGCGTCACCCAGCCTGCACTAGTCACTTGAATGCAGTGAAACATCACATCCCTGGAGGTTTGTGATGCTCTCTTGCCTTCTCTTTTTTTTAAAACAACTCAGGTAGTGGAAGTGAAATTCAGTTTCTCTCCGAAGCCCAAGACGACCCACAGAAAAGAAAACCAGACATCAAAAAAGCGAAACTGATGCTCGGGTGGGAGCCGGTGGTAAGTGGGGACCCATGTATCTCGCATAGTTACATGGGAGATACGAGGGAAAAAGGAAATGAGTAACTCAGAGACGTGAGTTAGAACTCTGGCTTACATGCCGTCTTTACAGAGAAAGAAGAGGGGGGTTGTAGGCCTTTTAGGGGAGAGGAAATGACCTAAGAAGGTTGAATGAGCCCTGAGAAGAGTAGATGGGCAATTGATGATAGTTTGTGACAAAGTTTATCTGCTGACAGCTTTAGTGTCCTCTCCTATAATGCATGAGTCCCCCTGATTATGAAACGCTTTGGGAAGGGCTTTTGACAACTGAGTTCTTTCTGTGGAGGATTTATCTTTAGGCGGATAAGGGAAGCTCAGAGGAAGCCTCCCCCTGCATTTCTGTTTTTCAAGTGCCTACAGCTCAGACCCATCAGCGTGCCAGAGTGGCAGATCCGGGGGTCACATCCTGAACTCCTGCTGTTATATTTTGGGGTGGCATGTTCGCTAGCCGACAGCGGTCTAGGGAACTCAGTGAGTAGAAGGCAAAATGTTGAACCTTAAAGAGGTGGGAGAATGTCCGCCCTGTCCTTATTCTATCGGTGACCTACAGTCTTGGTATCTGCTGCAGGCACCGGAACCTGCAGACTGGAGTGAAACCGTGACTATGCCCAGACTTAACAAAGCCTGCTGTGTAACAGGACCTCTGTCCAGAACAAGGAGCAGCGAGCGCAGGCCTTCATATTTAGAAGGGATTTGTCGTTGATCCCTTTCTAAGTAGAGCCTGTTTTAAGCAAAAGGCCTTGAATAAAGTTAGATGCACATTCGCTATATAGTAACTGTGGCTCATAACTTATGTGAAGTGTGTATACAGGGGTATTTTTATTTGTCTGGAGCTAAGTATAATAATATAGCATCTTGGAATATAAGTCACCTACTGCTATTTCTCTTCCTGCTAGTAGTTTAATTCATAAGAAAATTTTTGAGAGATCTTGTCCAAAGAAGCTTTAGTCAAATCCAACTTAATATTCCCATGTTTGTCTGTTTCTAACAGCTCTGATGAGATTGGCATACAGCAAACTGCCATATTAAACTGTGCGATTATAAGTTTTGACATGAAACCATTGCCACCGAGTTAACAGACATATCCTCCTCCCCGGCTTCCCACTTCTCCCTTTATTCTTTTAATGGGCAGCTGTTTGGACTTCCGTTTCCTGCTTGCTGTAGGCTGCTGCAAGTGAAGATTGCTTTTGATTAGGCCCCTCTCAGATTCGGCCCCTTAGGTCAGTGGGTGGAAGTGCAGAGGGTCGGTGTCTGAGAGAATGAGGAATGCGATCAGATATAGGTGCTTCCCTCTGTGGTAGGGTTTTAAAAGCGGTCTTTGTGACTGGTGCCAACTGGAGTAGATGCCGAACGCAAGAAGTCGTTCAGATCTCTGGGGGTTTGGAGTTCATTCTTTTTATGTCAGCCTGGAGTATAGTTTGTCAGAATTCCCAGGGCATTTAAAGGGCCCTTTGCAAAGATGGCTTCTCCCTTGTGTCCCACACCCGAGCTGTGACCTCAAGTCGTCACTTCCTTCCTGTGACGCCTGTGACTGTCTTGTTCATTCTCGCTTTCCCTTTAAACAGGTCCCGCTGGAAGAAGGTTTAAACAAAGCAATTCACTACTTCCGGAAAGAACTCGAGTACCAAGCAAACAACCAATACATCCCCAAACCGAAGCCCGCAAGAATAAAAAAAGGACGGACGCGCCATAACTGAGAACCTCACTCTCGGGACGGAGACTCCCTGCTTCACACTGATGAGATGTACTTTTCTTTTTTCTTAAAGAGACTTAAACAGGTGTCATGAAGAAAAACTGGAATTTTATTCTGAAGCTTGCTTTAAAGAAATGGATGTGCCTAAAAACTCCCCTCAAAAACCTGCAAATTTTGCCTTGCACTTTTTAAAATCTGTCTTTTTATGTAAAATAGCGTCTCTGCGTATTTTCAAGTTTTTTATCTTGCTGTGAGAGCAAACGTCACAACTGTCGTTGACAGTTTTTTTTACTGGTTTCTTTGTGAAGCTGAAAAGGAACATTAAATGGGTTGAAAATGCCGATTTTATTTATAAAAGTGGGACCTATAAATGAGCCGTGATACTCTGCCTAAAGAAAAGAACAGCCGAACAGTGCTGTCAGGGGTGGCCCTGGCATTTATTCTTTGGTGGATCAAAGAATTCTGTCTGAGAGCGTTATGTTTCTTTCAATTCAGAATTTTTCCAAGGTCCGGATTTGAGTTGCAAACTCGACTTTGAAATATTTCTGTCGGATATTTGAAATCACTACTGTGTTGTGCTGCGTATTTGGGGTGAGGTAGGGTGGGGGACAAAGTTTAAGATAATAGTTAACAGTGGTTAAATATGCTATTTTAATAAAATATTGAAACTCACTTTTAAAGGTTGGCTGGCTGTCTGCTTTCATTGTTGGCTTGCTCAGAAAAATGTTGAGAAATTTAATTTTAAAAATTCTGTAAACATTTATGTTGGTATATGTATAATTTGATGAGTGGATCGTGAAAACTTTTATATGCCCCTGGGGTTGAGTTTGAATATATTAACTGCTGCATGGAGATATCTTTAGCGCTTAACCAGAGTTAGAATCATTGTGTGTCCTTTTCTGGCAGCAAGACCAGATGGAGAAAAAGAAGTGCCTGTGAATCCATTGAGTGAAAACTCCGAGAGCTTTTCCGGTCCTTAAGAATTCTTTCAAGATTTAGTTTTTACTTTTGTATTCCTTTTAAAACAAATGGAAGAACGACGCCGTAGGTCAAAGCAACACATTCAGTAGGCTCTGCACGGATGGTCAGACTGGAACCAGCACCGAGGAGGTCAAAGGACCAAGCATTTGGCCAGGATACCCTTTTCCATACCTAACCAGGATTTTGCCTGTCTGTCAAAATCAACTTGGAATAATTTTTTAGTTGGAGATATTTTTCAATCACGAGTCTGGTGCCAGACAGTTCAAAAACAGTGCCTTTTTCCTTCCTGATGCCAAGGAAGGAAGTTTTGGTTTTATTTGTCATGCTCAATTTTCCGCGAGATTCTAGAACAAAAGTCAGTGCTAGATTGTATGTGGTGTGAGGGGGGAAAGGAGAGGACACAAGGATGGTTTCTTATTTTTGTCATTCTTTTGGCCAAAACTAAGTGATGCTCTATTTATTGAATAGGGATGAACAGAGATGAGAAACTAGTTTGGAAGCTACTAACGGTGACCCATACATTGAAGACGGAGTGGAGACAGGGACGGAAATGTGTGGGGCTAAACTGTGTGGTGCCGTTTGGGAAAGCCATAGGGTCCAGAATACTCCTAACTTATTATTTGCTAATTCTAGGACACTCCCTTGAGTTTCATTCTTAAGACATTTTCCCCTCGTGATTTTTGCAAAATTCAGGGAAAAAGCAAGAAGGGGAGGAAGAGTGGTTATGTGTAATAAGCCACACTCATTACAGAGGGAAGGGGTAATAAATCCAGGGAAATAATGAAAACCTCAAATTAAGCATATGAACATCCCAGGGAGACAGGAAGTGGTACTGAGGGAGCCTAGATTTCAGCTGCACTCTGGATACCGAGTCTAGCCCATGGACCCCATGTAGACTCCTGTACCATCGCTACTACGTGAGTCCTGGTAGAGTCTTAGTTATGTGTGAGGTTGACTTAGTTCTTAACCTAGAAGTTATCTTGAGTCAAACACTGGTCTGGCCGGGAGAGTGAGTAGCAATTTGGTCTCATCAGAGAGCCAGGGCAATCTGGGTCGCCCTCAGTGGTTTCCTGGGGTAAAGGAGCTGTGAGTTTCAGGGTTTCAATTTGCATATTACCTGGTAAAGTGATCTGTGTGCTTTGCCTGGACTTTCTTGGTGGTTGATTGCTATCTTTGATAGAAAATTGAAAAACGGCCTTGCCCCGAGACTGCTACTACAGCTCTAGGGGGTAGGATGCACATTGTTTCAAAGACCCCCGTGGGGCTTGTTCCAATTATTGAGATTAACCCATCTGTTTTACCTGCTTTAAAAATCCTGTTTGTAGCTTAGTCACATTGGGGCTGGCCAATAGACATTGAAGAGATGCTCAACATCACTAGTTATCAGAGAAATGCAAATTAAAACCACAATGAGATATCACCTCACACCTGTCGGAGTGGCTATCAATAAAACAGCCCAGCCAGCATGGCTCAGTGGTTGAACACTGAACCTATGAGGTAACATTTTGACTCCTGGTCAGGGCACATGCCCAGGTTGTGAGCTAGATCCCCAGTGTGGGGCATGCAGGAGGTAGCTGCTCAATGATTCTCATTGTTGATGTTTCTAGCTCTCTCTCTTCCTTTCTAAAATCAATAAGAATATATTTTTAAAATAAAGATAAAACAAACAAGTCTTGGCAAGGATGTGGAGAATAGGGATTCCTCTTGCACTGTTGGTGGGAATGAAGACTGGTGTAGCCATTATGAAAAACAATTATGGAAATATCTCAAAAAAATAAAAATGTAACTGCCACCCTAACTGTTTGGCTCAGTGGATAGAGTGGTGTTAGCCTGCGGACTTAAGGGTCCCAGGTTCAATTCTGGTCAAGGCTACATGCCTGGGTTGCAGGCTTATCTCCAGTAAGGGGAATACAGGAGGCTGCCAATCAGTGATTCTCATCATTGATGTTTCTCCCTCTCTCCCTCTCTGACATCAATAAAAATATATTGTTCATAAAAAAATGGAACTGCCTTATGACAGTGATTCCATTTCTGTAAATATATCCAAAGAAATCCAAAATTCCAATTCTAAAGAAAATGTGCACCCCTATGTTCATTGAAACATTTATAATAGCCAAGATAAGGGAGCACTCCAAGTGTCCATCAGTAGGTGAATGGATTAAAAACAAAAACAAAAAAAGAACAAAACACACACACACACACACACACACACACAAAAACACAAAAACAAAAGCAGTGGCACATATATACAATGAATATTATTCAACCCGAATAAAAAGTACGAAATCCTACCATGGGTGTTCTACTAAGTGAAGTAAGTTAGTCAAAGAAAAACTAATACCATATGACTTCACTTATATGTAGAACCTAAAGAACAATATAAGCATGCAAACAAAACAGGAACAGTCATGGACACACAGAATGGACTGATGGTAAGCAGAGGGGAGAAGTGTTGGAGGCTGGGTGAAAAAGGTGAAGGGATTGAGAAGTACAGATTTATAGTTACAGAGTAGTCATGGGATAAAAAGTACAGTCTAGGAAATATAGTCGATAATATTGTAATAACTGTATGGTGCCAGTTGGGTACTACAAATATCTGGGAACCCACTGTGAAGTATATAATTAATTACTATGCTGTACACTTGAAACTAATACAAAATAATATTGAATGTAAATTGTAATTGAAAAATTGGAATGGGGAAAAGATTATTAAAGTTTAAAACGATATATTTAGAGTAGGTCCTAGTACAATCTGACTTATAAGGAGGAAATTTAGACAACATTCATGTGGATGTGCAGAGCAAAGACCATGTAAAGGCAAAGCTAAAAGGTAGCCATCTTCAAGCCACAGAGAGAGGTCTCACTTACCGATACTTTGACCTGGGTCTCTTAGCCTCTGGAAATATGAGACAATAAATTTCAGTTATTTAGGCAGCATAGTCTCTAGTATTTTGTTATGGCAGCTCTAGCAAACTCATGCTAGTGGTGAGTTTTCTGGGTTTTCTTTTTGCTTTAGATATCCCAGACTTGGAGCTGGAGAAGCCAGCACCCAGAAATTCTAATGTGCACCAAAATAAAAAGCACTGTGGATGAATTAAACAACAGCAGAGAGGACAAAAGAAAGAACCCATAAGCTTGAAGATTAAGCAACAGAGATTACCAGTTTAATCAACAGAGAGAACATAGACTGAAAAAGAAAATGAAAGCTTTAGATATAGGTGCAACTATAGCAAAAATGTAAAAAAATATATAAATATATCTGTTATGTCATTGGAGTCCCAAGTGAGGAGAGGAATGAAAAAGGTAAAATTGAACAAATCAAAAGTTCAAAATGTGATGTTAGAAATAAAACCAAATCACTAATCACACTGTAAGTGGACTAAATACTCTCACTATGGCTTTAATAGTTATACTATACTAGTGGCCCAGTGCACAAATGCACATTAAGAGGAAATTAGTTAGAATAAATATCTTAATATTGCTATTTGCCCTTTCTCTATAATAAAAGTGTCAACCAAATTCACAATCAACAATGACAGAGCAAAACACACACTAGCAATTGGTGCCAGTGAGAGCTTTATATGTATCGTGCATGCACAAGTCAATTTAGTCTTTTATAGATATAGAATAAACTTGCTTACTTAGACCTGCTTTCTGATTTAGCTAAACTTTTTCCAGTCCAGTGAAGAACCCCAACTTCTCTTTCAGGTAATTGTCAGCAAATTACCTGACAGCAGTAAATATCAACACGAAGCAGATTATTATTGTAGATCACTCAGGGAGAAAAAAGGGTAAAATATTTAACTGCCGCAGTGTTTGACTATATTGTAGGCCAGGTGTGGGCCGGATGGCTATTCTAAACTATCGAAATTAAAAAAAAAAAGACAGTACACTTTATGTAATGATGTTTACTTTGAATTTATATTAGTTCACACAAACACTCCATCCATGCTTTTGTTCTGGCCCTCCGGTCCAGTTTAAGAACCCATTGTGGCCCTCGAGTCAAAAAGTTTTCCCACCCCTGTTCTAGGCAGTGAGAAAACCTGAAATCATTTTCAAAGCCGATCATTTCTTTCTTTCTTTTTTAAAGATAAATCTTTATTGTTCAGATTATTAGTTGTTCCTCTTTTTTCCCCCTATAGCTCCCCTCCACCTGGTTCCCACCCCACCTCTGCCCTGACTGCCCCCCCACCCGCACTGTCCTCATCCATAGGTGTATGATTTTTGTGCAGTCTCTTCCCACACCCCCCACAGCCCTTTCCCCTGAGAATTGTCAGTTAACTCCCTTTATAATCCCCTGATTCTATTATATTCACCAGTTTATTCTGTTCATCAGATTTTTTTATTCACTTGATTTTTAGATTCACTTGTTGATAGATATGTATTTGATGTTCATAATTTTTACTTTTACCTTTTTCTTCTTCTTCTTCTTCTTAAAGGATACTTTCAGCATTTGATATAATACTGGTTTGGCAGTGATTAACTCCTTTAGCCTTTTCTTATTTGTGAAGCTCTTTATCTGACCTTCAATTCTGAATTATAGTTTTGCTGGGTAGGCTAATCTTGGTTGTAGGTTCTTGCTATTTATCACTTTGAATATTTCTTGCCACTCCCATCTGGCCTGCATAGTTTCTGTTGAGAAATCAGCTGACAGTCTTATAAGAGCTCCCTTTAAAGAAGTTAGTTACCTACAAGGGAGCTCTCATAAGACTGTCAGCTGATTTCTCAATAGAAACTATGCAGGCCAGAAGGAAGTGAAGTGACAAGAAATATTCAAAGTGGGGATTGCAAAGCAAGATGGCGGCCTAGGTAGTCTCCTAAGCTGCCTCCTCATCAACAATTTGGAAAAAAACAACAGCTAAAATTGAAAGGGATCACATCAGATCCACAGGAGAGCTGGTGGAATGGGATGGCTACAACTAGAGGGTAGGAAAAGCACCGCTGCAATCATGTGGAGTTTAAAGCCACAATGGAACTGGAGCTGCAGCCGCTGCTGCCGCAGCCACCGCCAGTGAGGGAGGCCCACCGTGAGCAGAGCTCGCTCCACCCCGGGCTCAGGGAGTGGACTGCCTCGGAGCCTGGCCTCTGCACATGCAGCTTTCCCAGCCTGCTCGCCATGAGAGCGAGGGAACCAGTGCCGAGCCGCGGCCACACCTTCCACTCCCACCTGGAGCGAGCCGCCTTGGAGCCTGGCCTCCGCACCCGCAGCCTTCCCAGCCTGGCCTCCATTCCCGCAGCCTTCTCAGCCCGCCCGCTGTGCTAGCGAGGGAGCCTGCCACAGGGCCACGGCTGCACCTTCCGCTCTCAGCCCCAGCGAGCCCTCTGCCAGGCTGGCCCACTTGCTTGTGGAGCGTAACGGAGGACCGAGAGGTTGTGCCCAGAGCACTCTTTGCGGCCTGGGACTCTGGACACCTAAACCCGGGAGACTCTGAATGCCAGAACGTGTGAAGTGTGAGCGGCAGAGGACACTGTGGCGGAGGCGGCCGGAGCCTCCCCATACTTTCCCCTCATGGTCCTCCTGCTCACCAGGCAGCAGCTGGCCAGGGCCCGGGGGGGGGGGGAATCGAAAAGGATCCTATCTGAATCACAGGAGAGCTGGTGGAGGAGGAAATCTACAACTGAGAGAAGGAGAGGTGCCACTATCACCATATGGAGTTTAAAGCTGCAGCGTTGTTGCCGCCGCCAGTGAGGGGGACCCAGTGAGATCTGAGCCTGCCCGGCCCCGGGCCCAGGAAGCAGGCCACCTCGGAGCCTGGCCTCTGTGCCCGCAGAATTCTTGGCCTGCCCACCTTGCTGGCGAGGGAACCAGCGCAGGGCCTCGGCCGCACCTTCCCCTCACGGCCCGAGCGAGGTCTTCACCCATCTGTTCCCCCCGGCCCCCCCGACTCCGGGCCTAGCCAGAGCCTCTGGGGAGCCCCTGAGAGCCAGCTCCAAAGCGGAGCATACTCATGGAGCATGACGGAGGACCGAGAGGTTGTACCCAAAACACTCTTTGTGGCCTGGGACTCTAAACACCTAAACCCGGGGGACTGAAAGCCTCAATGTGTGAAATCAGAGCTGCTGAGGTTGCTAGGGTGGAGTCAGCCAGAGCCTCCCTGTTCTTCCCCCTCGTCGTCCTCCTGCTCACCTGCTGCTCAGGCCCTGGGGATCCAGGATAAGAGGGCATCTATCAAAGTTCCCAGAGGGGCCGTGTGCCCCAGGAGAGCCGTGTACCCCGGGGAAGCTGTGGGACCCAGGGGACCTGTGTGACCTGGGGGAGTGGTGGGACCCGGGGAGCCCCTATGTTCATAGCAGCACAATTTACAATAACTAGGATTAGGAAACAGACTAGGTGCCCGTCAGCAGATGATTGGGGCAGAAAACTATGGTACATCGACACAATGGAATACTATGCTGCCATAAAAAAGAAGGAATTCTCATCATTAGCAGCAACCTGGATGGAATTGGAGAACATCATGCTGAATGAAATAAGCCAGTCAATAAAAGAGAAATACCAGATGTCCTCACTCATTTATGGATAATAAAGAATATTATAAACTAATGAACAGAAAGATAGATATAGTGACAGTAAAGCAACAAGCAGACTGTCAAATGACAGCGGGCAGGGTAGGGTGACCTGGGGGAGATAAGAGATCAACCAAAGGACTGGTATGCATGCACATAAGTACAACCAATGGACACAAAACTCTGGGGAGGGAGGGCATGTATGGGAGGTGGGGGAGGCGGCAATGGTAAGCAATGTACACATATAATACCTTAATAAAAAAAATGGTGGAAAAAAAGATAAAAAAAAATTATACCACTTGGCCATAAAAAAAGAAGGAAAAAAAAAAAAGATTACCCAGCAAAGCTATCATTTATAATCAAAAAACATATAAACAGCTTCTCAGAAGAAAAAACTGAAGGAGTTCATCACCATCAAACAATTATTATATGAAATTTCAAGAAGAAAAAAAAGCAAAGAAAAATATATGAACAACAAAATAGCAATAAATACACATCTATCAAAAATGTTAAAGACAAAGAGAGAATCTTAAAAGCACAAAAGAAAGTTCTCTCTAAATTAGTTCTCTCTGGTTGAACCTAAAAAAAAACCAAATGAACAAGCAGGACAGAAACAGATTCATAGATAGAGAACATTTTGACTATTACCAGATAGGAGGGGGGTTGAGGTTAGGTGAAAAAGATAAAGGGATTAAGAAGTACAAATACATTGTTACCAAATAGTTATGGGGATGTAATGTAAAGTACAGCTTAGGGAATATAACCAATAATCTGCATAATAAAAGCTAAGTGGCCATTAAGGTGGAACGACCAGAATGACCGGTCGCTATGATGTGCACTGACCACTAGGGTGCAGATACTCAATACAGTAGCTGCCCCCTGGTGGTCAGTGTGCTCCCATAGGGGGAGCGCCTCCCAGGAAGAAGCCAGGCTCACTGCTGGTGAGCACAGTGGCAGTGGCAGGAACCTCTCCTACCTCCTTGACAGCGCTAAGGAGCAGTGAGCCAAGCAGTAAGGAGCAGAGAGCAGGCAGGTGGTAAGGAATGAGGGGTCCTGGATTGCAAGAGGTCACAGGCCAGGCTGAGGAATTACACCCCCACTCCAGTGCATGAATTTCATGAACTAGTGTTATAATAACTAAGTATGGTGTAAATGAGTGCGAGATTTATCAGGTTGATCACTTATTTAGTTATGTAATGTCTAATTACTGGGTGTTACACCTGAAACTAATACAATAATGCTTGTTCACTGTAATTGAAAAAACAAACAAACAAACAAACACACACAAACTCACAGAATGATAAAAAACCAAATTATGGAAACGATAGACTAGGCAAGTAGTAACCAAAGAAGGCATGTCAGGAGAATTCAGGCAAAAAGCATTATATAAATAAGGAAATTTGTTGCATAATGATAAATTATTCCATTCACTGGGAAGACATATTGATTCTAAATTTATGTGTATCTACTGAATTTGCCTATAGCCTCATATAAAGCTAGGCTGAGGATTAAAAGAAAAACTTGTGAAACCCATCAGCTTTTAATACCAATAGATCACAAACTAGTCAGATCAAATGAATCTCTCAAAAGAAAGAAAATAGAAAATGAGAGAAGTGTAACTATGGAACTTGAGCTGATGGACTTGACCTCATGATGTCTGGAAATGACATATTTCTTTCTTTTTTCTTTTAAAAAATATATTTTATTGATATTTTACAAGAGGAAGGAGAAAGATAGAGAGCTAGAAACGTCGATGAGAGAGAAACATCGACCAGCTGCCTCTTGCACACCCCCCCCCCCCACCGGGGATGTGCCCACAACCAATGTAAATGCCCTTGACTGGAATTGAACTTGGGACCTTTCAGTCTGCAGACCGACGCTCTACCGCTGAGCCAAACCAGTTTTGGCTGACATATTTCTTTCAAGTGCACGTGGAACACTGACCAAGGCAACACCCACCTGGACATGAGGCTGGCTGATCCCAGTGTATACTCAAAGGATTTGGATCTGACTGACCACATTGTCTTAAACTACAATGCAATTAAGCTAGAAAACAAAGCCAACAAGATAATTTTAAAAATTCATTCACTTGAAATCATCATAATAAAAGGCTAATGTGTAACTGGCCATCATGCTGTGATGCCATAACGAGTGATCAGCAGTGACCTGAAGTTGCGTGGCGCCCTGCCAGGCCAAGACACCTCAGGCTGCACCCCCTGTCCTAGTGCTGGACTGGGGGACCTGAGGCTGTGCCTACACCAGCGGGGCTTGACAGGGGACCTGAGGCCATGCCCCCTCCCTGGCAGGGCTTGGCAGGGTCAGCCACATTTTGCCCAATGGGAGTAGGGCTGGCTGGGTCTGGGTCTGGTGTGATTTCAAGGCACGTGCAGATGGCTGGGGACTTGACTCTGGGTCCTGTGGTGTGCCCCAGGCTGACAGGAGGGAGATTTTCATATACATTTACCTTTTTTTTTTTTTTTTTAAATCTCTGACACTTCTATTATAGTGAAAGGGCAAATAGCAATATTAAAAATATTTCCTCTAATTAATTCCCTTTTAATGTGCATGAATTTTGTGCACTGGGCCATTAGTTTAATAATACTTATAATCAACTCATGGGTCAAAGGAGAAATTATAATTGAAATTAGAATGTTTCATCACATCCAACTTTTGGGATATGATATTTGGACGGTGACAAAGAAGGGAGGGTAATTTGGGAGCTGAAATTGAGCAGCCATCAGGGGGATTGTAGTTTGTTACTTCTTCAGGAGACAATCTGGGCAGATGTCCTAGGAAGGTGTCTGATCAGTATTTTTCCCAAGCTTGTAAAACATGCTTAGAGCAAAAACTATGACGAGTTCAAAAGAGGCCTATTTGAAGGGGGGTGGGAGGAAGGGAGCATTGTATTAACTATCCCCGAGTTGTAAAACCAGCAGGGAGGGGGGCATGCAAGAATGTAGTCTTAAGAGTAGCTTATCTTGTCTTAAAATTTAACAGAGAACCTGTTTCAACCAGAGGAGCTAACAATGTTGGGGTTTAATTACCAGTTGTTTCTTATAAATTGGGAAAGGCCATAGATAGTAAAGAAAAAGAAAGGCCTTTTTTTACATCGCTAAGAGTCCACTTGTATGAGGCATCTAGAATAGTCAAATTTATGAAGACGGAAAGTAGAATGTCAGGTTCCAGGGGCGAGGGGTGTGAGAGGGAAGTGGTATTTAATGGGACAGTTTCAGTTTTGGAAGATGGAAATCTCTGAAAATGAATGATGGTGATGGTACACAAACTGCTGAACTGTACCCCGAAAATGGTTAAAATGGCAGATTTTATAGTATGTGTATCTTGCCATTAATTTTATTTATTTTTATTTTTTAAAAATATATTTTATTGTTTTTTTTTACAGAGAGAAAGGGAGAGAGATATAGAGCTAGAAACGTCGATAGAGAGAAACATCGATCAGCTGCCTCTTGCACACCCCCTATCGGGCATGTACGTAACCAAGGTACATGCCCTTGACCAGAATCGAACCTGGGACCTTTCAGTCCGCAGGCTAACGCTCTACCACTGAGCCAAACCAGTTTCGGCATTGCCATTAATTTTAAAAAGTTGCAAGGATTCCAAAGGAAGAAATGAAATTACTGATGTGCAGTTGTTTTCATTGTCCATACACTGCTCTCCTGAGCCGGTGCTTCCTGCTAAGCCCAGGGTTTTTTGTTACCCATGATTCCAAATGGGGATGCATTTCAGAAACTATTTGCAAAATTATGTATCATTTTTCTGAGAAAGAACAAGCAAGCTTCCATTAGGACAGCTATTTTCAGATCTTCAACAGGTATGCCACAAGACTTTAAAACATGCAATAGCTGACTATTTAGTTAGGGGCCTTGACCTCTTTTCCCTTAGATTGTAAAAAAACAAAACAAAAAAACCATCAAAGTGACAACAGCAATCAGCCAACACAACAATAGCCTAGCCTTTTGGTGTGAATGAATAAAAATTATACTTTTTTTTTCTGTCAGAGCAACAAAAAAGACTTTTTGGTGTGCAGCAGAATTTTAGAAATTAGTTCAGGGGTACCAAGAGATGAAAAAGGCTGAAAATCCCTGAATTAGATGGTCGGAGCAGTCTGCAACCCACAGAAGTATAAGAGCCATTCTGAGTGGACCCTCTCATCCCGCCCCACCCCCACACCCCGCCTCTGCAGACCCGGAGGCTGTGACCAGATGCCTCCTCCCAGCAATGCCCTGGGCCTTCACCGGCCTCCCACCTCCTTCCCACCTTCCTCGTCCCCTCTCCCCTCCCCATCACCACTTTTCATTCCATTCACTCAGGTGCGGTGTGAAGTACACTCTTAAATCTTCTTGAAGTCATGGGGCAGGGTTTAATTTTTTAAAGACAGGGAGGCTCTGAGAGCCACCGGACTTCAGGGCTTTCCCTCTTACTCTTCCTGGCATGGAGGGTGGCACTGAACAGGCGCAGCTCTAGCTCGGGGACTGGACCAGAAGGCCCAGTCCTGTAACCTGACGTAATGTTCAACTCAACTTCCTTGCTGGAGTAATATCCTGCACTCAGTGTGGCCCAAATTTAACCAAAGGTCAGTTCCTGGGAGGCTCCACGGGGATAACAGACAGGGGCCTCTCAGATGACCTTCAACTTTGCAAACATCCCATGACAAAGCTGCAGCCAGCTTAACTGTCATCCAAATGCACCCTGAGACTTCTTCTTAACAAGCAGAATGCTTTTATTGCTATTTTTAATGAAATGCACTTTAAGGCACTTGCCTAAGCTATATAAAAAGGCATTTATAGTCGCTGTTTGCACGCTTCCTTTCTGGTCACAGAAAGTGGGCAGGAAAGAGCAGCCGAAACAAAGCACAACAGAGGCCACCTGTGCCAGGTTAGGAGGAGGAGAGGGACTCTCCTGGCACCAGACAGGCGGGGCCACGGTCAGTAGTCGTCGTAATTGACGCTGGCTCCGTGCCGAAAGCTGTCGGGGCTCCGGGGACCGATGGCGGCGTCTTCATCGTAGTGACGGTGGTGGTCATCGTAGTAGTCATGTCCGTTCCGGCCTCTGCTCTGCCAATAGGCAACATCATCCTCAAATTTCTGGCAAGGAAGAGAGAACACCGTGGAGAGCGGGTTTAGGGACGCACGTCTGGCCATGTCTCACCCCTGGCTTTCTCTGTGGTGGTTTCCCTTCGATGGTTAACACCCTCGCTAAGAACGAGTCCTTGTTAGAGCATTGCTGTGCTTCTGGTCTTGTTATTAGAATCTTATAGGATCCTCCTTTATTATGGTTTTGTCATCAGACATTATTTTAGCCATCTCCCCATGTTGAACTCGTAATACCCATTTTTATGAACTGCAAATACTGGTCATCAAAGAAATGCCAAGTGCTAGAAGATGATATAGCATTTTCATCTATCAAATCAGTAAAATAATTAAAAAGTTTTCAGTGAGAATAACAGATGCTGCTGCAGATGTGAGAAAATTGGGACCCTCACACATGACTTACAGGAATATGGGTTTGGCCAAAACCGGTTTGGCTCAGTGGATAGAGCGTCGGTCTGTGGACTGAAAGGTCCCAGGTTCGATTCCGGTCAAAGGCATGTACCTTGGTTGCGGGAACATCCCCAGTAGGGGGTGTGCAAGAGGCAGCTGATCGATGATTCTCTCTCATCGATGTTTCTACTCTCTCTATCCCTCTCTCTTCCTCTCTGTAAAAAGTCAATAAAACATATTTTTAAAAAAAGGAATATGGGTTTGGCAGTACTTAACGAGCCTTGAATGTAATTCTGTCTTTGCCCAGTAACTGCCCTGCACAGAATGCAATACCAAGTGAGAAACAAACTACACACCAAGATGCCAATAACAACACTGGCCTTTGAGATTGTTGTGAATGTTAAGTCATTAATTCACACAAGAACTAGAATAATTCCTGGCATAGAGTTTGGCTATAAGTGTTTAGCTATTTGCACAACAAAAAATTATATTTGAGTAGCAAAAAGATAAATGGGGAACAGCTGACATGTCCAATGGCTGGGAATGAGAAAGAAACATGATATGGCTACAGGCTTTTATTTTATGCATCTATTAAAAATGGTCTCTTTAGGTCCCTGGCTGATTTGGTCATCAGATTCTTTGTTTTATTGTTCTTGGATTACCGGTATATGAGTTCTCTCTACATTTTGGATATTAACTTCATATCAGAGATACTGTTTGCAAATATATTCTACCATTCAGTTGGTTGCCTTTTATTTTGTTGATGGTTTTTTTGTTTTGTTTGTTTGTTTGTTTTTTTGCTGTGCAGGAGCATTTTAGTTTGATGTAGTCCCATTTGTTTATTTTAGTTTTGTTTCCTAAAAAATTTAATTTAAAAACTGATGTCGCTGAAGAGTTTAATTTGTTTTCACCTATTGCACTATTTCGTATACACCCTTGGTTCACAATATGAATCCTGAGTCCGTTAGGAAAAACACTTGCATCTGCCCTGTTTGAGAAGCTGCCCTCCCTTCACTCCCTGACCAGGATGGAGGACTGAGTGCTCCCTGACCAGGGTGGTGGGCTAAGTGCTCCCTGACCAGGGTGGTGGGCTGAGTGCTCCCTGACCAGGGTGGAGGGCTGAGTGCTCCCTTGATCAGGGTGGTGGACTGAGAGCTCCCTGACCAGGGTGGTGGGCTGAGTGCTCCCTGACCAAGGTGGAGGGCTGAGTACTCCCTGACCAGGGTGGTGGACTGAGTGCTCCCTGACCAGGGTGGTGGACTGAGAGCTCCCTGACCAGGGTGGTGGACTGAGAGCTCCCTGACCAGGGTGGTGGACTGAGTGCTCCCTGACCAGGGTGGTGGACTGAGAGTTCCCTGACCAGGGTGGTGGGCTGAGTGCTCCCTGACCAAGGTGGAGGGCTGAGTGCTCCATGACCAGGGTGGAGGGCTGAGTGCTCCCTGCGCTAGCCCTGCACAGCCCTGGCCACCACTGCAGAGCTCTGCACAGCATTATCCCACCTCCATCTGCGCTGGCTTGCCTGGCCCCGGCCCCAGCTGGGAGTGCTTGATTATAAACGTGTTTTTTCTGTAACTTGGTGAATTGCCCGCTCTCCCTACCTGGGCACGTGAACCGAACCATCTTTTCCTGCAAATGCACTGACAGTTTCTCCCCAAGACATTTTCAGACCCCTCTCTCTTTAAACAAAAGTTCCATGTCCTTCCCTTGGCCTCGTGGGTCTTCCCATTGATTTGGGTGTTTCTGACATTTGTTGAGGGAAAGCTGAAAATGTCGTGGGGAGGCTGTGAGTCACTATAAGGACACCCAGGCACAGCAGCGGGAACTGTCCCCAGGAAGATCTGACTCTTACTGAATCTGAGTTCCCGCCAGTCTGGGCGCTGCCTTCTCTGGAATTTGGCTTCCCCACTTGGACCCAGTGTGATGGAAAATTCCAGCTGCTGCCCTCATATGGATGCTCACGTAACCCGTAACCGAGGCCTGGAAGGCCTTGGCAGTGGGGGTGAGGGGAGGGGAGGAAGGTACTTCTGGAGTGAATAATGGAGCCTAAATTTCTGTGCCTTTCCCCCAGCTATTACCCCCCACCTCCCGCCCCGCCCCGGCCCTGCAGGAAGCCAGGCCACCGGAGCAGATACCCACCGCCTCGTCGAAGCCCATGTAGAGGAACTGCTGGTACCACTGCTGGACCTCCGGCCGGGTCCGGTCCCACAGCTGCCGGCGCTGGCGCCTCAGGCTGCCTAGGAAGCTTTTAGCTTTGCTCTCATCCACAGCCACGTTGGTTTTCTTTGGAGCAGACGCTGAAATGAGTGAGTCCCACCCCACGGTACAGAGGTGACTTCTCTTCTTATTCGGGGGATCACTATTATACACCCCATCAGTGCCACGCGGGGAAGACCGTGCTGGCTCAGCTGCACATGCACGTGAGGTTAGTGAGCGCTCCTGTTGGGAGCAGGCATGTAACAGGGCGTGGGCTGCTCACTCAGGCCCGGGCACCTCACTCTCCGCAGCCTCTCCCCACGCTGGGACCAGGCCTCATGCCGAGGCGGGGCCTACAGCTGGCCTCTGCACTGGGGGCATGTCTGGCGCATACGCACTGTGTGTGCAGGCAAGCGAGCACTGGGCCCGCTTAGGAAACGGGAGTGGAAAGGACCAGAGTGACGAGCCTGAGGGGCCGGACCAGGCCCAACCTCCAGTGCTCACGGCAGATCACTAGAGCGCACGTGCCCCTTTGGGCTCCACCTCGGGCCTCCTGGCAGCCGGCTGAGTCGGGAGGGTCTTGGTGTGGCTGGGCCATGCTTTCTCCCATCTTCTTGTGGGGCCGCAGCTATGTAGAAGGCACCTCCTTGGCAGGTGTGCCAAGGGGCGCTCTGCACCCAGTCTACCCTGCTGTCTGTTGGGCCTGGCCCTCCTACACAGTGGCCCTGTCCCGGGCTGCCAGGGGAATGGGAGTGGGTGCCCTCTGTGTTCCTTGTCACGTGGATAAACACCAGGGGGTTGTTTTTCCTCTTGCTCACGTCTTTTCCCTTGGGGCCTGCCACACTGTTTTGTACACAGCAGGGCTGCGTATGTATTTCTTGGCTTGCAATGAACAAAAATTGGGATCTACCCCCAGGACTTGTGACCATTCTGGTGGTTTCCTCTCCAGCCCCACCTCTGTCTGTTGGCCCGTGAGACCTGCCACCGGGTTGTCCGTGGGGACAGGCTGGCTGCCCAGCTTGGGGAGGAAGCCCTCTGAGGCAACTCTGATACCGAGGAGAGACCCGGGCCACAGGAGCGGCTGGGAACGCTGGGAAAGATGCCCAGGAGCCCTGATTCTGAGAGGGGATCCCCGAGGGTGAGTGCTGGAGGCAACTTGAGCCTGCTAGATTCCACACTAATTCAGAGAGACAAGAGTAAGTTATTTCCAATAGCCAAGGTCTGGAAGCAGCCCAAGTGCCCCTTAGCAGATGAGTGGATAAAAGTGCTGTGGTACACTTACACCATGGAATACTATGCAGCAGTGTAAAGGAAGGCGCTCTTACCCTTTCAGACAGCATGGAGGGACCTGGGGAGTATTGTGCTAAGTGAAATAAGCTAGTCAGAGAAAGATGAGTATCACATGATACTTGTCTTGTATCATATGTGGGATTTAATAAACAAAATAAACTGATGATTAAAATAGATCCAGAGACATTGAAGCATGGAACAGACTGACATATTTCAGAGGGAAGGGGAGGGGGGAAGAGATTAACCAAAGACCTTGTATGCATATATGCATAGCCCATGGACACAGATAATAATGTAGTGAAGGCCTGAGGAAGGGAGAGGAACAGGATGGAGGGGTCAATGAGGAAGGGGGACATCTGTAATACTTTCAACAATAAAGATAAATTTAAAAAAAAGAACAAGTGGTCCTAGTCAGTTTGGCTCAGTGGATAGAGCGTTGGTCCTGGTTCCATTCCAGGCAAGGGCACATGTCCGGGTTGCGGGCTCGATCCCCAGTAGAGGGCATGCAGGAGGCAGTCAATCAATGATTGTCTCTCATCATTGATGTTTCTATCTCTCTCTCCCTATCCCTTCTTCTCTGAAATCAATTAAAAAAATATATATTTTTAAAAAGGAATAAGTGATTAAATGTTCACATCAGAAATGTGGTCATACTTCTTAATTTCCAAGGGGCAGTTAATTTTACAGTTGAGATGAAAAACCCAAGAGAGAGATGGTCTTCACAAGAGCACAGCACTGGCCTAATGGCCGCCGGATGGCGATGGCGGATGGCGAGGGCCCAGGCTGCGGTGGCTCCCAGGCTGCTCTGCGGCACTCTGCTGCTGTCCACATTCGCCCAGCAGTGCTTTCACCAGGTGTGAGTAAGAAGAAGCTTTTGGTTTGACCCTCCCCACAATAGCTAACTGGGGATGACCACCAGGACCGTACAATAGGTTCACATCCACCAGCTGAGCTTTGCTGGGCTCTACAATGCACTCGGAGCCCACACAAACAGCTTTCAGAAAAACAGCCTTCAAATGTCCCCTGGCAAAAAATAATTAACTAATAAAATATCACACCACACGCCCACAGGACAAGCTCTTCAGGCCTGCTAATCTTTTAAGGACCAAACACTTCTGAGTGGCCAGACGTGACACTCAGGTGAGCATGTTCGGGGTGGCCATTGCATTTTAATCACTTACCCACCTGGGGTGTATTTACCTTGCCGCTTCTGAAGCATCAGCTTGAGTGTATTTCCACGTGTGGTGCCTGAAGGAATGGAAATAGAGACCAGGTTCAGCATGGCTGTACTCTTTAACTCCTCAAATGCAAAAGTCAATTGGAAAAACCCATATGTGCTCTGTTTTGAGTGGCAACTTGATTGTATTACACTGCTTTAGGCTCATTGCATTTCCTGTTGTGCAGAAAAAGCAGTTCAGGCTGCCCATGGCCCAGACTAGAGACAATGACTGTGGCTGACCAAGGGCATTATGACATGAGCTATTCCCTGAGAAGTGGCCTTGCTCTTTCAGCCATTACGTCTTATTCTGAGGGCCAGACACCTGCCCTTCCCGCAGACTTTCTTTCTGCATGGTAGAGTGGGTGGGAGTGTCCCCCACCCCAAATTCTCCAGCACCTGAAACCTCTGTGTTAAACTCATCTGGAAATAGGGTGTTTGCAGACATAACGAGTAGAGCTCTCGAGGTACTATCACACCGAACTTAGGTTGGGCTCTACACCCCAAGACCCTGTCTTCACAGGAAGAGGAGATGATGCAGACAAGGCCGCCAGAGGACAGCAGCAGAAAGGGAGCTAAGCTGCCACACGCCCTGCCTTTGTGCTCGCCCGGCCCGGCCCAGCCCAGCTGAGTAGCTTGTCCTGCTCACCTCAGAATCAGGCCTTCCTGGCACCATTTTCTCTGACTTTTATTCACCTCTAAACATGTTTCTAATCAGCCTGAGCATTTCAATGGAAAACAACACGTCTGGCCTGACAGAGCGCCCTCCACGTGCAGGACCTGTCAGCGCCTCCGGTCCCTACCCTGTTTCCCCAAAAATAAGACAGTGTCTTATATTAATTTTTGTTCCCAAAGATGCACTAGGTCTTATTTTCAGGGCATGTCTTATTTTTCCATGAAGAAGAATACAGTACACATTTATTCTTAAATGAAAATAAAGGACATTTATTACCTGTATACGGTATGGTAGTACGGTAGTTGTCAACACAAACCAGACAGACTGTGAATCCTACAGTATCAAGAATTTACTCATTTATTCAATGACAATCATGTCATCATTTTCTGGAACATCATCATAACAATTCAATTCCTGAATTTCCTGGTGAATTTCTTGTGACTCCATTTCTTTCAGAATCAGTGGACCAAATCTCTCATGGTTAGCAATAGCACTGTCTTTAACTGAGTACTTCCTGTCAAGGTAGCCTGCTCGCAGTGCATTTGCAATGCAACTGTCGGTGATTTTCTCCCAATCAAAATGACACAGTAAATTAATTTTCATTCTGAGACAGAGCCTGGGGGCCTTATTTTCAGAGGGATGCCTTATATTTCACTCAGAAGGAAACCTGTAAGTAGGTCTTATTTTCGGAGGATGTCTTATTTTCAGGGAAACATGGTAAGTGCACATGAAGTAGAAGGCTTGGCCTCTGAAGGGAAACAAAGCCCTGGGAAAGCCAGCCTCAAAGTAGTGAGCTGAGTACCTTCAGGTGTAAGGAGCTAGTTTGGTCCCAGGGTGGAGACAGCCTGGAGGTGGGGGTGCCCTTTCTGGGCAGGTATTTAGCCTCCCTCTCCATGGACAGGCCCCAAGGGTACAGTTTTCTGGGAAAAGAAGCCATAGCTTTTCCAGACTCAGAAGTGTCTGGGACCCCAGTGAGATTAAGAACTCCTGCATAAAGAAGTCACTAGGTGGGTGAGGGGGAAAACACATTTGCAGGGAAAGGTCACAAACTGGCTGCCCACAGCTGGCTTTTCCTGCAGGTGTGCTTTATTGGCATGCCCAATGCTAGAATTTCAATTTGAACACCTCTGGGCCCAAGTCACTGGACACCCTGGTCCCCAAACAGCCACTCCTATTCCCCCTCCAAGCCTTTGAACTTAGTGATACCCAGCTGCCTTGAGAGGTGTGCCAGTGGGGGAGCCGGTTCGGAAGAATCTCTAGAGACCACACTGAAGGACTGAGGGTGCAGGCGGGGTTGTCCCGCATCTTCCATAGGAGGCGGGGTCTGCGGGACAGTGGGCTCAGGCAGCAGCGCAATGTGCAGCAGCCTCTGGAGGAACCCAGTGGCTTTCACTGTCTATGTGCGCATCAGTCTACAGTGATTGACAGTTTAAGACGCAATTGCAACTGTAGACTGCGTGAACAACTGGGTAGCATCTGCAGAAAGGAAGCAATCGTCCAGTCTCTGTTTTGTCCCTACTCTGATCGGACCAGCCCTCTACTCAGAACAGGGCACTTTCAGAAGAGCATAGGGACCCGGAGGTGTCAGAGGAGAGAGGATGAGGGCAGGGCGCAAACATGTGTTACATGAGAAACAGAAAAGGAATTTACATGTTTCAACTAGAGCTGTGATCGGCAAACTGCTGCTTGAGAGCCACATTCAGCTCTTTGGCCCCTTGAGTGTGGCTCTTCCACAAAATACCACGGCCTGGGCGACTCTATTTTGAAGAAGTGGCATTAGAAGAAGTTTAAGTTTACAAAATTTGGCTCTCAAAAGAAATTTCAATTGTTGTACTGTTGATATTTGGCTCTGTTGACTAATGAGTTTGCCGTCCACCCTAGGTCCTAGAGAAATAGAACTTGTGGGGGCCACGGGGCCATAAATTAGGCCATGAAGTAAGGTTTCCAACAGCTGCACAGCCATGCAGCCTGGTCCAGGTCTGCTGAGCAGAAGTGAGCAGAGATGAGCACTTGAGGAAGTCATCCGTCCTCATTTGTTAGTACTCCCTTTAAATGAGGAAATGAATGGAAACCTTTCCTAGAGCCGACAGGTATGCTCCCTGGCAGTAACACCAGCTTCCATTACTGTCCTAACATCTGTCAACCTCCAACAACTCATACAGAATGAAGTCCCTACAAGGCTTGCCTTCTGTGGAAGCGCTGAGCAGTTAATGGATGAAACGCGGCCTCATGTTGGAATAGACATGAGGCTTAAGCATTTGCCAGGAGGCTGCAATGTCTCCAGCAAATGTGTCGCCACCGCTCCAGGCTCAAAGTCTCCCCGCTTCTCGGCAATGCAACTGAGAAGCATGGCTGTCCCCGAGTTATGAATTGTCAGTGTCGCCGCCATGCCAATTACTACACACCGTGAGATCAGACGCCACACTAAATTTGTTTGAAGAAAAAAACACAGAACAAGTGAATAACCATGATTATTTTCTGAGTATAGATTTTTATTTTTTATCCCAACACTATCAGTTCCTATTTCTAGGCTGTGATAATTTGCACTTGTGAATTTATGAAATCTAGTGGCCTGGCATAGATCTCCCAGCAGGTTCAGAATTGCAAGATGTCTCTTTGATCAATTCACTAATTGATCAAGAGGGGTGATGATCATTTTTTTTTTTCTAGTAAATGTTTCTGAGTGTCACAAAGAGCCAGCTAGGGGACTCTACATAGATATAAAGATTTTCATTTTATGTCCTCAGAACGTTCCCATTGCAGCTCAGTGATGTTACTGTAATGGTCAGCACTCCTCTCGCTGTGTGTGGGCATGATGAAGTAAAATGCAGCCCTGAGGAGCAATGAATGGCTTACAGCCAGTGCTCACCCTCTTTGCTGGAATGCGCTTCCTAGAACAGGAGGAGCAAAAGGCACGAGGCAGATCGATGATACAATGGGAATTATTGTCCCCCCCCACCCCGGGGGGCTGTGATGTGGAACGGCAGTCACCCTCCCCACTTGAACAGGCCCCCGCTCTTCTAAGGACCCAGCTGGGCTGGACAGCACGCCTCCCCGCCCTCCTCTGGGGACTTGGTTTCCCCACCTGCTCTGTGGGAGTAAAATGCAGAAGTGAGCCACCCAGGGTCTTTCCTTCCCAGCACAAGTGCCAGCTGCTCTGCAGCGGGAAAAGCACAGCCTCGGGTCTTGGGCAAGTGGCCCACACCTTCCAGCCCCTCAGGAAGAGATGTGGGCTCACAGCGCCTGCCTCGCTCAGCTGTGAGTGGCCGAGGCACTCCCGCAGGCAGGAGCCACCAGTGAGCCAGAGGGGCAGGGGGAAGCGAGGGTGCCCAGACAACGAGTGCTGTTTCAGACTGCCTCTCTTAGGGTGGGCTCTGCCGCCCCCCAGGGCCCGGATGTCTGCACACCCCCCAGATGGCTTCATTTTGGGAGTATGTGGGAAAGTGCACATTTTATAGGAAGCATCTCATTGGGAAGTCTCACCCCACTCGCTGAGGGCTCCATGAAGTAGAAAGCAGGGAGCATTTCTCCTTTGGGAGCCGGTCCCGTATGCAAGGTGAGGCCAGCTCAGTCTGGAGGAGAGGGCGCACCATCCCACTGACTCAGGCTTCCGGGGACCCTTCCCGTCTTTCCCATCGCCTTAGTCCTGAAGCACTTCTTGCGCCTCCAGGACTTCTCACTCTCCTTGTCCCCGAGGTCATCACAGGTCGGAGGCCTTGCCCTCGACCCTGGTACTCTGCTGGCCTGGCCAAGACACCACTTGCCATTTGTTAGAGTGCAAAGTCCAACACCCCCATCACCCTTTGCCCTCACTCAGACTCAAAATGGGTGCCTGTGCCCCCCCCCCTCCATGCCATCTCCCTCCCCTGGCATCACCCCGCTTACTTGGGCCCAGACACAGCAGCAGGAACAGCACCAGAGCAGCGGCAGCCAGGACGGCGGGCCGCACCGAGGAGGAGGCCATGCTGCACCGCGGGCAGTAGGGACGTGCTGGGCTGCCGAGGGAGGACTGGCGGGAGAGCTGAGGCCAGGAGGGTGGGCGTGGCCTGCGTCCTTTTGGGGAGGGACCTAAGACAGTGGGGCGGTGCCAGGGGTGGGGGGCAGCGGGCCAAGCAGAGGCTCTGAGCCTGAGCCAGGCTCTCTGGCCTCTGGCCAGGATGCTCAGGATGCAGGCGCCACTGAGGACCTGTCAGGGCGCAGCGGGGCAGGCCACAACCCCCGAAAAGGTTGGGAGGTGGATTGCCAACTCCCGCCCAGGTCTTCCCTCTCCCCTCCATCCCTCTGGCCCCAGGCTGGCTGCTGGCTGCTGTGCTGTCCGCTCACTCCGCACTGTTGGCTTGGAAAGAGGCCTCTGGAATTTCCTCAATTCCCAAGCTGCACTTAAAGATGCCTCTGGCAGCGTGTGCTTGGGATACTTTGAAAGACTCCACAGTCTGGGTCCAGAGCCACCATCCAGGAAAACATCTCCCCTCCCACCCCACCATCTTCCACCCCCCACCCCAGGTCGCTGGAACAGAAGGCCTTTCAGAACCCAGGGCTGGTGAGCTGTAGGTGTCCGCAGACCAGAAGTGCCCACTGCGTGCCCTGTGGCCCACGCACAAGGGACACTGAAGGAGGCCCAGCCAGGCCTGCACAGATACCAGGTACGATGAACCTCAGGGGTGAGGGGAAACAAGACTAACTAGTCCCCCACCCCCACCCATTGACCTCGGGTGTCACCTAATTAGCCCCCTAGGCCTGTGGGGACCCTTCCCTCTAAGACAGAGGTCGCCAACCGGTGGTCCGTGAGGTCCGAAAGGCTGGCGACCGCTGCTCTAGGACCTACTCCGAATCCAGGTGATTGTCTCTTTCATTTACCTCTTGCTGGCTTTCCCACCTTCGGGCTACGGGCCCACTGTCCACCAGGTCGCTGTCTTCCTCACAGGCAGTTGGCGCTCTCCAGCAGGCCGCCGGGAAGAGTGTGCTACTACTGGGAGAGAAAGGACCTGTGGTGGCGGGTGCAGGACAGGTGTGCAGTGGTCGGTCTGACAGAACCACAAGAACTTAGGCTGCACCGGTTTCCAGAGAGAAACAGAAAGATAAGGCTGCACATCAAATGATTATAGGGAAATCTTGTAAGCCTTTGGGGAAACTCGAGTAGGGGTCAGATTAAGAAAGAGAGAGAGAGAAAAAAAACCCTAACCAGAAAACGCAATGTACATACTTATGCCCAAGGACAAGAAATCCATTATTAGGGGGAAAAATCAAAGCAAATAGAAAGTTGAAATTCTGTTTGAATTGGTTTAGAACAAACATTGAAGACATGAATTATAATCTTTTATTTGTCTTGTGGAGATCTTTGCGTCAAGTCTCCACCACAATTTGCTTCTCATATAACATTTAAAAACTTGTCTCTTAACCAGAATCTGATCGGAATTGAGTTCGTGGAGCCGTCATTGGGAGCAGCCCACAAGTCTGCTCTCTGCTCATCTCCCAGATACACTTGAAAATGCAGCGGCAATTTCAGTTTTTGTTAATTCAGAGCCCAATGGGGGCTGGGGTGGGGCGTATGTATAGCATATTACTCTTTTATTATATAGGATAATACAGAAAAATGTGGAGATCAAACACATGGCATAATGATCAAGAAACAGCATTATTAACATTCCAAGAGTCCCACCCCATATGCACTTTTTTAATCAGCTCAGGTAGGATTTGATGACAAAGTAAATGTTGAATCCTAGTTTTTAATGGCCCATATGAAAATGCTTCAATTACTGTTTCATTGGTGAATTGGTAACACAAATCAAGGATCCTACAGAAAATTATTTTAAAACTAGATGCCTGGTACATGAAATTCGTGCACAGGGGCAGAAGTGAAGGGGGTGGTGGTTATCCCTCAGCCCAGCCTGCACCCTCTCCAATCTGGGACCCCTCTCACAATCCAGGACTGCTGGCTCCCAACTGCTCACCTACCTGCCTTCCTGATTGTCCCTAACTGCTTCTGCCTGCCAGCCTGATCACCCCCTAACCACTCCCATGCCAGCATGATTGATGTCTAACTGCTTCCCTGACAGCCTGTTTGCCCCCAACTTTCCTCCTCTGCCGGCTTGGTCACCCCTAACTGCCCTCCCCTGCAGGGTTGATCACCCCCAACTGCCCTTCCTTGCAGGCCTGGTCCCTCTCAACCGCCCTCCCTTGGAGGTATGGTCCCTCCCAGCTCCACTCCCCTGCTGGCCATTTTGTGGTGGCCATCTTGTGTCCACATGGGGGCAGCCATCTTTGACCACTATTGTGTGTTGGAGTGATGGTCAATCTGCATATTACTCTTTTATTAGATAGGATTATTAGATAGGATAGAGGCCTGGTACACGGGTGGGGGCCAGCTGGTTTGTCCTGAAGGGTGTCCCAGATCAGGGTGGGGGTTCCCTTGGGGTGTGGGGCAGCCTGGGTGGGCGAGGAGACTGTGATGGTTTGCAGGCTGGTCACATCCCCAGCTGACCCAAGCTAAGGCCCTGGTATCTGGAATTTACCTTCTACAATTAAAACTTTGTAGTCTGGAGTGGAGCCAAGTCTTCTGCTTGCTCTATGGCTGCCATAATTTCTGTTTGGATTTGTTTACCTTCTATAATTGAAACTTTGTCGCCTTGAGTGGAGGCTGAGGCCAGCAAGGACAGGCAGAAAGCTTGGCTTCTTTCATTGTCAGAGAAACCCAAGCCTCCCTCCTGCTCTCTGTGGCTGCAGCCTTCTTGGTTGGGGTTAATTTGCATACTCACTCTGATTGGCTGTTGGGCATGGCTGCTGGGTATGGCTTGTGTGTATAGCATATTACTCTTTTATTATATAGGATAATACAGAAAAATGTGGAGATCAAACACATGGCATAATGATCAAGAAACAGCATTATTAACATCCCAAGAGTCTCACCCCATATGCACTCTTTAAAAACATTTTATTGGTATTTTATTTTCATTTACTTAAAAAAACACCTGCATGAAATAAAGATCATGGTTACCAATAGGAAGACACTAATTAATAAAAAAGAAGGGTTAAAAAGTGTAAGATTGCCTGGCTGGCGTGGTCAGTGGTTGAGTGTCAACCTATGGACCAGGAGATCACAGTTCAATTCCCTGTCAGGGCACATGCCTGGTTTGCAGGCTTGATCCCCAGTGTGAGGTGTGCAAGAGGCAGCCATTTGATGATTCTCACCATTGATGCTTATATCTCTCTCTCCCTCTCCTTTCCTCTCTGAAATCAATAAAAATATATATTTTTAAAAAGCATAAGATTTATGACTGGGTCAACTTACCAATTCAGTTTGTTCAATCCATATCTAGTTCTCAAAATGCTCACTGGACATCCTTTGCCTGGACAATATTCCAGAGTGGTATGTTTTTGGCTCCAGTATTCTTGTCTGCCTTACGCACTGTGGGTAACATTTTATCACCACCAATAACACATGAGCACACACATCTACTTGTCATTTGTCTTCCAGCCATTTCCATTCATGACGGGTCTCTGGTTTGACTTGGATCCTGCTCAGAGGGACTTTCCTGCCTCTCTCCCACACAAACATAGAGGATCCCTAAGAGGAAGGTGACTCTGACCAGGCCTCAGGGCCACTGCTGCCCCTCTTTCAGTATGAGGGTGTGATGGGAGTCCCCAGGTTTTAATACACAGGGAGTGTGATGTGGCAAGAGCCACTCACTTGGCCTTCACAATCTGCTAAAGTTCCTTCCATTGGTCTGTTTGTTCACCAGCATTTACTTATAAAACCCTACCTACGTATGGGCACTGTGACAAGCCCTTTGTTCCCCGTTACATTTGTGAAGTACATAGCTGTCCTTTCTCCCTCTGCTAAAGTTGGTCCCCTTCTTTATGCTAGTGTTTCTCAAACTTCATCTAACAACCCAAGGCGCTGGGTAAAGCCCATCCCTGGGCCACACTCGTTGGGATTCTGACCTGGTCAGCCTTGGGGAGGGCCAGGAGTCTGCTTGTTTTGGAAGGAGGATTCTAGGGGATGCCCATGTAAGCAGGGCTCAGAGTGTTATCTGAGACACTGAGCTCATGCAGCCAACCATCCAAACTCACCCACTGCCCTTAGTCTTCGCCTCTCCTTCTCACCCCAGTATTTTCTCTCGAGCTACCATAGCAGCTGCAGAGGCTTCCTCTCTACCATTGGGCATATTAGCTGAGTACAGAGTTCCAGGAATGTGTCATATGATGACCATGCATGTAAGTCTGTGTCCTCTCTAGGCCTCATCCTGTACGATGTGGAAATATTTAGCATGCTGAGACCAGAGGTCACATGTGCAGAGCCTCATATCGAGCATTAAGCACTCGATAAATATCAGGAGTGGTTTTCATCACCAGCACCCCCCCCCCCAACCTCTCTATTCCTAGTGCTCTGACACCTGGGTGCTCCCCCCACCCACCCTAGGCCAGGTGAGCAGGACCCCTCATTTTGGATGAGGTTTCAATCCACCATCTCATTATTATACATTATCGGATTCACATTTGAAAACTTTGCCCTTATCTGGTGTCCCCACTTCTTTCTCTTCATAAGAAACATGGCATTAGAAGAGCAATGCTAAGTGTCCTCTGTGTATCTTTACAGATTTCCACAATAAAATACTAGTATACAGAATCCTAGTGGCACCCATTGACTATAGAATCTATAACATACACATGACCTTCAGACTCTTTGTTTAGTCTTAAAATATGTACAACAGGTATTTTTCCTTCATACTTTCTGCAGGTCTCCCAATTTCACCCAAACTCAATTCTTGAGTGCATTCTCAGCACCTTCACGGCTTCATGGCTTTGCACACAACATTCCCAGGGATGCCACTGGGCCTCACCTCTGATAGCAAACCCTACTGCCCCACTTACCTTCTGGGCAGGGCTCAGCTGGGTGGTTCTGCTGCCTTGCACAGTGTTGATAGCCTTCACTCAGCCGACTCAGCTGGGATGGGCTCACTGGACAGTCCCAGAGAGCTCTGCTCACGTGTCTGGAACCTTAGTGGGGATCATTGGAAAGTCTGGGTCCAGCTGAGATTGTCAACTGAAGAGCTGACATAAGGCCTCTCCAGCATGAGTCTCAGGGTAGTTCCTACAGGAGGTCTCAGGGCTGCCAGAAGGAGTGCTCAAAGATCAGCTGCTCCAAAAGCCGAGAGGAGCTGCCAGTGTCTTAAGGTCTTCACCGGGAAGGAACACGATCAATGTCTTATTGACTGAGGCAGGCACAGACCCTTGGCATTTGCAAGGAAGTACAACAATCCCGTTTCTCAGTGGGAGAACACCAAAGAAGGAGTGGCTACCTTTAATCCTCCCCACCTTCCAAGCCAAGCTCAGATACTGCCTCTGCCAAGAGGCCTTTTCTGCTTCCCCCTTTTGGGCTAGAAATGTGTTTTCTTATTAATTTCTACACCGTTGTGTTTTCTCCTTCCTACCTTGGACTTCTCTGTGTGCCTTATTTCTCTTTTCTCCATTAGATTTTAAAAATATATATTTCTATTGATTTCAGAGAGTAAGGGAGAGGTAGAGAGAGATAGAAACATCAATGATGAGAGAATATCATTGATCCGCTGCCTCCTGCACACCCCACACTGGGGATTGAGCCACAACCCAGGCATGTGCCCTTGACCTGAATCGAACCTGGGACCCTCCAGTCTGCAGTCCAATGTTCTATCGCCTGAGCCAAACCAGCGAGGGCTTCATTAGATTTTAAGCTTCGAGTTTCTCAATGTGTTTGTTCTATTTTTAAAATTTCCCATAGAAGGGAACACTCAAATATTTGAGGAATGAGTCAATGTAAATCATCTAAAAGTGAGTCTGTGGCTACACAGATCTTGTATAAATGGAAATCATTTTGAATATCTCTCTGTTACTTTTTTAATTTTAGGTTTGATATTAGAAAAGTATATGTTACACATAGCAACGGCTCATAGCAGCAGCCTACTAACAATAATAAAGAAGGTAACAGCGACCCGCCAAATGCCAGCCCAGCCGTAGCTACTGTCTACACCTAAGGATTGGCACCCACAGGGTTAATTTCTATGATCAGTGGTGGTGCCTCAAGATCCTGTTCCTGTTTATTAAGCAAAATTCCATGTTGAATTGTAATAACGTTTGCCATTTCAAATAACAAACTGAAGCCAAAGGCAGGAAAAGCACGGAAGTTTCCTTTCAGTCTAAAAAAAATACTGAGGAGCACAAGGCCCTCATTATGTACAGCAGTGCTCTCTGCGGGCTCTGGGAGGGGGAGCCAAGGGGCAGGCGCCCTGACTCCGCCGGCAGCGCGGCCCTGAGCGGAGTGTCCAGGCTCCGTAGGTCTACCCGCCCCGAGTGAGGATGAGGACGTCTTTGGTAACCATCTTCATATCCCTAAGGGGGAAGAGGTGATCTTATCAGAAGAGGTTAATATGTGGAATGAGGTCAGTTTCCCGTCTCTTCACACCTTGCATTTGCAGCATTTTAACGTAAAAGATGCTGACAGCTGAGGAGATCCAGAGACAGAGCCAGCCGCAGCCTCAGGGAGCACAGCTGTGTGCATCACCGCTCCTCCCCCCAACGTTTGCCAAATCCCCTCCCTGTGGGCAGAGGATAACGGTGGCTTCTCAATGTAAAACTCAACCACCCGGACACAAAATATGGATTCTAAAGGGGGAGTTTGTAGCTCTGGGGTGATGGAATGCAGTGGTGGGGTGCACCAGGCCTCATCCTCCTGACTCAGGACGGGCCAAGCTGCCGCCTGCACCGTTGGACCAAGTGGAGGCCAAAGGCCGCGGGTGCTGGCAGCACTGAGGTGTTTCTTGTTGGCAGTGCCTCAGGAGTCCCTGCAGCTTTGCCAGGGTCTCGAACCCCAGTGCAGTGCAAGCAGCGGTGTGGAGCCACTGCTCTGCAGCTCAGGGGAGGTGACAGCCCCTCGGTCCCCTCCCCTGCTGAGTGGTGGAGTCACTGCTGTCACCGTCCCGAGCTCCCCAGGAGGTGTCATTACTATCACCGTCCCTTCCTTTATTTTTATTTTTTGGTGTTGTTTCATTGTGTTATCTATTTGTGTTGTTAGTTACTGAGCACAAAACTTTAGGATTGCCTTGTAAATGCAGAGAGAAATGTGGTGCAAACCCCTGTAAGCATGGCACCCATTCCCTGTTCATCACCACATATGACGACTGGTGACTAGCCACGTGTAGGCTCTGGGGACACAGAGACCGTGAGTCCCTGCTCTGGGAGCTTACAGTTGAGCCGGGAGGCCATCTCAGCAGAGCGCCACTCCTGGAAGGAAAGTGAATGAACTGGATGTTAGTAACCCACCTGTGGCTGGACACTTCTGACCTGAGGGACCCACCACTTCAATGGAGAAGCCGTTCTCCTTTGAAACCTTTCCCATCGTTAGAACGTCCTTCCCTTTCCTCGTTGGGCCCATTCTCTCTTCTCTAACAGTCCTTTCTGGGTGAGCCCAGCAGATGCCTCTGAGCTCTGTAATTTCTGTAGCTGCCCTCTTCCTGTGCCATGCTTGTCTTAATGGTGCCAGGAGGCCGCACCTATGCTGCCCTCTCAGGGTGAATTCCTTTCTTCCCCGTTCTCTGCATTCCCAGCTCACCTTCTGGGTTCCCAGCTCACCTCCCAGTACTCTCCTCTGAGGATGCTGGGCATCACCTGCAAGAGGGCCTGGTTTCATCTCAGACAGAACTGCAGGCCCGGAGCCCCCTGGTGAGCAAGCACCGCCCACCCTCCAGGGATGTCCCATCACCACCACCAACCTCTGTTCCCTACGAAGTCAAGCCTTGTTTTTTTCCTGTTGTCCATACCACACCCATTGGACTGACACACAGCATGACATTATTTCATGGACTCACTGTCTCCCATGCCCATCCCCCAAGTTCACACCCCGCCTCCTGCCCCGGAGTGGCTGGGGGAGATCACCTTTTGCCATCCCTATTTTTCTCCCTTTCTTCCTCTTTCCCCTTCAATGGGATTAGTCCCAATGATATTAGCTTATTAATGCAAATCCACAAAGGGAATGCATGAGGAAAAGACCTGTGTTTTACTCTTCTGGCTTTTATCGCTTTAGGAAGAAAAAGTATGTCCAAGTCACCAGCAGAGCATGAGGGGAGGTGTAGGGCTCTTGCCATAGGTTTCAGACTCGCTGGCTTTGTGGCAGTGCCCTCTCTTTACTCAGAGCTCAGCTGCCAAGGAGGCCAGAAGCCAACCCTCTTTCTTCCCAACCCTGTCTTCCTCCCCAACCCTGTCTTCCTCCTCAACCCTGTCTTCCTTCCTAACCCTCTTTCTTCCCAACCCTGTCTTCCTCCCCAACCCTGTCTTCCTCCTCAACCCTGTCTTCCTTCCCAACCCTCTTCCTCCCCAACCCTGTCTTCCTTCCCAACCCTGTCTTCCTCCCCAACCCTGTCTTCCTCCCCAACCCTGTCTTCCTCCCCAACCCTGTCTGCAGGAGAGCAGCAAGCTGAAGCATATACTGACCCCTCATCATCACACTGGGCTCTGCTGACATTAGCAGCCAGCCCACAGGACCTGGGCTCAGCCATGCTGGTGGCCTCCCAGTTTCCCAGTGATCACTGTCAGGTCCCCTCCTTCCTGTTGCATGTGCTGTTCCCTGTCTTACTTCTGGGCAGGCCTTGAAACTGTTGTGACCAATAACAAAGGTCAGCAAACTGTGGCCTGCAGGTCAAAGCCGGCCCACTGCGTGCTCCTGTAAATAAAGTTTCAAAAGAATACAGCCAGCTCGTTCCTGAGTATAGTGTCTATGCTACTTCCACGCTACAAGGCAGGGCAGAGCAGTTGTGACAGAGCCAGGGTGGCCATCAAAGCTAAAATACTAGCAGTGCATTTTAGAAAAAGTTTGCCACATGCTAATTAATAGAACACAGTGGCCCTGACCAGTGTGGCTCAGTTGGCTGGATCTCCATCCCATGCACCAAAAAGTTGCTGGTTCAAAAAGTTGCTGGTTTGACTCCCAATCAGGGCTTGTACCCAGGTGGAGGGTTTGATACCTGATGGGATATGTTTCTCTCATACGTCGATGTCTCTCTCTCTCTCTCTCTCTCTCTCTCTCTCTCTCTCTCTCTCTCCCCTCCACTTCTCCTCTCTCAAAAATCAGTAAAACGTGTCCTCAGGTGAGGATTAGAAAAGAACACAGTGGAAGTGACATTTTGGGACCTTCAGGCCAGACAGAAAGTCAGCTTCCATGGAACAGGCCTGTTGTCTTGCCAGAGAGGCCCAGCGGAGGGAGGCCTCGTGGGTGCTTCTGCGATGAGCGGAGCTCTGAGACCGACCCAGGAGGCCAGCAGTAGAAGCGCCCAGCTGAGCCGCCCGCTCATGAAAAGTGTGAAACACCACGGAGAGCGGACACCTCTGGGTTTGGGTGGTTTGTGTGCAGCGGTAGGAAGCCCGAGCAGCACCCTTCCCCAATCTCAGTGCCTCCGCAGAGGTCAGGCCCCTGAGTGACGCTGTGAGGCGGGGTGCTGGGAAGCAGATACCCTGAGGCAGGCAGGGAACAGAGGCAGCAGAAGAGCTGAGAAGACCGTGCGTGGGAAAAAGGAGGGAGGAAAAGCAGAGGAGGAATGTGTCAGGGGAATGAGTGAGGGGCCCTGGGCTGCATGGAGTAAGGGAAGGCCACGGAGCAGTGAAGGTGCAGGCAGGCAGGGGACATCCCTTGGGTGGCTTTTAGAAAAGCGCAGAGGCCCATGCTTCAGTACCGGTGAGGTATTTTAAATGTGTGAAACTGTACAACCCATGTTACAGGCACTTGGTAAATTTTATTACAAGAGCAACATCGTGTCTTTGTAGCAACCTTCCTTTGTTTTCAAATTAGTTTTTGTGTGATGTTGTGCAGTTTAATATAATGCTGTGAGAACTTCAAACCAAAGGAACTCAATAACATTCCAAGAGTCACACAGCAAGTCACTCACAAAGCCACCCCAGCCTCCTGCTGATGTCCAGTCCCCGGGCACACTCGCAGCCCTGACTCGCGTGGGAGATCTTGCCTTGAGTGAGCAAGCCCTACAGACAGAGGGGCTGCAGCCCTTGCCCAGCGCAGGCGCTCTGGTCCCTCTGCAGTGACCTCCAGGCCATCACTTCCTAGCGGGACTTTAAGTCCATCTTTATTCCAGCTTATAACCACTTTTTGTGATTCCATAGACATTCAGTCCACAGCAGTTTATTGATTTCCTGCTCTCACTATGGTAGAACAATTTTCCAAAAATGTAAGTCAGTAAGCATAATAGAATGCATTCATGTGCAAGGCCGCTCTAACACAAGCAGAAAACCTACGATGAGCAGGGCACACTCCCTGTCCTCCGCAAGCACACTGTTAGTTTAGTCATTCATTTTCCTGTCTTTCTTTGAAGGGTGTGGGAGACCACATATCCAAGATCACAAAATGCTTTTCTCTTTCCATGATGGGAGAAAGCTGTAGATGGGTTCAAACATGGTTTGCTTTCTTTTGTTTTGAGCCATTAAAAGATGACCACATCAGAATGATATTGGGTAAAGGACCATAGAAAATCTGTGACCAGCCAGAATTGGATCCATGGTCTTGTCTAGGACAAACACCCAACATGCCAAGTGTAATGAGGCATCACCTTGTTGGCCCAGCACTCACCACCAGTATTTTTCTTTTGATCTGTTTCTATCAAGAGTGGCCCTATTCCAATATGTGTCCCTGATCTGCTCTCTAGGTCTCACTTGGTTGACCTAGAAATGGACAGCTAATCGAAGTCCCTTTCCTGGGACACTGGACCTATGTCAGGGGCAGCATCACTAACTGTGGCCGAAGGAACTGTTGGTACAGTGTCACATGGAGAAGGCAGTCCATAGGAGGAAGGAGAATGTTGCAGAGGAAAAGCGGAGATGAGAGAAGGGCAGCCTCGAGACGTGTCAGGTGGACTCTGCTGAGTCCAAGACCTTCCTGAGCCTGTGAGGGGGCCACACATTTTCAATAAATCCATGTACTTGCTTTAACTTATCCAATAGGACTGTCATTTAAGACCAAAAGTAGCTGGATACACCACAATTTCCACAGAAATAAGCTACTCCTGATTTAATACCCAGCCTGAGAAGCATGGGGGGGGGGGGGAATAGAGGCCACCCCACAGAGCATTCTCTGTTTAGGGCATATTTTGTACTTGGCCCCAAACCGATTTGCACTTCCTGTCTTTTACCCACACAAGCTGGCATCTGGGAGGGTTCAGATACTCTGTGTAGCCTACAGACAGCAATTCTGGAATCTGACAGAAAAAATAAGAGAATCCATTTCCATTAATAAGAAGAAACAAGGCTCTTTGTTGGAAGACAGGGGCCTTCATATAATTTTACCATTAATGTACTTTGTACCCATCAAGAGGTGTCTTTCCAGCAACTTCCTTCCACTCCTCACAGTTGTCAAGTTCAAGGTTGAATGTGAATGTAATGAGCAGCTCCATCTACTCTGAGTTCTCATGTATAAGCACCTGTTGATTATATAGAGTACTTGGTTTCTTTTATTAGTTGTTTTTTTATATGAATCGGGTCATATTTTGCACAGCATGAAAAAGGACCTTAAGAATTCAGGTACTCTGCAAGAATCTTTTTTTTTTTTTAATCCAGAGGATAAATGCTCTCTCACAACCCCAACCAGCTCAATGAGTATTCCTTACCTTGATATTAAATAAGACTTAAAATAAATATCTTTGGTGGAATTTTAGAGAAAGTACATTGGCCAAAATTTGCTGTTTAAAAGGAAGCTGCTTTATTGCCATAGAAGTCTAATATCTAAATCAACTAAATATTTAGTTTTCAAGATTAACTGAAACATTTTGATGGAAAGGATCACAATTAAATACCACTGGCTATGGATTTGAGTTAAACTAATCAATTTTACAACGCTTAAATACAGATATTTTTTTTTCATGGATCAGCTTTTGTTTTTTTCATCAAAATTCCTGAAAATGGGGAAAATGGGAAAAGCCCACTAAAGAAGTAATCATGTAGACTCTGCTGCTTCACATCCAATTATTACTGCCAACAGGAGGAGGCCTTTCCATTTCCTCAAATGCACAGGCATTCAAATAGTTAGGCATTCTTTAAACATCAATTACTGCCAGAACTGGTTTGGCTCAGTGGTGGAGCGTCGGTCTGCGGACTGAAGGGTCCTGGGTTCGATTCCGGTCAAGGGCATGTGCCTTGGTTGCGGGCACATCCCCGGTGGGGGGTGTGCAAGAGGCAGCTGGTTGATGTTTCTCTCTCATCGACGTTTCTAGCTCTTTATCTTTCTCCCTCCCTCTCTGTGGAATATCAATAAAATATATATTAAAAAAACAAACAAACAAACAAAAAAACCACATCAATTAGTAAAGTTGTCCAGACTCTACAGATAAACCCCACACCCGTAGTCCTGCCTATGGAAGGGAGAAATTTGAAGCTTGTTAAATCATATAGTCAAACCTATAGCAAACAAAAATGGCAAAATCTACAGAATGATAAAATAGCTACTTCCAGGACTGCTATTCTGAGCTTTCAAATGTACTTTTAAGGTTACCACACTCATTTGTGGAAGCTGCTTGTCTTTTGTTTAAACTCTGTGGTTTTCACCGAAACCGGTTTGGCTCAGTGGATAGTGTCGGCCTGTGGACGGAAGGGTCCTGGGTTCGATTCCAGTCAAGGGCATGTACTTTGGTTGTGGGCACATCCCTAGTAGGGGGTGTGCAGGAGGCAGCTGACCGATGTTTCTCTCTCATCGATGTTTCTAACCCTCTCCCTTCCTCTCTGCAAAAAAATCAAATAAATAAATAAATAAATAAGTAAGTAAGTAAATAAACGCTGTGGTTTTCACTGTTCTTGAATTTGGTGCCAGACGAGAGAGGCACAGATGAAGCAGAGAACAGAGAGCTCTGGTGAAGAGCAGTCTTCAAGGTGACTCTCTTAACACCTCTCCTCCCTTGTGTCCAAAACTCCCACTGGGTGTCATTTGTCCTATTTCTTGTTCATTGGCCCTCCCTGTCCTAAGTAATTAGGCATGCTGGAGGCCAAGTACTAAGTCACTCTTGTCCATTACCCTTTATGATCAGTCTGGCTTTATAAGGTGAAATTACAGCTTGGAATAACTGGCGTGGAGAACAGTTCAGCTCTGCTGGTGAGAAGGCGGGAAAGGTTGGATGGAAAGAACATTGCCCAAGCCTCGGTAGAAGTTGTGTTGGGAAGGCTGAACTCCAGGATTGAATGGGGAGCTGGTTCTGGTATCCAGGGGTCAGCAAACAGTAATGTATTGGAAGAGGAGAGCTTTAATGGGTAGACGGAAGGGCACCACATAGTCTCCTCCTCTCCATGACAGCTCTGGTGAGATGGAGCTGGGACAACAGGACCTGTGATGAAGATCAGTGAATAAGTAAATACAGCCAACCCCAGACCTTGCCAACCTTAAACCAGAGAATGCACCGTAAGACAAGGAAGAATTGGAAGCCAAATGACAAAACCAAAAACAGCCAGCCAAACAAGCAAAAACCAACCAAAGCAGAAACTCAAGAGGAGGAAACGGTGAGAGCAGAGCAAACGGTAAATAAGCCCTGGGAGGGGGGTGCACGTCATCGCTGCCGCAGTGATGACCAAACAAAACAGTGTCGCAGACACTTTCTCCGTCGCTATTGTAGCCAAAAGCCCAAATGTGGTGAGGGTGGAGTGGCAGGCTTTAGACAAATATTTATTATTATAGGGATTTACTTTAGAAACTGGACTACACTGCCCACAGTTAAAATCCCATTACTGATAAGTGTGCATACACATACGCACACCCCAAAACAGCAATAACAAAGACCTTAATGAAATCACTCTGTATTGGATGAAAATTAAATTTATAGCATAGTGGTAGGAAGTGGATTCTACCTGTTACATAGAGAAGCTTGTCCCATAAGTGTTTAAAGGAGTTTAAAGCATTTAAAATGTTCAAAGAAATTATCTTGCACATTTATGTATTTACACATCACAATTAATTGCAAGTGTTTAATGTGCATGGGCCAGTCACAGTGCTTTGTACAGGGTTCTACTTCAAATATTTCTGTCTTTGGAAATGGGACCGTGAAGACTGCTCCAGAGATCATCCAAGACATGTCCTTTACATCAAAAAATGCTATAGGCAACTCCACTTCCAAGCATGATAAAGTAACTTACTCTTCAGATGTAAATAACTAAAAAGCTAGACACAATGTGGGGGACAATTGTTTCCAGACATTATAGCCAGCATATATAACTGTGATCTCCAATAGAAAGGAAGTTAATGAGGGACCCCTACAATCACCCTGGTCTTCTGCTTGAAGGTATTTTTCAAATTGAAGAACAAGAAGGAAGGACCTAAATTTTGTTACGATGACAGGGTTAGAATCTCCAGAGAAGAGTCCTGGAAAGGAGGGAGCTATAGAATGAAAAAGCTCAAAAAGTCCGTGTAAGGTTCCCCTAGAATCTTTTGGCAAATACTAAGTATGCACATGTAAGGTGGATCCTCCATGGGTCTATGTGGGGAGCTGGTAGCAGGGAGTTATAAGCCAAAAACACTCAAACTTTCCACAGGGCTTAAAGACATTTGTGCTCTAATCAACCAAAATGGAGAAAAATCATTCAGTGTCTGAGGCACTCATCAGAGACCCCAGGTAAGTCACAACACATACCGTGTTTCCCCGAAAATAAGACCCACTTCATGGAAACATAATACATCCCCTGAAAATAAGACCTAGTGCATCTTTGGGAACAAAAATTAGTATAAGACACTGTCTTATTTTCGGGGAAACAGGGTAGTAGGACTAAACTAAGCCCCAGTTTAAAGATCATTCTGGACTCACAGTAACAATGCTAAAAACAGCCAACTCCAAACCTTGTCAACCTTAAACTAGAGAAAGTATTTTGATGATTCTTTTATTAAAATTATTTGCAGGTAAGTTATTTGCTTGCCACAAAAGAACTCAATACTCTTTAAAGGAAGACAACAAAATCCAGACACTCAACAATCCAATATGAAATCAAAGTCACTAGAGAAGTGAAGAAGCAGGGAAAATGTAATCTGTAAACAGGAGAAATAAAATCAGCCAATAAAAAGGACTGTTAGAGAAATTGCTGGATTTGGCAACTAAGGACTTCAAAACAGTTATTATAATTGAAAAACAACAACATATGAATACAAAGAAGAGATATTAAAGATAGAAAAAAGAATCAAAGGAAACCTCAAGAGCAAAAAAACACCATAAGTAAAATAAAAAAATTACTGCATATATTTAACAGTAAGTTAAACACTGGAAAAGAAAAAAAAAAATCAGGGAACTAGAAGTGAGAGCAATAACAACTACCCAAATTAAAGCAAGAGAGAGGAAAAAAAAACTAAAGGAAAACAAACATCAACAAACAGTGACAAGATATCAAGCAGTATAATGTACACATAACTTGAATACCAGAAAGGGAGGAGAGTACAGAACAAATTTTCAAAAATTAATTATCAAAAATTTCCAAACTTGGGGACAAATATAAAGAAAAACAAAGTACATCTTAATTAGAATTTTGGAAACAGTAATAAACTAGAAATCTTAAAAGCAATCAGAGGAAAAATTAGCATTACATAGAGTGTAACAAAGATAAGAATTATTACCAACCTCTCATAAGAAACAATGCAAGTCAGAAGAGAATAGGATGTCTTTACAATGCTGAAAGAAAAAAAAAAGCTTGTCAACCTGGAATTCTATATCCAGAAAAAGTCTTTAAAAAATGAAGGTGAAGAGAAACCAAGATAGCTGCAGAGCTAAACACCTAAACTGCTGTCTTGCACAACAATTTGAAAACTACAACTAAAAGATAAAACAGACATCATTAAAACTCATAGTGGCTGAGTGGAAATTCTACAACTAGAAGGAAATAGAAAAGCACACTGAGACTCCAGAGGAGCTGTAGGAAGCAGAGGTACTGAGACGCACATGGGGGGAGGACTGGCAACTGAGTGCGTGACTGGATTTCTCAAGTGGGAGGGAGACAAAAGCTCCCAACTGTGCTGAACTCCAGTTCTGGGCAAGACTCTGGGGATCCAGACTCATATGGGGAGAAACTGGACTGACTGGCAGTGGGCAGAATAGAGGACAGCTTTCTCTCAGGGGTGCTTGCAACAATTACCATGGGACACTGAGACACAGGGGCCTATTAGGGCAGAGCTGATGGAAGCCAATGCTGTCTGCTCCACCCTGAGATTCCACCTCATCCAAGCTGAGCACAGAGGCTTTTGCAAGTCTCTTCCCATAAGGGTGTCTGCAGCACAGAAGTTCACCCATCGTAGACACAGCTGATCCTCACAACCAATTGTCCTGGAGGTCAATTCCTCCCAGTGATACCAACAACAATCAAGGCTTAACTACAAGACTGTGCACACAGCCCATAAAGAGGTGCATCAAGAGTGTCCACCTCAGGTAACTGGGGAGGCCGACCCACAGGGCCGGCCCTATAGGACACCTAACACACAAAGCCACCCAATCAACTCAGGGAAGCAGCCAAAATGTGTAGCCAAAGAAACAGTTCATAGAAATGGAGGAAAGCAAACAACTGGATATAGAGTTCAGAACCACAGTTATAAGATTTTTCAAGAATTTTCTAAAAAAAGGCCGATAAATTTAGTGAGACCCTTGAGGATATGAAAAAGGATCAACTAGAAATTAAGCATACACTGACTGAAATAAAAAATATTACATAGCAGACTAGTGGATTGCAAGAATTAAGTAAAAGATTTGAATTATAAAGAAGCAAAAAAGCACCCAACCAGAAAAGCAAAAAGAAAAGAGAATCCCAAAATAGGAAGATAGTGTAAGGAGCCTCTGGGACAACTTCAAGTGTACCAACACCAGTATTATGGGAGTGCCAGAAGAAGAGACAGAGAAAGATACTGAAAATCTATTTGAAGAAATAATGAACAAAAACTTCCAGCACCTGGTGAAAGAAATAGACTTACAAGTCCAGGAAGTGCACAGAACCCTGAACAAAAAGAATCCAAAGAGGACCACACCAAGACACATCATAATTAAAATGCTAAGAGCAAAAGACAAAGAGAGAATATTAAAAGCAGCAAGAGAAAAAACAGTTAGTTACCTACAAGGAAGCACCCATATGATTGTCAGTTGATTTCTCAACAGAAACTATGCAGGCCAGATGGGAGTGGCAAGAAATATTCAAAGTGATGAATAGCTAGATTAGAACCTACAACCAAGATTACTCTATCCAACAAAGTTATCATTCAGAATTGAAGGGCAGATAAAGAGCTTCACAGATAAGAAAAAGCTAAAGTAGTTCATCAACACCAAACCAGTATTTTATGAAATGCTGAAAGGTATTCTTTAAGAAGAGGAAGAAGAAGAAAAAGGTAAAGATAAAAATTATGAACAACAAATACATATCTATCAACAAGTGAATCTAAAAATCAAGTGAATAAAAAAATTGATGAACAGAATAAACTAGTGAAATAATAGAATCAGGGGCATAGAAAGGAAGTGGACTGACAATTCTCGGGGAGAAAGGGGTGTAGGGGATACGGGAAGAGACTGGACAAAAATCATACACCTATGGATGAGGACGGGGGTGGGTAAGGGCAGAGTGTGGGGTGGGAACTGGGTTGGGGGGGCGAGGACAATGAAGGTGAAATGGACTTCCTCAAGCAACAACAACAAATCTGAGGTAATTGCCAATAGGCTTATGTTTTAAGAAATATTTAAAGGAGTTCTTCAGACTTACTTAAAAATAATACCACAGGGAAACTCAGGTTTTTGGAAAGGAAAAGAGGGGACCAAAAATGATAATATGTGAGTAAATAGAAGACATTATTTTTTTCTTAAAAAAACAAAAACAAAACCCTGACAGTTTAACATGAAAATAAGAATTTTGTGAGGCTTATAGCACGTATAGAAGTAGAATTTGTGACAACCACGTTCCAAACAGTGGAAGGGGAAATGGAAGTGTCTTGGAGAAAGATTCTCACACTCCTTGTGAAATGATTGTCAACACTATCCTAATAAAAAAAATCCCAGAGGACTTTTATGAAAGAATTGACCAGCTAATTCTAAAATTTATAAAGTAGTACAATAATCCATAATAACCAAAACAAATTTGAAAACGCAGGAAGTTGGATAACTTATTCTATATGAGTTCAGGCTACATTACAAAGCTACATAGATAGTGTGGTATTGGTATAAGGATAAAAATGTAGCTTAATGAAACACAGTGAGTGTATAAAAATAAACGAACCTATGTATGATGATGCTTCAACAAAGGTGCCAAAATAATTCAAAGGAAGAAAGAATAACTTTTTGACAATGATTCAAGAATAAACAAATATATATGGGGAAGGGGATACAAAGTTACCTCAAAATAGACAACAGTCCTAAATAAAGACCCTCAAATCATAATTAAAAAAAAAAAAGGAGATGGAGATCTTGAAGACCTTTGGCTAGGGAAAAGATTTCATAGACAGAAGACAAAAAACTTTAATCATAAAAAATTATTAATTGGATTCTATTTAAAAAATCTGTTCTTTAGAAGATACTAGGATAATGAAAAGGCCCCAAGTTAGAAGCAATGAGATGTCTGCTGGGGTGAGAGTTTTCCTGTGGTCAGAGCCTGACGGAAGCAACGGGGCCCCGACCTCCACCTTCGAGGCAGGTCTGCCACTGCAGCCCTGAAGCACACCCTCGCTCTCACACAGACAGAGGGGCACCCGCTGTTCTGTCCATGGTGCAGGCTGCAGACATGACCTTGCTTGCTCCAGGACGGCTGATCTCTCTACCCACGGGCTCCTTGAACTTGGGAGAGGGACGAGCGATGGCCGGTGGGGGGCATGTCAAAACCCTTGGGCTTGAACAGTGAAAAATTCTGAAATGCAGTTTTTGGTTAGCACTCTGCTTCCATCCCAACTCCTTTTCTAATGTCGCCATGCTCGGGCCTGCTGGGGAGAGGTGGCCCCCGGCAGAGCCTGGCCCCTCTCGCCAGAGCGTGGAGTGAGGAGCAGCTCAGAGAGGCATCGCTGGCAAGAGCTCCTTGGAGGTGACAAGCAGAAAGTGCATCATTATTCTCAGAGGAGGAACTGAGCTGGGGGCTGAGCTTTGCCAGCAGGGGGCAGCTGCAGAATGTGGGCCCTGGACTTCCTGCGGCCTGTGCGGCAGGAAGGAGGTGGCCGAGCTCTTTCCCCAGCTGGGAAGTGGGAATGCGGCTGGTGCCCTCCTTTCTCAGCCCTGGGCTGTGGAAAGGAAGTGAGTTATTGAAAACCTTCGTATATAATTTTGATTCATCTCAAGGCATCATATTCCTTTTGCTGTGTGTGCCTGAGAGAGGAGGGGGGAGGGAGGAGGAGAGAAAGAAGCAGAGAGAGGAGGGGAAGGGGAAGAAGGACAGGGAGAGAGGGAGAGGGAGAGGTGAGAGGGGGGAGAAAGGAAGGGGAGAGAGATATTTTCCCATGGCTTCTGTAACAAGTTTCCACAAACTCGGGGCTTAATTCAACACACACTTATTCTCCCACAGCTCGGCAGCCAGAAGTTGGGAATCAGTTTCATGATCAAAACGGAAGGGTCCGCAGGGCCATGCGCTGAGGTCTAGCGAGAAGCCATCCCTCCCGCTATGGCTTCCAGAGCTGCATTTCCAGAATCCCTCGGCCTGCGGCCGTTCTTCTGATCCAGCGGCATCTTATTTCTGTTGCTCATCTCCTCCTCCTCTGAATGCAACCTCCCTCTGCCTCCCTCCTGTGAGGACCTGGCATTGGGCCCTTCCACTGGGCCCACACCCATGACCAGGATAACCTCCCTCCCGGTTCAAATCCCTACTTCATCACATCTACAAAGTCTCTTTTACAAATAAGAGACCATTCACAGGAGCCAGGATCAGGACACCGACACCTCGGGGACCACTATTCTCAGACCACGTGTGTGTGTGTGTGTGTGTGTGTGTGTGTGTGTGTGTGTGTACGCGCACACTCGCCAGGAGGCTGGGAGCCGGAGGAGGAGCTGTGCCTCCGTGGGGAGGGACAGCCTGTGTTTCCAGCACATCCAGCCTGATGCTGCTCACACGCCCCCCTGTGGAAGACCCAATGGAGGGTGGCTAGCCATTCAAGTCTGAGCCTTAGGCCGGTGTTCTCAAAGTGTGGTCCCCGCCAGCAGCAGCAGCAGGCCGTGGGAATTTGTCAGAAATGCAGAAATGTTCACGGCATCCCAGACCCGCCGGGTCAGAGGTCCGAGGTGGTTATGAGCCCTCCCAGGGGTTCTGGCGCTCGCTCTTGTCAGCTCCAGTTTGAGCCAGATCTTTAGGAGGATGGTAAGACAAGGCCTGGGCTGGACCCAGATCTGTCTACAAAACTGTCTCAGTCCTAAAAATCTTCTATGTGCTTCTTCTAATTCAAGCCCCCTCCTCGCCAAGTCCCTGGCAACAACTGATCTGTTTCCCATCTTTGTAGTTTTCCTTTATTGGAACATCATATCAATGCAGTCCTAGAATGTATACAGCCTTTCCGAGTGGCATTGCTCACTCAGCATAACGCACTCATATGTAGGACAATGCAATGTCCATTCATGGTGTTGAGTGGATTGGTAGTTTATTTCTTTGTAATCTCTGAATTGCATTCCATTGTCTGGAGGGACCACGGTTTCTTTATCCACCCACCTATCGAAGAATATCTTTCTTGGGGTTTACAATCTGTACGTGAGCTTGTGCCCAGGTTTTGATGATTATGAGTAAAGCTGCTCTAAATGTGTATGTGCAGGTTTCTGAGTGCATTTTCAAATCAGGAGGTAAATGCCCATGACTGTAATTTCTGGATCGTATGGCAAGAGCACATTTAGCCTCATAGAAGCTGTCAGATTATCTTCTGAAGTGGCTGTGCCATCTGCGTTCCCACCTGCTGCTCCACCTCCTTGCCAGAAATTGCTATTGTCACTTTTTTGGAATGTAGCCACCTAAGAGCGGGTCCAGGTATCTTGCTGCACATTCCATTTGTTTCAGACCAGGCTGGAGCGTGGCCCCTTTGGAGCATGGGGCTTGCTCACTGTGTGAGCTCAGCTGCTCACACAGCTGGCTGTTTAATGGCCCCAGCCAGGCATGGTTCCTCAGCTGTCCCTGAGCCTGTGGGATTGTTGGATGTGGACAGCAGCATGGGGTCTGAATACAGATCAGGGGAAATAAAGTGATGAGAGAATAGAGTAGAATGGAGCTTTGTTCAAGGTAAAAAAGTGTCTTAAAGACACATTAAAATATTATAATTAAGAAAAATATAGTTAAAGAGGCAAAAATCTGTTACACTGGGAAATGATGGTGGAGAGTGGAGTTTTCATAGTGTACAGAACCGCTTGTTCTTGGCCTGTGCCAACGTCATCCTTACCGCATCCTCACCTCACCGGCTAGAGACAAACCTGTACCTGCCAGGTGCACAGCTTCTCTGTTTTCCCATCAGCCACGTGGCCGGAGAGGGACAGTGATGTCCCCGGGGGGCGAGCAGCTGGCTCCGGCCCTGCTTCTGTCCGCACAGTGTCTGTTCTCAGTGATGTAGGATGAGCTCTCGGGCACTCCAGCGAGTTCTCCCGTCTCCCAGGGCCTCAGCCTCCCTCCTCCTCCCCATCCCTCCTCCCTCACTTCCAGGCACAGGCTGTTTGCACAACTGCTCATCTCAGAACCGGAGAACGTTCTGTGCCAGGAAATGAAGACGAAGAGCAAACTCCCCCGCCATTTCTCCTGCCTGCCCCTCTCCTTCCCCCCCTTTTCGCTTCCCACCCCTCCTCCCTGGGCTGAGTCACCAGAGGACCTCTGGGAAGGGCGGTGCTGAAGGAACAGGGGACATGCACCTACCCCTCATGGAGCCTCATGTTCTTTCAGCACAGGAAGCCTCTTTAGGAAACAAAACAAACAAAAGCCGCTTCAGCGCCTGGCTGAGTTGAAGGTCAATGAATGCTTGTGAAATGAATACTGACCCTTACTGGATTAATCAGAGTAAGCTTGGAGTGACCGTCAGTCACTTGGCGCTGAGCACACTCCCCTTCCTCTGGGATCCTGGCCCTGCTCACGTCAGTCGTGTTTGCACAAGACTTCCCACCAGGCCCAGCACCGCATTCCTGGGCTCCTGGGCTCCAGGGCTCCAGGACTCCACGCCCGGCCTCTCACAGAGCGTGGGCCAGGGTGAGGAGCCAGAAGGGGCCTGGCCTCATGCTTGGTCACCGAGTAAGGAGACAGGTGGGACAGTGCCCTCCCCAGCCCCCAGCCCCACGCTGCAATTCCCAGGGTCTTGCTCTCAGGAAGCCCTCCTCCTCTGGGAAGGCCTCCCAGATTCCGCCTCCTCTAAACCTGCCAAATTGCCTCCTCCCAGAGAAGACATGAATGGAAACACTACTCATTTTCTGTGTCATTTAAGTTCTCTTTTAATTGTCCTCAGTGTTCTGCATCTTAAATGTCCCAGGATGCCTGTGTCAATCTCCGCCCTCGGAAGCTCCCGGTCAGATGGGAGAGACCACCAGCCTTTCCCCAGACCAGCCTCAGTGGAGGAGGAAGACCGCCCGGCCCCCAGGAGGCTCGGGTCCAGGAGGAGCAGGTCGCAGTGTCCTCCGAGGCGGGAAGCCTTGAGCACTGGGCGCTGGGTGGGCAGAGAGCACCTCTCCTTTCAGACAGGGCTCCCGCCAGGGTGGGACCGGGGCGGGTGGGCCGGCGGGGCAGAAGGCCTGAGCCTTGGGCCTCTCCCGGCGGCTACTGCAGTCTGTGGGCAAGGGGGCGCAGGCTGCGCAGGGAGCGGGGTGCAGCGGGCGGGCACGCAGGCGGCTGCGGGTCAGGAGCGGGTCCACCAGCAGCAGCTGGAAGAGCAGCAGCCGCAGCGCCCCAGCCACAGCGAGGGGCCTCCCGCCCCCGAGGGAGGGAAGGAGCAGGCTGGGCCCTGGCTCCTCAGCACCCCACCCCTACGGATGTCCCCCGAGAAGAGGGGCCTGGTCCTCTGCCCTTGCCATTCCTCCTCCCTGTGGTCCCCCAACTTCAGGGCAGGTCCTTCCTGGTGTCTGACCGCACCTCCTCCTGGGAATAACGGATGCCTGCCTAGCCTTCCCTTTCCGATACCCCCAGTCCGGGGTGCAGTCCAGGCAGGACTCAGCATCGCTGCAGAGAGGAGCCGCTCAGAAGCCTCCTGTGGCCAGGGTAGTGACCATGGCCAACAGGTGGTGGGAGTGACCATCTCCTACAACTCCCAGGGGTCTCCCCAGGCCCTGATGCTGACGTTCACTGGGCTGCCCTTCTCACAGTGCTCACCTGTGCTTCTCAGCTGGTGTCCAGGGATTGGGTTGGGGTCAGAGATCTTACCTGCGGGTGGACAGAGGACCAGGCTGGCCACGGCACCAACCCAGGCAGACAGCCTCCTCAGGGAACCCCTACCAAACCCCAAAGGACCCATCAGGCCAGAACCCAGCAGCACCTCCGGTCCTGGCCCCCAGTACTCACCCCCAAGAGGTTCCCAGAGGCAGGTCCTCACTGAGGACGTCTCTCCTGCCAGCCAAGGAGAAGGGAGTGAGACTTGGGATGGGCCTGACCCATGTTCCCTGCACCCCAGTGCCTTGCCCCGGCCCTGACACAGGGCCTGTTCGTGGCATGTTCACACAGGGCCTGTTCATGGACTTTCAGCGAATGGGCTCAGGTTCCACGGGTGAGCTGTCACAGTTGCAAATCCCAGGCCTCAGGGCTCTCAGGAGGCCCCATTCTGAGCCCAGGCACCCCTTCGCCTGGTTGGTGGTCACTTGGACACCCCTCATGCCCCCATGGTCTGGGCCTGCCTTCCTTCATGATAAATGGACAAAGGAACCGGCAGTGGGAACCTGAGCCCATTCGCTGAAAGTCCTCCGGGGGCCCAGGTCTCCCTGACTCCCTGCCGCCCTCTGTTCTGTGTCTCTGGGAGGCTAGCTGCCTCAGTACATCCGGACAAGGAATCATTTTCTCTGCAGCCTTTGGAAGGCAGAGAACTGGTTCAACAAATATTATGTTAAAACCAACATAATCCAAAAAGAGGAAGTCACCTGGTTATTAATAGGGTAATAATAGCCGGGCTGGCCTGGCTCAGTGGTTGAGCTTCAACCTATGAACCAGGAGGTGACAGTGTGATTATCGGTCAGGGCACATGCCCGAGTTGTGGACTGGATCCCCAGTGTGGAGCTGATCAATGATTCTCTCTCATCATTGATGTTTCTGTCTCTCTCCCTTACCCTTCCTTTCTGAAATCAATAAAAAAATATTTTTAAAGAATAAACTAATAGTAATAGATGACTTTGGACATATTACTTAACTTCTCTGTCTTCCCCCTCCCCCCCAAAATGATGAAAATTATATGACTTAATAAATGTAAAGAGTTTACAATAAATACTACCTGGCAAGAGTAATCACTGAATAAGTGGTAGCAATTAATTATTTACTCATTGTTTGGGTCTAATAGGTAGGGTGTCATATAGGGTGATATATAGCTATTTAGGTATAGAGAGAGAGAATAGCCTTAGGTAGTTGGGTTAAGTTATGTACCTTAATATACATCTCAATCCTAAGAGGGAGGAGGCATTGTCACCTTGTGGAAGACATGCATCAGAGCCCAGATTTGGGTGAGCTGTCACAGTTGCAAATCCCAGGCCTCAGGGCCCTCAGGTGGCCCCACTCTGAGCCCAGGCACCCCTTCACCTGATTGGTGGTCACTTGGACACTCCTCATGCCCCCATGGTCTGGGCCTGCCTTCCTTCCCACCAAACCCTGGGGCCAGGGTGAGTGAAAGGGGCAGGGGGCATTCACAGGGCCCCAGGCTCCGTCCCCACCTGACAGCTGTAGGGGCTCCGTGCTCTGGCTATGATCCCCAGCCCCGGCCCAGTGTGCCAGGCAAGGCTTCCCAGGATGCCAGCTCCTCCGAGGGCCGGGAGAGCTGGGCCACGCTAGTCCAGGTGTCTGCAGCTGGGGAAGGGCCATAGGTGAAGGCGCCCAGGGCGCTGCCATTGCCAGTGGAGGACCAGATGGGGCTCTCCAGGCCAGGGGGCACTACATCCAGGACTAGGCAGACCACCAGCAACCTGCTGCTTCCCATCCACCTGCATCGTGATGGGTGGGGCCAGTGAAGGGAAGGGGTGCCGCCCACACCTGTAAGAGAGCATGCACCTGTGGGAGCCTAGATCTGTCCGTGCCCTCGCAGGCCCGCATCTCACTGTAGGCTTTTATGCTTCTATCTGTCCTTTCCCCATCCATCTGTCCCTCCATCCTCTCCACCAGCCCTCTCTCCTTGCGTTTTCCCCTCTAAACACCCTTCCTTCCCTCCACCATTTCATACACCTCTACTCATTCACTCTTTTTCCATCGTCCATGTTTTCTACAGTGATTCTCTCTACTTTTCATCTATATGTCCATCCATCCATCTATCCATCCATCATCTTTCCATCACCCAACTATCATATCTGAACCTTTCTGTGCAATGCATTAGGGATACATTAATTTATATACAACATGAAATTATATATAACTAGAGGCCTGATGCACGAAATTCGTGCACAGGGTGGGAGGGGGTGTCCCTCAGCCCAGCCTGCACCCTCTCCAATCTGGGACCCCTCTCACAATCCAGGACTGCTGGCTCCCAACTGCTCGCCTGCTTGCCTTCCTGATTGCCCCTAACTGCTTCTACCTGCCAGCCTGATCACCCCTTAACCACTCCCAATGCCAGCCTGATCGATGTCTAATTGCTTCCCTGCCAGCCTGTTTGCCCCCAACTTCCCTTCTCTGCCAGCCTGGCCACCCTTAACTTTCTTCCCCTGCAGGGTTTGATTGCCTCCAACTGCCCTCCCTTGCAGGCCTGGTGCCCCCCAACTGCCCTCCCCTGCTGGCCATTTTGTGGTGGCCATCTTATGATCACATGGGGGCAGCTATTGTGTGTTGGAGTGATGGTCAATATTCATATTACTCTTTTATTAGATAGGATTATTAGATAGGATAGAGGCTTGGTGCACAGGTGGGGGCCAGCTGGTTTTCCCTGAAGAGTGTCCTGGATCAGGGTGGGGGTTCTCTTGGGGCATGGGGTGGCCTGGACGAGGGGCCTGTGGTGGTTTGCAGGCCAGCCACACCTCCTGGCAATCCAAGTGGAGGACCTAGTATCTGGAATTTATTTAGGTTCTACAATTGAAACTTTGTAGCCTGGAGCAGAGCCAAGCCTCTGCTCACTCTGGCTGCCACCATTTCTATTTTGTTTTATGTATCTTCTATAATTGAAAATTTGTATTCTTGAGTGGAGGCCTAAGCTGGCCAGGGTGTATGGAAAGCTTGACTTCCTCTATTGAAACCCAAGCCTCTCAACTGCTCTCTGTAGCTGTAGCAATCTTGGTTGGGTTTAATTTGCATACTTGCTCTGATTGGCTGGTGGGCATGGCTTGGGGTGTGGCTTGGGCGGAGTTATGATTAATTTGCATATTACTGTTTATTAGATAGGATAATTTATATATACACTAGAGGCCCAGTGCATGAAATTTGTGCATGGGGGGGGGGGAGAGGGTGGTGTCCCTCAGCTCAGCCGGCACCCTCTACACCATCTCTTTCACAATCCAGGACTGCTGGCTTCCAACTGCTCGCCTGCCTGCCTTCCTGATTGCCCCTAACCACTTCTGCCTGCCAGCCTGATCACCCTCTAACCACTCCCATGCCAGCCTGATTGATGTTTAACTGCTCCCCTACCATCCTGTTTGCCCCCAACTTGCCTCTCCTGCAGGGCTGTTCACCCCCAACTGCTCTTCCCTGCAGGCTTAGTCCCTTCCAACTGCCCTCCCCTGCTGACCATCTTGTGGTGGTCATCTTGTGTCCACATGGGGGCAGCTATCTTGATAGTGTGTATTAGAATGATGGTCAATATGCATATTACTCTTTTATTAGATAGGACAGAGGGCTGGTACATGGGTGGGGGCCAGCTGATTTGCCCTGAAGGGTGTCCCAGATCAGGGTGGGGGTTCCCTTGGGGCATGGGGTGGCCTGGGAGAGTGGTGGTTTGCTAGCCAGCCACACCTCCAGGCAGCCCAAGCAGAGGACCTGGTATCTGAAATTTATTTACATTCTGCAATTGAAACTTTGTAGCCTAGAGCGGAGCCAAGCCTTCTGCTTGCTCCATGGCTGTCACCATTTCTGTTTGGATTTGGTTATCTTCTATAATTGAAACTTTGTAGTCTTGAGTGGAGGCTTAGGCCAGTAAGGGAAGGTGGAATGCTTGCCTCCTGCTCTATGTGGCTGCAACCATCTTGGTTGGGATTAATTTGGAGACTCGCTCTGAATGGCTAGTGGGCATGGCTGGGGGCATGCTTGTGGGTATAGTGGAGGTATGGTCAATTTGCATTGTTTGGGTGCATTGTTTTGTTAGATAAGATTGTCCCCAACTTCAAAGAGCTCAGTCTCATGGAAAACAAACATGCATAATACCTGGTTGTGCCAGAGTCAGGAGAGTGGTTGCTTCTGGGGGGAAAAAGGAGAAAATATGATCTGGAATGAGATTAAAGGGGCTTCCAAAGTATCTGTAACTTTTTGTTTCTTACAAAAAATCTAGTTCAGCTCAACTGGTGTAGCTTAGTGGTTGAGTGGCAACCTATGAACCAGGAGGCCACAGTTTGAATCCTGCTCAGGGCACTTACCTGGAATTTGGGCTTGATCCCAGGTAGGGGGCATGCAGAAGGCATCCAATCAATGTTTCTCGTTGATGTTTCTATCTCTTTCTTCCTCTCCCTTCCTCTCTGAAATCACTACAAAAATACATTTTAAAAAATATTGTTCAAATATGGCAAGATTATAACAATTAGTTAATCTGAGTGGCATATGAAAGGGTGTTTGTTGTATTATTCACCATAAGACATGCTTAGAGAGAGGAAGGGAGAGAAACATTGATGTGAGAGAAACAACCTCGATCTGGGATCGAAACCTGCAATCCAGGTAGACCTGTTTTTTATTTTCCAGAATAGTTCTAATTTTCCAAAAACTTAGTCTTTTCAGTAAGGATGATCCATTTAATATATAACAATGTTATTTTTGAACAGTTGAATATTTGCTCATAAAAATTAAATCTTAAAGGTTAAAATCTCCAAATAAATTAAAACTGTAAGTTAAGCCCTAACTGGTTTGGCTCAGTGAATAGATTGTCAACTTGTGGACTGAAGGGTCCTGGGTTCAATTCCAGTCAAGGGCATGTACCTTGGTTGCAGGACCCTGGCCAGGGCTCATGTGAGAAGCAATCAATTGATGTGTCTCTCTCACATTGATGTTTCTCTCTCTGTCTCTTCCCCTCCCTTTCTCTCTCTCTCTAAAAATCAATGGAAAAATGTCCATGGGTGAGGATTAACAAAAAACTACACACAAACACAAACACACACACACACACACACACACACACACACACACACACACACACTCACACACACACACCTCTGAGTGTAGCCAAGCCAAAGAAATGTGCAGGCTGCAGGGACACATGCCAGAGTGTTTTGTGGGGATGTAGGGGTGTGGAGTACTCACACAGGATTTCTTGAAGGTCAAATAACTTACCTGTATCATGTGGATGGTTAGTAGCCTAAACAATGGACACAGACACCAGGGGGGTGAGGGCATGAGCCATAATGAATTGGTGAATATAGCCAATAACTCCAATAATATTAATATAGATTACTTCAAGTGCACAGGTGACATGTTAATAAGCAGTGCTCTGTAATTTATTGCTATGGGTTAATTGTAGTTTTTTAAACCTAATCAAATGTGGCAAATGGATGTCACCCATGTCCTGGAGTTTGGTAAGCATAGCTGGGTACATGTTAATGGAAATACCTGCTCCCGCTTTATCTTTGAGACTCCCCAAAAGGGAGATAGTGCCAAACACGTAATTAGTAATTGTTTACCTGACTTTGTGGAACTAAGAACTCCCTTAGGGCTAAAAAAAGACAATGGACCCACATCTGCTAGTTCTGATTTCAGCACTTTTGTGAGCAATATCAAATTTGTCATAAAACTGGTATCCCTAACTACCCTCAAGGTCAACCAAAAGTGTTAAGAGCCAATCACTAAAATGAAAAATGGGGGAGAGGGATGTTATGTGTCCCCTCAGAATAAACTCAGTCATGCCTTTTATACTTAAATTTTTTGAATTGCGATGCACAAGGTCCCAGAGCAGCCGAAAGGCACCAGGCCTCCAATACAATAGCCTCTGCAGAGGTAGCCTATTGCATTGGTCCGTGAACTCGGGCTCGGGAGCCACATGCAGCTCTTTGGCCCCTTGAGTGTGGCTCTTCCACAAAATAACACGGCCAGGCCAGTCTATTTTGAAGAAGTGGTGTTAGAAGTTTCAGTTTAAAAAATTGGCTCTCAAAAGAAATTTCAATCATTGTACTACTGATATTTGGCTCGGTCGACTAATGAGTTTGCCAACTGCCACTACCATAGGAAAGATGTGCAAATTGGACAATGGTTTGGGCCAGGTCTAGTAATAATGTGGAACAGTAGTTGTGCTAGTGTATTTCCAGAAGAAGAGGTGCAGCCATTTTGGGTGCCAGAGTGTTTCGTGTGTCACCACAATGGACCCAGATAAGCTCTGTGTCCCTTTGTTCAAAAGAAAGATTTTCCTGATGACAGCATGCGGAAGATGAATAAAATGTAAGGGGCCAACGCACCAACATGGGGACAGCTCAAGAAGCTAACAACTGAGTGCCAGCAGATGGAAGAAAAGGAAGACCTGGAAGCTACACCCTCAACCATGGTTCTGCCTATGCTACCAGTCTTCTGCAAAGTCTTGCCCAGCCAAATCCAAAGACTCTGAATAAATATACACCAGCAGCCAAAGAAATTTCATTAAGTAGCTAAAAATGTTAACATGTCTGTAGTTTGATGTCTCTTTTATTGCTGTGTTGCTTTAGCATTTCGTTGTTATTGTTTAATAGTGAGGGGTACGTTCAAGCTTATTTCAATTGTACTAGCTTAAAAATAAAAAGTGGAGAGGTATGGAACAAGTATATGGTGAATCCTAGGGCTGATCTGTAGCAAGTCCACCTAAAAGGCAAGGCCTGAAGGGCAGAGCTCTCCTGGCATAATTAAGCCTGACCTTGTGACCCTCCCTAATTCCTTCCTAAGCAGCTAATGGGCTGAGGGAGGTGCAGCAAGTGATACCAAAACTAAAACTTTTGTATAAATCTACCCTTGTTTTACTCAGACTATAAAATAAAGCATCCACTTGAAGACTGTGTCCTTGGTGTCCTCATTCAGGCACGGAAAACCCACCCAGCCGCAGCATATGCCCTCTGTCTTTTCTACAATCCTTCAACACCTCTCCTCGGGTTCACCCTTGACCTAGTTGGCATGGCACAATAGCAAAGAAGGAAATAAACATAAAACTACTGATGTAATCTTGTTTATTGAACCATTTCTTTATTGTTACACTTTGGGGCAAGTGACATGTGTGATCACACAGCAGTTTCCAAATCCATACTCATGTCCTTCAAATGCTGGGTTGTGCTGAGCGCTAGGGCTGGGCTTCTTAGGCAATATTCCACATGACCAGGTGCATGCAGGCCATGGCGTCCTCGATGGAGCTGCGGCCATGCTCCGGGTTCTGGATGACGCGTCCCAGGTGCTGGTCCGCGAGGCTGCGGAGGGAACGCCTGTAGGGGAGGCCCCGGTGGTGCGGGAAGAGCACAGAGGTGTCCAGCACGGTGCCGTGGGTGAGCTTCAAGGCCAGCAGGTCACTGTGCAGGCTGTGTCCAATGAGGATGGTGTCGGCGTTGAAGAGGGCGAGCAAGACGGCCTGGACGTCCTGCAGCGAGACGCTGGTGGCGGCCAGGTGCGCGGCGGTCACTCCCGAGAACCTGGTGTTGTAGTCCACGATAGGGCGCTGGGGCCTGACGAAGGTGTCAAACACCACCCTCCCAGCGCTGTCCACCACGGAGACTCGGGTCACCTCCAGGCTGGCGGTGGTGTAGGACATCTCACAGTCCAGGGCGTAGATGCCAGGGTGAGCGCCTCGGGGCAGGTCTTTGGCAAAGGTGTGCACGAAGCCCTGCAGGTCCTCGTGGCGGCTGTCCCGCACGTGCTGGGGGGCCACCTGGCAGCCAGGGGAGCCGATGGCGGCCGAGCAGCAGGTGTACTGGATCTCCCAGCCCGCTGGCACTGGAGTGGGGCGCAGCCGCCCCCAGTGGTAGTGGCATGCCTCCTGGCGCACACAGCAGCCAGAGGGCGCCACGAGGTACTGGGTGCCACAGAGGCAGCAGAGCTTGCAGGAGGGGTCTAAGGGCGGCTTGTCTTGGTTGGTGAAGAGGATTGCGCCCCCGGGCCTGTCGGGGTGTGGGAAGGGGAAGCCGAGCTCCTTCAGCTGGTCCTGAGTGAGCAGGTGCTCCTTGAGAAGCTGGTACAGGGCGGCTCCTTTCACAGGATGCTCCCCGAGGGGGCTCTCAGGGCGCTGGAGGGAGAAACAGATCTGGGTGGCCAACATGCCCCCCAAATCTGAGTTCTGGGGCACAGCGTCGAGACCCTTGGCATTGTAGGGATCGGGTCCTGGGCCGCGGGCCAGATCGCACAGCCTGTGGAAGGTTCTGTGGGCCAGCTTGTCATACTTCCTCTTGCTGTGGCTCTGGTGGTAGGCAGTCTTCTCCTCCTTGAGCGCCTTCTCGATGGCTTCCTGGGTGGAGGGGCAGAACTTGAGACACTGGTCCAGGAACAGGCTGAGGTAGCATTGACGGGTGACTGCGGGGACTTTGTCCCCACCCTCTTCTGGTGGAACTGGCTGCTGAGAACGCTGCATAGGTGGGTTGCAGACCATGTGTTTGGTTAGCCTGGTGCTGATGGCCATGGACGCCTGGTCGGAGAGGGTACGTGTCTCTGGGAGCTGGCTGCCCAGTCCCTGGGCCTTGGCAGGTGGGCTGTTGCTGCTGGCTGGGAGGGGCCTCTTGGCATCTTCAGCCAGGCAGGGCTTGGGGACCAGGGCAACCCTGCTCTTGTCGCTGTTTGCAGATGAGATGTGGATGAAGGAGTGCTTCCTGGTCTGATGGTGGGCAGCATGGGGCAGGCTGGCTGAGTCCCTGGGAGCCTGCTCTGCCTGCCGCCCCAGGTCACACAGCTCCTGGGCGGTGGACAGTCTGTTGTGGGGAGCCAGGCCTCTGTGCACTGACTGCGGTTGGGTGATGAGAAAGTTGGGGGCCCAACTGTTTATTGGGGGCACCAAGGGCAGGGCACCAGGGTCTGTAGGATGACAGGACACACTGACCTCGGCCTCCAGATCTTGCACATACCTGGGAGGAAACCAGCTGGGTGCAGTGGCCCTCAGCTGGGCTGGAGCTTTTGCTGCTCTTGGACTTCTTCTGGGAGAAGACATGGTCCTGCACTCTTGGGCTCTGGAGTCTAATGGCTTAGGCTGGGTGGCCTCTGCCATTATATAGGCAGAAAGCCCCGCCTCCCAGCAGATTGACTGGCTAAGCCAATTATTTCTACATAACAAGCTCTCCAGTCTGCTGTTTAGACCTCTACCCTGAACCCACCCCACTTAATCTGATCTTCTCTGGACTGGCTTCTAGAATGCCTGAGCTCCCTGGGGACCTCATGCATAGGAGGGAGCTCCCAGTCCAGAGGGTGGGCCCCATCCTCTGCTCAGCCTTCCCTGTGCCAGGCCACTGAATTCCCCACATTGACCCCAGAACCACTCATGTCTTGGGCCAAGGGGAGGCAGCCAAGGCTCACAGAGCACAAGAGTACACAATGCAAGTTTGGAGCAAGGCAGGGACCAGGCACTGTGTCCTTGTAGGAGGGCTCAACCACATCTCACTCTCCCTGTATTCCAAGGACCCTCCAACCCCGCCAGCGTGGAGCACAACTCTGATTGAATATGGGTCTGGGCACTGGTCTGCCAGGAACTGAGGCCTGTTGGATTGCGTCTCCTTGCCTTGCTTGGTGAGAATGAGGTCCTCTATGTTACCTGCCCAGCAGACAGAGTGGTCAGATGTAATGTCTTCTTGTCCCTTGCCTTCTCTTCCCTGGGGGCTGGAACTCATGTTCATCCTTCCATAAGGCTCCCCCATTTTCTCATCTGGCTAAAGGGAACCTCTGTACCCATGAAACATCCTAACTCTTCCTCCCTCTCACTGCAGTCCCTGGCTCCTGCATCCACTTTCTGTTTGAGAATTTGACCACCTCATCAAAGTGCAATTCCATAGAACATGCCTTTATGGGTCTGGCTGATTTCAAGAGGCCTCATATCCTCAAGGGTCATCATCCATGTGGAGCATGTGTCAGAGTTTAATTTTTAAAATATGTCAGGGGGGTATGTTTTTCCATTAATTTTTATAGAGATTATAGGTATGTTATGAGAGAGACAGAGCAATCAATTGGTTTTTACATGCACACACTCTGATTGCGACCTACGATCAATCCCACAACTGAGTAATATGCTCTTGACTGGGTAGCAATTCTAGACCTTTTGATCCAAATGTGGAGTCTCCAATCATGGATTCAATCTGGCCTGTGCACTATTGGTATTTTAATTTGATAGTGGCCTACCTAATGGTTGTGAAGTGCTATCTCACTAAGGTGTCTATTTTCATTTCCCTAATGACTAGGCTATCACTTAAGGCCTCTGTGTTTTAAACTCACTGATACACATCTGCTGTGCATATCTATACTCTACAGAAAAAGTTAACATAATTGGGGTGGGGACTGGATTAAAACTGGTGGCAGAGTAGGAGGATGCTGCACCCACATGCTCCCAGGAACAAGCTGGAATTACAACTGAAATCCTGAAAGGCTTTCTGAATAATCAACCGAAAACTCACAGGAGAGAACCCTGGTACCCAAGGACCAAAGGTGGAGAGGGCATAGCGCAGTGGTTGGCAACCTTCCGCCCTGAGCCACATGTGGTTCTTTGGCCCCTTGAGTGTGTTTCTTCCACAAAATTCCACGTGTGGGCACACACATACAGTGCAATTGAAACTTCGTGGCCCATGCACAGAAGTAGGTTTTCTGCTCTCAAAAGAAATTTCAGTCATTGAACTGTTGATACTTGGCTCTGTTGACTAATGAGTTTGCTGACCACTGGCACAGAGAGTGGTATAAAGGGCAGAGGTGCAAAAAGGCTGGTGGTGCACCCACAGAGGGCAACTGAAGTCCATAGAGATGTCTAAGCTGTGGGAGGGGGACAAGGGAGGTACCACTGAGAACTGTGGGATTAATCCTGAAGCTGGGCTCTCCAAAAGAGAGCACCAAACTGAGGAGGGTACCCACATAACCTCTATCTGTGAAAAGCAGTGGGGTGCTGTGTGCCAGGGATTAGCTGAAAGTTAGGGTACCCTCTTAAAGGGCCAATGCACAAAAAATGTGCTTCCCCGTGGAGCCACCCACCTTGTGCTCTGACAGAGGGAGGGTGAAGTGGACTGGAGCTGTGAGAGAGAAGCCAGGACTGGGACTTGGGGGATCTCAGAAGGCATACACCCCAAGTTTTCTGGGCTCAGCCATTCCCTCACACCGTGGAGGACATCTTTCCCAGGTAGACATCTGCCTTGCCTGTGGAGGGAGATAGTTGACACACCATATTGGAAAACACCTTGCCCTGAGGGCACTTAAGAGATGAAAAGTAACAATTAGCCTTCAGGCAGAAGCAGCTGCTCCACCCTGTTGAACAAAAACTCTGTCCACACCTGAGGGCAATTTATGTTGGAATCCTATTATTCTGTAAGCAGAGGTGATCTCTGGAGGTGTTGAGTCTTAGCTGGATCCCATGAGTCAGAAACAACCTTTAACACTGGCCTGCACTAGACATTGGGAGATGTAGAGTATCTACCCAAGCCCAAATATAGTCACAAACCGAAACCGGTAGCCAAAATGAGGATACGAAAAGACAACCCCCAAATTAAAGAACTAACAACAAGAAGAGATAAGGAATTTATCTGTTCATCAGAAACAGAGTTCAGAGTAATGATATTAAAAATGCCCTACAGTATGAGAAAGAAGATATAGTAACTATGAGAAAAAAAGCAGTCTGAGATAAAGAATGACACAACACAGATGAAGAACACATTGGAAGGAATACACAGCAGATTAGGAGAAGCTGAGGGTTGAATCAGTGAATTAGAAGACAGAGTTGAACATATCACTAAATTAGAGAACCACAAAAAAAAAAAAATTCAAAACAGGAGGACAGCTTAAGGGAGCGGTGGGACAATGTGAAACATAGCAATATTAGAATAGTAGGTGTGCCAGAAGAGGCAGCAAGGGAGAAAGGAATAAAGAAGGTGTTTGAAGAAACAATGTTAGAAAACTTCCCTAACCTAGTAAGAGGAAAAGTCACACAAGTTCAGGAGGTAGAGAACCCCAAACAAGAAGAACCCAAACCGACCCACATCCAGACACATCATAATTAAAATGGCAAAAATTAATACAAAGAGAGAATCTTAAAAGCCAAAAGAGAAAATAAATCTGTCGCATACAAATGAGTTCCCATAAGGCTGACACCTGATTTCTCATCAGAAACTCTAAAGGCCAGAAGGGAATGGCATGAAGTACTCAAGGTAATGGAAAGCAAGGATTTCAAACCAAGATTACTATAAACAGTGAGGCTATCATTCAAAATAATTAGTCAGTGTTAAAGGCTGTTTCTGACTAATCAGATCAGGCTAAGACTCAACACTTCCAGAGTCAACACCACCTCTGCCTACAGACTAACAGGATTCTGACTTGATTTGCCCTCAGGTGTGGCCAGAGTTTTTTCCAACAGGGTGGAGCAGTTGCTTCTGCCTGGAGCTTCCCAAACCCAAAAAGGCTAAAGGAGTTCATCACCAGCAAGCCAGCATTACAAGAAATGCTAAAGGGATTGCTGTAAGGGATTTCTGAGAAAACAAACAAACAAACAAACAAAGAAACAAAAAAACAGAGAGAGAAACCTAGCCATATAGGCTGATGTTCTATCCACTGAGCCAAATCTATAGGGCTAGTCTCATTTAAAAAAAAAATGATTTGAGTGAGAGAGACAGAGGTGTGGATCTGTTGTTCCACGCATCCATGCACTCACTGGTTGATTCTTGCATGAGCTCTGGACAGGGATTGAATCCAACCTCGGTACATTAGCCACACTCTTAACCAACTGAGCCCTCCATTCCTCACTCCGCCAGGGCCTAGTCTCACTTCTATTGTCTTTTTGTAAGGGTTTATTTTACTCTCTGCTCTCTGCAGCCCCAACTTAACTTCATCAGGAGTTAATTTTGCTGTATGATAGAAATTTCCCCCATAAATATTGGTGAGTTTATGTCTTTCTGGCTCTGATTTCTTTATTCTGGTGCCAGCTTCACTTCATTTCCCTTTGTTTATTGTAATAGTTCCCATGATTTTTCTCTATCTCTTCCCCTCCCTCCCACTCTCTCTCTAAAAATCAATGAAAAAATATCATTGTGTTAGGATTAACCAAAAAACAACACACACACACACACACACCCCACAACTCTGAGTATAGCTAGACCAAAGAAATGTGCAGGCTGCGGGGACGAGTGCCAGGGAATTTTTTGTGGATGTAGAGGTGTCAGAACTCACATAAGATTTTTAAAAATTAATCTTTATTGTTCAGATTATCACAATTGTTTCTCCCCCCCCCCATAACTCCTCTCCACCCGGTCCACACCCCACCCTCTGCCCTTACTCCCCCGCCCCCCGACATCCTCATACATACTTATATGATTTTTGTCCAGTCTCTTCCCGTACCCCCCACACAGACACCCTTTCCCCCTGAAACTTATCAGTCTCCTCCCTATTTATGCCCCATATGCTATTATATTCACTATTTCATTCTGTTCATCAGATTTTTAATTCACTTGATTTTTAGATTCACTTGTTTATAGCTATGTATTTGTTGTTCATAATTTTTATCTTTACTTTTTCCTTCTTTTTCCTATTTTTAAAGAACACCTTTTAGTGTTTCATATAATACTAGTTTGGTGGTGATGTACCCCTTTAGCTTTTTTTCTGCTCTGTGAAGCTCTTTATCTGCCCTTCAATTCTGAATGATAACTTTGCTAGGTAAAGTAATCGTGGTTGTAGGTTCTCTCTATTCATCACTTTGAATATTTCTTGCCACCCCCATCTGGCCTGTATAGTTTCTGTTGAGAAATCAGCTGATAATCATCATATGAGTGCTCCCTTGTAGGTAACTGTTTTTCTCTTGCTGCTTATAAGATTCTCTCTTTCTCTTTTGCTCTTGGCATTTTATATATGATATGTCTTGGTGTGGTCCTCTTTGGATGTCTTTTGTTTGGGGTTCTGTATGTTTTCTGGACTTGTAAGTATTTCTTTCATCAGGTGGGGATAGTTTTCAGTCATAATTTCTTCAAGTAGGTTTTCAGTGTCTTGCTCTCTCTCTTTTTCTGGCACCCCATAATTCTGAGTTTGGTACACTTGAAGTTGTTCCAGAGGCTTCTTACATTATCTTCAACTTTCTGGATTCTCTTCTCTTCTTGTTTCTCCGGAGGAGTGTCCTTTGCCTCTTTGCATTCCAAGTCTTTTACTTGATTCTTGGATCCTCTAGTCTGCTGATGGGTCTCTGTATAATATTTTTTATTTCAGTCAGTGTGTGTTTAATTTCTAGTTGGTCCTTTTTCATATCCTCGAGGGTCTCGCGAAATTTATCAGCCTTTTCTAAGAAATTCTTGAAAAACCTTATAACCGTGGTTTTGAACTCTATATCCAGTCTTTTGTTCTCCTCCATTTTTTTTTTGTTTGAGATATTTTTCCTTGACTCCTCATTTTCACTCCTTCCCTGAGATGGTAGGGTAGCTTTGTGGGCCTGGGTGTCCTATATAGTTCTCTGGGTCAGTCTCCCAGTTGCCTGATGTGGACACTCTTGGTGCATCCCTTTGTGGACTGCGTGTGAACTCTTGTTGTAGTTAGGTCTTGATTGTTGGTGTCACTGGAATTGACCTCCAGGCCAATTGGCTGTGAGGACATGCTGTGTCTATAATGGAAGAATTGCTTTGCTGAACACACGTTTATGGGGGAGGACTTACTCCAGAAGGGCTTTGGTGCTCACTGAGTCTGCCTCTTGAATGTGTTCCTTATGAGAGTAGTTGACATCTGGTGGCATCTCACACCGACCACTAGATGCACTAGTTTCTGGATCTCCAATGGGGTGCAGATCAGCTACTGTCTGAAGCCACCCTGCAGGAGCTACCACAAGAACAACAGTTTTCTTCTCTTTGCTTGGAATTTGGCGGTTTTTGAGCTGGATCTGCAGTTTATTTTGTTAAGCTGCCACAATACAGACCATTTATATGCAAAAGCAGCTGTGTGGCTCCTGGGCGGGTTTGTAGAATGTGCAGGTGGCCTCAGTGCAGGGTAGGGCCTCAGAACATCACTACAATGGTGCATGGCAAACAGCAATGGCTGCCATCAGCCATCTCTGCCTTTGGGCATTTCCAAGTCCCCACCTCCTTGCGCTACTGCACAGTAAACAATGACTGCTGCTCACACCTCTGCAAAGAAGTCACCCTCGATTTCAGACCTGATGGCCAATAGACCAGCTTCTCCCCATAGACATCTGGGTCCCCCATGTGTCACCAGAAACTGGATTTCAAAGTGATCGGGAGCTTTTTTCCCTTCGGGTTAAAAAAAAAAAGCCGCACTCCCAGTCATCTGACACCAGCCCGATTCCAGTGCCTCCATACCTAGGTTTTTCAGCTTTTCAGCTCTTGTGTTCCTTTCTCTTTCAGCCAGCTTTCCCATGGTCTGGGTGATATACAGTTTGTCTTTTAGTTGTAGTTTTGAAATTGTTGTGCAAGGCGGAAGATTAGTTGTTTACCTTTGCCACCATCTTGGTTTCTCCCCACATAAGATTTCTTGAATGTCAACTAACTGACCTGTAGCATGTGGATGGTTAGTAGCCCACTCACATTTGAGCTCAGATCTTAGCGATGCCAAGTCCCGCATATCACCCCATGTGGAAGGATGAGTAAGATTTTGCTCCATGACAAGGTGGACCAACCTGGATGTGGCCTCAGATAGAGTTGGTTTGTCTCCTGAATTGATATACTGAATCTCAATGGTCACATCAATATAAGGGGATTAATGACACCAGCCCCACAGAGTTGTTGCATAGTATAAAGTTCATGAATCAAAAACACATGGCAGGTGAGTACCCGGATTCTTACGGATGCTATCATTAATAAGGCATCACAAACAAACAGAGGAGTGAGCTCCAGGAACCATAGCTCCTGAGCTTTCACAGTTGTTCAGGAAGAGACACTCCCCAAGGTAAGTTAAGCATGTACCCCCTCCACAAAGCCTCCCAGGATTGCCCCTCCTGACCCTGGCTGCATCCTTCCCAGAGCTCAGTCGCCTGCCCTGGGCATGCCTGCTCCACATGGGTATGGTTGGCCTCCTCAGGAGGGAGAGCTGTGACACACTGAGTCTGGTTTAGCTCAAGGAGATGTCTTGATTCAAAGGTCAGGGGCTTTCCCCGGGCCCCCAAATACACATGCAAATTGGCAAGGCTCTAGATGAAGTTGGAATTCCCATAATTCTAGTCCTTTGGCTCCAGCTTTGATCTTTGGAAACCTGGGGGTGCATACACCCTGTAAGTCCCTGAGGCCTTGGGACTTCTCCTGAGAGCCCCCTGATAAGGGGGAGCTGGGAGTGAACACAAGGCATTAAGAACCCTGCTGGAAAGGGCACCCTGAGGGCAGGAGACCTAGAAGGGAAGGGGAGGAGGGACCTCACAATACTGCCCAGGTCCCATGACTCCATATCACCTAACAGCCCAGGCTACTCCACCGGTCCCCATGGACACCCACCACCTTGCTTTGTTTCTCTGTAACCCCAAGAGGTGACTACTCCCTACCACCCATGGACCACCGGGGAGCAGGCCGTGGGGTCCCGGAAAAGGTAGCTGGAGCATAGGGTGCAATGGGGAAGGGAAGATGGGCTTCTGGTGAGACACTCTGAGGCCCCAGTGCTTCTGTCCTGCCTCCTTGCATCTCACCCTCACCCGGACGCTCAGAGGGAGAGGGTGGTTTGGGATAGACAAATGGGGCCCAGAGAGAGAAGCAGGGAGGGACTCACCTACAGGCAGGGCTGGACACCCTAGGACCAAGAGAAGCAGCAGCCAAGCCCTGGCCATGGCTCATTTAAAGGAGGCAGGTCATAGCTGCAGACCTGAGGTGTGGGCTAGGGAGCAGGCACCCAAAGGCTGCCCCCCAGGCCACAGGCCCAGCTGCACCTCAGCTGCTCCACCACAAAGCCATTTTCCTCCACAGGGGTCTCTCCCACTCCACCTGGGCCCCCAACCCCATCCTCTCTCATGGGCCAGGGAACTCAGGCTGCCACTCCAACAGCTGGAGTTGGACGCCCACACTCCTTCCCATCTGAAGAGCACCCCGCCCTCACTGGCCCAGCCATCTGTAGGGTACAGAGCACGAGGCAGCATGTCAAGGACTTAAAACACAGCACTTCATGCCATCCCCCTAACCACAGTGCGGCCCATTGCACAGGTGAGGCGACCGAGGCCAGAGCGACCGAGGGACCTGCTCAAGGCCATCCAGCTGGCAGGGGTAGAGCCAGGGCTTGAGCGGTTCCTGGTGGCTGGCCAAAAGCCCCCACACTCATTTCCATGTCACTCTGCCCCTTTTAAATAGAATTGATCTCTTGGAGCAATTTCAAGTTCACAACAAAATTGAACAGAAGGTTCAAAGTTTCTGATGTATTCTCTGCACTGCTAGGTAAAACCCTTAAAAAACAAACAAACACCCAGGGGGCCCTGTGCCCAGGGTGAGCTGTGTGCCTCGGGGAAGCAGTGGGAACCGGGGGGGGGGGGTGCGGGGGGTTGGCGGTGTGAACCAGAGGAGGAGCGGATTCTATTTGTGTAAACCTGAGATAGTCACCATAAGACAAGCAGACTGCCAAATGAGGAGCGGATTCTATTCTTGTGGTTCTGAGATAGTCACCATAAAACAAGCAGATTGTCAAATGATGGCGGGGAGGGAAGGAGACCTGGGGGGAGATAGGAGAATAACCGAAGGACTGGTATGCATGCATATAAGTACAACCAAGGAACACAGAACTCTGGGGAGGGAGGGCATGAATGGGAGGTGGATTGGGGGGCAATGGTAAGCTATGTACACATATAATACCTTAATCAATTAAAACTAAAACAAAAAACACCCACTGAAATAAAAAAAAAACAAAAAAACAAAACAAACAAACAAACAAAAAAACCTTGTGATTGATGCTATTTGTAGTGACTCCACTAAACTTTAGCTAGGTAGGTATAATTTTTATCCTAAAACTTCCCATCTAGGTATATACCTTAATGAAATAGTAAGAGATTTGGTCATTATAAGACAAAGAGGTATGCACACACTCACTCTCTCTCTCTCTCTCTCTCTCTCTCACACACACACACACACACACACACACACACACACACAAACACACACACACAAACACACACACACACACACACACACACACACACACACACACACAAGAGCAGGCCCTGGCCGGTGGTTTTGAGTGGTCAGAGCGCTGGCCCCTGCATGGAGGGGTCATTAGTTCAACTCCTGGTCAAGGGCACATACCTGGGTTGCAGGTTCGATCCCTGGTCAGGGCACATTTGGGAGGAAACCAATGCCTCTCTCACATTTCACTCTCCTCCCTTCCTGCCTCCCTCTCCCTCCCACTCTCTAAACAGCAATGAAAATAAAGGGGACATATGTAATAATTTCAACAATAAAGTATTATTAAAAAATAAAAATAAAATAAAAGTAATGTATATTTTAATTTCCATTGTAAGATTAATTGGATTTGAGGGAAGCAACTTTACTTGGGGGGAGGGGTAGTAATGTTTACATTTTATCCATTTCCCCAAAAGAATAAAAAAAGCAATGGAAAATACATGCAATGGGGGTGGGGAGAGGATTAACAAAAACCTAAAACAAACGCAAGAGCAATTATAAACAACCCAACTGCTCACTTCTTGGGAAGAGTTCAATTAACTCATGCTTGGCATATTTATGTTAGTCAATATTATGCAGCAGCTTTTCAAATCTTGTTTTCAAAGAATGTCTAGTGACATGGGATGTAGAATAGGGTTTGCTTCAGAGTGTGGGATGTGAAGGCAGACCACCTGGCTTTCAACCCCGACAGGTCATTCAGGAGTCCTGTGACTTTCCCCAAATTACTTACTTCCCTAATTCTCCATTTCTGGACTAGAATAATCCGGTTGGAAAATAAATATCTTATTTGTTCTTATTAATCATTAAAAAATGTATGTATAGAGAAGTCTCCTGGGCCGCCATCTCCTCAACAATTTGGGAAAAAACAACAGATAAAATCGAAAGGGATCGCACCAGACCCACAGGAAAGCTGGCGAAATGGGAAGGCTACAACCAGACACAAAGCAGGACACTGCTGCTGCCATCTGGAGTTTAAAACTACAGCGAAACTGGACCTGCCGGAGCTGCTGCCACTGGGAATGAGGGAAGCCAGACCACGCTCCTCCCTGGGGCCCAGGGAGTGGGCCAGCCCTGCTGGCCGCCAAGGGAGCTGATGTGGGCCTACGCCGTGCCTTTGGCTCCGGCCTGGACTAGAAACCCATGAGTGCGACCTCCCTGCCCGCAGGCATCCTGGCCCTCAGCCATCCCAGCGCCCCTGCAGTGCTGGAGAGGAGCGGGCTCAGCGTCTCCCTGTACCCAGCCAGCTCGGTCCAGCCCCCGCGCTTACTGTGCTGGCGAAAAGATGGCGTAGTGTCTCCCCACCTGCAGTCAGCTCAGCCCAGAAATGGGAAGCCTACAACTAGACACCAAGCAGGGCGCCGCTGCTGCCATGTGGAGTTTAAAACTACAGCGAACCTCCGCGACCGGCTTGGCACTGCCTTAGCGCGCACTAGCGGGGTCTCTCCGCCACCGCCCGCGGCCAGCTCCACCCTGCCTTAGTGGGCGCCAGCGGGGTCACTCTGCCACCGCCCGTGACCGGCTCAGCCCTGCCTTGGCGCCATGCCTGCGGATCCCGCTGCCTCCACCGCTGCCGCTGCCACCCCCGCGGCCTGCTCTACCAGGCCTGCTCGCGCGCTGAGCTAGCGCAGCGCCTTCCGTTGGCAGACCCGGAGAGTCCTCTCTCCACTGCCTCATGGGTAGGCCAAAGCATCAGACATTGCCGCCATGTGGATTTTAAAACTACAGGGGAAGTTGAGCCACAGGAGCTACCATTGCTGCCGCACACGCCGCCGCCCCCAAGAATGGGAATCCACTGAGGTCAGGGCTCACTACGCCCCGGGCTCACAGAGAGTGCGGCTTCAGAAATTAGCCTCTGCATCCACAGCAGCTCCACATCCGCAACAAAGAGGACACCATTGAGGGCAGACTCTCCCCATGCACCCATCACAGCCCGCCCACAATCTTCCCAGCACACCTACCATACTGGGAGGGGGATGGAGCCCGCTGGTGAGGAAATGGCACGGCGCCTTCCATTGGCTGCCCAGGCGAGCCCTTCCTCCGATGCCGCATGGCCGAGCTGAAGCTCTCGCCACCACCGCCATGTGAACTTTAAAAATACAGTGGTAATTGAACCACAGGAGCGACCGTCACTGCTGCACCTGGCACCGCCACCTGCCACTGCCGCCGAGAATAAAGGAAATCCACCGAGAACAGAGCTCACCACGCCTTGGGCTCAGGGAGTGGGCGACCTCAGAACGTAGCCTCCATGTCTGCAGCTGCTCCGCTCCCACACCGAATGAGACAACTTTGAAGGTGGTCCCCCCGCCTGCAACCATCTCAAACCGGCTGCAGCTGTCCCAGCCTGCCCACCGTGCTAGCAAGGAGCTAGCACGGCGCCTCCAATGTGCGACCCCAGTGCCCTGGAGGGGCCGTGTGCCCCGGGTGAGCCGAGTGTCCCAGGGGGCCGAGTGCCCCGGGTGAGCCGAGTGCCCCAGGGGGCCGAGTGCCCCGGGTGAGCCGAGTGTCCCAGGGGGCCGAGTGCCCCGGGTGAGCCGTACCCCTCAAAGGGGAAGGGTGTCCCGGGTGAGCCTTGTGTCCCAGGGGGCCGAGTGCCCCCGGTGAGCCTAGTGTCCCAGGGGCCCGAGTGCCCCGGGTGAGCCGAGTGTCCCAGGGGGCCGAGTGCCCCGGGTGAGCCGAGTGTCCCAGGGGGCCGATTGCCCCGGGTGAGCTGTGTGTCCCAGGGGGCCGAGTGTCCCGGGTGAGCCGAGTGTCACATGGGGCTGAGTGCCCCGGGCGAGCCGTTTGTCCCAGGGGAGGCAGTGGGACCCAGGGCAAGGGGAGGTGAAAACCAGAGGAGGAGCGGACTCTATTCATATGGTCCTGAGATAGTCACCATAAAACAAGCAGACTGGGAAATGAGGAGCGGATTCTATTCATGGGGTCCTAAGATGGTCACCATAAAACAAGCAGATTGTCAAATGACAGCGGGGAGGGGAAGGAGACCTGGGGGGAGATAGGAGAACAACCGAGGGACTGGTATGCATATAAATACAACCAACGAACACAGAGCTCTGGGGAGGGAGGGCATAAATGGGAGGTATGTGTGTGTGTGTGTGGGGCAACGGTAAGCTATGTACACAGATAATACCTTAATAAAATTAAATTAAATTTAAAAAAATGTATGTATAGTTCACATGTTTAAAAAACTATTTTTATTGATTGCAGAGAGGAAGGCGGTGGGGAAAGAGAGATGAAAACATCAATGATGAGGAACAGTTATGGATCAGCTGCCTCCATCATTCCTCCCACTGGGATTGCATCCCAGAATCTGGGCATGTGCACTGACCTGGAATAAAACAGTGACCTCTTGGTTCATGGGTGGATATTCAACCACAGAGCAAGTCAGTTCATATTTCTTTCACTGTGGAATAGCAGAAGTGCTTTGGGTTTTACAAGTATTGTGATATTTTGTGCCCACAAATATGTTATAGACACAACTCATGCTTATATCGCTTAGTCTATGGTAAAGATTACTCTTCTTATGCATCATTTTTCTTAAACTCAGTTTAGAAGAACCTATTGAAAATGAAGACTGACAGTACATAGTAAGAAGTCATAAATGATATCATATATATATATATATATATATATATATATATATATATATATATGAATATATAGTTACACACACTAGAAGTTTAAACAATTGGGCTCCAAATCTGAAGAGAAATAATATACTCAATTTTGCATAAGAAACATGCAACTATTCCTAGGGGAAAGCTTATCAAATGTTCGCACTGTTACTTCTCTGTGGTAGGATTCTAGTTGTTTATTTCCGAAATTTTGTACAATAAATCAGAATCATGTTAAAAATCAGGAAATAAACATTATTTTAATATGTATTTTATTAGATTTCAGAAGGAAGGAAAGGGAGAGGGAGAAAGAAAGCCAGATGTTTATCAATAAATACAATCATTGATCAGCTGCTCTTTGAATTCCCAACATTGGGGATGGAGTATGCAACCATGGCAGGTGCCCAACCGTGAATCAAACCATAACCTCCTGATTCCCAGGTCAATTCTCAACCCAGAGCCATGGCAGTCAGGAAAGAAATAAATATGATGACAAATAAACGACAGATGGACTCTAGCGTATTGAATCGGTCCTTTATTGTTAGACATGATGGCAGGAGACATGTGTGATCCCACAGTATTTCCAAATCCATAGTCACGGCCTTCAAATCCTGGGCGGCGGTGAGCACTGGGTCTGGAGGTGTAGTCCAAACTTCGAGAGGACCAGGTGCATGCAGGCAATGGCGTCCTCGATGGAGCTGTGGCCCTTCTCCTGGTCCTGGATGACACGACCCAGGTGCTGGGCCGCGAGGCTGCGAAGGGAGCACCTGAAGGGGAGGCCCCGGTGGTGGGGGAAGAGCACAGAGGTGTCCAGCACGGTGCCGTGGGTGAGCTTCAAGGCCAGCAGGTCGCTGTGCAGGCTGTGTCCGATGAGGATGGTGTCGGCGTTGAAGAGGGCGAGCAAGACGGCCTGGACGTCCTGCAGCGAGACGCTGGTGGCGGCCAGGTGCTCGGCGGTCACTCCGGAGAACCTGGTGTTGTAGTCCACGATGGGGCGCTGGGGCCTGACGAAGGTGTCGAACACCACCCTCCCGGCGCTGTCCACCACGGAGACTCGGGTCAGCTCCAGGCTGGCGGTGGTGTAGGACATCTCACAGTCCAGGGCGTAGATGCCAGGGTGAGCGCCTCGGGGCAGGTCTTTGGCAAAGGTGTGCACGAAGCCCTGCAGGTCCTCGTGGCGGCTGTCCCGCACGTGCTGGGGGGCCACCTGGCAGCCAGGGGAGCCGATGGCGGCCGAGCAGCAGGTGTACTGGATCTCCCAGCCCGCTGGCACTGGAGTGGGGCGCAGCCGCCCCCAGTGGTAGTGGCATGCCTCCTGGCACACACAGCAGCCAGAGGGCGCCACGAGGTACTGGGTGCCACAGCGGCAGCAGAGCTTGCAGGAGGGGTCTGAGGGCAGCTTGTCTTGGTTGGTGAAGAGGACAGCACCCCCGGGCCTGTCAGGATGTGGGAAGGGGAAGCCGAGCTCCTTCAGCTGGTCCTGGGTGAGCAGGTGCTCCTTGAGACGCTGGTACAGGGCTGCTCCTTTCACAGGATCCTCCCCGAGGGGGCTGTCTGGGCCCTGGAGGGAGAAACAATTCTGGGTGGCCAACTTGCCCCCCAGATCCAAGTTCTGGGGCACAGCGCTGAGGCCCTGGGTTTTGCAGGGAGCGGACCCAGTGTGGGTTGCCAGGCAACGCAGCCTGTGGAAGGTTCTGTGGGCCAGCTTGTCATACTTCCTCTTGCAGGGGCTCCGGTGGAAGGCAGCCTTCTCCTCCTTGAGAGCCTTCTCGATGGCTTCCTGGGTGGAGGGGCAGAACTTGAGACTCTGGTCCAGGAACAGGCTGAGGTAGCATTGACGGGTGACTGCGGGGACTTTGTCCCCACCCTCTTCTGGTGGAACTGGCTGCTGAGAACGTTGCACAGGTGGGCCGCTGGCCATGCGCTTGAGGGGCCTGGTGCTGGTGGCCTTGGACGCGTGGTCGGAGAGGGTACATGTCTCTGGGAGCTGGCGGCCCAGCCCCTGGGCCTTGGCAGGTGGGCTGCTGCTGCTGCTGGCTCTGAGGGGCCTCTTGGCATCTTCAGCCAGGCAGGGCTTGGGGACCAGGGCAACCCTGCTCTTGTCGCTGTTTGCAGATGAGATGTGGATGAAGGAGTGCTTCTGGGTTTGATGGTGGGCAGCCTGGGGCAGGCTGGCTGAGTCCCTGGGAGCCTGCTCTGCCTGCCGCCCCAGTTCACACAGCTCCTGGGCGCTGGGCAGTCTGTTGCAGGGGCCTAGGAGTCTCCTCACGGACTCTGGCTGGTTGAGTAAAAATTTTCGGGCACAGCTGAGTTTGGGGGGAACAAGGGGCAGGTCGCCAGGGTTAGTAGGATGATGGCACGGATGCAGGGGCAGCAGGATTGGGGCTGGGCAGGAAGCAGGCACTCGGGCCCCCAGAGCTTGCAGATGTCCGGGAGGAAACCAGCTGGGTGCGGTGGCCCTGAGCTGGGCTGGAGCTCTTGCTGCTCTTCGACTTCTTCCGGGAGAAGACATGGTCCTGCTCTCTCCTGGGTCTGGAGTCTAATGCCTTAGGCTGGGTTCCCTCTGCTCTTATATAGGCAGAAAGCCCCGCCTCCGAGCAGATTGACTGGCTAAGCCAATTAATTCTATTTGACAAGCTCTCAGGTCTTCTGTTTAGACCTCTACCCTGAACCCACCCTACTTAATCTGATCTTCTCTGGACCGGCTTCTAGAATGCCTGAACTCCCAGGCATCCCCATGCATAGGAGGGAGCTCCCGGTCCAGAGGGTGGGCCCCATCCTCTGCTCAGCCTTCCCTGTGCCAGGCCACTGAGTGCCCTACACTGACCCCACAACCACTCCTGTCTCTGGGCCAAGGGGAGGAACCAAGGCTCTCAGATGTCAAACCACACATCCCAAGTTTGGAGCAAGGCAGGGACCAGACACTGTGACCTTATGGGAAGGCTCTCCCACATCTCACTCTCCTGCTGTCCATGCACCATCCCCCCTTCTAGAGTGGAGCACAAGTCTGACTGAATGTTGTTCTGGGCACTCTTATTCCAGGACCGGAGGCCTGTTGGACTATGTCTCCATGCCTTCCTTGGTGAAAGAGAGGTCCTCTTTCTCCTGCCCAAGGGATAGAGTGGTCAGACACAATGGTTCCTTATTCCCTGCCTTCTCTTCCCTCGGGGGCTGGAACAGATATTCATCCCTCCATAAGGCTCCCCGCTTTTCTCATCTGGCTAATGGGAGCCTCTGTACCCATGAAATACCCTAACCCTTCCTCCTTCTTCCACAGTCCCTGGTTGCTACATTCTGCCTTTTGTCCCTTTTAATTTGTCCACTTCATCAAAGTGGAATTCCACAGAACATTCCTTAATGGACCTGGCTGATTTCAAGAGGCATCCTCAAGGGTCATTATCCATGATGGAGCACTTGTCAGCATGTCCTTCCTTATAAAATGCTGAACACTGTCCTAGGGTCCCATTCTATAATACCTTTTGCTTCTTATCCTTCCATCTCTCAATGCTCCTTCCCCAGTGGCTGCTTTCACTTTGAGATGGTGGGAACACAGTAGCCCACACATCCCTTCAGAAACCTGCCTTTTATTTTTGTGTGTATATACCCAGAAGTGCCATTGTCTGCCATTTTGTAATTTTTTGTTTTTCATTTGCTAATAATATTCACTAGAGGATATTTTTTTCCATTGAGAGAGTGTTGAAAGGGAGGGAAGAGAAGGGAGATGGGTTAAGAGAGAGAGAGAGAGACAAAGAGAGAGAGAGAGAGAGACAAAAAGAGAGAGAGAGAGAGAGAGAGAGAGAGAGAGAGAGAGAGAGAGAGAGTTCAATGATGGGGGAATCATTGATTGGCTGCCTCCTGTGTGCCCCACATCGCAGATAGAGCCTGCAAGCCAGACAGGTCCCTGGACCCCTAATCAAACCATGACCTTCTGCTTCCTAGGTGGATGCTCAACCCAGAGCCATGGGGCCTGAAGGAAGCTCTCTATGGTGAAGCCTTGGCCTGACCTGTGCTTTCCTGGCATAATTAAGCCTCACCTGTAGCCCTCCCTAATTCATTTCTCAGGAGCTAATGGGCTGTGGGAGTTGCAGCTATTGTTGTCAAAACAAGGACATTTGTATAAATGTTAATCTACCCATGGTTTAATCAGATTATAAAATAAAACATCTGCTTGCAGGCTGTGCCTTTTGTGTGCTCATCCAGGCACGGAGTTCCACCTGTGCCTAGCTGTATTCTCTTGTCAGTCTTTTCTTCAATCCTTCCCCCACCGCCCCTGCTGGGACAGCTGGCAGTGCTGGCTTGGCACCTGTGGCATCCAACATGGAAGCTCGAGTTCAGAGGAACTACAATTCCAAGTTGAAAGGATGCTCCAGTGAAGCACATGCAGAAAGCAAAAGGTAAGGTAAAGGAGCACAGTTTACCATGTTTAGTAATAGCTGGGTGTAAAAAACTGGGAAATTCAGGATGCCAGGGAAAGAACTTCTATGTATCTATGCTTAAAGCTGTGCTCCACGCACGGGGCTGTTCTGTTACACATCAACAGCTCCTTGATTTGTTGCATGTGGTAGATCAAACTTGCCCTAGGATTCCAGAGGAAGGAAAGGTAAATGTAGAGACATGGGAGAAGGTAGGAAAGCAACTTAGAGATCATTACATAGGTGAAGGTCCAAAGGGAATTCCTGCCTCTACTTTCAGTCTGTGGTCCCTGACTACCTGGGACCCACTCCGGAAAAGAATGGGTGCATGTGGCAGGGAAAGTAAGAATGGAAGACTAGCACGGACGCCTCTGTTGCCTCTTCCAGTCCCGGGGGCTACAGCTGCTGTGGGGAGAGCCCTGAGCACAATGTTCTTGCTCCCAAGAGTGAATGAGAATCAGAGGAGGAGGCAGCAAGGGAACAGGCCTGTGGGAATGGGAAAGTCTGGGTCAGGTGCAAGCATTTGGGGAGTTTACTGTTGCTCCTAAGCCTCTCCTTTTACTCCCAAACAAGCAGAAACAAATATAGTGCCTCTGTCTTTACTCCAGCAGACTCTGCATGCGGCCAGCCAGGCTGGGGAAGATGCTTTGGGATTCAGTCTATACCCTATATTTGAGCAGCCTGATCCTCAGAATGCAGGTCAGATGCTCCATGGCCCTCAGTCTATATCTTTTAAAACTTGGAAGGAGTTGAAGACCTCTTGTTCTATGTGTGGACCAACTTCCCCTTGTGCGTTGGGGTTACTAGATACAATATCAGAGGAAGGTATGATTCCTATTGATTGGAATATTGTCCCAAACGCTGGTCTCTCACCTAGAGATGACTCATTATGGAAATCTAATTGGGCAGAGCTTAGTGCAGACACCAAAGAGAAATCTAATTGGGCAGGCTAGCAGACACCCAGCTCATGGGCTACCCATTACAATTCACAGGCTCATGGGCACTGGAACTCCTGGGGCTTTGCAGGCTCAGTTAGTAAACCACATATAAGCTTATCAGCAGATAAATATCTGCCACCAAGCCTGGAGGCAGCTGCCAAAAAAAGGGGAAACATCTCTAGATGGAAGAAATATTAGGCCAGGATGTGTGGCTGCTTGTTCCAAGCAGTAGGCACGGTTGTGGCTGACTCTGAGGCTGGAACGATACTCATGAAACAATTGGCTGTTGAAAATACAAATGGAGTATGTCAGGAGGGCTTATCTACTGGAAAAATGGTACTGTGCCTGATTTCATCCATGTCTGTGCTGACATTGGACCAGCCAATATTCAAGGAGCAGTATTAGCTGCCCCATTAAAAGGAATGATTGCTTTTCAGCAGAAAAAGAAGGGGGAGCTTTAACTGTGGTAAGCGAGGGCATTTTGCTAGAGACTGCAATGGTAGAAATGGAAGTCAAAAGGCTACGGGGAGTGGAAACAAGCAGCCTGGGCTGTGTCCAAGATGCAGGAGAGGAAAGCATTGGGTAAATGAGCACTGCTCCAAGACCAATATTGAAGGCGATTTAATGCCCCTAGGCAGGGAAACTTCAAGCGGGGCCAGCCCCTGCCCCACTGAACAGTAGGGACCTCATTTTTTACCCCACTGCAGCCTTTCCAGCCTGCTCAGTTCCAAAGCCAACCATTGGAAACCTGAAGCAGGCCACTCTGGGAAGTACAGTATTTTTCGCACCATAAGACGCACCCGACCATAAGATGCACCTGGTTTTTAGAGGAGAAAAATAGGGGAAAAAATTCTGAACCAAATAGTGTAATAAAATATTTAATAAAGTATAACAGAATAATATTTGAACCATATAAACTGAACTGCAGTCAACAGTGGCATTGAGAACCATTATCACTGTCATTAACACATAAAGACAAAGGTTTGAGTACTCTAGTCTTCTGAAAACCCCAAGAACTCTTCTTTGCTAGAGTCAGAATTCATGAAGACGCAGGCACTTCTTCTATTGGGACCATAAGACGCAGGCACTTTTCCTCCCACTATTTGGTGAAGAAAAAGTGTGTCTTATGGTCCGAAAAATACGGTAAAGGATTGGACCTCAGCCTCACCTCCCTTTATGTACAAACCCCAGCAGATGGGGGCTCTCCTTCCTGAGGGCATGATGGGATTAATTTTAGGAAGGTACAATTAGACAGTGAAATGATTCCACATTATCCCTGGGATGAAAGATCAGGACTATAATGGATAAATAGAATTTTAGCACAAACATTCCTATCTAATAAAAGAGAAACATGCAAATTGATCTTACCTCTGCTACACTCACAAGCAATGCCCACCAGCCAATCAGGAGCAAGTATGCAAATTATCTCAACCAATATGGCAGTACCTATGGAGCTAGTGTAAGCAGGACACTTGTGTTGACACCAGTGATGGAGGAAGACAAGCTTTCAGCTTACCCTGGCCGACACTGGTCTCTGCTCAAAGCTACAAAGTTTCAATTATAGAAGATAAATAACTCCCAACAAAGATGGCAGCAGCCAGGAAGCTGGAATGAGCCAGAGACTTGGGTTGACTGAGGAGATGGAGGAAGCCAAGCTTCCTGCCTGCCCTGGCCTCTCTTCAAGGCTATGAAGTTTCAATTATAGGAGATAAATAAATCCCAGATATCAGGGCCTCCATTTGGGTCACTGGGGTGTGTGGCCAGCCTGAAAACCAACACAGACCAATCACGCAGGCGTCCTCATACCCCAAGGGAACCCCAACCCTAATATGGGACACCCTTCAAGGCAAACCAGCTTCCAAACACCAGTGTACCAGTCCTCTATGGTATCTAATAAAAGCGTATGACGCAAATTGACCATCACTGCAATACACAAGATGGCTGCCACCATGTGGTCAAAGATGGCTGCCCCCATGTGGACACAAGATATTTGCCACAAGATGGCAAGCAGGGGAGGGCAGTGAGGGGTGATAAGGGCTGCAGAGGGGTGAAGTTTGGGGCAACCCTGCCTACAGGGAAAGGCAGTTGGCAGGGGTGGGGGGGTAGGTGGGGGATGAGGTGTGGGGAGGGAGTCCAGGACAGAGGGCAGGGAAGAAAGGAGTGACCTGGCCTGCAAGGGGGGTGGGGAATGATAGGAGCAATCAGGATGGCAGGGGAGCACTTAGTCATCAATCAGGATAGCAGGGGAGCGGTTAGTGGGTGATCAGGCTGGCAGACAGGCATGCAATGGGGAACCAGCAATCCTGCATTGTGACAGTGATGTTTAACTGCCTGTTTAGGCTCCATCCCAATACTGGAATCAGGCCTAAACTGGCAGTCGGACATCCCTTGAGAGGTCCCAGATTGGAGAGGGTGCAGGCTGGGCTGAGAAAACACCCCTATCCCCATGCACATAATTTGTGCACCAGGCCTCTAGTTAATACTATAATTCAGGTCTTTCCAGAAACGAAAATAGCACAAATTCTCCTTCTGTCTTACTACCCAGAGGGGCTGCCCCATGGTGCAGTGGGCTTTATATGGTGCTGCAATGCTGTATACTGGGCAAGAATAGCTAAGCAGGACTGGCCTGAGTTAGAACTGAGTATAAATGGGAAGCCTTTTAAAGGGATTATGGATACTGCATCTGATGTGCCAATCTTTGGTTTCAGACATTGGCCGTAGACCTGGCCTTTAACTCCATGGCTTCTGAATTGCCAGGAATGGTGTCTGTTACTCAACCCTGGTATTGTGCTCAGTTTTTTCAATGGGAAAATCCAGACAGACATACAGGCGGTTTTAAAACTTATGTAGTACAACAGTTACCTGTTAACCTATGGGGACGGGAAATGCTAGTGCAGATGGGGGTTTTAATAACCAATCCCAGTTACATTATGATATCTCTAAAGCTTACTCAAGGATTTCACCCGATAAATAAACTAGGAAAGCATCAGCCAATGAGAAGGTCATCTATCCCAATGTCCACTCAAAAGGGGAGCCACTGATTAGGTTACCAGAATTTTCAACAGGGGCCTTTACTGTCACTCCGACCCAAAGTGCAGCAGCCACAATTACCTGGCTTGCAGGTACCCCTGTCTGGATTGATCAATGGCCCCTATTAGGAAAGACGTTAAAAGTTGACAAGAGTTGGTTAGAGAATAGGTCGAGGCAAAGCATATTGACCCCACTCACAGTCAATGGAACTCACCCATATTTGTAATAAAGACAAAATCTGCTAAATGGAGCCTATTGCAAGCCCTAAGAGGAATTAAGGAAAGCATGGAGATTATGGGGCCCCTTCAGTTGGGGTTACTAAACCCTACATGTATCTCATTGCAATATCAATATTGGTATTAGATCTTAAGGACTGCTTTTTTACTGTTCTTCTTCATCCCGAGGATTGCAAAAGATTTGCATTTAGTGTCCCTGTAATAAATATTAATGAGCTTATAAAGAGGTATCAATGGAAGGTATTGCCTCAAGGATTGGCCAATAGTCTTACATTATGTCAGGATTTTGTGTTCCTATCTCTACATCCTGTAAGAAAAAAAATATTCTGAGGCTTATATTATTCATTGTATGGATGGTATTCTATTAGCTCATAACAATGTGATGCTTCTAAATTAGATTCCCTGCAAAGTGCTGGATTATACATACCACCTGAAAGGTTCAAAGGACATATCCTTTTTCTTATCTTGACAGCATTATTGAGGGAAAACGATAAAATTTGAGAAAATTCAAAATTCAACAGACACGTTATTTACATTAGATAATTTTCCACATATTATTACAGGATATTAACTGGAACCGACCTGCTTTAAAATTAACTACTGCTGACTTAAGCCCTTTATTTCATAAACTTAGAGGAGAATCATCTCCATCATCCTCACACTACTTGACAGAACAAGCCAAGACAACCTTCTATAAAGTTGAGGATGCCTAAATTCAGCCAACTTACTAGAATTGATTACTCCCTTCCCTTACAGGTTTACATTTCCCAATGAACACATACACCCACTGGGGTCATTTGGCAAGCTCCCAGAGTTTTTGAATTGCTATATTTGGCTCATTCTCCAACTAAGGCGTTAACTCCCTTTCATGATTTAGATTCCCAGCTAATAGATGGAGCCACCTTTGCACAGGCCAGTTACTGGGCTGAGACCCTGACCTCATTGTAGTGCCATTTAACAGCTACACAACAAGACTGGCCTGGCAAGGATCAACAAGTAGACATGTTGCATTTGCTAATTCCTCCAGACAGGTTGGTAACCATTATCCTGCAAATAAAGTCTTACATTTTCTCTCAGTTACTATCTTTACCTTCCCAAAGATAGTGAAGTCACACCCATACCACAGGCATTAACCATTTGTACAGATGGATCCAGTTCTGCAAAGGCTGGGTACCACTGCAGCAGGGGAGCAAAGGTCCGTCAAACCCCGTGTATTTCAGCAAAACTGGTAGAAACACAAGCTCCTATTTATGCTTGACAGACTTTACTATGGAGCCTCTATCAAGGAATATACTGATAATGCCTATGTGGTAAGAATGGGCAAAATCATTGAAAAGGCTACTCTAGGGCACACTATTTCAGAGGACCTTGCTCATGTATTTTTCAGCCTTCAAAAGGTTATTAGAGAGCAACCATTTCCCTGGTTTATTGGTCATATCCGATCTCATTCAGGTGTCCCTGGTCCTTTAGCTATAGGCAGTGACACTATTGATCTCCTCCTTGCTCTAATACAAGAGAATATCCCATTTTCTCTTGTCCAGTCCTCCCATGCATTGCATCATCACAATGCTGCTGCCTTGCCCAAACCATTCCGTATTTTTCCCAGGCAAGCTACTCAAACTGATAAGCAGTGCTCTCCCTTTGTATGTAACTCATTGCTCTGTACAATCTTAGGGGATAATCCTAGGTTTTCTTAAACCTAATCAAATCTTACAAATGGGTCTCACCCACGTCCTGGAGTTTGGTAAGCATAGATGGGTACATGTTAATGGAGACACCTGCTCCCGCTTTATCTTTGAGACTCCCCAAAAGGGAGATAGTGCCAAACACGTAATTAGTAATTGTTTACCGGACTTTGTGGTATTAAGAACTCCCTTAGGGCTAAAAACAGACAATGGACCCACATATGCTAGTTCTGATTTCAGCACTTTTGTGAGCAATATCAAATTTGTCATAAAACTGGTATCCCTACCTACCCTCAAGGTCAACCTAAAGTGGAAAGAGCCAATTACTAAAACAAAAAAGGGGGACAGGGATGTTATATGTCCCCTCAGAATAAACTCAGTCATGCCTTTTATACTTAAAGTTTTTGAATTGCAATGCAGAGGGTCCCGCAATAGCTGAAAGGCACCAGGCCTCCAATACAATAGCCTCTGCTGGGGTAGCCTCTTGCAGTGGTCCATGAACTGTGGCTCGGGAGCCACATGCAGCTCTTTGGCCCCTTGAGTGTGGCTCTTCCACAAAATACCACAGCCTGGGCCCGTCTATTTTGAGACAGTGGCATTAGAAGTTTAAGTTTAAAAAATTGGCTCTCAAAGAAATTTCAATCATTGTACTGCTGATATTTGGCTCTGTAGACTAATGAGTTTGTCGACTGCCACTAGGAAAGATGTGCAAATTGGACAATGGTTTGGGCCAGGTCTAGTAAATAATGTGGAACAGTAGTTGTGCTAGTATATTTCCAGAAGAAGAGATGCAGCTGTTTGAGGTGCCAGAGTGTCACCACTATGGACCCAGAGAAACTGTGTCCCTTTGTTCAAAAGGCAGAGTTTACCTGATGACAGCATGCGGAAGAAGAAGAAAATGCAAGGGGCCAAGGTACCAACATGGGGACCGCTCAAGAAACTAACAACTGAGTTCCCAGCAGATGGAAGAAAAGGAAGACCTGGAAGCTACAACCTCAAACATGGTTCTGCCTATGCTACCAGTCTTCTGCAAAGTCTTGCCCGTCCAAATCCAAAGACTCTGAATAAATATACACCAGCAGCCAAAGAAATTTCATTTAGTAGCTAAAAATGTTAACATGTCTGTAGTTTGATGTCTCTTTTATTGCTGTGTTGCTTTAGCATTTCGTTGTTATTGTTTAATAGTGAGTTTTATGTTCAGTCTTATTATAATTGTAGTAGCTTAAAAATAAAAAGTGGAGAGGTAGCCAAAACCAGTTTGGCTAGATGGATAGAGCGTTGGCCTGCGGATTGAATGGACCCAGGTTCGATTCCAGTCAAGGACTTATACTTTGGTTGCGAGCATTTCCCCTGTGGGAGGTGTGCAAGAGGCAGCTGGTTGAAGACTCTCTTTCATCAATGTTTCTAACCCTCTATATCTCTCCCTTCCTTGCTGTAAAAAATCAATAAATATAAATTTTTAAAAATAAAAATAAGTGGAGAGGTATGGAATGAGTATATGGTGAATCCTCCGGCTGCATTGTAGCAAGTCCACCTAATAGGCACGGCCTGGAGGGCAGAGCTCTCCTGGCATAATTAAGCCTGACCTTGTGGCCCTCCCTAATTCCTTCCTAAGCAGCTAATGGGCTGAGGGAGGTGCAGCAAGTGATGCCAAAACTAAAACTTTTGTATAAATCTACCCTTGTTTTAATCAGACTATAAAATAAAGCATCCACCTGCAGACTGTGTCCCTTGTGTCCTGATACAGGCACGGAAACCCACCCAGCCCCAGAATATTCCCTTTGTCTTTTCTACAATCCTTCAATGCCTCTCCTCGGGTTCACCCTTGGCCTAGTTGGCATGGCATAGTAGCCAAGAAGGAAATAAACATAAAACTATAGATGTACTCTAGCTTATTGAACCATTTCTTTATTGTTACACTTTGGGGCAAGAGACATGTGTGATCACATAGCAGTTTCCAAATTTATACTCATGTCCTCCAAATGCTGGGTTGTGCTGAACGCTGGGGTAGGGCTTCTTACACAATATTCCACATGACCAGGTGCATGCAGGCAATGGCGTCCTCAATGGAGCTGCGGCCATGCTCACCTTCCTGGATGACGCGTCCCAGGTCCTGGGCCGAGAGGCTGCACAGGGAGCTACTGTAGGGGAGGCCCTGGTGGTGTGCGAAGAGCACAGAGGTGTCCAGCACGGTGCCGTGGGTGAGCTTCAAGGCCAGCAGGTCGCTGTGCAGGCTGTGTCCGATGAGGATGGTGTCGGCGTTGAAGAGGGCAAGCAAGACAGCCTGGACATCCTGCAGGGAGACGCTGGTGCCAGCCAGGTGCATGGTGGTCACTCCGGAGAACCTGGTGTTGTAGTCCACGAGGGGGCGCTGGGGCCTGACGAAGGTGTCGAACACCACCCACCCGGCGCTGTCCACCACGGAGACTCGGGTCAGCTCCAGGCTGGCGGTGGTGTAGGACATCTCACAGTCCAGGGCTTAGATGCCAGGGTGAGCGCCTCGGGGCAGGTCTTTGGCAAAGGTGTGCACGAAGCCCTGCAGGTCCTCGTGGCGGCTGTCCCGCACGTGCTGGGGGGCCACCTGACAGCCAGGGGAGCCGATGGCGGCCAAGCAGCAGGTGTACTGGATCTCCCAGCCCCCTGGTACTGGAGTGGGGCGCAGCCACCCCAGTGGTAGTGGCATGCCTCCTGGCACACACAGCAGCCAGAGGGCGCCACGAGGTACTGGGTGCCACAGAGGCAGCAGAGCTTGCAGGAGGTGTAGGGTGCAGTTTGTTCTGGTTGGTGAAGAGGACTGTGCCCCCGGGCCTGTCGGGGTGTGGGAAGGGGAAGCCAAGCTCCTTCAGCTGGTCCTGGGTGAGCAGGTGCTGCTTGAGACGCTGGTACAGGGCGGCTCCTTTCACAGGATGCTCCCCGAGGGGGCTCTCAGGGCGCTGGATGGAGACACAGATCTGGGTGTCCAACATGCTCCCCAAATCTAAGTTCTGGGGCATAGCGATGAGACCCTTGGCATTGTAGGGATCGGGTCCTGGGCCGCGGGCCAGGTCGCACAGCCTGTGGAAGGTTCTGTGGTCCAGCTTGTGGTACTTCCTCTTGCAGTGGCTCTGGTGGAAGGCAGCCTTCTCCTCCTTGAGAGCCTTCTCGATGGCTTCCTGGGCGGAGGGGCAGAACTTGAGACACTGGTCCAGGAACAGGCTGAGGTAGCATTGACGGGTGACTGCGGGAACTTTGTCCCCACCCTCTTCTGGTGGAACTCGCTGCTGAGAAAGCTGTATAGGTGGGTTGCAGACCATGTGTTTGGTTAGCTTGGTGCTGATGGCCATGGACGCCTCGTCGGAGAGGGTACTTGTCTCTGGGAGCTGGCTGCCCAGCCCCTGTGCATTGCCAGGTGGGCTGTTGCTGCTGGCTGGAAGGGGCCTCTTGGCACCTGCAGCCAGGCAGGGCTTGGGGACCAGGTCAACCCTGCTCTTGTCGCTGTGTGCAGATGAGATGTGGATGAAGGAGTGCTTCCGGGTCAGATGGTGGGCAGCCTGCGGCAGGCTGACTGTGTCCCTGGGAGCCTGCTCTGCCTGCTGCCCCACGTCACACAGCTCCTAGGCGGTGGGCAATCTGTTGTGGGGAGCCAGACATCTCTGCACTGACTCTGATTGGATGATGAGAAATTTGGGGGCCCACCTGTCTACTGAGAAGACAGGGGGCAGGTCACCAGGGTCTGTAGGATGACAGAACACACTGACCTCGGCCTCCAGATCTTGCACATACTTGGGAGGAAACCAGCAGGGTGCAGTGGCCCTCAGCTGGGCTGGAGCTTTTGCTGCTCCTGGACTTCTTCTGGGAGAAGACATGGTCCTGCTCTTCTGGGCTCTGGAGTCTAATGGCTTAGGCTGGGTGGCCTCTGCCATTATATAGGCAGAAAGTCCCGCCTCCCAGCAGATTGCCTGGCTAAGCCAATTAGTTCTACTTGACAAGCTCTCTGGTCTGCTATTCAGACCTCTATCCTGAACCCACCCCACTTAATCTGATCTTCTCTAGACTGGCTTCTAGAATGCCCAAGCTCCCAGGGGACTGCATCCACAGGAGGAAGCTCCCAGTCCAGAGGGTGGGCCCCATCCTCTGCTCGGCCTTCCGTGTGCCAGGCCACTGAATTCCCCTCATTGACCCCAGAACCACTCATATCTTAGGGCCAACGGGAGGAAGCCAAGGCCCACAGAGGACAAGGATACACAGTGCAAGTTTGGAGCAAGGCAGGGACCAGGCACTATGTCCTTGTAGGAGGGCTCAACCACATCTCACTCTCCCTGTATTCCAAGGACCCTCCAACCCCGCCAGCATGGAGCACAACTCTGATTGAATGTGGGTCTGGGCACTGGTCTGCCAGGACCTGAGGCCTGTTGGATTGGGTCTCCTTGCCTTGCTTGGTGAGAATGAGGTCCTCTATGTTACCTGCCCAGCAGACAGAGTGGTCAGATGTAATGTCTTCTTGTCCCTTGCCTTCTCTTCCCTGGGGGCTGGAACTCATGTTCATCCTTCCATAAGGCTCCCCCCTTTTCTCATCTGGCTAAAGGGAACCTCTGTACCCATGAAACATCCTAACTCTTCCTCCATCTCACTGCAGTCCCTGGCTCCTGCATCCACTTTCTGTTTGAGAATTTGACCACCTCATCAAAGTACAATTCCATAGAACATGCCTTTATGGGTCTGGCTGATTTCAAGAGGCCTCATATCCTCAAGGGTCATCATCCATGTGGAGCATGTGTCAGAGTTTAATTTTTAAAATATGTCAGGGGGGTATGTTTTTCCATTAATTTTTATAGAGATTATAGGTATGTTATGAGAGACACAGAGCAATCAATTGGTTTTTACATACACACACTCTGATTGCGACCTAGGATCAATCCCACAACTGAGAAATATGCTCTTGACTGGGTAGCAATTCTAGACCTTTTGATCCAAATGTGGAGTCTCCAATCATGGATTCAATCTGGCCTGTGCACTATTGGTATTTTAATTTGATAGTGGCCTACCTAATGGTTGTGAAGTGCTATCTCACTAAGGTGTCTATTTTCATTTCCCTAATGACTAGGCTATCACTTAAGGCCTCTGTGTTTTAAACTCACTGATACATATCTGCTGTGCATATCTATACTCTATAGAAAACATTAACATAATTGGGGTGGGGACTGGATTAAAACTGGTGGCAGAGTAGGAGGATGCTGCACCCACATGCTCCCAGGAACAAGCTGGAATTACAACTGAAATCCTGAAAGGCTTTCTGAATAATCAACCGAAAACTCACAGGAGAGAACCCTGGTACCCAAGGACCAAAGGTGGAGAGGGCATAGCGCAGTGGTTGGCAAACCTCCGCCCTGAGCCACATGTGGTTCTTTGGCCCCTTGAGTGTGTTTCTTCCACAAAATTCCACGTGTGGGCACACACATACAGTGCAATTGAAACTTCGTGGCCCATGCACAGAAGTAGGTTTTCTGCTCTCAAAAGAAATTTCAGTCATTGAACTGTTGATACTTGGCTCTGTTGACTAATGAGTTTGCTGACCACTGGCACAGAGAGTGGTATAAAGGGCAGAGGTGCAAAAAGGCTGGTGGTTCACCCACAGAGGGCAACTGAAGTCCATAGGGATGTCTAAGCTGTGGGAGGGGGACAAGGGAGGTACCACTGAGAACTCTGGGATTAATCCTGAAGCTGGGCTCTCCAAAAGAGAGCACCAAACTGAGGAGGGTACCCACATAACCTCTATCTGTGAAAAGCAGTGGGGTGCTGTGTGCCAGGGATTAGCTGAAAGTTAGGGTACTCTCTTAAAGGGCCAATGCACAAAAAATGTGCTTCCCCGTGGAGCCACCCACCTTGTGCTCTGACAGAGGGAGGTTGAAGTGGACTGGAGCTGTGAGAGCAGAAGCCAGGACTGGGACTTGGGGGATCTCAGAAGGCATACACCCCAAGTTTTCTGGGCTCAGCCATTCCCTCACACAGTGGAGGACATCTTTCCCAGGTAGACATCTGCCTTGCCTGTGGAGGGAGATATTTGACACACCTATTGGAAAACACCTTACCCTGAGGGCACTTAAGAGATGAAAAGTAACAATTAGCCTTCAGGCAGAAGCAGCTGCTCCACCCTGTTGAAAAAAAAAACTGTCCACACCTGAGGGCAATTTAAGTTGGAATCCTATTATTCTGTAAGCAGAGGTGATCTCTGGAGGTGTTGAGTCTTAGCTGGATCCCATGAGTCAGAAACAACCTTTAACACTGGCCTGCACTAGACATTGGGTGATGTAGAGTATCTACCCAAGCCCAAATATAGTCACAAACCGAAACCGGTAGCCAAAATGAGGATACAAAAAGACAACCCCCAAATGAAAGAACTAGCAAATTATCCGGAAAAAGACAACAAGAAGAAGAGATAAGAAATTTATCTGTTCATCAGAAACAGAGTTCAGAGTAATGATATTAAAAATGCCCAACATTAGTCTCCGGATGTGTAGCTGAATTCCCTCCTGGGCCTCCTGAGACATGGGTTATTGTTTGATCCTTAAGGGACCTTCTCCTGGCTTTAGCTCCACTAGGACTGGGGTCCTGTGAGCAGCTAGTCCTACCCCTCCTGTCTCTGCCCAGGCTGTGGGGAATTCTTGTAGCCATCTGTCCATGTTATCCCCTCTTGGGAGCGCCTCCTAGTGGAGGCGGTACTCATCCTCTAGCCTCAGAGTCAGAACATGGACGGGTTGGCCCACGCCATCAGTGACCTATGGCCCCCCTTGTCTGAAAGTTATCTGAGCTCCAATCTTGGTCAGTAAGTCCCGGCCTAGCAGTGGGTAGGGGCATTTTGGTATTACCATGAAGGAGTGGGTTACCCGGCCCATCCCTAAATCCACTGTTCTTCGGGTAGTCCATGAATACTGGTTTATACCAGTTGCCCCTTGTACCCAGGACATTTTACTAGCTAGTTTTCCTTGTTGAGTGTGGAGGACCGAATGCTGTGCCCCGGTGTCAACAAGAAAGTCAACACGGGTCCCCTCCACTCTAAGAGTTACCCTGGGCTCGGGGAGGGGGTCCGAACCCTGACTCCCCTACTCACTTAGCTCATCAAGCCCCAAGACCTTTACTCTGTCTGTCTTGCTCCCCTTCCCACTGTCTCTCTTCAGACATTCTCGAGCCCAATGCCCTATCTCCTTGCAGTATGCACACTGATCCCTCTGCAGTCTCCACATCCCTTCCCCAGAGGTCTCCTTACCCTTCTTTTGATCATTCGAAAGCTGTCGGAGGCGGAGGTTCCATTTCTCAGGGGAGTTCATAGCCAACAGGATGCTAGCCAGGTCTCGGTCTGCCTGCGAGCCTGTTTATCTTCAGGGGGCTCCCAGTTATTGTACACCTTTTCAGCCATCACCAACAAGTCCTGCAGACTCTTCTCTCCCAGTCTATCTACTCTTTGCAGTTTTCTCCTAATATCTGCAGCAGACTGTTTTATAAAGGGGAGGATAACAGCCACCTTACTCCCTGGAGCCTCTGGGTCCATGGGGATATAGGTGCAGAATGCCTCCATGATCCTCTCTAAGAATGCTGCAGGAGATTCATCTTTCTCCTGCTGTACACTCCCTAACTTAGCCAGATTAGTTGGCTTTCTGGCAGCTGCCCGGAGACCCCCCATTAGAGCCTGGCGGTAGACCCGGAGCCTCTCCTTACCTTCTGCTGTGTTGAAATCCCATTCAGGCCTAGTCAGAGGAAAAGAGGTATCTATCTGAGCCTGGATGGTGGTAGGATTCCCATCCAAGCCCGGAAACAGCTTCCAGGCCTCCTTAAGGATCCTCTCCCTCTCATCGGTGGTGAATTGGACCTGCAAGAGCTGCTGGCAGTCGTCCCAGGTTGGCTGATGGGTAAAAAGGACAGAATCCAACAGATTAATAAGCCCCGCCGGCTTCTCAGAAAATGTAGGATTTTGAGCTTTCCAATTATAGAGATCGCTAGTGGCGAAAGGCCAGTGGTGATGGGGCTGATTGCCCCTCTCATCTGGGAGTCCTGTGGCCCGCAGGGGTAAAGTCTTAATAGTGGAGTAGGCCGGGAAGGCGAGTGGTTCTCTCTGGGCTCTTTGTCTGGTATATTGTGGGCTTCCTGCTCTCCTCGTGGAGTCTGCTTCCCTTAATGGAGGAGGCTCAGGTCCCGCCTCAGGCACCCTAGGGAACTGATATGAGGGAAGAAAAATTAATTCTTCTTCAGTTCCCCCCTGCAAGACAGAGTAGGTGGGAGCCGATGGCAGGGTAATTTTCTTATTCTACTCCACTGACCTCTCCATTCCCTGTAAGGCAAAAATAGGTTCTGGCTTCGAGGGGTGCAGAGTCACGAAGGGCTTAAGCCAAAAGGGTGGGTTCTCCACAAGGTCCTGCCACATGATAATGTATGGAAGCTGGTCAGGGTACCCCATCTGGGGTTGAGAGATGACACTCCGGACCCGGCGAATGGTATGGAGATCGAATATTCCCCCTGGTGGCCATCCGCCATTGAAAGCTGGCCACTCATTAGAACAAAAAGTCTGCCATTCATCCTTATGGACTTCCATACTAAAATCATTAGCCCTTTCCTCTACGTCCTGAAAATGACTAATCACAATGCTCAAAGGAGTAATGTGATTCTGTCCCATAACATCCATGAGGTGAGACCATAGGATAACACAGAGAATCACAACAGCCCACAAGAGAAGAACTTCCCCCATCAACATCTTCAGTGTTATACAAAGAACACAGGAACAGACGGGGTTGGGGCCCGATAAACAGCTTCCAACTCCGTGGAAGCAGCACCTAAATGATGGCCTCACTTTGACCACCTCAATGACTCTGCCCACCTCAAAGATTTCAACCACCTCAAGGACTACGCCCACCTCAACGACTCCAACTGCCTTAACCTTAAAGAGAGGGCTTCACACCACCTGCCTTAACCTTAACGAGTTGGCCTCACACCACCCGCCTACAGGAGGATCAAAACGTCTTTTGTCCACTCTGGCCCAGGCCTTCAATAGTGTGTCCACTAGGCCATTTGGGCGCTTCCCACAGGGATCCCTTCAGAACCAGCTAACAAACACAGAGACACACCGCACACCTCACACCTCTACAGCGGCAAGACAGGCCCCGGATTTGGTGTCCCTCATGGTCTTAGGTATCAGGGAATAATCCCGGGTGAGCCCCCAATGTTGTGCCCTTGTACCTGAACCCCAAAGACTATCAGTGAGCCTCATCCGATGCAATTGCAGTAAGCCTGAATTTATTTCGGACCAGTCCGAGCTCAGTCCCATCTACTCCAGCAACAGGGAGGTGGGAAAGAGAGAGAAAGTAACATTTCCATGGGTTTTATTCCAGGGGGCATATGACCCTGATTGGTTGGGTTAGGGATAGGGGATAAGGGATATGGACCCTGATTGGTTGAGTTAGGGATAGGGGATAGGGTTGTAGTCGGCGGCTGGCTCCCCCCTCCCCATGCTGGGAAGGACCACACCTAAAGGTGTCTGCTGGGGCCTGGCACATGTGCGCTGGTCCCAGGTGTTCACCTACCTTGTGCATCTGTCTCAACAGGAGGGGGTGTCAATCGAGGGGGACTAAAGCTACAGCTGCAGCTCCCACCTCATAGCCCATGACTCCCCTTCAGCAGGAGTGCAGAACTTTAAAGAACTTCTACTCCCTGCACTCCATCCTGGCTGCTCTGAAGAGCATGCCCATCCATCATGTGAAGAAGATGTGGGGAAACGTTTCCAGGTGTGTAGGCTTCTCCCATCAGAGTTCGGACACAGAGATGTGTCACCCATATACCTACCAATGTTCTCTCATCTCGTGGGAAACAGCCAACCTTTGGGATAGGAACTGGGCTGCTGGGTGGGATCTCTAAGGCTCCCAGGAACCTCAGGCCACTAGCTCTGCTTCAGGAGTCAGTTTCCTTCAATGTCAGAGACTGCATTGAGCCAAATGGGAGATATTCAAATATTTCCAGCACCAGTATCCTATGAACAGTTGAAACCCAACTGGTCAAAACAGAAGTGCTCCATGGAAACAGGAATGGGGATCCAAGTGACCAACATGAGAGCCCGGCTCCAGTCCTATGGAGACCTGCTTACTCAGATAAAACCAGTGATAACTCACCAAGGTAGTTTGAAACATGAGATTTTCAGAAGGGGTTTGCCCTTAACGTCTTGTCAGAGTAACGAAAGCACAGTTGATCTGAGTACCTTTAAATTCTCGATGGCGGGGCATACAGAGAAGCCATGAGAAGTTGTGAGTGCATAAGAATGAGGCTTTATTGCAAAAGCAAGGGCCATAAGTCATCACACAGGACAGTCCTTCATAACAGTGTCCCAATCAGGCAGCCATACACTTGATGGTAAATATATTTCTTCCCACACTGCAGCATCAGCCTCTGTACCCACAGTCATTATCTGAATAGCCGAACCCTGCCTCTGAAATCATGGCGGTATCTGAGCTCTTTGTCTCAGAAGCTGCTCCTGTTTCCCTGTCCAGCACACTCTAGCTGGTTAACACAGTAGCTATACCTGATATTTCTATGAGCTCTGAGCCTTATTTCTTTTTCTTTGGGTTCCTCTCAGCTCCATCTGATCTCTGTAGCCCTTTCCCTTCCGAACTGCTCTCTCTAACAGACTAGCTAGTCAGTAACCTGTCTATTGCTTCATCAACAAAGAAGGCTTCATTATAATAGTTACATCAGTCATTTTGGCTACAGAAGGGCACACATGTGCAGTATACCATAAAATGACACCTGCTTATGGCATCTCAGCTTGATTAAGATTCCCATGTTCAGGTGCCCTTGGCTGTCAGATTTATTAACAACAAGCCTCTGTGCTTCACTAGCCTTGACTGCCAGGCATCCTGGGGGCACCCTGATCTGTTTTCCAGATCCCTGAACACAGAGTTCGACAGTCTATAACAATCCATGACCAGAACTCTAGCCTTAAGAGCAAAGCTGTGCATTGCAACCCACCTGGCCTTTACTTCCTTGACTCTGGTAGGGTACTGTTGCATTGCCAGGGCAGGCTCAATGGGTGAGACTTTTTCTTTTATTCATACCTGCTTCCCTAAGTGAATAGATGGTTGTTCAGTGCCCTTCCCTAGTAATAGCTCATTGCTAGGTCTAAACTGCCTGTTCCTTCCCAGCCTGGAGGGAAGGCTAGGGTCACAAAACTTCCTCTGTTGCTTTTCCCTGCACATGCAGTGGCTGAGGATACTTCAGGAAGAACCCCTCTAGCCTAATCCTTTAGGCTAAGGGGGCACACCCCTCAGTGGAGCTCCTATTTCCTGCCCCCCCCCTACGGTGATGGCCTAATATCTGTGCCATTGTGATAACCACTTGGTTAATACTGTAAAGATAGCCCAGCTGTCTATTCTAAGGCCAAGGGCCATTCTGCCCAGTATCTGAATAGCAACATAGTTCATCTGTACTCCAATGAACAGTTACAGCTGTCCCTATAGTAGGGACCCCCTACATGACCAGTACTTAAAGCACACAGGGATTCTGGGAGGGCTGACACACACTATCAGAATGGTCTAGAGGAGTAGCTCCTGCATATGAGTTCTCTCCCTGTATAGGGTCCTATAGGGCCTCACAGGGTCTGTAACCCCTGTAACAGAGGGTGGGTACTCACTGCAGAGTGGAGGGCAAGAGGAATGGGAGGACTGTACAGGCTGTGGTTTTGTTAGTTCGTTACTTAAAGATTCTCTGGAAATTTTCCCCCTCTTGGTCCCAATTACCAGGAAGAGGGATCACCTTGGTCCATGTGCAGGTGGAACAAAATAGCTGCTCTGCCTCAGGTCCTACTGGCTGGATCAGAGACAGAGGTCTGTGCTCTCTGAGACTTCCTACTGTGCCCCTATAGCACTTGCTGCCAGTGTTTCTCCTCGTGATTGACATGCAGGGATAACCATCCTCTGCTGCAGGCCTCACAGGGTGGTCATGAGTTCCTGGCAGGATAGATCTGTGCAGAGCTCCCTGCACTGTCCTACCTGGAGGGCAGATTGTGAGAACAATGATAACAGGAATGACACTGAGTCCTCCGAAGAATCTGTGAGCTAAGTGGAGGTCACCCACTTTCAGAGGAAGGAATGGGTCAGGGTAGTCAGGCCTAGACCCTAGATCAATCATACCGAGTGAGCATTGTATCTAGGAGGCATCCAGAATCAGAGCATGCTGGAGTTGCAATGGCTCTGGTACCAGATGACCTGGGTCAGATGTGCAGGGTGTGAGGTCAGGGGTGGTGGGGAAGTGGGGTGAGGTGAGCATGAGCTCAATGACTGTGGCCTCCACCCGTGCAGAAGCAGCCCTCCAGGTTTGCCTCCATGATGCTCTACCTCCGAGGATCCAGGAAGGGGCTGCACAATAAGGTGAGTGGGCTTGTCTGGGGGACGATCCGAGGTCAGCACAGATGGTATTCTGTGTTCCCCACTGGAGGCCTCCAAGTCAAGAGAGGGAGGCTTTTTTCCTCCAGCCCCATCTCCTGTGCCCACTGAACCTAACAACCTCCCTGAGACCAAGAGGAGGGCCTGGGGGAGATGAGTGTAGAATGCATATGGGCATGGGTCTGGCCCGGGAAAACAGACCCTGTAATTTGCCCAAGGGAGTTCCTAGAAGGTGTTCAAGAGGGGTTCCTGGAGATGAGGGAGGAGGTAATTGAGTGGAGGCCTTCAGGCACCCTGGCTTCTCCACATGAGAACTCTGGGGTGGTGAGTTGGCTGAGAGCGGGAGGCTTTCAGGACAGGGTCTGTGTGCACCTGAGAGAAGGGGCTGATCCCACCCTCACCCTGTTTGCCCAGTGTGTTCCCTTCCTGGGAGATTACTTGACTTTTCTGTGGAGGATGGACAGCAGCATGAAGGATGACCTGGAGTTGGGTAACTGGGGTCTGACTTGAGGTGACAGGATTGACCTTGGGGGACAGAGATCCCCACAGTGAGCCCTGAGTTCTCAGCACTGTCTCCCCTTGGAGCTGGGGGGACAGGCTCATTATAGCCATCTGTTATACCTCCATTGGAGCCCAGAGCCTGGTCTTGATCAAATTTCTGTCTTTTCCTGTTTCCCACTCCTCCTGGGTCTTGGTGGTAGTTTAACATGAAAACGGTGGAGACAAGGCTTTTCTTTCTATTGGACCTTAGATGTCTGCCTTTTAGGGGGAGCCAGATCAAAATAGAAAAAAGAAAAAAAGAAAAAGAATAGCTGAGCCGCTAGGCATCTCTGAGAAGCAGGGAAGGGGAGTGAGAATCAGAAACACTCTTGCTACCAGAAGTAGGGGCTTCACCTCCTGCTTCTTCCATTTATTTGTAGATTTTGACAATGAAAGTGGGAGAAGCCTCTATGGCTGAGGGCATGGGAGTGGCATCAAAGATAACCTTCTATAGGAAGGGCTGTTGATGCCCATCTCTGAGCACAGGAAAGGACTGGGTGGAATTAGGTGGAAGGAGCGTGTCCCTGTGTTCAAATATTGAGAGCTGTGATCCTGCTCCACTTCGCACTTCCACTGAAGCAGTATCTGCATCCTCCCCTTCCCTCTGGCCCCAGGTGGACAAAATACTGCAGGAGATAGTGGTGCTGCAAGAGGCCGCAAAAAATATAAAATACAACCTCAGCGGCAATTCCAGGCCTGGTTCTGGGCCCTGAAGAGGCTCAGTGAGAATGAGAGGTGAGGCTGGGCAGGAATTGGGCAAGGGCAGGAGTGCACGCTTTCTGAGGTTCAGTCCAGGGAACCTATGTCCATGGCTCCCTGATCCCCGCACAGACCTTGTTGTGTAGCTATTCCTGGGGCTCCTGACACTGGGAGGGACACAGGAGGCCTGGGAGCTCACAGGAGCCATTCTGTCCTGCAATTACATCCGGTCCTGCCAGCTGGAGCCATAGAACTAATTGACCAAGAAAACAGATAAAATGAATAAATGTCAAAAATATCCTGGATAGTCATTTAGTCTCATTTAGAGACTAAATGAGAACTCTACTTATTTCCATATTTTCCTATTATATGTATATTAATAATCCATGTAAATACACCCTTAAACATACATATAAATAAATTTTTATTATGTTTGTCTTTAAAATATTTACCAATATTAAAATTATTTCTGCAAAATAGATCTTCTAGTATCTCCTGCTTAGTCATAAATTATATAATTTGCCCATAGTGGGCTTAAAATTATTTTCTTCCCTACTTTATGAATAACTCTTTGATGATTATTCTTGTACAGGTACCTCTGAACATTTATTCCATTCATTTTGAATCATTTCCTGCAAATAAAATTTGTTTCAAGAAAGCACATTTGATAGTTTAGTCAGTATGCATTTGCATCATTTCAACAAATTTCCTTGCAATATTGATTGGTAAATCTTTAGCTTAGTAGATTGGGTTAAGAGGAATTCAATCACTGTCCCCTTTCTGAGGTATGTGTTGAGCACCTCCTATGGGCCAGGCACTAGAAGCACAGATCTCAACCAAATAGCATGTCTTGATGGCATGCTTGTATTAAAGAAATCAAACCAGTCAGCACATGCATATAGTGACATCAGAATGCATGCTCTGAACAAAAGGTAAAGCAGAGAAAGAGACAAATGGTGATAAGGTAATGTTGTGTGTAGGATGATGTGAAGGTTTGTGGGATTCAGGTGATAGTTGAGATTGCTTTGGGCATATGCATAGGTGAGCAGCAACGTGGAAACATCTCAGCTGAGCCCCCAGTTTGTGCTCTGGTTTCAAAGTGCTCTAGGTAACTCCTGATCTGAGGGAGAATGTGTCTCCATCCTCATTCTTCACAGAAGGGAGGGTAAAACACGCAGTCCCTACCAGGGGGTGCGCAAACTTTTGGACTCAAGGGCCACAATGGGTTCTTAAACTGGACCGGAGGGCAGACAAAAGCAGGGATGGAGTGTTTGTGTGAACTAATATAAATTCAAAGTAAACATCATTACATAAAAGGGTACGGTCTTTTATTTTTAATTCAATAGTTTTATTCACCTGATCCGGCCTGCGGGCTGTAGTTTGCCCAGCCCTGTGCCTGTCCGGACCCCTTACCATGAATTAACCTTTCATTGTGGTGCCTATTGGGAACACTTGGTGTGGGGAAGACTTAGTACCGTATTTGCCGGCGTATAAAACAATTTTTTGGCCCTGAAAAATATGCCTCCAAGTGGGGGGTAGTCTTATACGGCGAGTATATAACAAACTCTGTATTTTGAGTGGAAATGTTAGGGGGTCGTCTTATATGCCCAGTCTCTTATACGTCGGCAAATACGGTATTTTCAGGGCCAAAAAATCATCTTATACGCCAGCAAATATGATAATTATCGGCCTGGAAATTACACAGCACACCTAGGGCCACACAGCAAGGTATTTAGGGAGGTAAGAAGAGAGAAAGGAGAAAGGGAAGAACTAGAGAAAAAGTTGAAATAAGGTAAGAAATGGAATGTGGAAGACTAAAAGCAGGAAAACAAAAATGTAAAGATAAGGTAAAGGGAACTTGTAAAACATTTCCTACTTACAATGAAAATGTTTAACAGCTGAGACAACGTAAGGAGCTGTGACATTCCATAATACATTAAAATAGTTGTTTTTCTTAAACTCTGTAAGAATGAGATGTAAAAGAGAAGAAAAATGTAAACATGAGGGCACTGCATAGCAAGAAAATGCCCTCACATTCCCCAAATTGAAAAAATGGACACATGAGGTTGAATACAGTGGATATAGGAATAAACATAAAATAGTAGAGAGCAAGGCCAAATCACAGTTCTATTATCTTGTTGAGCAATTAGTAAAGCAAAATAGACCAATATAGAAAGAAGAAAAGGTATGTGGGGATGAAACAGGAAACAAAAGTGATATTTATGCTCTATTAATCTTCTGATACATATGTCCAGTTAATTGAGTGTATCTATCTCTGAACTGTTGTCTTGCCAGTGTGCAATTTGATGGCCATGCCTGGGATTTTTTTTTTCTACAAGTACTATTTGGTTCAGAAACTATTAGCCAACAGTTAGGTCAAACGTAACCTGCTTGTGTTTCCAGGAAGATTATTCTGGACAAACATCTTTATCCCCAACTTCAATGCTTAATACACAAACAATTGATAACTTTAGACCAATGTTTTCATCTTTACAATAAAAAAATTGGACTAGATACTATTTTCATTTCAAAAATAGTTTTTTTTTTTCCATTATAAAAATAAGTTATGATTAAAGGTAGGAAAGAGAAAGAATTAAAATAAGTGAAAATCACCCAAATACTAACTTGAAAATAATTATTCATACTTTTATATATCTTTTCAGATATTCTAACATATACACTTCACAATTTTTCCCTTTTCACCTGTTTATTTTTTTAAAATTTATTAATGTATTATATGTGTAGATAGCTTAACATTGCCCGCCCCCCCCACCTCCCATTCATACCCTCCCTCCCCAGAGTTCTGTGTTCCTTGGTTGTACTTATATTCATGCATATCAGTCCTTTGGTTGTTCTCTTATCTCCCCCCAGGTCTCCTTTCCCTCCCCACTGTCATTTGACAATCTGCTTGTTTTATGGTGACTATCTCAGGACCACACGAATAGAATCCGTTCCTCCTCTGGTTTACACCGCCCCTCCCCCAGGGTCCCACTGCTTCCCTGGGGCTCATGTCTCCCCCAGGACACATGTCTCCCCCGGGATACCCGGCCCCCTTGGGGCACACGGTTCACCTGGGGCACACGGCCCCTCTGGGGCGCTGGGGTCGTGAATTGGAGGCGCCGCTCTATCTCCGGGCTAGCATGGTGGACAGGCCTGGACGGCTGCTGGCGGGGAGACCACGCTCCAAGGAGTATAAACAGAATGGGTGCTGATGCAGAGGCCAAACTCCAAAGCCGCCCCCTCCCTGGGTCTGGGGTGGAGTGAGCTCTGTTCTGGGTGGATTTCCCTTATTTGAGGCGGTGGTGGCGGGTGAGGTGGTGGGTGCAGCAGCGAAGGTCGCTCCTGTGGTTCAATTTCCACTGTAGTTTTAAAATCCACATGGTGGCAGTGGCTGAAGCTTCGGCCCGACCATGTGGCGGTGGAGGAAGGACTCACTAGGGCCAAGAGAGGAAGGCACCGCACCATCTCCACACCAGCACAGAGGGCGGGCTGGGACAGTTGTGGGCAGACTGAGATGACTGCAGGCGGGGAGACCACCCTCACAGGTGTGTCATTCAGTGCGGAAGCGGAGCTGCTGTGGACTCGGAGGCTAAGTTCTGAAGCCACACACTCCCTGAGCCCAGGGCGGAGTGAGCTCTTTTTTTCAGTGGATTTCTTTTATTCGCAGCATCTGCGGGTGCAGAGGTGGGTGCGGTCACTCCTGTGGTTCAATTTCCCCTGTAGTTTTAAAATCCACATGGTGGCAGTAGCGGAAGCTTCGGCCTGGCCATGTGGCAGTGGAGGAAGGACTCGCAGGGGCCGAGAACGGAAGGCGCCGTGCCAGCTCCTCACCAGTACAGTGTGCGCGGATGCTGGGCTGAGCTGACTGCGGGTGTGGAGATCGTGTGCCAGCTCCTCACCAGCACGGTGGGCGGGCTGGGACAGCTGCGAACTGGGATGGTTGCAGGCAAAGGCTTCTAGTCCAGGCAGGAGCGGAAGGTGTGGTGGAGGCCTGACAGTAGCTCCCTTGCTCCCACTGCAGGCAGGCCCGGATGGCCCATTCCCTAGGCCCAGGGTGGAGCAAGGTCTGGCTTCCCTCATTCTCAGTGGTGGCGGAGGCTCCAGGCGGTCTAGTTCCGCCTTAGTTTTAAACTCCACATAGCAGCAGCAGCGCCCTGCTTTGTGTCTAGTTGTAGCCTCCCCATTCCGCCAGCTTTCCTGTGGGTCTGGTGTGATCCCTTTTGAATTTAGCTGTTGTTTTTTTCCAAATTGTTGATGAGGTGGCAGCTTAGGAGACTACCTAGGCCGCCATCTTGTTTCGGTCTCCCTTGTGCACGTCCAGCTCCCAGGCCCTGCACAGCTGCGAGCTCCGCACCACCCTGGTCCGCAGTGCCCCATCCTAGTAGATGCGGCTCATTCTCCCCGGGCCGGGCTGCTGGGCCAGGACTGCAACCAGGACCAGGACTAGGACCGGGACGAGGACCAGGAGCAGAGACGAGCCAGTGGTTCCCTACACTGCACAATTTAAAAGCGTGTTATATTTCTGTTTGCTAATATGTCTACATCTAATGTGAAAAATATTTCTTCCTGGCCGGTATGACAATGTAGTTATGTTCCTGGGAAAAGGCCTGATGGGCCCAGGTTGCCAGACTCTGTGTCCAATAATTCAGAAGGTTAAATCATATTAGGCATCCAATGGGAAGGCTCGCCACCTAGAAGACAGAGCTCTTACAAACTTCAAATCCTGTCTCCCCAGCAAGGTACAGGGAATAGGATTATACACGAAAAGGGGGAAGGGTGAGGCAGATCTGGAGGTCTGTAGACTTCAGCTATTGTGTTTTAGTCATGAAGTGATGAGATGATGTTGATGAGATAATGTCTTGAATCATGGTGGGTCGGTCTAAACCTGCTTATCGGTTCTGCATGCTGGATTCATAGCTAAGTCACCTACTCAATTGCTTTGCAAAGGCCTTGAAAAGGAAACTTTAAGAAACACTTAACCCCCTGTTCATGTATGATAAATTTAACCCCCTATTCACATAAGTATGTGTGTTCTAAGATTTAAAATAATGATTAAATTTCAGATTAATTCAGGTCCTAATCTATCAGGTTATAGGTCCCCTCATCATTCCTCATTCTCTGATAAGGTTGATATCTTCAACCTTATGCTATACATAATTTTATTTTAAAATTCATTATATTGCTATAGTCCCACCAAATTCACCTCTGCTATGTGGAGTTTACCCCCCTTTAAGTCTGATGACTGGAAAGAACCAAACAAATTCTGTATGAGTTTTTGTTAGATTCATTAATCTGATTAGATTTATAATTGAGTATAACTGAATTTCCTTTTGAGATATCTCTTCAACTTTCACAAACCTTTCTTTACAAACCTTACAACTTTCAGAAACAACCAGCTTTAGAGCCCACTTTCTTTATCCTTCACAATGCATCTCTATACCCTATGCCTTCTATTACACAAAAACTACGGTACACATCCTTTCCAAGTTGAGTTCAAGTTCAGTTCTACATAGGTTCCTCCATTGCCAGCTTCAGAGCAGTTAAAGTGATTTAGAAGTAAGTCTCAGTGTCCCATAGATTTTCTCCCCATGTGCCCATGGTACTGGATCTGCTTGTGTCTGTCTAACTGCCTGCCACATCCCCCCTCAAGGATCTTAGCTCTGAATTCTTTCAGGGGAAGGGAACTTCACGGTTCTTCTGAAACCAATTCCTGCTGAATAGGGTCAAAATTTTCTCTCAGAGCCAAGAGATCTTTGCTCTCTGTCAGAGAAATGATGATGTCTGGGCATAGAAGGAGGTGGCAATGGTGCCTATGGGTGGTATGCCCAGGTGCCCGTAGGGTTTGTAACCTTGTGGAGACAAACAGTGTTATAAACTACAGTATTATTGTGCAAAAGTTAGAACAACAAGAATGATGTCAGAAGGTCTAGGGAAGAAATAAACATATCGGTTCTATTAATTTCCTGTTGAAACATACTTTTTCTTGTTATTTTTATTCTAAAAAAATAAAATAAAACTCTCATTTTTATTTTAGAGCCAAATTAAGAGCAATTTATTTATTCTATTAAATCTAAATATAATTTGGCCTGATTTCATAAAGACAACAAGAATAACAGTTGATAACATAGGCTATTTTTTTAAAAAATGCTTTGCTGGAATCTAATGAGAATGGTTACAACCTGGGCAAAGAAGCCATGCAATGCAGTTGCCATGCGGCTTTGCCTCCAATACCTATAAGTTTGGGCATTTTCCTCATGTTTTTGAGGTCCACACATGTGTCATGGGGTTCCTTTCATGCCATCTCTCAGGAAAGTAACCTTTGTTCCTTACCTGGAAAGACCACCATGAACCACACGACCAAGCAAGGTACCAGGCTAATTATGCAAGGGATGTCTCAGCTTCTAAGTCAATGTTCATTCTTTACAGGTTTCTGGTGGCATCCAGAGTCCTGGCAGGTCCCCCTCAGACATGACCTTACAATAAAGTTTTGGGTAATAAAACCCAATTCAAAACTGACTTATGTCCTGTTATAAAGAAATCAGACTCTTACTATATTTATGCAAACAAACACATTACCATGAGAGCAATAATAGCAAAATCTATAATTATTTTTATTTCATTCATTCCTGTAATTAAATACTTTTTCTTCTGACTTTCTTGCCAGTATTTCTATAAATCCAGAGAGCCTTTGCTTTGTAGGCAGATAGAGGAAAAACTTTCTTTTCCCCTACCTTTGAGAAATAGGCTCATTTTCCCAGTGGAAAATATACTCACTTTCTTAAGAAGCATAACGGAGAGAAGATAACTTTGACAGCTCTCAGGAGGCTGCAGAAATGTATGTGGGGAGGTAGCAGGCACAATGGTTTGTTCCCAGGACTGTAGTAACTGCTGGACCTCCAATGGCTTTAGTGTAAAATTACCAGGTTTTGTCCTTTAAAAAGAGTGTAACCCCCACCTGGACTGTGCTGCTGCTGCTGCTGCTTCTACAGCCTACTGAAGGTTACTTCTGAGCCTCAGGCCTGTAGTATAAATACTTGGGGAATTTGAAGGATTATTTCCCATACATTTCTTTATCAATATAAACCAAAGAGCCAACGAAATTCTCACCGTCCAAGGGTACTAAAAGGCTGCTTGGCGTCTGGTCCCACTTGCTGGATCAAAGACAGAAGGGTGTGCATCCTGACTTTCCACTGAGCCCTTAGAGCACTCGCCGCCATTCTGTCCCCTCATGAGGGACATGGAGGGGTAACTATACTGTATTGCAGCTCTCACAGGATGGTAACAAGTTTATGGTAGGACAGCACTGTGCAGAGCTCCCTGCCCTGTCCCACCTTGAGGGCTGAGGGTGAGAACAATGATGACAGGAATGACACTGAGTCCTAGGAGACCCTATGAGCTAGGTGGAGGTCTCCTACTTTCCAGAAAGGGCAACAGTTCATGGATGCCAGGACAAGGCCTAAAGTCACACACAGCCAGTGAGCATTGTAGTTGGGAGCCATCCAGAATGAGAGCATGCTGGAGTTGGGGTGACACAGGTACCAGCTGACTTGGGTCAGATATCCAGAGTGTGAGGTCAGGGGTGGTGAGGGATATGAGGTGAGGTGAGCATGAACACAATGTCGTTACATCCACCCTTTTCAAGCCATCCTCCAGGTGTGCCACTCTGATGTGGAACCTCTGGGGATCCAAGAAGAGGCTGCAGAAGAAACTGAGTGGGCCTTGGTGCTTCAGGGTCAGAGGAGAGGGTGCTCTGACTTCCCTGCTGGATCCCTCCAAGTCAAGTCGCAGAGGCCTTCCTCCTCCAGTTCCACCTCCTGTTCCCACAGAACATGATATCCTCCCTTACAAGTTTCCAAGAAGGGTTGTGGGGGAGCTGAGTGAAGGAAGGTTATGGGATGGGTCTGGCCCGGGATTACTGATGGTGTGGTTTACCAAAGGTGCAACTGGGAAGGGAGCTAGTGGAGTGTGAAGGAAGGGACAATTTAGTCGAGTACCTAAGGGTCCTAGGCTGATCCCCATGGAAAGGTCAGGAGTCTGAAGGTGGGAGGCTTTCAGAGAAGGTCATGGGGACACCTGAGAGAAGACATTTATCCCACCCTCACTTGTTTGTCCAGTGTGTCCCAACCTTGGAAAATATCTGAAAGACCTGAAAATGCTATACACCAAGGTGGAGGATTTTCTGGAGGTGGGTGACCTAGGCCTGAGTTAGCGTGACTAGGATTGGCCTTTGGGCACAAAGAACCCTATACATACTGAGCCTTGAGGTCTCATCACAGCTTCCCCTGGGGCCTGGGGCATCTTATCCATCATAATGATCCATACCCCCTCCTCTGGAGCCCATAGCCTAGCCTGGGTTCTAGTCCTGCCTTTCTCTATTTCCCAACCCCTCCTGGGAACTGACAGCTGTGCACCATGAGAAGGTGGGCATAGGGGGCTAGTCCTGGCCTGGAGGCTCTTTCTGAAGGACTGGGCTGTCTGTCTTCCAGGGGAATCAGATCAACCTAGAAAAATGTAGCATGTGAGTAGCTGTGGCCCTTCTCAGGAAAGGGCAGCAGAATGACTATCTGAGATGTCCAGGCCAGCACACTCCTGGGCTCCATCTCTTGCATCTTCCGTTTGTTGAAATAGTTTGATATCAGAATTTGGAGAACCCTTCAGTTGGTGTTTGGGGATGGGGAGTGGCATCAAGAATAACAGCCTATAAGAAGGACTATTGGTGACCATCTCTGAGCACAGGAAGGCCCTCAGTGCAATTAGGGGAAGGAGGGTGCCTCTGTGTGCAAAGCCCCAGGACCGTGCCCCTGCCCCAGTCTTCACTCTCACTTGGGCCAGGTCTGCATCCATCCTTCCCTGTGGGCACAGGAGCAGAGAGTAATGGAGCAGATAGTTCTGCTGCATGAGGCAGCAGAGAATTATCAAATAGAGCTCAAGGAGCAATTTGGGGCCTGGTTCTGGATCTGGAGTGGCTCAGAGACAATGAGAGGTGAGGCCAGGCAGGAGTTGGGCAAGGACAGGTGTGGCTCTCCTTGCAGGTCAGTCCAGAGAACCCGTGTCCACCACTTGCTGGTACTTCCCCACCTGGCTGTGTAGCACCTCCTGGGGCTGCTGACACTGGGAGGGACACCTGAGGTGTGGCTCCGGGGAGCTCACAGGCCCCACTCTCCTGCAGTTACACCCGGTCCTGCCTGCTGGAGCCTGAGTCTGAGGTGGCCAGTGGAACACTTAGACTTTTCTTCTGAGCAAAAGGAAGTGGTTGAAGGATTGACAGCAGAAGTGAAAATGATCTCAACAGGATCTCATTTCTATGGACTCTGTCTTCATGGAGAATATGCTTGGGTACAGAAATCTCTCTTTTTGAGAACCTCTTAGGCCTTAGTTAAAAGTTAGTAAAGTAGTAAATATAAAATATTTTTAAGGGTAACACAAGAAATTCCCTACATTTTTTGGATATGTGTATATTTCCAGCAATGAAAACAAGAAAAACAAACAAGAAAATAATATAAAAATTAAAATAATATAGAAAGTTGTAACTTTTTATATGACACGAATATATTTTTTTTCCCTTCAACTATGTTTAGAACGTCTTTTAAGAGGAGAAAATCAAAGAAAAGAAATCGCAAGAAGTTTTAAGAATGGGTAAGATGATGTGGAAAAGAGTGGAGATAGAAATAAATATAAGCAAGGCAAGTGAGTGTCCTGAGACAGTGCTGAGAAATGTATAAAGCAGAATAGTCTCATGTGTGGGGAGGGAGGAGGGGAAATATCTGGGATATTTGTATGTCAGAGTTAATGTTCTATGATACAATTAGTCGAGTGTATCTACTTCTGAATCCAGTTTTGCCACAATGCAACTTGATTATAGGCTTGGGATTTATTTTTACAAGTACAGTTTGGTTCCGAAAAAACATTAAAATAACTGCCCACTTTTAGGCAAAGTCACCCCAGTTCCTCTTTCCAGGTGGATTATGCTGGACACACTTTCCTATTCCCATATTTTCTCTTTGTCAGAAAGAATGTAGGTTTTTTATTTTTAATATAAATAATTCTCATTTATAGATAGGAAAGAGAAAGATTTAAAATCAGTGATCATCCCCTTACTAAAGTGGAAATAATTGTACATATCTTAATATGTATCCTTTGAGATAGGGTGCAGTTTATGTAAATATACACCTCACCATATGTACAAATCATTTAATGTTATATTTATGCTTGATAATGTATTCTACTAATATTAACATTATTTCTTAAAAATAATAGCTCATAGTATCTTTTATGTGCTAAATTATATAGTAATTTGTCTGTAGTTAATGGACTTAAAATTATTTTGTCTTCTACTTTTTGAATAATTCTGTGATGATCATCATTGTATTGGTACCTCTGAACATTTATTCAATTTGTGTTCAACCTTTTGCTACAATTAAAATTTGTTTCAAAACTACACATATTTTACAATTTAGTATGAATAAATTTTGAATCATTTCATCAAATTTCCTTGGAATTTTGATAGGTATCTCAGCAAATTTGTATGTTGGATTAGGAGGAATTCATTCACTGGCTCCTTTATCAGATATGCATTGAGCGTCTCCCTTGTGCCAGGCACCAGAATTGCAGTGGTCAACCCAAAGAGCTTGTCATGATGGCATGTTTGCATGAACGATTCATACCAGCCAGCACATGCTTAAGGTGAAGGCAGCATGTGCTGCATGCTCTGAATATGGTAAAGCAGAGAAAGAGACAAATGGTGAGGAGGTGATGTTGTGTGTAGGATGCTGTGAAGGTTTGTGAGACAGAGGCGATGCATGAGACTGCCTTGGGAATATGCATAAATGATATTTTGGGCTCTGGTTCCCAAGTGCTCTTGGTGACTATGTATCGTTTTTGGAAAAGCTTATATTTACAAGTAAGATTATTGATATTTTTAGTGAAATATAATTTTAATTCTTGATGAATGAGAATGGTAGTGGCTTCCATTTTACATATATATTGTGACTTATTCAGTAGGATTTAAAATTAAATGTAGAAGATGCTCAATGTCACTAATCAAGGGGGAAATGCAAATCAGAACCACACAATATCACCTCCCACTGCCATAATGGCTGTTATCAAAAAGACAAGAAGGGATAAGTGTTGTGAGGAAGCAGAGAAAAGGAAACCCTTGTGAACTGTTGATAGAATTATAAATTGATGCAGCCACTATAGAAAACAGTATGAAAGTTCCTCAAAAATTTAAACTGGAACTTGCATATGACCCAGCAATTTCACTCCTGGTTATTTGTAGAAATCCAAAACACTAATGAAAAGAATACATGTACCTCTGTGTTTATTGCAACATCCATTACAATAGCACAAATGTGGAAACAACCTAATTGTCCACTAATAAACAATTGGATAAAGAAGATGTGGTGCATTTATGCAGTAGAGTATTATTTAGTTCTAAGAAGGAATGAGGTCTTGATATTTCCAGCAATATAGATGGTCATATAGGCATGATGCTAGGTGAGCTAAGTTGGACAGTGAAAAACAAATGCCATATGATCTGGATTACATGTGGAATTATAAAACTACCCTTATACATACAGAGGACAGATCAGTGGCTGCCAGGATGGTGTGATAAAAATGGAAATTGGGGTTTAAATTCAAAAAGGGAACGCAAAATGTTGCATTATGCACAAAATGTTTTCATGAGCAGCATGAAAATAACTTATTATTGGCTATTGTTAGGTGACTACATGCAAACAAAACAACAGCAAAAACACCATTTTCAAAGAAGAAACACAAGCTCAAATCAGGTGTCAGCCACATGTATTCTTACAATAAACAAAGCCAGACCTCAGGTTGTAAAAGTTATGTGCCAGGTAATATACAATTTATACCCAGGTTTTCCTTCTGTCCTAGAGGCAGAGGGTGCTTAATCTTGAGAGTGTGGCTTCTAATCAAGGGACCCGGCCAAGCAGAGATTTTTTAAAAGGGAATACCAGAAACTGGGATTGGCTTAACATCATGTGAAGTATTGAGCCACTGGCTGTGGGTCTGTGATAGTAGTTAAACCTCTCCATAATCAAAATGCTTGTGAGGTGTTATATACCGTATTTTTTGCACCATAAGACACACCCGACCATAAGATGCACCTGGTTTTTAGAGGAGAAAAATAGGAAAAAAATATTCTGAACCAAATAGTGTAATAAAATATTTAATAAAGTATAACAGAATAATATTTGAACCATATAAACTGAACAGCAGTCAACAGTGGCATTGAGAACCATTATCACTGTCATTAACACATAAAGACAAAGGTTTGAGTACTCTAGTCTTCTGAAAACCCCAAGAACTCTACTTCGCTAGAGTCAGAATTCATGAAGCTCATTTGGTCACAATCACTGACATCACTTTCTTCGCTGTCTTCGTATAAAATACAGTCTTCACTTCCATCTAAGGCATTGCTAATGCCACATTGATGATGCAGTCCCCAGGGACACGGAAGGTCCCGGGGGACCCGCTGCCGCTCTGCAACTCGGACCATAAGACACAGGCATTTTTCCTCCCACTATTTGGTGAAGAAAAAGTGCGTCTTATGGTCCGAAAAATACGGTAGATTGTGGGCCTCATGGCAATCCAGAGAGCCCACAGTTCTTACATCAATGGTGGTATACTATCCTTTCATTTCTCTAAAAGAAATTCATACAAAAGGCAAATGTATCCACCAGTGTAGTGTGGGCAGGACAGGAGAGGAGCAGGTCCCCCAAGTGGTCCCCAATGGCCTCTGACAGTTGACAGTTGGACAAGGTTCTGAGCAGGCAATACCCTTAAACTATTAAATTTGCTTTTTGGGATCTGGACCTGAGGGGAATCAGATACTGGAAGATGCCCTCTTGGGGTGAGCTGACTGAGACACTTCCTGGAACTTGGAGTCACTGAGGTTGGGCTGTAGGCAGATGTACCTTCCCCACCAGTCTTGGTCCCTGGGTCATCCAGTACTGGGTGCCCTCAGTGAACACAGAATGAATCCCATGGACTTCAAGGCTCAGGCACATCCTCAGCTTCCTGGGCTTCAGACTTGACCAGTATCTCCTCCAGGGACTGGGGAACCTGAACTGGAGTGTGGCAGGGCTGGGTGACAATCTGCTTTCTTCTCAGGAGCTGTTCAAGAAGGTGCTCTTCCACTAATGCCTGGCTCTGTCTGGTCCCAGTGGGCCAAGCCTAGCAAGCAGCATATGGCCTCTACTTGTCACACAGTTCAATCATGTGGCCACCTGTGTGATCACCACCTGCCTTGGGAATGCAAGCATGAAGGCCTAGGACAGGGCCAACATGGTGGAGCATTGGATCATGGTGGCTAAGGTCTGTTAGGGGAAGCCCAGTGGCATACCTGTGCAGAGCCTTGAAAAATGCCTCTGCTGCTCGGTCAGCTCTCAGGACTCAGGCCTGAGGTAGGAGCTCCAGCTCAGCCACCAGGTCCTTCTACCAGGAGTGCGCTGACCCTGACATGTATGAGAGGCTCACTTCCTACCTGGCCTCTTTCTTGGGTTGAGCTGGGATCCTCCTCACTCTGAGACTTGCTCTTTGGCTATTGAACGTGCCCACCCTGAGCACCTGTCCCACCCGGATAGGGTGTCAATCCTGAGGGACTGAAGCTACAGTTCCAGCTTCCACCTCACAGCTTGTCTCCCATTTCCAGGAGTGTAGAACCCTAAGGAGCTTCTATTACCTGTGAGCCATTTTGGACGCTTTGGAGAGCATGTCCATCCATCACCTCAAGAAGAAATGGGGGAAAGATTCTAGGTGCATAAGCCTTTCCCATCAGAGGAGGAATGTGCAGGTGTCCCCTATATATATATCTCAATGTCCCCTCACCTACTGGGAGGCAGGCGACTCTGGGAACAGGGACTGGGCTGGTGGGCGGCTTCTCTAAGGCTCCTTGGGACCTAAGGCCACTAGTTCTTCTCCGGAAATCAGTTTCCTTCAAATGTCAGAGACTACATTGAGCCAAATGGGAGATACTCATGTGTTACCAGCACCAGAATGGTGCTATGCCCAATTGAAACACAAACTCGTCAAAACAGAACTGCTTCATCGATAAGGGAATGGGGGCCCATTGACCAACAAGAGAGCCCTGGCCCAGTCCCACAGAGACCTTCCTGCTCAGAGGAACCCAGAGATACCCTTACCAAGGCAGTATGAAACATGAGATTGTCAAAAGGAATTTGCCCTTAACTTCTTGCCAGAGCAAAAAGAGCACAGCTGGTATAAGTACTTTTAAATTCTCTGTGGGGAGGTAGAAGGAGAAGCCAATGCAAGCTCTGAGTGCATAAGAATGAGTTTTTATTGCAGAAGCCAGTGGCCATAAGACATCAGACAAAATATTCCTTCCTATCAGTGTTCCAATCAGGCCGCCATACACAGGCCGGTAAATACATTTCTTTTCCACACAGCAGCATCAGTCTCTGTACCCACAGTCATTATCTGACAGCTTCATGCTGCCTCTGAAATCACCACCTTACATCAAAGTGATATCTGAGCTCTCTGGCTCAGCAGCTTCTCCTATTTCCATGTCCAGCAAGCTGTACATGCTTAGCATGGTAGCTGTACTTCAGTGTTCTATGAGCTCTGATCTTTATGTCTTGTTCATTGGGTACCTCATAGATCTGTCTGAGCTCTTCAGCCTTTTCTCTTCCTAGAAGCTCTCTCTAATACAATAGTTGGTCAACAACCTATCTACTGCTTCATTGACAGAGAAGGCTTGGTGCCAATAGTTACTTACATCAGTCATTTTGGTTACAGAAGGACACACATGTGCAGTATATGGTAGGACTGTACCTCCTCATGGCATCTTAGCCTGATTAAGATTCCCATGTTCAGGTGGCCTCGGATATTGAGTGCATTAACAAGGTGTCTCTGTGCTTCACTATCAGATGTCTAGGTGTCTCTGGCATGGTCCCCACATCTGTTTTTCTATCTTTCCCAAACATATCTTTCCTCTTTCCCTCCCTCAGAAGGAGCACATTTACAATTCAAAAACTTTTTAGGAAGACAACTCACTGAGCAGGGAAGAGTTCATCAAGTTAGAATGAGACTAGATGTCTGCAGAAAGGAGGGCATGAGGGAAGGAGTGACTGCAAACATTATGGTTTTGGTAGTTAGTCACTTAAAGCTTCTCTGAAAATATTCTCCATCTCTGTCCGGATTACCAGGGAGAGGGATCTGATTGGTCCATAGGTAGGTGAGTGGGCATTTGAGGGACAGAAGGCCCTGATCATGGCACACAGGATGGTGGCCAGGCTGTTCCAGAAAGGGGTACAGAGCTGGCTTATTGAGCAGGTCTCTGGTTTCCATGTTCCTCCCTGTGCTGGCTCTTACATTCTTCCAGGCTGTCAGGAAAAAGAGTGGTTTCTTTCCCAAAGCAGCTCAGCCTGTCCTCAGGATGCTAGGGCACGGCTGCCACTCTGTCTTCACCATACCTCCAAGGTGAGCACACCCTGCCTGCCCCGGGGATGGGCCCTGCAGGGGATTACCTCTGGACAGGGGAACAAAAAGGCTCTTGTTCTCAGGTCCAACTGGATGGATCAGAGACACAGAGGTGTGCCTTATGAGACTTCTATCTGAACCCCTAGAGCACTGGATGCCAGTCTCCTCATGATTGACATGGAGGGGTGATCATCCCCTGCTGCAGGCCTCACAGGGTGGTCATGTGTTCAAGGCAGGAAAGCAAGGGAGGGATTAGGTTGAGAACAATGATGACAGTAATGAAATTGAGTCCTCAGAAGAATCTGTGAGCTAGGTGAAGGTTTCCCACATTCTAGAGGAGAAAACAGGTCAGGGAGGCCTGGCCCAAGTCCAAGGTCACACACACTGAGTGAGCATTGTAACTGGGAGCCATCCAGAAGCATGCTGGAGTTGGGGTGGCTCTGGTACCAGCTGATTTGGGACAAATATTCAGGGTGTGAGGTCAGAGTTGTTGGGAGAAATGCGGTGAGGTGAGCATAACATCAATGACCCAGCCCTCCGCCCTGGTGAAAGCAGCCCTCCAGTTTCTGGGGATCAAAAAGAGGCTGCACAAGAATATCAGTGAGTATGTCTGGAGGGAGCTCCATCGTCAGAGGAAAGGGGACATTTTGATCCCATTTGGTGGCATCCATGTCAAGAGAGGGCTTTTTCTTCTCCAGTCCTACCTTCTGTGCTCACAGAACCTGAAACCCTCCCTTAGAAGTGACCAGGAGTAGGATCTAGAGGATCTGGGTGCATGATGGATATGGGGGTGGGGCTGGCCCAGGACGAATGACCCTGTGATTTCCCAAGATGAGTTCCTAGGAGAGGATTAGGAGGATTCTTGGAGAGTGAGGAAAGACTCAATTGACTGGAGCCCCTAGGAGTCCTGGGCCACATTATGTGGAAAACCTGGAGTGGCAAGGAGAGTGAGGTTTGGAAACTTTAAGGGGAGAGTCTTAGGGGCACCTGAGAAGAGGGGCTCATCCCACCCTCACCCTGATGCCAGGTATGTTCCCTTCCGTGGAAAATTTCTGACTAATCTGAAGATGCTGGACACTAGGATGAAGTATTATCTGGAGGTGGGTGATCTTGGGCTTGAGTTGGGGTGTCCAGGTTTTGCCTTTGGGTATAGAGATCCCCCAGACTGAGCCCTAAATTCTCAGCACAACTGCCCCTGAGAGCTGTGGAGACATGCCAATCAGAATGATCCATATCCCTACTCCTTGGAGCCCAAAGCCTGGCCTGGGTCCTAGTCCAGTCTTTCCCTTTTTCCTGCCACCTCTTGAGACCTGGTGGTACTTCAACATGAGATGGTGGGCATAGGGAGCTCGTCCTGGCCAAGGAGGCTCTTTCTTTTCATTTTCTTTTATAAAAAATGGTACAGAAAATAAACATTAATATTTCACTCTCTATAAACTCAGAGAGCATAGGTTGTTATTATTGCTGAATGTCTAATGGGGAAACTGAGGCACAAACAATACTACTCTCAAGCTGTGGACCTTTAAAATACAAATATTAATACCACAGGAGCTCTGTCTATCAGGCATCTGGACTTGGTTTGTCTGATTACTCTGTGTCAAAGTGTCCATGAAGCAGGTGTTGTGTTTCAACTGAGGCTCGACAGGGCACAGATGTCCTCCCAGGGTCACATGCCTGTTTTCCTTAGGATGCAGTTTGGACAGAGAGCCTGATATCATGCTGGTTGGTCTGTTTGCTCCATAAGTTCTCTCCAATTGGGGCCACTACATAAAGCATCTCAAAACATATACACTTGTTCTCCTTGTTCCAGAAATATGACAGACACACACACACACACACACACACACACACACACACACACACAAAATAGGCACCCACAAAACACTACACAAATGCACACACAGAGATAAAGTGAAATTGAGAAGAAGGAATGGGTATCAAGGATGAGAGTATGGGATAAGGGTGTCTCCAGCACAGAAGTTCTCCCAGCATAGACACAGCTGATCCTCATAGCCAGTTGGCCTGGAGGTCAATTCCTCCCAGTGATACCAACAAAAAGCAAGGCTTCACTACAACAAGACTGTGCACACAGCCAAAGGGGTGCACCGAGAGTGTCCAACTCAGGTAACTGGGGAGGCTATGTCACTGGGCCCTATAAGACACATAGCACACAAAGCCACTCCAACTCAGGGAAGCAGCCAAAATGTGGAGACAAAGAAACAGATCACTAATTAAAGAAATGGAGGAAAGCAAATGACTGAATATAGAGTTAATAACCATGGTTATAAGGTTTTTAAAGAATTTTTAGAAAAGACCAATAAATGTACCCTTGAAGATATAAAAAAAAACAACAACTAGAAATTAAGCATAAACTGACTGTAATAAAAGATATTATATAGTTATCTAACTGTATAAAACAGACTATGGGATCAGAAGAATCAAGTCAAAAATTTGGCATACAAAGAAGCAAAAAAAAAAAAAAAAAAGCACTCCATTGGAAAAGCAAAAAGAAAAAATAATCCAAAAATGTGAAGATAGTGTAAGGAGCCTCTGAGACAACTTGAAGACTACCAACAACAGAATTATGAGGGTGCAAGAAGAAGAAGAGAGAGAGCAAGATAAAGCAAACCAATTTGAAGAAATAATGACCAAAAACTCCCCTACCAGGTGAAAGAAATAGACTTACAAGCCCAGGAAGCACAGAGAACTCCAAACCAAAGGAATTCAAAGAGGACCACACCAAGACACATCCCTTCCCCCAGCTCCCTGGAAATGTACCAGGTCACCTGCTTGGGGGAGAAAGCTACCTCCACACCTCCTTTTTAAAATTAATTCCGTGTCCTGGGAAAGCCTCTTTGGACATTAAAATGCCAAGAGCAAAAGACAAAGAGAGAATATTAAAAGAAGCAAGAGAAAGTTAGTTACCTACAGAAACTATGCAGGCCAGACAGGAGTGGCAAGAATATTAAAGTGATGAGTACAAGAACCTACAACCAAGATTACTCTACTCAGCAAAGCTATTATTCAGAATTGAATGTCAGATAAAGAGCTTCACAGATAAGAAAAAGCTAAAGGGGTTCATCACCACCAAACCAGTATTATATGAAATGCTGAAAGATATTCTTTAAGAAGAGAAAGAAGAAGAAAAAGGGAAAGATAAAAAATTATGAACAACAAATCTCTATCAACAAGTGAATCTAAAAATCAAGTGAATAAAATATCTGATGAATAGAATAAACTGGTGAATAAAATAGAATCAGGGGCATGGAAAGGGAGTGGACTGACAACTCTTGGTGAGAAATCAGTGTGGGGGTGAGGGAAGAGACTGGACAAAAATCATGCACCTATGGATGAGGACAGTAGGGGTAGAGTAAGGGCAGAGTGTGGAGTGGGAACTGGGTGGAGGGAAGTTATGGGGGGGGGGGAAGAGGAACAATTGTAACAATCTAAATAATAAAAATGTATTAAATTAACAAAGAAAAAACAAAAAAACAATAACAGATAGAAATTCAAAACAAACCCACTTTCACATCCCCCTCCCCCCAAAAATGAAAAAGACAAAACAAAACAATGAGACTATGAGAGAATAACAGGATATGACATGGCATCACGTGAGCTCTACTTGTCATTGTTCAGAAACCAGTCACTGAGCACTCAGCATACACACAAGAATGTTCCCACCAGGAGGCTGGACTCACTCAAAGCCACTGTGAAAGTTCCCATCACATGGACCTACATGAGACTCTGGGACTGAGTCTAAGATTAACAAGAGACCACTGCATGGTTTTAGGACAGTGAGTGACAACATCTGAATTTCCTGTCATTTCAAACCCTTAAAGATACAGACTTGAAAATGAGGCCAAATGAGCAGTGACTTCCATGATATCACACCCTGGACCCCAGGCCTGTTTTGTCTAGTGTCCCATGCTGTGTTCCACTCATGCTTGTCACTCTGGCACCTCTAAGTCTGTTCATCAAATAAAAGGACACCATCACACGGTGTTAACTCATCTATAGCTGATGACTTTGAATAGGAATGGTGTTTAGAATCATCCTCATTGGACAGGTTGGGAGACTGGGGAGGTACTGAGAGGCACAGAGGCTTTGCCAGGACACAGAACTAATTAAAAAAGGAGGTGTGGAGGCAGCTTTCTCCCCCGAGCAGGGGACCTGGTACATTTCCAGGGAGTTGGGGGAAAGGTTGTGTTGGGAATTGGTGTACAGGTATGGAGGTGACGTGGGCAAAGAGGGTGAGAGGTCAACAGCCCAGAGAGGGCTTAGGGGGCTTTGATTGGTGGAAGGGCCTAGATCATGGAACCTTGAAGGGGTGACCTCAATTCCTTGGTGACCAATCCCCAACAGAAATTATAACCGTGGTAACCACGTCCCCACATTCTAGAGGCAACTGCCTTTCCAGTTCATTTGAGTGGAGAGGGACAAGAGACTAGGATGGCTCTTTGTTGCTTTCCGTCAATCCGACGCTCTGGGCAGAAGGAAGCTCAGAGAGAGAGATGTTGCTGTTGCTGTAGAAATTGGTACAGGTGTCGCCACCAACATCCCCAGGCACCTGGCCCGAGGACCCATCGGGTAACTGTGGGCATCCCAGGGAAGACTTTCCCTAGTCAGACCAGACCGTGGCCCCCAGTTGTGAAGGCCCAACCTTCTTACTCCTCATGCCAGGTATGTGTTTGTTGGGGATGGTGAGGGACAACGTGAGATGAAGGACACACATCAAGGGCAGGAGAAGGTTAGTAGGTGTCAGATTCCTGGAGGGTGGTCATGTTCATTGCCCCGGTCATAGCTCATGGAGAGCATAGCTGAGTGTTGGGGATGGACTCTACTACCTACTTGTGAAGGGGGGTCCTCACGAGGTCATCTCAAACCCTCCCTGCCAGAAGGTCATTGCAGATGCCCCTCTCTGCCTGATCTGGAGAGCAGAATTGGAGACGGGCATCTCCCCCACTGGTAATGCCAGGCCCTTGATGCCCCCTGGCTGGGGCCCGGGCTTTGTCTTTGCAGAGCTCCAATCATGATGTCCTAGAGGAGCAAGCTAACAACTTCACTGATGCCAGCAATGCGTATAAAGGACAAGGGGACCAGGCCAGGAAAACCGTCCAGTGCAAGTCTGAGGTGAGAGGTGGTCCACACCATGATCCTGAGGTGACTGGGGTGGGACCAAAACTCAGACTCCAATCTGGGGCACCAAAGTTCTCACAGAACCACTCCCAAAGGAAAAGTTCCAACCCTCCACACCAGGTACCTGATGGGCTAGAAAAAACAGTCTTTATGTATTTCTTGGGGTCACAGAGAAAACATTTTTATTGTCTTTGTATTTTTCTAATTTCAAATGTTTAATCCTGCCCCAAGTATCCTGTGGACCAATCCCAGCTCAACTGTCTTGGCACTTTCTCCAAACTTTATGCATCACCCCACTTGGTAGTGCTGTGTATTGAAAAACGTGGGAAAGGATTAAAGTACTGGATATTTTCTCTGTAATCTAACATTACACAAAGCATGGCCAACCTTTGAAGAGCAGCAGAGTCAGGGCGCTCTCAGGGCTTTCCCACTAGCGTGTCCATAGTCCCATGACAAACCAATCTGGAACTCCACTACCCCCACCAGTTTCACGAGAGAATAGAAAGACACCCCTCACATTTTCATGGGAATTTTAAGGAAAAAATTATATGGTTTTACTACATTGGAGACTTCAAGCACATTTGCATTTTGCTATTCTGTGGTTTTAACTACCTGTCCCAGGTAACCTGTGGCGCAATCAGTTCCAGCAAATCAGCTCCATACACTTGACTGGGTTGTCTCTCAAAAAAGATGGAAGGCAGCAAAGTATTGGATGCTTTTCTCTGCAACTTGCCATCTCACAGAGCAGGGCACAGCACCCTAGGCCCGCTGGGTCAGGAGCTGTGGCCAACTCACTTCCATATCACCTCATAAAGGATGCAGTCTTCCTCAGGAACACAGCCTTTCAGGGTTGCTGACCATAACATGATCCACCTCTGCAGCCCTTTCAGCAGGGATCCCAGAGCTTCCTCACTGTGTCCTAATAGACTGCCTCAGTTTGCCAGGGCTGCCTTGGTGTAGAACCACAGATTGAAGTGGAAGGTTCCTGAAGCCTATGGGCCCGGTACCGGGCTCTGTCTTTGTAGAGCTCAAATCGCTTCATCATTGAAGGGTTGATCAACGGGTTCAACTATTCGACGTCGTTCAAACTGAGGAAGGTGCATCAGGTCACAGACACCATCCAGAGCTTGACTCAGGTGAGAACTGGCCTTGAGGGTCTCTATACCCAGAAAACCTGGTCACTTGGCTGTGCCCAGAACCCAGCCTTAAATCTGGGAAAACACTGGGCCCTCACTAGAGCAAGCATGGGCAAACTATTGGACCTCGTACCTGATCGCTATTCTAAATTACTGAAATAAAAAATAAAAAAAAGACCGCACCCTTTTATGTAATGATGTTTACTTTGATTTTATATTAGTTGACACAAACACTCCATCCATGCTTCTGTTCTGGCAGTCCGGTCCAGTTTAAGAACCCATTTTGGCCCTCGAGTCAAAAAGTTTGCCCACCCCTGCCCTAGAGTGTGCCTCAGCCCCATGACAGGGAACTCCAGACTTTCACCCCTCCCTCCTGTTTCATGGCAGAGTAGAAACACTCCTCTCACATATTTGTGGAAATATTAGAGTGAAATAAATTTCTTTGCCTTCATAGTAGCCCCGGAGCACATTTGCCCATTGCTTTTCTTGTTTAAACTACCCTTGCCAGGATCCTGTGGAGCAGTCAGTTTCACTGTCCTTGCAGACCTGGTCTAATAAGAGAGGTCTTTTGCACAGCATTGCAGCCTTTCAGCGCTGTTGTTCATGGGCATGATTCAGTTCAGCTGCTATGTCAGCAGTCCTGCCTGGAACACTAAAGTCTGTGGGAATGGACTGTTAGGTTGCTCAGGCTACACACATAGGACCACACTGGGTGGTGTCAGCAGCAGTCATTAATTTTCTCACAATTCCGGAGGCTGGGAGTGAGACAGGAGGCTGTCTCAGGGCTGGTGTCTCCTGACGTGTGTCTCCTCAGCTTATAGATGGCCATCTTCTCTCTGCACTGCCATGTGTCCTCCCCTCCTCTTTTAAGGACAGTGGTCAGATCAGATTAAGACCCATACCACTGATTCAATTCATCTCTACTTGCAAAAAAACTAAACCTCAAATGCAGACACATTCTGAAGTTCTGGGGTCACAAAAGCAGGGAATTAGGGGATTACAATTGAGATCACAATATGTAACCCCTCCCCCCCCGCCACCTCTGGAAATGGATGCCCACTGATGATGTAAGGATATGCACATGAAAAGGTAATGGCTGCAGGGAGATTCCAAACACAAAGGGCTGTAGCAATGATGGTGCCAATAGCAGTTTCTGATCATGGCTGATGCATTGTGCCCAGCCTGGCCCTGGGATTTCCCACTCATTGAAATTTTCACAGGTCCAATATCAGGTTGGTCAAGGCAATCACAGTGTTCCATCATTGGCCATTGCCTCACAGGGATACTGGGTCACCTGTGACTTTACACCCACCACGAGGATTTGTTCCCACTGGAGTCCTCTACTCAGATTCATGCCTAATGATCACACTCCTCCAGTCTTGAGACTAAAGGCATCTGTCTTTGTAGAATCTGGGTTCTCCAATGAGGGTCTAAAAATGCCCTTTAATATAAAAGGATGAAACAAAAGTATCTTTTTTTAAGTCAATATTTTCATAGGCGATGTCTATGATGCATACTTTCCCCACACAGGGGATGGGCAAGGTTTCTCCCACCTTTGCTTCTATATCGGGGGCAGATAAGTCTCAGGTAGCTGAGAGAAAATGTCATGCAGGAAAATTTACATTTCTGACCTGCATGAACTTGAGAAGATTTGTGACATCCCGAAGCTCTATGATCTCATCTCTATAATGGAAATGGTTCATGAGGCCTTACGGGACAATGATCATCATACAAACTATTTTAGTTTTGTTGTTCCTAAGCTAAACCAAACAAGCAAAGGAACCAGCTCAGAAAGTAGCAATTGTACCAACATGCCCCGCTCATGAACTGAAGTGGAACATTGAAAACCTAGAACCTCATTCCTGAGAGACGGGAACTCCTGTGTGAGCTCCAGACCTCTATCCTCCTGGGATTCTTGGTGATGCCAATGACTGGATGTCCCACCTTGTTCTACACAGTGTGCAGTTGAGTTAACTCAGAGACTTCGTGAGGTCTGCAGGATGCGGGCCCTCCAGAAAGGCACCTTGGAGAAGGGGATTGGGTCCCTGGTCCCAGCTTTCCTGGCTGGAAACATCCCCCACATCCGCACCCTGATGCCCATCCACCCGGCCTTCTCCAGGGCCCAGTGGTTCCTGGAAGAACTCTTAATGAGGTGAGCACGGGTCCCCTCTTCACTGCAGTGGGGACTTTGCACACTGCTATCTGTGATTCTTCACAATATCACCTCATCAGGTTGAGCCTCACAGAATGCTCCTCTGGAAAGGGTGCTGGTACAAGATCAATATCATAGGGCTCTTGTAGGCACTGTGGGGGGGACAAGCTATAGCAGCCCTTACATGCTGCCTGCTCAGAAAAAAGGACTGCTGGACCAGCTATGGTTGTTCGTGCTACTTATGTCTCTGTGTCCCATAGAAATGCCCTGAACCCCCATCAGCGGGCTGTGGCAGCTGACTTTGGAAAAGCACTGGGAAAAAACCTGTCAAGCAGTTTGATATTTCACCAGATGACCTTATCCTGGTCCTTGGTGTAGCCACATTGGGGATAGCATGGCATAGAAGGGTCCCAGTCCCACTCAGATGGCTCAGATGGTTCTGGTTGGAGCTCATTTTATTCGCTAAGCACTTTTGGAGACACTTAGCCTGAATCAAGGAATGAAGCAGACACAATCATTGGCCTCTGTTCTAGTCACTAAGTCAGACAGTCACACTGTTATTCATTAACAGGTCATGTCCACCATCCATCAGATTGGATGGCATCAAGGTCTTTTCTGCCTCTGGAGGGATACCTTTGCATGATGATTGGGGTTACACACCGCAGGAGCAATTGTCAAAGTGAGTGGACTGTGGGAGCAGAAGGATGATCTCCTGTGTTAGCAGAGTGGGTGCTTAGGCAGGGCAGGGTGTGGCAGATCCCCAATATTACACATCTTCTGATTCCCAAGGGAGGCTTAGGCTCTGATGGCTCCTCCACAAGGAGACATGAGTCAAACAGGAGAGTGGGTGGGGTCCCTGGCCTTATTGACCCTAAGGGGATGTTGGGCTGCGTTGACCCTCAGATTTTCATCCCTCCACAGACCCATGCCACTCTGCCTGTCCCTCTCCACATCCATCTTCCCTGAACCACACGGGCGGGCTCAGAACAGGATGGTGGTGAGCAGGCTGCTCCCAAGTCTGTCTCAGTCCTCAGTCCACATGGCTGGGGGTATAAAGGGCTGGGGTGGTCAGTGTACAGGACCTTCAGGAGAGCTGCCAGTGGGAAGAAGAGTCTCACACAGACTCCATATTAAATCCCCTAGATTCCAGGAATGCTCCAACAGTGAGAGTCACACAGGTGGCCAGGATTGGCTTGGGACTCTCCTCTGGATGTGGAGGGGTCTTCACAGAGGCTCAGCCCTAAATAAGGGTGTCATGGGAGGGCAGAATGGAAGGAAAGACCAGGACTCTGACTTTATTCCCCACCTGAATCTCCCCAGGGCCACCGCTTCTGTGATGGGAACCTGGCCAGACTTGATACAACATTTTGGCCAGCCCCTACATTTCCCTGGATTCATCATAAAGCAGGCCTCGGTGCTGCACAGCCTCCCTTTCAAACACACATTGGGACTTGTAAGAAGTGTTTGGGTGGAGTTGATGCAACTGGAGCCTACAGAGACACAGTGGGAAGGTGAGGGGACTGTAGTCTGGGAAGAGGATTGGGTGAGTGGGGCAGGGGGTGGGGTGTTTCATGGGACAGTCTTCCCTGAAAGACAGCCACGTCTTTCCTGTGTGCGGAAATGCATGGGAAAGTGTGGCTTGTGCATATACCTGTCCCCTTAACCTGCTCTACAACCACTTAAAGACCTCAAGCACACCCAAGAGCCAGAGGAAGGGAATGCTCCTGGACTAGAGCCCAATCCGGGTGTGATGGTGCTAGAGTCATCTGGAACACAAGCTGTGATCTGTATTCAAACAGGAGAGCCAGCTCCATCCCCAACAACCGACTACCCCATGACTGTGACTCTTAAGCACCATATAAGGGAGGAGAAGCTTCACATCCTGACCTTCCATCCAAGACTGGTGGCCGAGCAAATAACATCTATGGATGCAGTGAGTCTTGGTCTTTCAGGGTGGGAGAGACAGGACTTCCCTCTGGCCTTGGCTGCCCCAACTTGCCTTTCCCTGATTTCAACTCCTATGATCTTGATGCAAATCACAGCTCAACCTCTTTACCACCCATTGGTCCTGGACAACTTTCTCAACTTCCAAGCATTGCTGTCCAGCCAAGTCCATGGTCTATGGAGGTGGGCACCCTTGGCCCTGCTGCACAGAGTGGCTGTGCAGATTAAATGAGGGAGAAGAGACAGTTGGGTGGAGCCTGGCCCGGATTGTGGGGAGGGGAGCTCTCTGTGTGCAGCCAGATCCATGGGCCACCCATCCATGTGCCCATAGGTTCAGTGGCCTTAGCATATATTAGGTCCCTGATGTGTGTTTAACACTAAGCGAGTCAAACAGCTGTGCTTGTAGCTGCCACAAGTGAATGTACACTCAATAGGGATTTTGTCCAGAGAGGTGTCAGATGCTGGAAGATACCCTCATGCAGTGAGAAAACATAAGCCACTTCCTGAAGCTTGGAGTCACTGAGGATGGGCTGGAGGCAGATGCTACTGTATTTTCCCCACCAGTCTTGGGACCTGGGTCATTCAGTGCTGGGTGCCCAGGGTGGACAGAGAATGAATTCCATTGACTCCAAGGCTCAGGCAAATCCTCTGCTCCTGAGCTTCAGTCTTGACTAGTGTCTCATTCAGGGACTGGGCAACCTGAACGGGGGGGGTGGCTGGTCTGGGTGACACTCCCCTATTCTTCTCAGGAGTTGTTCAAGAAGGTGCTGCCCAACCAGTGTCTGGGCTCCATCTGGTCACAGAGGACTGATCCTAGCAAGGAGCACCTGGTATCCACTGTCCGTGCCACCGTCACACAATTCAACAATGTGGCTACTTGTGTGATCACCACGTGCCTTGGGGATGCAAGCATGAGGGCCCAGGAGAGGGCCAAAGTGGTGGAGCACTGGATTAAGGTGGCCAAGGTATGTTAGGGGAGGCCCAGCAGCATCTCTGTGCAGATTCTTGAAAAATGTCTCTGCTGCTCAGACAACTCTCAGGACTGAGGACTGAGATCAGAGCCCCAGCACAGGCTCCAGGTCCTCTCTGCCAGGGTCACTCAGACTTTGACCCCCTCCCTCCACACACACACCCACTGTCTTCGTGCTGGGAGGTTCACTTCCTTCCTGGCTCCTTCTGTGGGTTGAGTTGGAATCCTCCTTTTTCAGAGTTGGTGTTTAGTTCTTAAATGTGCCCAAGCTGAGCATCTGTCTTTTCAAGGGGAGCTGATAATCAAGGGTGCCTGAAACTATAGCTGCAGCTCCCACCTCACATCACATGTATCCCCTTCCCCAGGAGTGCAGGTCCCTGAGGAACTTTTCCTCCTTGCGTGCCATCCTGGCTGCTCTGCAGAGCATATCCATTCATCGACTGCAGGAGACTTGGGGAAAAGTTTCCAGGTGCGTTGGCCTCTCCCATCACAGCAAGCCAGCTAATGTATCTCCCATATGTCTCCCAATATCCCCTCACCTCCTGGGAGGCAGCCAACCCTGGGGAAAAAGACTGGTCTTGTGGGCCAGGTTTCTCAAGCTCTCTGGCCCCTCAGACCATTAACTCTGCTTCAGGAGTCAGTCTCCTTCAATGTCAGAGACTGCATTGAGGCAAATGGGAGACTTTCCTGTTTCCACCACCAGAACCCTATGCTCAGTTGAAACCCAAACTGCTCAAAATATAACTTCTCCTTTGATATAGGAAGGGGGCCCAGAGATCAACATGAGAGTCCTACCCAAGTCCCAAGCAGACCCTCCTGCTCAGAGGAACCCATTGATAGCCTCATGAAGGCAGTATGAAACATGAGATTGTCTAAAGGAATTTGCTATTAACACTTCTCGCCCATTTTCCCTACACTTGTCTTTTCTTTTTCCACTCCTTCAGGAGGCACACAGTTACCCTTAAAAAATTATTCAAAGAAGACAACTCCCGAAGCAGGAAACAGTTCATCAAGGTAGAGAGAGCCTGAAGGTCTGCAGAGAGGAGGGCAAGAGGAATGGGAGGACTGCACAGGCTGTGGTTTTGGTAGTTTGTTACTTAAAGATTCTCTGGAAATGTTCCCCCTCTTGGTCCCAATTACTAGGAAAAGGGATCTCCTTGGTCCATGTGCAGGTGGAACAAAAGAGCTGCTTGGCCTCAGCTCCCACTGGCTGGATCAGAGACAGGGCGGTATGCTCTCTGAGACCTCCTACTGTGTTTCTATACCACTCTCTGCTAGACATTCTCCTCATGATTGATATGCAGGGGCGACCATCCGCTGCTGCAGGCCTCACAGGGTGGACAGGAGTTCAGGGCAGGAATGATCTGTGCAGAGCTCCCTGCCCTGTCCTACCTGGAGGGCTGAGGGAGAGACCAATGATGACAGGAATAACACTGTGTCCTGTGAGCTAAGTGGAGATCTTAGACACTGTGAGCTAAGTGGAGGTCTCCTATTTTCAGAGGAAGTATTGGGTCAGATTGGTCAGGCCCAGACCCTAGGTCAATCGCACCAAGTGAGCATTGCAGCTGGTAGCCCTCCAGAATCAGAGCATGCTGGAGTTGGGATGGCACTGGTACCAGCTGACTTGCATTAGATGTCCAGGGTGTGAGGTCGGGGTGGTGGGGAGGTGGGGTGAGGTAAGCATGATCTAAATGACCCTGCCTTTCACCCTTGCGGAAGCAGCCCTCCAGGTTTGCCTCCCTGATTCAATATCTCAGAGGATACAGGAAGGAGCTGCACAAGAAGGTGAGTGAGCCTGAATGGGGAACGCTCCATGGTCAGAGCAAAGAGTGCTCTGTACTTCCTATTGGAGTCGTCCAAGTCAGGAGAGGGTAGCTTTGTTCCTCCAGCCCCATTTCCTGTGCCAACAGAACCTAAACCCCCCCTTAGTCATGACCAAGAGGAGGGTGGGGGAGCTCATTGTAGGATGCACATAGGCATGGGTATAGCCCAAACAAGATCCTGGCAGGTGATCAAGAGGGGTTCCTAGAGAGTGAAAGTGGAGGCAATTGAGTGGAGCCCCTCAGGCATGTGAGCTGCTCCACATTAGAACCCTGGGGTGGTTGGCTGAGAGTGGGAGGCTTTCAGGACAGCGTCTGTAGGCACCTGAGAGAAGGGACTGATCCTACCCTCACCCTGTTTGCCCAGTGTGTTCCCTTCCTGGGAGATTACCTGACTCTTTTGCGGAGGATGGATGCGAGCAAGAAGGATGATGTGGAGGTGGGTAACTGGGGCCTGACTTTAGGTGACAGGATTGACCTTTGGGGACAGAGATCCCCATATTGAGCCCTCACTCAGTTCTCAGCACAGTCTCCCCTTGGAGCTGGAGCGTCAGGCCCATCATAATCATTTGTTACACCCTCCTTTGAAGCCCAGAACTGGGCCTGGATCCAACTTCTATCTTTCCCTGTTTCCCACTCCTCCTGGTCCTGGTGGTAATGTAACATGAAAAAATGTGGCAGACCTAGCCAGGTATTTGTTTCTGATAGACCGTAGATGTCTGCCATTTACAGGGATGTCCGATCAAAATAGAAAAAACAAGCTGGGAACCTCCATTGGAGGATGCAAGGGTAGTGAGAATCAGAGATGCCCTGGCTACCACACACAGGGGCTTCACCTCCTGCATCTTCCATTTATTGGGAAATTTTCATAAAGGAAGTGTGAGAAGCCTCTATTTCATGGCTGAGGGCATGGGAGTGGCATCAAAGATAACTTTCTAGAGGAAGGGCTGTTGATGCCCATCTCTGAGCATAGGAAAGGCCTGGGTGGAATTAGGTGGAAGGAGGGTGTCCCTGTGTTTAAAGATGGAGACCTGTTATCCTGCTCCACTTTGCACTCCCACTAAGGCAATATCTGCATCCTCCCCTTTCCTTCTGGCTGCAGGTGGACAAAATATTACAACAGATAGTGGTGCTGCAGGAGGCGGCCAAAAAATTTGAAATAAAACCTGAGGAACATTTCCGGGCCTGGTTCTGGGCACTGGAGTGGCTCAGTGAGAATGAGAGGTGAGGCCAGGCAGGAGTTGGGCAAGGGCAGGAGTGCATGCTTTCTGTGGGTCAGTCCAGAGAACCTATGTCCATGGCTCCCTGATCCCCGCACAGACCTTGCTGTGTAGCTATTCCTGGGGCTCCTGACACTGGGAGGGACACTGGAGGCCTGGGAGCTCACAGATGCCACTCTGTCCTGCAGTTACATCCGGTCCTGCCAGCTGGAGCCACAGAACTAGTTGGCCAATAAAACAGATAAAAGAATTAATATGGAAATTATCTGGACGTTAGAAATTAAATGAGAACTCTACTTATTTTCATATTTTACTATCATATATATCAATAATCATTGTAAATACACCCTTATACAATAAAAACTTATAAATAAATTTTTATTATGTTTGTGTCTTTAAAATATTTACCTATATTAAAATTATTTCTGCAAAATGGTATCTTCTATTATCTTTCTCCTGCTGCGTCATAAATTCTATAATTTGGCCATAGTTAGTGGGCTTAAAATTATTTTCTTCCCTACTTTATGAATAACTCTTTGATGATCATTGTTGTATAGGTACCTCTGAACATTTATTCCATTCATTTTGAATCATTTCCTGCAAATAAAATTTGTTTCAAGAAGGCACATTTGATAGTTTAGTCAGTATGCATTTGCATCATTTCAACAAATTTCCTTGCAACATTGATTGGGAATTCTTCAGCTTAGTAGGTTGGGTTAAGAGGAATTCAATCACTGTCCCCTTTATGAGGTCTATGTTGAGCACCTCCTATGGGCCAGGCACTAGAAGCACAGTGCTCAACCAAACAGCATGTTTTTTTTTTTTTTTAAATATATTTTTTTGATATTTTACAGAGAGGAAGGGAGAGAGATAGAGAGCTAGAAATGTTGATGAGAGAGAAACATCAACCAGCTGCCTCTTGCACACCCCCTACTGGGGATGTGCCTGCAACCAGTGTACATGCCCTTGACCGGAATTGAACCCGAGACCTTTCAGTCAGCAGGCCAACGCTCTACCACTGAGCCAAACCGGTTTCGGCCAAACAGCATGTCTTGATGCCACGTTTGTATGAAAGAGTCAAACCAGAGAGCACATGCATGCCGAGAGATGGAGAGGGAGAAAGATAGAAACGTCAATGATGAAAGAGAATCATTGATTGGCTTTCTCAAGCACACACCGCACTGGGAATTGAACCTGCAACCCAGGCATGTGACCTTGGCTGGAATAGAACGTGTGACCCTTCTGTCTGTAGGCCAATGCTCTATGCACTGAGCCAAACTGGCTAGGGCTTAATTTTTCCTCTTAAGATTTTCAGCTGAGGAACAGACCCACTCTCATTTCCAAAGGTAATGACTTCCAAATAAACTGATTGCATATGTGTTTGGTCAAATAACTGGTTACCATACCCCAGCCAATTTGACGCACAGCTCACTCCATCACAAGTTGCAGGAATTCCTCATCTCTGTGAAGTATAGATCCACAACGGGCCTGGAATTCCAAATCCTCTGCTCAGTTACACCACCACCTCCTTACAAGGTGGCATAGCAGCCTTTCACCCTCTTCCCCATAGACCATGTGTCACCCATAATAGATTTACCATTCTGAAGGTGCTGGTGCCCAAGCCTGGAGGGTTAGATGGGGTCAGGCTGCAGAAAGCTTTAAGCAGAGAGGAGTCAGGGAGGCACCCAGACTATAGTCTCAGTCTGTAGGTCAAGGAGACTCAGACTCACCCTGCACAGCAGGCAGGCTGCCTCCCAGCCCTCCTCCCTCTCAGGACCAGTGCCCTGAAGCCTGTCAATCAGTGAACAAAGACCTAGAAATGTAAAATGACCACCATGAGAACAAAGGCAGAAGCCCCACCCTAACCCGATGTGTATATATCAAAATGCCCATTAGCACTGCCCAATGAGTGAAGTTTCTTCTGGGTAATATAGTTTTATCAACTGCCCAGAGGAGTATTAGTATCCCATCAAAAGACTTAGGTGAATAAAGGTGTTGTGTTCCATCAAGTGACCCCTAGGGAGGACCTATATGGGACCTGAAGCCTGGCTTACCTGAATAGACTAACAGATCTCTGAGTGGAAGAAGGTGGGAAGGAATGCGGGATATTCCCCCAAAGAATATATACAAATGGGGAATTGGAGACATTTATAATATTATCAACAATAAAAATATATGTTTATTCAAAAATCTTAAAATAATGTAGCCCAGTTGGTGTAGCCCAGTGGTTGAGCGACGACCTATGAACCAGAAGGTCATGGTTTGTTTCATTTTATTTTAATTGTTTAAATACTTTATTGATTAAAGCAGCGGTTCTCAACCTTTGGGTACTGACATTAGGAAAGTTAAAAACCACTGTAATAGACACTTTCCTGATATAGGCTTTGCTGATATTTCCTCCCATTCAGGGGCTTGTCTGTTTTCTCATGCTGGGTCCTATGATACACAAAAGTTGGGCACATGTATGAAATCTGTTTTACTTGTGATTTGGAGTTTCTATTGAAGATTTTGCCAATCAAAGTTGATGCACCATATGTGCACATTTGTTTTCTTTTTAAGGATTTTGTCCTTTGGGCTCTTCAATTTAGGTTTGCTTTCCCAAAGATGGTGCTGAAGCTCCCATTGGTGGATGTCCCTTGGCCTGCATACTAGGGACAGCTTTCCTCCCAAGCACCTAGCCTTCTGCCTGAGCTCAGGCTTGCTGCAGTGCCCTCAGGAGGACACAGAAGGCGCTGGCCACACCACCCCACCGGGGGTGCCTTGTGCCATCTGGGGTCCCAGGCAACGTGTCCAGTGATGCAGCTGGTAGGAACAGCATCCTTTTAGACCCTTCCATGGACCTCCCAGCTGTTTTCACAGCCTATTCATCACCCAGTCATGATGCTCACAGTCAGAACTCAGGTGGAACCCTGCACAGCTGGGAAAGCCAAAGTCTTCCTCTTGTTATTACTACTGTTATTATTGCTAAAACAGTGTGCTGACACTCTCCCCCTAGAAACCTGGACGCCCAGAAAGCCACTCTAAGTGATGGGTGCTTGTCTAAGAATGATTCCAGGGGCTCCAGGCCAGGGCTGAGTGGGGCTGGAGCTGGTTCAGAGGCATTGCAAGGTCCACGGAGAGGCCTGGGCCCAGGTCTGTCTGCCTGTTACCCTAGGAATGAGCTGGATCCTACAGCTCCCACTACCTGCTTGGTGTTCCTGCATGGATACAGAATTGTTCTTCTTCTGAGTGAATGGTTTTTGGGGTTAAAGAAACAAAACTGAGGTATGTCTTATGCCACCATAATGCTGCCATCCTCTGAAGCATTACCTTTGATACACACCATTTCTAAGTATAAACCACTGTTTAGGAACCACAAAATATAGGTCACTGATTTGTTTTCCCTCATTTTTTCATTTTTCTTTTTCTTTTTTTTCCACAGAGGAAGGGAGAGG